>CM059196.1:36167720-36887347 GCA_030323885.1 Branchipolynoe longqiensis | reverse complement strand
TGGAGCCTAGAAATGTGTATGGACCTTAGACATTAATGAAAATCAAGACTATAACCCAGAAAAAGAGTTGTAAATGGGACTGACTTAGACATTTAAAGAAATGTTTTTAAGGAAAACTGTAAATTTGTAACATTACCTGTATTCCATTTCTCCTTTAGATATATCAGTGTGAGACCTGTGAGTACAAGACGCTGAAGTCGCACCAATACTACCGCCACCTCCGCTGCCATGCCAGTCTACTCGGGGACTCGTCTGGCCAGCCCTGCCCCTCCTACCAGTGTCCACTGTGTAAGTACCAATCAGTACTCAGTGTCAATAGTTCACACTCACACAAAGGCACACCATTACTTGGGTCATTCGGAGGTCTGCCTGGATATAGAACTCATTTGTTTGGATATCTTGCTGTACTTCATTCATAGACCAGATGGGACGGCCGAATGAGTTGAACGTCTGCCTCCCTCCCGTTTTGGTAGGTCAAGTCAAGCCAATGACTTAAAAATTGATACTTGTCGCCATGTAGCCTGGAGCTCTGCATTATTAGGATATGGCAAGGAGCAGTGGAATGAGGAAGACCAATCGTCCGTGATTGAAATTACCCATGCTTAATCAACTAATGTACCCCCCAAAAAAGTTTCAGAATTTGTTATGATCGCGATGGTTTAAAAAACACCAATCCTAAATGGTTTCAATGGGTTGGCGAAGGAATTTTAAACGGGTCGAAGTTAACGATTGGGGAACATTTTAAATCAATCCACCAAACATGTTGAGGATTACAGGTGCAGACAGTCGTATCTTTAAAAAAAATTGTATTGCACATATATATTGCTGTTCACTACTTTGTTATTCACACTCGATTTGTTTGTTTGGTGTTTTATGTCCTAGCAACAAATGTCATCAGGACAGGTGACCTGTGACAGTATGCACTCATGACAGCTTTATAGTGCCGTCCCACTGGGAGACCAGGCCGCCAGCACCAATGACCCGATATCCATCACATTATCCTGATACTGTGGTAACCAGTCCTTGCCCTATCCTATTAATGCCGAGCACCAGTCTAGGTGATGACAAGTATCAATTTTCATTGGTTTGACTCAGCTGGGATTCAAACTCCTGACGTTCTGGGCAGGAAGCCCACACTCTTACCGTTTTGGCCACCGCGTACAGTCTTTGAAGATTTATACTGCCTATCATGGATAAGTCTGAATAGACTTGTTTTCACCATTAGACAGTTTGTCGATAGAGCCTACACTTTTACCGACCCACCACATCAAATTGGCAGAGGTCGAGGGGTGGGGGGGGGGGGGGGCATGGGGAATCGTACCACTAACCTTCAGATTAGGAATCCTACCTGGAAAAAAGTCAGACACTCTAACCACTCTGCCACAGAGAACACAGTATTCGCACTGGTGAACTCAGATAGCACAAGTGTCATTCAGCCAAGCAGAACGCACCATTTACAAAGTAACATTCGCAGCAAAGAGTGGTCTCCAAATGCAGCAATTGCAACACAAATGGCTTTGTTTGATCTCTGCACAGGGAGTGAGGTGGGCGGGGGTCGCTGGGGGGGGGGGGGGGGGGTTCACCTGAATGCCTTACAACAGTGTCACCGGGCACAGTGGCCTAATTGGTAGAGTGCGGGCCTCGCATGCGGAAGGTCGGGAGTTTGGTTCCCTGTTGAGTCAAACCAATGACATTAAAATTGATACTTGTCATTTCCTAGCTTGGCACTCGGCATTAATAGGATAGGGCAAGGACTAGTTAGCTCAGTGTCAGGATAATGTGGCTCAAAGGGATATTGGGTTATGATGCCTGTGGCCTGCTTTCCCAGAATGGCAGCACTATAAAGTTACCATAAGTGAGCATTGTCGCAAGTTGGCACCCGTCCTGATATGACGTTAGATGTTGGCATGATGTAAAACCCCCAAAAGCACTCACAGCAATGACTTGTCTGTCCTGCATATAAGTTAAGCCACTCCATAGAGAACACTTATGAGCAATGCCTCCACTGGCTGCTACAATCTGAATCAACTAGGTTTTTCGGTACACAAGTGATGCTATCTGTTTTAAGGTGCTGTGACTTTGGATAACCTTTTGGCAACATTTTAATATTAGTATGAGTGTTGATATTAAACTAGTCTTTGCTCGGTTTTGGATTGTAGGCCTGTTGACTGTAATGCACATGGTTACGGTCAGTGCGGTTCCGGAGGCCTGAGGGAATCAAACCCCATATTAGGGTGATAAGCGTTTGTTATATGCCTTCAGTTTTCAAACTTAGTCAAATATCTACAGCAACCAACGAACCCTAAACCTATCAGTGCAAGTAGTGCTGATGCCTTCCAGGCCCGTACAAGACGCAGCGCAAGGAGCACTACTCCCGGCACGTGGCGAATGTGCACACTGACCGCAGGCCCTTCCTGTGTGACCTCTGTGGGAAGGCGTTTAAGCGACCGGACGCGCTCCGGCAGCACAAGGTCATCCACCAAGACAAGCTGTCGCGACCTCTCCGCTACACCTGTGAAACCTGTCTCAAGCGCTTCAAGTCACATGTACGTCTTTATTGATTAATGTACAATTATTATGGTTACCACACAAATGAGATATTGTCCTTATCACAGCGGGAGAAAAATGTTATTGTTTTAAATTGTTTGTTAGAGAAGGGACTTTAGGCAGAAGGAATAATAGCTCATTTTGTCGCTAAATAAATATTTGGTGACGGTCTGAAAATGGTATTGGGTGAAAAAATGCCGTTTCTACCCCCCTCTTAGGTAGATGGTGGACCATGTAGCCAGTTGATAAACTTAATTAAACTAAAATGAGCTATTATTCCTTCTGCATAAAGTCCCTTCTTCATCGAAAGGCAATTTACTGCTCCTGCCACTTTATCTGAGTGTAGTCAGGCAAGGCCGTAAAAATGGAAATATGGAAAAGGTGTCTGTTCAAACTTCAATTTTGATGTGACTGTATCTTGAAAGAAGTGCCTCATATCTCCGGATTCTGAAAACCTGGGCCAGAATCTCCTAGAGTAACAAATTTCAGATCTGTATCTCAACTAATTAGAAAGTTATGAGTGCCCAGAAACACTCCAGAACTCGAATCATGCGTCGTGGATGCCAAAAAGGGGTGTGTGCCCAATTTTAAAAGCGTGATAATTATAAAACCACTCACCGCAAAGACCTACAATTTCAGATTTCTTGATTAAATACCTTATTGTATTGTCTGTCATCTGTCAGCCAAATCTGAGGTGGGTTGGTGTAAACCTCTTAGTGATTTGGCATGGAATGACCCACCCAGAAACAAGAAAACCTAAATTATTACTAAAAACAAAATTCAAAAGATTTGAATCAAGTTAAACTAGTGCTGCCCAGCAGTGAATGCAAGTGTTAACACACTTATCCTTTAGACAGACGTGATGGCTGAATGAGTTTGAACCGTGGTCGAGTCAAACCAATGACATAAAAATGTATACTTGTTGCGTCCTTGCCAGGTGTCAGAATTATTAGGCTATGGCAAGGACTGGTTCAATGTCAGGATAATGTAACTGAGTGGGATATAACTGAGTGAACCATGAGGTTTGAACCCACAATACCATCAAGTTCAGATTTCAAGTTCAATACCCTGTGTTTCTGATGAAGTTTTGCAATTTTTTACATTAAACCAAATATATTTCCTGCATGAACTACTCTAAAATTTCTTTTGAAAAACACCAGCTGCCAGCTACAGCCCCCCCCCCCCTGACCTCAGCACTCTCATTGACCCAGTTCTGGTGCAGTGAGTCTACTACTCTCCCCACACATATTTGATTCTATAAACATAAAAACTAAGCACGGTTGTGCTTGTAGAGCATTTGTCGAGGTACGGTTCCCATGTCTACGAGCTATAACGGGCCCGTTTAAACTAAAAGACATCAGAGCAGCTCAGGGTGGCAAGCAGAGCCTAGAAAATGACACGTAGACACATGGTGGGATATATGGTGGGACTTGTATGAAAAAGTATATAATATAATTATGTATACATATTATATATTGTATGATTATACTATGTCATGATATATACCCGATTGTCATGCCGTGTGTTTCCGCACACAAACTTAAAAAAAAAGAAAATTTCTCCTTAATAAAATGTTAAAATCTTCCTGTTTTTGGTCACATAATGTTGGCATCTCAACCATAACCGCTGCTCCCCAGGCCCACCTGCTGGAGCACCACACCATCCACACAGACGAGCGTTCCTACCTGTGTGAGATCTGCGGTGCCGCCTTCAAGACGCGCTCGGTGCAGCGGAAGCACGTGCAGACCATCCACCAGAACCCGCGAGCACACTCGTGCCCGTCATGCGATAAGCGCTTCAATACCAAGTACGCCCTGCAGCGCCACCTGCGCACGCACAACACGCCGGGCATGCGCACACTGGCTCTCGAGATCGGCGAGCAGCTGGCGGTCGGCGAGCAGCTGGCGGTCGGCGAGCAGCTGGCGGTCGGCGAGCAGCTGGCGGTCGGCGAGCAGATGGCGGCCAGCGATCAAATGACGGAAGGCACAACTGTCATGCTGCCGGTGGGCCCTGGCGCGTCACCGCCTGAGGCGGGAGTGGAGCAGATGGCGGGCGTCGAGCAGCTGACGGCCGGCGAGCAGCTGGTGGCGGCCGGCGAGGTGGTGGTGGCCGGTGGGGAGGTGGTGGCGGCCAGCGGTGACGTGGTGGTGGCCGGCGAAGAGGCGGCCACAGTGACTGTAGACGGGACGACAGGGGCGGTGAGGCCACTACCACAGACCACCTACATCCAGACCAGTGAGGAGACGACAGCCTTACTCTACCTCACCAGCTTGCCACCTTACTGAGCGAATCGCAATCAATTAATTAATTGATTAATTAATTAAAGCTGCGTAATCTGATGAAAGCATATTTTTGTCTACCCACCCCCCCCAAAAGAATTTAAAAAAGAGTAGATTTAAATTTGCAGTCCAATGAAAGCATAATATTTTCTAAACGCCTAGAACGTTTAGATTTAAAGTTGTTTGTCCAATGAAAGCATAATACAGGGTCCGTATGGGCCCTGGAAACTCTTGAACTTCATTTACCCCATTTCAAGGCCATGAAAAGCCTTGAATTTAACCTATTTTGTGTCATTAGTGAAAATTCCACTGTCTCCACTTATATAAATTAGTCCGAAATCGCCATAGTTTTCTTTTCTTTTTTCTGAAATCCCAATGACAATATGCGACCTCACTATAAAAAGGTTCTATCTGATAAAATGGTGCATTTGAGATAATGAGGACTGAAGCTACGTAACTGCATGATAACAAAGCAGATAGAACAATATTATTTTTAATATATCTCAGTGAAAAATACCAGTTGAGAAACAGTTGTGTAACTGCATGATAGCCTTTTGTAGATAGAACATTTTACATCCAAAACACCAATTCTGTCACTTTGTCAGATAGAGCTTTTTATAGTACGGTCACAAATAGTCTTGAATTCAAAAACAGCGTTGAAATAGCCTTGAATTCCATATTTTCACATTTGTACGGACCATGATGATATATTCTAAACCTCCAAAATGCTTAGATTTAAAGTTGCAGTCCAATGAAAGCATAATATTTTCTAATTCAAAATACTTGATCATATAAATTGATGTCACGTCATATTATCAGTATGGCTAATATCACATTGGAAATAGGGTTGTTGTTTTTTTCTGATCACCAAACTTAAAACCCAGAACGCCTAGATTTAACCCTACATATCCAAAACATTTGTTGCTGAATAGGAGGTAAAATCTCAAAGGGAAAAAAATGGTTTAAATACTGTCCATATCATATAAGTTCATGATTGAACTTGTTTTCAATGCCGAATAATCATTAGTTTGTGGTTT
This sequence comes from Branchipolynoe longqiensis, assembly GCA_030323885.1. Taxonomy (NCBI): domain Eukaryota; kingdom Metazoa; phylum Annelida; class Polychaeta; order Phyllodocida; family Polynoidae; genus Branchipolynoe; species Branchipolynoe longqiensis. Next base: position 36,881,484 of record CM059196.1, on the reverse strand, counting down.
ATTGTCTTGTATGGTTTGTTAATAATTTGCAAGTGTATTTATTTCAGAGTTAGCGGCTTTATTGGAACCTACTGAAGGTTTTGACATTTTGACATTTGCCACCAGAAGTAGTTTTACATATTTTCACTTAAAATACCCCCCTCCCACATTGAAAGTAACTAACTATATATAATAATAATAACTACTGTATATGTCCCAATAGAAGCACGCTAACCAGTAGAAGCACACCCCCTATTTCAAGATTGAAAGCATGCACAAATTTACGATCATATTCAGACTGAATGCACATAAAATAAGACAATCCCACTTTATTTCAGAGGCACGACAAAAACAAATCCATGAAATTCTTTAACTTTGAATAGACGTGCATCCATGTGTCTGCACTCACACAGTGCGCTTCTATTGGGACATATACGGTATATATAATAAATTACTTCAAACTAAAATTAGATTGATTATAGCGATCAACCTTAATATATTTATCTACACAAATATGGCAGAAGCTCAAAACCGTCGGACTATGCAACTTTAGGCATTCATTTCCTACTTACCTGCGTAGTTGTTAATCATTGGGTATTTGATACCAAAAAAAAATGTATATGGCAAGTTGAGCAATTAAAGTGATTAAGCTAAGGCTACATGGGTGTGGCTCTCTTGTAGCTGTGCTGCTCGGCATAAAAAAACGGGTAAACAAAGTGTGACGTCCAGCACATCGGTGTGCACATCGAATTTATACTGCATGCTTTTCGCCAAACTTGCCGACACACACAGTGAAAACGCCGTTATAGCGCGACTGAGGGAGGACCATACAACACGATCGCGAAAACAGCGGGGTCACGTTAACTCGGGGTCCAGCTTACTGGATTACATTTGAATCAAAGAATTCTGGGTCTAATGAATCACCGCATTGTATCCGAATTTGCGTTAAATCGGGAAGCGTTATAACGGGGTTTCACTGTAACAGTAAGTTATAATGTGTCAACCTGATACATAAATCTACCTAAAGAAATGTGACAACGATTCCAAACCAACTGATTATGTAATTTGAATTAATTGTTAATAACAACACAGCCTCTATTTATTACTCTTCATGTTTTATATTCTAAGGAAAATGTGCTTTCACTATCTGTGGTCAACATTACCACCAGTTATTGTAACTGAGATGAGTGTAATATATGTACAGTTTATAATTCTCCAATTTTCAACATGGCTTGCTGTGGATTTCCACATATGGTTAATATTGTTATCCGTTTCCATGTTTTGTAAATCTTGAAGCAGTTCAGTAACTAATGGGTAATGTGCTGCCACTCTGCTCTCAGTATTTTATATTCATTATCACTTGTTGGTAGATGACCTATGCTGCCAGGATGTAAAACTGTAATTTCGCTGAGAAATAGGATCCCTGATGCAAGACCCCAAAGGCCGGTTGCTCTGATACCATCTCTATGTGGTGTGCGAGGTTAAAAATCCCTTGGGTTAGTAAAATTGTAGGCTTGGGCTTTCTATCGACAAACTGTCTAATGGTGAAAATAAGTCTATTCAGACTTATCCATGATAGGCAGTACAAATCTTCAAGAGAGAAAAAAAAATACCATATCTTTCTAAAATGTCATTAGATTGGGTATTTCTATTCTATTTTCCTGACGTTGGTGGCAAAAAAGTAGTGCTGAATTTAGGTGTAACGGTCCCACACAATTTCAGAATTCTGCGAATGTCAGACGACTGCTGTGGGCTCCTTGGTCGGAGCCCAGTCGTTATCTGTACATTATATGACAATACATGTGGTATTTTCCTGTGCCTTGACATGTCACATTGGCGTTACTTCAATATGTGGTTACCCACACTTGCACTATGTCTTTCACCGTAACTGGCAGTTTGTCTGCTGACAATTTTTCAATATTTTATATATTACGAGATATATTATTGCTCAGCAAATACTCATGAAAAAGTATTAATTCGAAAAAATAATAATACCAGAACCCCCAGATAGAAAACTGCACGAGGACTACCCAATATTTTACATCCTCGCAACATCTAAGGTCATATCAGGACAGGTACCGACTTGTGACTGCATTCATGGTGACTTTATAGTGGTGCCCCACTGGGAGAACAGGCCACCAGCACCATGACCTGATATCCCACTCAGTCACATTATCCTGACACTGAGCCAACCAGTCCTTGCCCTATCTTAATAATGCTGAGCGCCTGGCTAGGAAGTGACCAGTATAAATTTTTATGTCATTGGTTTGACTTGACTATGGTTTGAACCCACAAACCCATGGGTTTGGATCCCCCGACCTCCCAAAACAGGAGACGGACCCTAAAGTCATTTGGTCATCCCGTCTGGTCCCCCAATAATGGAAAATCATGACAATCGGAAATTACAACTTCTATGATTGACCATTATATTTCCAACTTGGATGTAAACTAAAACACCTTTTTGGTGGGCAAGAATTACAGACGGCTTTTACGGAACATGCAGGGTTAGCTGAAACTTGGGGGTCAGTTCTGGAAACCAGACTAAGTTTGTAGTTATTTGATGTAGCAATTATGTCCTGGCTTTATCAGAAACTTAATCCTGATTAAAAGCATGAACAATTTGTCATGGCAGTGCAGTTTAGTTTAGTTTAAACTTAAAATGGTGCAATCTGGCACCTAATTGGATATATTTTAGCCTTGAAATTTCAACTGTTTTAAGACAATTAAAAGCAAGTTTTTTTGGCGGAGGATTTTTTCCAAACTGATTTTGAAAATAAGTTTTCACTGAAATCAGCAATTTCGCTGAGTGGTCATATCTTTTAAAATAAATCTCATTAGATTTGGTATTTCTATTTTCCTGTAGTTTTATGACAGCTTCAGTGCACTATCTAATGCTTTAGGTCTAGTCTTGGCACTGCCTCCAGAAGTCATCCATTACGAGGTTCTGACTTTTAGTGGCATTGCAACTAGAGTGAAGTATTTAAAAAAAATAACAACACCTCAGTAAATTTGGTTCTCAAAATGAAAGCACTAAATTCCATCTGTATATCTGAACTTTGGAAGTAAACAAATTAATATATATACACACACACACACGACCTCCCATTTTAAGCCAGACCAGGCCAATTGAAACACAAAAAATGAGAACCAACACAGGATGTCATTTTTTTTAACTAGAATAATTTATTCCATGGTAGAAAAGGAGATGAACAGAATATAACTGAATATCGCATCCTTAGAGTGGTCTGCCCGCCCGACCAACACTTTAATTTCCTGCCCGTTTCATGTACAGTATCTACATCCTGCTCAGACAGGGGAGGAAGAGGGTGTTCAAGTTGGTTTGTGGGTTGTCATGACGACGGCTTGGCCATGGTAATATTCTCCTTGGTTACTGAGGCTGGCGCAGCAGTGCTGTCTCCTGTATAGTCTACCACTTAGGTTTTGCTATCTTGTAAAGAGGGGTGTACAGTTACTAGCCGTCATCTTTTTTTTCACTTCATGCAAATACTTGAAACTTGTTTGTTTGGACACGTTCAATGAGGCTCAACATGGACGAAGAGCACTGGGGGGTAATCATTGGCTAATGTGATCCCAACATCATCTTCAAAAGGAAAAAATAAAGGATTACCATTTATATATATCTACTAGTAGGTTCTTGGTTTAGCTCTACAACTGACATCGGCACGTCTACAGTGTATTATAGGAATCGAGTTGGTTAACATTGTGACGTTATCATAATCAACTACATTGGGATTTACCCTTCACACAACAAGGTGCCAAGCCTTTGTACTCTATAGTATACAACATTTTGGATCTAACCGGTCTGTTCGACTCAGCCAGGGGTGTGGACTACCATTAGGGGTTGTTCAACACAACGTGGTCGCTAACTCTGGTCTGTGGGCACAATGGTGACAGCGGCCGAGCCTGGTGGGAGGCTCCGCCATCAAATCTTTTACCCTGAATCTCGGTATCGTTGCTCATATGGAGATTTGTGCTCTACACTGACACGCCAAAGCCTGCGGCATCGACATCAAGACACCCCTAACAATTTGTGCGTGGGGACTTCGGCCCATCTTGACTATCGACACCGTTCGGCTTTCAGACGCGACTCAGTATGTGCCTTTCTATCAGTTAGATTAGTACTCGTATACAACAAATTGAGGAACAGCAATTCCTAGCGAGAAAGGAACAAAAAAAAACCAATGTACAATGTACCATGACTATTCTCAGATCAACACACTGAAAATAACAAATACAACCATATTCTATATCTAACAATTATCATGTAGTAGTAGTAGTAGTAGTAGTAGTAATAGTAGTAGTAGTAACTGAAGTTCCACACCCCTGGTGAAACAAAAAGTAGCATCAAATTGAAAAAGCTTATTTGTTACAGTAGTGGTTATTATGCCTTGTCTTAAAACTAAACACTAAACTCCATTCTAATGAGGTAGTGCAGGCTTGTATCCAAGGCGCTGGTACCTGGTGGCCGGGCGGTGTTCGGCTGAGCACACGGCACAACTATGGTCATGGTTCTAACTCCGGACAACCGGAATCTCACTGGGGCTTACCAGAATCTCACCGCCTTACCACCCAGCCACCACGGCATTATTCCCAGCATCTTGGACACTCAACCCAAATGTACACGTCTAGACAGGGGTTTTCAAACATTGTTCTTTTTTTGGGTGTGCGCCTTCACCTTGAGTGGATCTATCTAGATCGCCATGATAGCTACACAGTGGTAATAGAGTAGTAGTAGTAATATAATACACAAAACATTAAATCATGTGGAGAGTGCAGGCACTCTGCATCCTTTGTCTTGTAGTGGTCTGCACGGCTAGCACACTGACCGCAGTGATCAGGTGCACTGTGGTCAAATCTCGCTTGTCGCCTACGGCGTCTTCAGAGTCAACTATTAGTTCAGAGGTTCATTGAGTGACTGGCTATTTACGGAGTTGCATGGCTATTATTGGCTGTGGTGTTGTTTTTTGGGTGAGGGGGGGGGGGGTGCCTTTCTAACATGGCAATATGGTCAACAAACAACAATCCTGAGCTAGCGAGGTATCATTAATATTGCGATACTTGTGTGAATTAATTGATTGATTAATTAATTAATAACTGGGTCTAACAATATTGGGTATGCTGCGCCGCACCAGTTTGTGAGGGTGGGTTGGGGTGGGGTGGGTGGTTAAGTGTTGTCGATTGTTGGGAGTTTCACGTCCTGGCAACATCTATGGTGATATCAGGATAGGTGTGGTTAAATACTTCTATGTACATGATCCATGTGTAACAGACCGACCAGGCGGTGGTTGGTTGGTGGTTGGTGGTGAGGGGGGCGGGGCGGGGCGAGGTGTCCCACGGCGGGCCCTACAGCTGCCACGGTGGGCCGGTAGGCTGGGTGTAGAGGCAACAAACACCGCCAGGGGGCCCGGGTATAGACTGGGCCCACCATGGCCAAGACGCCGCGCCTCGGCACGAGACAACGGGAGAAGGACCGCCACATGGCGGTATATCGGAACATGGGCGGAACATGGGGGCTGACTGGGCCGGTGTCCACGGTACCCACTCTTGACGGGCAACCCGCTAGAAGTACCTATCGGCATACGGGCATTAAGGAAGAGTAGTAGTAAGGAAGCAGAGCGTCTCTGTCTCACGCCAGCGGGGGAAGGGGGAGGGGGGAAGAGTATTTCATTTTTTCCCCCCTGCTCACTCAAATTTCATTTCTGCGCCGGCAAGACAAGCAGAGCAATACGGTTCAAGTAAAACAAAATGGAAAACTGCTGCGCGGAAATGGGGAGGGGGTGGCAGGACTGACGTGGGATAGACTGCTGCATGGTAAATCTGGTACAAGTGTTGTGGGCGTTATTGTGGGGGTTACTTTTGTATCATGCTCCTGTGGTCTTCTATACATCACGCAGACCATCAATCATACATCTCAATGCTATACACTGGGAACATCCCGCAACCCTTACCAGTCTTCACAGATTTGGAATACTCGTGATCAATTTGTATACAAGGCACCACAGGGGAGGGGGGAGGGGGGAATGACTCGCAACTCGACAGGAAAGATGATGGCAAAGCCCAATACTCCAGAAGGCATATCCCCAAAATACACTGTAAGTCGACTGTAAGGGTTGCAGCCGCCCAGTGTGCACATAGCTTCCAGTGAGACCGGGGAACTGTACAAAGACCAGTCAGCCTGTCAAATATTCTGCTCTGAACTCTAGGGTTGATGCATGTAGTGGTACATAGCTATCGCTGCTGACATCTTTTTTTCCAGTAGCACCAAACAGTAATCACATTCCAAGACAAAAGACAGAGACGGGTCGTCAACTCTTCCATGTCACTTTTTTTTGGTTTTTGTTTTTTGTTTTTTTTGTTGTGGTTTCCCCATATATATATTTTTTTCCCGCCCATCACGGAATTTTCTTTTCTATCTCTTCTCTTTTTTTTTTGCAATCACTTGCAGAAATTAAAAAACTAATGGTAATTCATTCGCATGATTATCCCCAAAAGAATAATACACACAAAAACACTTACATGTGTGTAAAAATGTGTTTTTTGTTGTTATTATTACCCCCTCTTATCAAATCATCAAATGTGGACCACACCCTCGTGCCAATGGCTTGGGGGGGGGGGGGTCTGTCCACCCGCGCCAACAAAGTAAGAAGCTGCACACACTGCTGCTCGCTCAACTGCACTGCTCGAGCAGTCAGCCTCTTCAATGGTTAATACTTTTTTAATTTGCTAACTCCACCTCAGAGCGCCCATCATGTGAAACAACAAAAATAAGCAGGAGTATAATGCAAACAAGCAGACACCATCACTTACTACCATCAGACCAGAAGGGAGAAACAATTGGCAGCAGAGTTAACTCTCCTTGGCGCATTGGCAGTGCAGGGTGCAGTCCACCGTTATAAAGTGGTAGTGGTCATATCTCATATTAGTCAGTTGTATCTGTGGCTTGTGGAAACCGATTCCACCTCTCCTTCCTTGACTGGTGACTCTTTGATATACATAGGCATTATGTATTGTTCGGCGTGTAAAAAGGCATCAAAATATGTTGGTTACCATGACTATCGGAACGGAAAAAAGGGGTCTCTCTCCCGGCCCGAAAGCAAAGCATCAAGTTACGCATCCAAGGTCTAGTTCTCAAAGTGAAGCATGTCTTCGGCGAGAAAAATTATACAATGAACTGTCACACGCCCCAGTCCACTTACAGTGCCTACATCGAAGTACAGAAACATGTCAGTGGACCAAAGCAACTTTAGCGAAGGTCTGTCAGAGGTGTGTGTGTGTGTGTGGCAATTGGAAATACCACGCAAGTGCAGGCTTAAATTGTCTTTTGAGGGGGCTTTCCGTGGTAGGTGGAAATCGATCAAACAAAGGGAAAAGTGAACATTTTGCATCTCCCATTAGTAAACAAAATTGAGTTGTTAATTTTTCAACTATGAAACCTACAGCCGAGTGCAACATAAAAAGTGGTGGAAAATAATTTTTAATATTTATTTTTTTAACGAGATGAAAATATTCGCCAGTGTTGGAACCCAAAACCTTTTTTTTGTTGTTAGAAGCGCCAAGTTACCCGTCGACTTTTTTTAATGCTGCTTTTGGTTGAGAGAGGATGCTGCGGGGTGTTGACATGGTCGCTGACATGGTATCGGTGCTATAGAGTGCTGCGTTATAATAAAGTCTTTCACACAACTAGGTGAGACTGGGCCATGCGAGAGGATGAGAGCAAATATTTCTCAGAGCGTGTCGATCGTCGGTTTTCGTCTTGTTTGTAGAACTTGCTACTAGCATTAAAGAGGTGAGGCACACACGAGAGCGACCCGCTCTCGAAGCAACGTCCTTCCAACTTGTTTTTTAAATGCAATAAGAGCGGCTGCAGACTGGTAAATCTGTTGTAGAGTGGTTGTGGTTGTGGTGGTTGTGGTGGTGGTGTGGTCGAGCGCGTCATCCTATACCCTGACAGAAGCAGACATCGGATGGAGGGCAGTATTTCCCTAGTGTCATTCTCACCAGTAACAACAGTATTTTTTTTTTGTGGTTTTTTTTTTTTAAATCATCACTTCACTTTGCAGGTTTTTTGCTATCATATATATAACGCCGCTTCCTGCATTCATAAAAATACTAACAAAAAGATCCTTCAACAAGTATCAAAAATAAACTTTTATACTTTCTTACAAAAAAGACCTTGATAAATCCCAACATCAACAATGGTCTATCTAAAAGTTTATCAAACTCAATAACTGCCTTTCTCATTTTATAAATATAAAGTTTCTACAAACCCTCCGGACTCTTTGACACATTGCCCCGTAAGTGATCAGCAACCTTGGAGGTAATTCTTGGTTGACATTCAAAACAACTTGGGTTAAAAAAATTTCCTTTTTTAACCCATACTTCCCTGAACACGTCCTACTGTACCATAATGTACCCGAAATCCGCAATAGATTTTGATGCCGATTCACAGGAAAGTCTTAGAACGTCCGCCTGGCTCCTCTCTATACAATGGAGCCCTCAGGCCGGGACGGTCCTCCATAGTCAATTGGAGAGCTGGAACTAAAAAGGATTTATCATGCCACCTAGAACTTAACATTGAACAACTGTATAGCTCAGCTTTCCCGTCCAAATACTGGGTGGTGGGAGGGTGGCCCGGTGCGGACACTACCATCCACACACACTCGTGCACGCAGTCCTCCCCGTGCAGGCATCACAAACACACAACTACTTCGCTTCTCTTCGCTGATGTCGTGAAGTCTTCTCGCGCTCTCGCTCTCCATCTCTCTCTTTTTCTTTTCTTTCCCTCTCCTCTGTTTGAATTTCACCAAATAGGTGTCCGGTTTGCATGTCCGTGTTGTCTTTGGTATGTTCTCTGTAACATGTTTTCTTGTCCGAGGTATGATAAGGTTGTAGTGGTGCACGCGCTAGTTGGGTCCGTAGTTGTTGGGCGCGCCGGGACCGCCGGGACCTCGGCCTACCCTGGGCCCACCGTGCCGGGGCTGGCCGGGGCCGACCGGCGGTGACGGCAGTCCCTGTTGGTTATTGTTTACTAATGCCCTCACTCGGCTGTGCGCGCTCTGAAACAACAAGCGGGCCACGGTAAGTCACACTATAACTAACGCCCTCACTCGGCTGAGCGTGCTCTGAAACAACAACCTGGCCATGGTAAGTCACAGTATTACTAATGCCCTCACTCGGCTGTACGCGCTCTGAAACAACAAACCGGCCATGGTAAGTCATAGTAAGTGGAAGTAAGTCACAGTATTACTAACGCCCTCACTCGGCTATGCGCACTCTGATACAAGCGGGTCACACTAAGTATTACCAAGGCCCTCACTCGGTTGTGCACACTCTGAAACACGCCGGCCAGAGTAAGTCACAGTAAGCCACAGTATTACTAACGCCCTCACTCGGCTGTGCGCGCTCTGAAACAAGCCAGCCACAGTAAGTCGCAGTAAGCGACAGTATTACTAACGCCCTCACTCGGCTGTGCACACTCTGAAACAAGCCAGCCACAGCAAGTCGCAGTAAGCCACAGTATTACTAATGCCCTCACTCGGCTGTGCACGCTCTGAAACAAGCCAGCCACAGTAAGTCACAATATTACTAACGCCCTCACTCGGCTGTGCACGCTCTGAAACAAGCCAGCCACAGTAAGTCGCAGTAAGCCACAGTATTACTAACGCCCTCACTCGGCTGTGCACGCTCTGAAACAAGCCAGCAACAGTAAGTCGCAGTAAGCCACAGTATTACTAACGCCCTCACTCGGCTGTGCACGCTCTGAAACAAGCCAGCCACAGTAAGTCGCAGTAAGCCACAGTATTAATAACGCCCTCACTCGGCTGTGCACGCTCTGAAACAAGCCAGCCACAGTAAGTCGCAGTAAATCGTAGTTAGGTCCCGTCTGTAGCAACCAGCATCAAGCTTTCAATTAAAAAGTGACTGCAATGGTTTGTAATTTAAAAAAAAAACACCAGCACCATGTATATTTATTCTTGCAGATATCTGGAATGTCATGCGAAGTGGCAAGATGTGGAAGAAACAACAACATTAACAATAATAATAATAATAAAAAAAACCTCAAAAAAATTATATTATCGTTTCACGCAGTCTGCTTACCCTAACCGTAACCTCCCCCAAAGTTTCTCAACGGATCTGTACGAATCTCAGGGGTCCATTCCCGCCCCCCAACCTAACCCCCAAAGTTTGGAAAAAGACATGCCTGCATATATATTTTATTACACATTTCTTTTTTTTTTCTTTTCTTAAACCAGCACCAGATCTCAGGGTCGAGAGTCGCCTCCCAATAACACCCCCACCACCGACAATCGGAAATCTGACTTCCGGTAAACAATATTTAAAAAAAGTGGAAATCTGATTTGCATTCAATTTTATACTATAACTATGCTCTGATATGGCTAAACAAATGAGGATGAGAACGTTCCATATGACCATAAAAAAAGAAATCGGAAATCGACTTATCTCAGTTACTAATACAGTTGCAAGATACAGTACAAGCCTATCCACAATTTTAACAATTGTTTTAGCTCAATCTCATTTGCTCAAACTCAGTTAAATGAACATGACTTACATCAGTTAACCACCAAAGAATGAGAAGTAAGAGTGGCCGTTGTGGGCGTGCATCTCACCTGTGTGGCCATGAAGTTACCAAAGATCTCTACGATCGTCTCGTCTCCTTGACTGGAGGGGTCCTCTGGCAGCTTGATGATGGCGCCAGTCATTCGCTGCACGTCACGAACCTGCAACACAGCGCCACATCATGTACGGTCACACCGCCTTACCACCAGCAGCAGGCCACAGCAGCTTCACTTCTATCAGGGATCAAAGTGGTATCCGGCAAAAAACGCGGAAACCGGGCCGAATTTCCGCAAAAACGCGGAAATCAGGCCCGGTTTTGGCGGAAATCAAGTTCCACGAAAATCAGATTTCTGCAAAAACGCGGAAATTAGACATTTACGCGGAATTTCCATTTCCCCCCATAGGATTAGCATTGTCAGGGAATCCCGGGGAAAATTGTACTATCGCTAATGCCTAAATTTGTTGTTTGGGTTTGATGTTCTTCCAACATCTAAGGTCATATAAGAATGAGATTCGAAGTAAACCGAAGTCAGTGAGTTTGAATGGTCTCCAGGGGCAAAACCACGAAGAAATTATTAAAGCTGCATAGTCTGATGGCATTGCGTTTTTTGTGGGTTGTTTGTTTTTCAGATAAATTTGTATTAAGTTGATCGTTATAATTGACCTTACTTTACCTGCAAGTAACTTATGGCTCACTTTGAAGATACCCGAAGTGGAAATATGCTAAATTAAAAATGGTGTGCATACCTGAATGCTGGATACAATAGGCTTCAGCTTCAGCAGAAATAGGGTCTATTAAATCGACTACTATGCAGCAAAAATGCTTAAAAGTGCGTCAGTATCTAAGTTGGAGAGGTAGGATCACATCTAGGTAAATATTTTGGGTTCTAAAATGTAAGGCTTTACTATGATATAGATCAAATCCAATAATTTTTTTAGTTTAAGATATATATTTCCTTTGGAGTAAAGAACTCCAGACGAGATGAGAAGGGAAATTGGTTTGACTCGTCCGGAAACCGAACTCCTGACCTTCCGAACGCGAGGCAGGCGCTCTACCGATTCGGCGCCCGCAACTTTGATAAATGCACTAATATATAAGTTAGCTAAATCAAATAATTTTCTCAAGTTAAAAAAAAATTGCCATTGAAGTATGCAACTCAAGACGAGATGGACAGGGAAATTTGAGAATGAAAACCACTGAAAAGTTATTCATTCAGTCTTACAAAGCCAGTCCGCCATAAGCGTAATCTAGGGGATACATCCTATTAATTTGTTCTCCTTAAACAACCCAGTTAATAAAAAAATTACTCCTGGCTGCCCACCAAAAAAATATACAAATCGAAAACTACAACAAAAACAAAATGCAGAGAATTCACATTGCTGCACCCGGTTTTCGTGACTAACCCATGAATCCCTAGAATCATGATGGAAGAAAACACCAAAAAGCTATCATTTTGTTATTATAATACTAAAACTATGCGGTTTCTTCGTTTAGAAAAACCTAAAACTACTTTTACTAATTGGATCTAATATTAAATGCGTGTATCCATTTGGTGCCAAAGGAAAGAGAACGCTAAGAAATAATAGCATGCCATTCCTATAACATTCCCAAAATCTCGTAACGTCAGCTGTTTGGCTGCAAAAACTCCAAAAGCTTCAGTACTTTGGCGCGGATTACACACATTTAGAAATGTCGATTATCTGAGCTACAAATATTGGAAGGAAACGCAGTGCATTCCCATGACAGGTGACTGAACTGTGAAACTGTGCTTTCTGTTTACGTGAGTATAAGCAATCATACATTATTGGCAGTGGGTATCCCCAATAATGTCTGCACAGAAGAAGAGAGGTGAGGACTGAAGAAGATAAGCGGTAGGGCGAGTCAAAGCCTGCGAGTACAGATTAGGGCAAAGTGACACCTGCAAAGGTTTAAGCTGGAAGATGTGCTGGCATGATCAGCGTTTAGCAATGTTCCACATGCAGCTCAACTCATTAAGTTACGCTCTGAATCCAGGGTCCGTACACATGTGAAGATATAGAATTCAAGGCTATTTCAAGGCTGTTTTTGATTGGAATTCAGGACTATTTTCATTTGGATTTTAGGAAAGAAACTGGTGATTTCAGACTAATTTAGATCAGTGTGGACAGTTCAATGGAATTCAAGGTTTTTCAAGACTAATTACCCGAAATGGGTTAAATTCAAGGTCTTGAAATGAAGTTCCAAGACTTTTCAAGACTTTCTAGGCCCCATACAGACCCTTCGATCTGAATTAAAAGAGCCAACCACAATCCTCACCAAGCAACAATCGTGTCATAAAGACGTCGCATTACAAGTCAGCTTTGTAGACAGGAGAAAACACCCACACAAACTGAGTTAAAGTGATAAAGAGATTAAAAGCATGAACAATTTGTCATGGCAGTGCAGTGCAGTTTCGATTGTTCTCTCTAGGTATGGAAAATACCAGACGCATTTACAAGCACAGACATAGCTATATCAGGGTTCCTGCACCTCTCAGCCAATAACATTTAAGACCGTTTCAAGACTTTTTTAATACCAACTTCCATACAATTTAAGATCTATTTTCACGGCAAATGTAACCATATTAAATTAGGGGATTTCCACATGCCAAGCGATCAGTAAAAAGCTGTCAACGTATGTGTGCACTTGTGACCAGTACATTACGGTTCGTAGACAATAGCATCAACTTCGAGACAATTCAGCTCCACTTCATTTGTGCTTTCTAAAGATAGGTGGTAAAACATATTTTTTTAAATATCAGTGGCCAAATCCAATTTATGACCTTTTTAAATCGGTTCACAGAAAAGTGACCATATTCAGGGATGATAGTGGCATGGGAGGAAAAAAATTTGGAAATGAGTCAGGTGGGCCATAATAGTAATACAGTCCCATTAATGACAGCAGGATGCTCTCTAGGCAGACCTGGTCATATGCATTGTGCAAAACATGTTTGGAGAGTACTACATGAAACGTACCCCCATCATTTTTATTTCTCCTCAAATTTACACCTATATAAAAAAAGCCCCCAGACTGTGAACAAAACCTTAAATCCACCAAAAATCGGAAATTTCTCAACAATTTAAGTCCTAAGAATCTGTGGGAACCCTGTATATAGACATGAATCATCACTACACAAGTAGCTACAATGACAGTTAATGGGTGAACACGTTCAGTCAGTAACCTGAAGCATGGGCAGCGGAAATGACCTTTCGAGGCGCCATGAAAGGTCAATCACTTACATTTTTGCCACCTTTGCCAATGACCCTTCCGACCATGTCTTTTTGAACTTTGATGATCGACAAGAGTTGCAGGTCATCATCCTCAGAATAACCTTCGTGCTTCAGTTTCTCAAAAATGAAGTAGCTTGCCTGAAAAGGAGGGGGATGAAAAAAAAAATTAACATTATTCACTAAACTTACATTTCTGCCGTTCTTTCCAATAAGGCGTCCGACCATGGATCGGGGTATTTTGAGAGCGGTTCCCAAACGCACTTCTTCATCACCGGAGAATCCCTCTTGCTTGAGCTTGTCAAATATGAAGTAGCATGCCTGAAACAATGCATGTTCATCGGACGTGTTACATGCAGAACCAATCTGTATTGGGTAATTTTGTTGGTGCTATTTTTAAAGTTTTTATTTTTTTGTTTTTTTTAAATAATTTTTTTTTATAAAATGAAGTCATTTCCATCTTTATTTTCTAAAGACATTTACTTCCTTACTTACATTCATCTATTTTCTAAACTTTACCATAACTTTCCCCTCTAAACTTGTTTTCTACATAAAAATATTTTCGTAGTAGGCTGAAATAAAACGTACATGTTGGAGCGTAATATATACATTGTGAATGACAACGTCGACAGGAACATTTATTCGGTTTACACAAATATTTAATAAGCTATAACAATGGGTCAATAACTACTTGCGATTAATTTTTTTAACCGTCATTGTTTTTCTTTATTAGTGCCGTTTGGCGTAAAACATTACATACTCAACATTGAAGATAGAACAGCACTTGCTCTTAGGTGGGTTATACAAATTTTAAACAAGAGGGTTAAAGAAAAATCCTAATGCATGTGGCTGAGGCTCATTGACAATCACTTCACGCACTCATAAAAACTTATTTTTATATACCATCATATTTTTCAGGTTTTTCTCATTGCACATGTACAAGACCATTTTATGTGGATTTATTACACTATATTCTTTCCACTCCAATATTCAACAGAGGAAGGCGCCCTGTATCAGCGACATGCAGTAAGACCTATAGCACAAAGTGCTCACCCTCCACTGCGCCTCTGGTGTGCCTTTGATTGTGACGATACGCTCTGCTGCCGGGTTTGGATCATCATCCTTTTTAGGCTCGATCTGGAAACAAAGGTTGGTTGGTTGGTTGGTTGGTTGGTTGGTTGGTTGGTTGTTTAACGTCGACGTCGAGGAGTAGCAACTTGAGGCAGTGCACACTCATGGCGACTTTATAGTGCTGCCCCACTGGGAAATAAGGCTGCCAGCACCATGAAGTGATATCCCACTCAGTCACATTATCCTGACACTGAGCTAACCAGTCCTATTAATGCTGAGCACCAAACTAGGAAGCGACAAGTATCAATTTTTTAAGTCATTTGTTTGACTCAACAGGATATTGAATTCCAATCTCCCACACGGGAGCCTGTGTTCTACAAATTTGGCTACTGCATCCAGTAGGAAACAAAAGTAAGATTTTATTTGTATAAATGCTAAACAGCATATTCAAAAAGCCTGCTTACTATACAACATGCAAATGCATACTGTGAACTCACTTACTTCATAATGGTGACAAATTTCAGGTTATTATCCGGAAAACTGAGGGATTAGTGATTTCGGAGGAGAAAGCTGCGGAAATCGACAACTACATGGGCGGTAATAGAACCAAAACACTGCCCAAGCAGAGTAATGATTGGGCACAGAGACGTGTATTTTTATATATGTATTTCTAATATGTACTAAAATGTAGTTTATTTAGTGAATAATGCCTATTGTCAGTGCCAGAGCACTGGTCTTCCGGCCGTTCAGTACAATTTGTTGGTGCATAAATGAAACTATCAGTTGCAATAATAACCACATCCAGATCCTGTTCGATAATAAAAGTATTATACATAATATAAATGAACTATTAGTTGTAATAGTAACTGCATACAATTCCAGTTTAATAAAAGTATTATGGATTGGGTGAATATGCATCACATGGTATTGTATGATTCTAGTTTGTTGTTTGTGTTGTTTTACGTCCTAGCAACATTTATGGTCATATCAGGACGGGTACCGACTTGTGACAGTGCACACTCATGGCAACTTTATAGTGCTGTCCCACTGGGAAACCAGGCCGCCAGCACCATGACCTGGTATCCCACTCAGTCACATTATCCTGACACTGAGCACACCAGTCCTTGCCCTATCCTAATAATGCCGAGCACCTGGCTAGGAAGCGACAAGTATCAATTTTAAAGTCATTGGTTTGACTTGACCGGACTCGAAACCATGACCCCACGATCTACCAGCACGGGAGACGGACGCTCTATTATAGAATTTTCTTCCTTTGTTTTTCTCTTCTTTTTTCTCTCAAAAACATAACCCAGACTTCCGACAATTTTCAGTGAATTTCTGACAATTCAAAGCCTCGGAGAATTCTGCCGTCCCGCAGGAAACGGAACAATGGGCCAAAATAATCAGCATTTTGTAATATTAAACTTAAATCATAAATGTGTGAAATTATCCAAATATACCTCTTTTTAACTGCAAAATATCAAACATACAGAACGTTCACAGAAGCTCCTAGTACTTACTGTCACATGTGCATTTGAGTCGCGAATGATTTGTTTGATGTTGACTCCCTTCGTGCCGATGATGGCGCCGACGGAGGAGTTTGGAACGCTGATGTGGCACATTTCATTTGTGGTGGACATTTGTGGCATCTGTGCCATGCCCGTCTGCTGGCCACCGCCACCACCACCGCCGCCCCCACCGCCATGTTGCTGCTGCATCGGGCCTCCATACCCCATCCCTGGGTAATATCCCTGTTGTTGCTGCTGCTGCTGCTGCTGCTGTTGTTGCTGCTGCTGCTGCTGAATAAGATAGCGCAACAGAAATTAAACAGGGATAATCCATTTAATAGTTTTCTTTAAAGTAAGGGTACTCATATGTAGTACCAAAAAAAATTAATTTAATAAAAAAGGAGAAGAAATCAGTTAAACCAGCCAATATAAAACATCACAATTCAAGAGAAAGCAAACTGTAAGAAAAATAAAATCAGAAAGGGCTTAGATAGCATTTAAACCTGACAGTCTAAAAGACCAGTAGATGGCTCTGCTGTCCTGCTGAGTACGGGATCACTCTTAATATTTCTTTCTGAATTGGTGGGGAGTTGCCTAACGCGCTGCGTGGTTACTCCCATGTCACCATGTGATAACGTCCGTGACTCCTGCGTGACACAAATCCATCTATCACTACATGTTAGCTGACCGGTCGCTTCATAATCTTAAGGAATTAAGGCTTTCAGATGTTATTCTTTACCGGTGAGTCTTACAAAGATTAGTCCACACAAATCAATCCTCCCCACCCCAACCCAGTGCTGCCACTTTGGATTTTATAATAAAAAATAAATATAAAAAAAAAGAGTATAAAATCTCTTTTTTTAACTATCAAAATTGAGTTCTGAGTATGGAGTCACCATGAGCACACCATCAGTTGCATGTAGATAGCCCTAATAATATGGTTTCAGGTGTGACCAAGACAGAAAACCCCACTGAGACACACACAGACAAAGAGCAGAACTGGCAAAAAAACAAAACAATTGCAAACCAGGCCGGTGTTGTCCGGTGTTGTCCGATATCACCCACATTGCAGTTACTAGCAAGTGTAGTGAGGTCCACTCGCCTCCACAGGTGAAATACGAAATACACAGGAAGGATGGACAGTTTGTTAGTTGCTGTATGGAAAGTTGATTGCACCAGAGAACCTAGATATGCTAATATTTAGGACACTAGCCCCTGAATGGCAGAAGTGTGGGTTGAAACACCACTCCTGCAAAGAGACTAGCAAAGCACACCACTCAATCTCATCAAATTCCTAATTCTAAAGCCGTGTTTACACAGGCGAGTTAAAACGGCTCAAATAATGTGCCTTGCCTAGTTCGCCTCACATTCGCCGTGTAAACGCGACTCTGAGGCGGATTAGGGCTGGTTCGATTCATATTATCCACTTTATGTAAACCGCCTCGTGAGGTGGTTTATATAAAGCGAACTAGCTTAAGCACGGCACATGCATGCGCATGCGCAGTCGTGACCTGAGTTTGTTGATTTTCTGGTCGAACAAAAGCGTATATTATAGAATTTAGTCTATGAAACCGCTAGCTGCGCGCAGATATTTTTTTCATAATTTATTTTTAGGTTTTCACTATCCAGCAGAAGTTTTGATCGTTCCAAAACAATATGATTCAGTCCATACATATCTAGGTCGAACCCACTCTCTCATGGCGACGTCGACTAACCGCAACTGGTGCTGGTTAGTCTGGACTTGCTCATGCGCAGATATCGATTTCCACCTTAACCCGCTCCATGTGTAAACGTTCGGCTTACAATTGCCCGTGTAAACACAGCTTTAGTCTAGAGTTTTCAATTACCAGATTGGCAATTTTTTGCAGAAATAAAGTATAAAAGAGTATTTACACCCGACAAAAAGTAGAATACTTAAAAAAATATATAAAGTGGCAGCACTGCCCCCCCCCCCCCAACCCCTTCGGAGTTGTGAAGACAGGGGTGATATTTACCATCATGTTGTATGGCGGTCGCATTCCGTAGACTCCTCCAGCCATCATTGGTAGTCCTTGGAAGCCAGGATTCATCATCATTCCCGGCTGCAATCAGAGGACAATTAAATCATGAGGAACCCAAGCCATCAGGGAGCAATTGCCAAGAATGTGCCATCAATAGAAATTATGGGCTAGCAGATTTGATATGTCGGTGGGGGAAGTGAGACACAGGTGCATACACAGTATAACACAATGCAATAATGTTTTGCTGCCTTGTTTGCAGTCCTATTGAAACTGCGCCAAATTCTATATTAACGCACCAAAACAGCCGTACAACGGTCACATATCCACACCATAATGACAACAAAAAAGGCGTAAATCATGCAATGTCAGCATAGCGGAACTTAGCCCAAGATATGACTTCATTCAATACAATTGCAAAATTGTTTATTTATTCAGCAGCAATGTATCACGGTTGGATGTACAATGTTGGGTTTTTAATATTGGCTGTTCAGAACACGTTGGGTACAGTTTCATCATAAATATCAGTCCCGAAAGATGGAACATCATCACAGCCTTAAATCCACTACATATTTATATTGCGTGGGGAGGGGAGACAGCGGGAAGGAGAATGAGGTGGGAGGAGAGGAGTGAGGCGAGGAATGAGGTGGGAGGAGTGAGGAAGGATTGAGTGAGGATGGAATATGGTTGTTTTGTTTTTGTTTCTTGTCCAGGGATGAAAGTGGTCTATGGGAAAAAAAGCGGAAATGCTGATATTCTCCCATAGGCTTATCATTGTCAGGGAATCGCTGAACATTCCCGGAAGTTGGATTTCATACATATTGGTATAAGCTGATAGTGCTGCGCCGTTTGAAGCATGTATTAGTGGTATACGCTGCTAGTGCTGCGGCATTTGCACCACATATCGGTATACGCTGATAGTGCTGATGCGTTAGACGCACGTGTTAGTAGTATACGCTGCTAGTGCTGCGGCGTTTGCACCACATATTAGTATACGCTGATGGTGCTGCAGCATGAAATAATGTATTGGTTGGTTGGTTGTTGGAGTTTTACGTCCTGGCAACATTTAAGGTCATATCAGGAAGGGCGCAACGTATTAGTATACGTTATGGCTACAGGAAAAATCCCGGAAATCGCAATCTTTCATCCCTGAACGTCTAAGGTCATATCAGGACGGGTACCGACTTGTGACAGTGCGCACTCATGGCGACTTTATAGTGCTGCCCCACTGGGAGACCAGCCTACCAGCACCATGACCTGATATCCTACTCAGTCACATTATCCTGACACTGAGCCAACCAGTCCTTGCCCTATCCTAATAATGCCGAGCGTCAGGCTAGGAAGCAACAAGTATCAATTTTTAAGTCATTGGTTAGACACAACCAGGGTTCGAACCCACGATCTACCAACACGGGAGACGGACGGTCTAACTCATTCGGCCATCCCGTCTGGTTAGGAGGATGGAGGGAGGAAGGCGGAAGGAATGAGGAATGAGGAAGGAATGGAGGAGGGAGGAGGGAGGAGTGAGGACACTGGTCTTCCAAGCTATACAACTTTGCGGGTATTTACAAAACTGATAACATGGATATGGTAGCTAAGATTATGTAGCAAGAGGAAAATTGGTAGCTCCAAAGGCATAAATAATGCAATGGTACAGCCTAGCTGAACTTAGCCCAAGGTATGACTTCATTCAATACAATTGCAAAATTGTTTATTTAGTCAGCAGCAATATATCACGGTTGGATGTACATTGTTGGTTTTTAATATTGGCTGTTCAGAACACGTTGGGTACAATTTCATCATAAATATCAGTCCCGAAAGATGGAACATCATCACAGCCTTAAATCCACTACATATTTATATTTGCATGGAGAGGGGAGACAGTGGGAAGGAGAGGAAGGGGGAAGGAGAGGAGTGAGGAAGGAAGGTGGAAGGAAGAAGGAGGGAGGAAGAAGGAGGAAGGACACACTGTAACTTAGTATAGAAAGGAGGGAGGATGGAGGAAGGAGGAAGGATGGAGGGGAGGAAGGATGGAGGGGAGGAAGGATGGAGGGGGAGGAAGAACACACTGTAAATTGGTATGGAAAGGAGGGGGGAGGAGTGAGGAGGGAGGAGTGAGGAGGGAGGAAGGAAGGGAGGGAGGGAGGGAGGGAGGGAGGGAGGGAGGGAGGGAGGGAGGGAGGGAGGGAGGGAGGGAGGAGGGAGGAGTGAGGAGGGAGGACACTGGTCTTCCAAGCTATACAACTTTGCTGGTATTTACAAAACTGGTAACATGGACATGGTAGCTAAGATTATGTAGCAAGAGGAAAATTGGTATCTCCAGTCGATCATTTTTTGTTTGCCACTTTCACTGAACTAGTGCACTCGACTTTTCACCAATTTATGTCTGTACTCCGTTCTTCTGAATTTTACGTTTTTATCAGAAATGCTGTTCATGTTTAGATTAGACATCACAGGAATCAGTCCCGAAAGATGGAACATCATTACAGCATATTTAAATAGCGCTTTTAGAATTCAAACCCGCTATGCACCTGGTAAATAATGAACAAGTAAACAGGCCCTGGCTGACAGAGGATCATTTGACGAGGTTAAGACCAAGATTGCCTTACCACCGGAGGTAGGGCGAATTTTTAGTTTGGCTTTTACATCCTAGGAACATCTGCGTCATATGAGGATTAGTACCGACTTGTGACAGTGCGTACTTATGGCGATTTTATAGTGCTGCCCAACTGGGAGACCAGGCCACCAGCATCATGACCTGGGCCCATATTCATGAGCGCGGGGTACGGTTAGTCGGAGGTTAGGCTTACCCTTTGGGTAGGTATCCCGCCGGTTAACGGCGGAGATTAATGAGGTCAATCGGCATTCACCAATGTTCTAGCCGGTCGGGATAGCTACCCCTTCGCTTTGTTTACATTCGTCGATTCGAAAATATTAATATCGACGCCGTTACGGCGTCAGCATTAATATCGGTTCGCATTTAGGGTTAATTTGAGCAAATTTCACTTATTGCGTTTTTAAATCTATCAAATATGATCGCATTGAATAGATATGGGCGTAATTAATTCACACCGATGGCTCCGGCCATTTTTACTTGACGTCGACAGTATGGATATCGACGTCGCTGCGGCGGCGGCGATTTGTGTACTTTACATTCGCCGATTCGACAATATTAATATCGCCGCCTTTGGGGCAGCAGCGTTAATTTCGCTTCGCATTTAGGGTTAATTTGAGCAAATTTCACTTATTGTGTATTTAAATCTATCAAATATGACCGCATTGAATAGATTCAGACCCACACAGGCTCACTACCCCCGAGTCGAAAATGGGGTAGGGTACCCCTTGGTTAGAGCCCCAGGGTAGTGCTACCCCAAGCTCATGAATACGGATTTTCCACCATTAGCCGGGGGGGGGACCCTACCCTACGGTTAGAGCCCTACCCTGAGCTCATGAATACGGCCCCTGATATCCCATTCAGTCACATTGTCCTGATACTGAGCTGACCAGTCCTCGCCCTATCCTAGTAATGGCAGGCCCCAGGATAGGAAGCAACAAGTATCAATTTTGTGATCCATTGATTTGATTTGATTCGACCGGGATACAAACTCGTGACTTTCCGCACAGAAAGCATGCGGTCTACCGATTCAGCGACACCATCCTGTCGCAAAATTTTAAGTTCATTTAGTTCATCAGCCAGTGTCAGGTAGGTTGAGCCGACATTATGATGAGCTTTAATCGAGGGGAGGGAGGTGAGACCGACTTTACAAGTTTTGACCGAGAGTGCAAAGACTTACCAGTGGCAGCATTTCCTTTTCGTGGCACTCCCTGAGTTTGGCTGTGATGGCGGCTTCTGCAGCGGACATGTTGTCAATGGTGCCCTTTATCGTGATCACACGGTCAGGGAACATGGCCGGCATTTCCTGAACGCTATGGTAAGCAAACGAATAATTTCTACAAAAGAATGCACAAAACAGAAAACAGAGATAGAGAAGGGTACTACGACGCTAACCACCAGTTTCTGGTCAAATGATGTATACTCTGTTGCGAGGTGGGGTGGGGGTGGTCGCCATGGAAACGACCAATCATGAAAATTTGAGGACGCCATGTCGGATGCAGCCGGATCCATTTTTTTCCCCAAACGTAGTAGTAGTAGTTGTAGTGAGTAATAGGAGATATGTAGAAATACAATTCACGATATAGAAAATAGGCAAAAATGGGGGGGGGATGTTTTAATTGTCAACGTTCGGCAAGCAATGTCCTAAACAAACAGCAAAAGCCAGAAGACGCCGTCAACGATGTTCACACCATGACGCATCACAGAAATCGCCGAAGAGCAAAAGCAACAGCTACCAACTTGCATGTTTTACAACCAAGTATCGACAAGCCATGTTTCACGCCGTCACAGAAATCGCAATTTAAAAAAAATAATTTTGGGTGGATTTTCTTTCATCATACGTGATCATTTCTGTACTATGAAGATTTTTTTGGGTCATGGTTTGTATGAATGCACTTGTATGATCTGTTGGGATTTGGTATGGATGTCTGCTTAAGATTGGAATTATCAAAGTTTCTGTGCAATTTACTTGACTGCAGGAGAATGTCGGTCCACCTCAGTGGACTTGTTGATTTGACCATGTGACCAGAATCTGCCCCTATACCTCATGCAGGCTCAGCATCTACTTAACCAGCCGGTTACCTCCACTCTTGTAGTACACTTGGTAACAATGAGGCTATCTGCTAATTCTACAAGTAGGATGTGGTGTCACCATGTACAACTCGGGTTGGTATGTGTGTTACCAGCGAACTAAATTTAACACCGCCCGTGTTTTAAGTGTTTTAAGTGAAGTGCTACCACTCTAGATTTTACACAGAAAAGTAAAAAATCTTTTTTTAAGTATCAAAATTGTCTTCTCTCAATCTCTTACAACTTAATTCTAAGTCTGAAAATTTTCAATTACCAGATTTGCAATTTCTTTGCTGAAATAAGTATAAAAAAGTGTTTTACACCTGAAAAGTTTTTTACATATGAAAAAAGTATAAAAAGTAGTTTTCCTTGAAAAAAAGTATAATACTTTCTAAAAATTATAAAGTGGCAGCACTGTAAGTTGGAACCAGATCATTTATCAATGAGAAACAGCGACCAGTAAAGCAGTAGCGACTTAGGAGGACTTCGTGCCATTGTGCACTGTCGTACAAACCTTAGACTTCAGGCGCAGTGACTTATACGAAACCCACTGTAGAGGAACACTGCTGTACTTGGACGGACAGTTTCTCAGGTATCTGACCCCACATGTGAAGATATGGAATTCAAGGCTATTTCGCAGCCATTTTTGATAGGAAGTCAAAACAATTTTTATTTGGATATTGGCAAAAAAAAACAATGGTGAATGGCGATTCCAGACGATGGGAACAGTTTAACAGAATTCAATGCTTTTCAAGACTAATTACCCAAAATAGATCAAGCCTTGAGATGGGGGAAATGAAGTTCAAGACTTTGCAGGCCCCGTGCCGACCTTGGAATTACCGGCTTGATTGCAGCATCGTGTTCATCGCATAGCACTGATTTGATCTAACCCGAATAGCAATAGTTAAGCCCACAAATCACCCAAATGAACCTTGTGAAAAATGATCTGCTTCTCTGTTTGTGCGATGCCCCAGGCATGCGGACAGGCACGCCGGACGCAGGCAGCTGGTGCGTGGGTCCAGGGCGAGACACTGAGACGGTGAGAGTGCGAGGCGCGGGCAGCCTGCCCCACTTTTGGAGTGTTGACGTGCAAGTTGATTTAGTTCTAAAGCATGCAGGACTAAAGTGCAGCTCAAAGACCACGGCAAGTGGTAGTCAGTAGCTGAGTGCACGAGTTAACACTAACCACCGCCCAAGCTAATGCAGTAAAACCTCTCTAAATAGACCGACCATGGGACCGATGTTAAATGGTCCATTTCCAGAGATAGTCGGTTCAGGGAGTTTAAAAAAATTATTAATGGTATTATATGGGCGATCGATTGGGACCCAAATAAAGCAATCGATATAGGGGAGTGGTCGATTTGTGGACGTGGTCAGTTAGAGAGGTTGTACTGTACATGCAGAATTAGCAGAAGAGTTGCTAAACAATAGCCTGACTAATAACACATTCTTTAAAAGTAAAATTGGTAGTTCTAATAATTTTACATCATTTAATATAATGAGAAACCCCATATGAATTACAGACAAAGCGTTGAGATATTAATTAATCAATGGGAACTAACCCATTGCGACACTTATTAAACAGTTCACCTATAAAGTGCCCATGTTGGCAACTAAGTAAAAATTAGAAAACTTAGTTTCGAGGTTCATGAAGCAGAGTATAACCAAAGCTGTACTTTAACCAGTAAATGCTTAATATTAACGCCGGGGTAAATATATATAAACTTAAAACAGGGGAAATTAAAAACAAACCAACAACAATATAATGTCATGCATAAAGAAACAGCATTCATAAATCTATCTAGACACGATTAGGCCTTAGGAATTTTGTAATTAACTAGAATTAGTTTCAATTCTACAAATAAATTTCAATAACCACCCAGTTATATATTACACATATTGTGTAATATATAACTGGGTGGTTTGACTATTGACGAAAATGTATATATCAGGGATGAAAGTGGTCTCCCGCAAAAAAACGGAAATCTGTGGTGAGGTTATCTGCAAATACCGTTATCCTAGTGATTATTATTACCACCACCAAAGAAGAAAAAATAGATGCTACTAATTTTCGCCGTGAATAAGGCCTTTGCTGCCGACAAAGCATTAAAATAGTTTACCATCTTTTAAGAATAATAGTAATAATCACCAGGATAACGTACTATTATTGCAGCATTATTTAAACAAAGATGCCACTAGCATTCAGCCGTCATATCACCGTGATATGGCGATACGGCGAATTTCCACGAAAACGCTGATTGTCTCCCATAGGCTTAGCACTGTCAGGGAATCGCGAAAAATTCCCGGAAGTCAGGTTTGGAACAGTAATCTCCAAGCACTATCCTAGCTCCATTCCACTGATCAATCAGTACAGGCTAACATGTGACTGTATTATCACCCATGCTCCCAATCCCTCTGTCCTCTCTCTGCACTTGCTTTGCAGTTTGATTGGGTTTATGTCCTAGCAATATCTAAGGTCATATAAGAACTGGATTCAAATTGACCAATTACTGTCATTAAATATCCTTGGCATTTTGTGAAAATAAAAAAATCGCCCAAATCCGCGAAATCGCGGATATCATCCCTGATATATATAGGAATATAGTACACAGCTGCCTTCTAACATTAAAATAGCAGTTATGCTGGGCTCATGGTTTTAGTTTTGATTGATTGGTGGTTTCTTTACCCCGTGTCGGCAGCATAAGCCATATTCACGGCAAGAAGTGTTCAACCATCGCTTTTACACAAAATGTAAAAGCATACAATCAATGTGTCAAAAAACACTTATAACTTTAAAAGCTCACAATTGTATAAATTGTGACAAAGGAAAATTTTAGTTTGTGTATAAGGCGTCTCACATTGCTACTATGAATACGTCACCAATACAGGGCAGCATTGCATACTCAGCGTGGCCCGAGATCTATTGACAGGCTTACTTGGAGACAGTAATTCGCGTGTCTGTGTCCTCCCTGTACTTCTTGATGACCTTGCCGTCCTTCCCGATGATCCGTCCACAGTATCGGTCATCGGCCAGCATCTTCAATGTGATCTCCCTACAAGCCAGGCCAGAGATGTCTGGTTAATCCTGCCAGCTGGCTACACACAACACTCAAAATCTCACTGTGAGCATGGCTATGGAGGTCAGATACGAAAGATTACTAGAATGGTACCTGTAGACACAATATGCCACCAGAGGGGGCTACACACAACAATCAAAATCTCACTGTGAGAACAGCTATGGAAGTCAGATACGAAAGGTTACCAGAATCTGAGAATGGCACCTGCAGACACGACATCCCGCCAGAGGTGGCTACACACAACACTCAAAATCTCACTGTGAGCACGGCTATGGGGGTCCGATGTGAAAGGCTACTAGAATGCTAGGTAGCTGTAGGCACGACAAGATATAATCATAACCAGAGGTGCCAAGTCTCCTGATTTTATGGGAGATCTCTCTAAAATATAGCAATATGACCCATAAACTCTCGCTTTTAATTTGTAATCTCCTACCAAAGAACTATTAAAAAAAAAAATTCTTTACACAATTTCCTTTCAGCATTTTCTATAATTCTTTCCCCAACATTTTCTGCGGGAGGCCCCCCCCGTGTACACCCCCGTTGGGAGAGGCTGAACAACCCCCTCTCCTGTGCCCCCCCCCCCCCTCCTCTCATGTGCCCCCCTCCCTCGGCCACACTATTTCTACCTATTTGAAATTTGTGTATTAGGGAGATCTCCCTACTCATACGCTTATCTACTTGGCACCTCTGCATAACACCCGTCCAGTGGGACCAGACAGGATGGCCGACTGAGTTGAGTGTCCATATCCTGCTTTGGGAGATCTGGGGATCCTTGGAACCCTGGTCGAGTCAAAGCGATGACTTAAAAATCGATACACGTTGCTTCCTAGCCAGGCGCTCGGCATTATTAGGATAGGGCAAGGACTGGTTGGCTCAGTGTCAGGATAATGTGACTGAGTGGGATATCAGGCCATAGTGCTGGTGGCCTGGTCTCCCCAGCATCCCAGTTGGGCAGCACTATAAAATCACCATGAGTGTGCACTGTCACAAGTCGGTACCCGTCCTGATGACCTTAGATGTTGCTAGGACATAAAACAACAAACAAACAAAACCGGTCCAGTGGATGTGGTTACGATGTGAGCTATACTGTGTATGGTTGTCCTACAAACGCATTTATACAATGATAGCAAACACATACTCATCGAACCCGTAATTGTTCCTACTTCCCTGTGAGCTGTTTGTTTATTTGTTGTTGATTTACATCCTAGCAACATCTAAGGTCATATCAGGACAGGTACCGACTTGTGACAGTCCGCACTCATGGCGACTTTATAGTGCTGCCCCACTGGAAGACCAGGCCACCAGCACCATGACCTGATATCCCACTCAGTCACATTATCCTGACACTGAGCCAACCATCCTTGCCATATCCTAATAATGCCAAGCGCCAGGCTAGGAAGCGACAAGTATAAATTGTTACGTCATTGGTTTGACTCGACCAGGGTTCGAATCCACCACCAGGGTTCGAATGGCGGGCCTCCATAGCATGCAGTTATTTGCAATTGGAAAGAACTCTCATTGGCTGAAACCACTGAATCAGACAGCCATTTTGGAGGCACTTTTTGCCTCCTACCTGTAAAGCGTGACGTCTCGGCAGTCTACATACACCGAGGCACATTCTGAACGTAAATTGGCCAAAAAGGCGGCAGGAGCCATCTCCGAGGCGTACCCTGAACCCTGGTGATCCACAAAATGTCACACAGCCACAGGAAAAAAACTAATAAAGTAGGTATCCCCACGTTTAAATCCGGGTCAGATTTCATTTAGAACCCCTTTTTAGACAGGGTAGTTATTGGACCTTCTACCACGGGTCGACATGTGATTTCACAAAGAACCACTTTTTACGCATGGTATTTCTTGCACCACCTTCCAAGTGTCGACAGGTGGTGGTGGCGGTGGCGTTATCCCCATGTTTAAATACTAAAAGGCTGATTTCACAAAAAAAACACTGTTTACGCAGTGTATTTGTTGACCACCTTCCACGTGTCATCAGGTTGTGGTATCCCCTTGTTTAAATACAAAAGGCTGATTTCACAAGAACCACTTTTTACGCCGGTGTGGCGGTTTCAGCGCCCGGTCAGTTTCAGCGCCCAGTCAGTTTCATGTGCATGCGTCAAAATCTAACATCGTCACTAACCTTATAAATTTAATATGTTTTTGGTAAAGATCTTTTCTACATGTATACAAAGCGATTTGTTTCTAGGTGGTGTGGTTGTAGAGATAGATCACTTTTCCTGTATTTTCTGTATGAAGATTGCTAGCGACCATTGACAATGCCTTGAGTTTGACGGTATGCGCAGTGCAAAACCTTAGTTTTATTCAAAATTAATACAAATCAAGAACCCTAACCTTATAAATTTAATCATTTTTTGGTAAAGATGTTTTCTATATGTGTACAAAGCGATTTGTTTCTAGGTGGTGTGCTTTTAGAGATATATCACTTTTCCTGTATTTTCTGTATGAAGATTGCTCACGACCATTGACAATGCCTTGAGTTTGAGTCTATACGGGCCGTTGAAACTGACCGGGCGCTGAAACTGCGACACCGGGTTGGACCTCATTCCAGGTGTTGACAGCTGTAGTCAAACAGGTGGTGGTAGTTAAATAACAGGTGCTTTAGTGCCTGCCGGAACCACATCGACCGTCGGGGTATGTTCAATATCCACTGAAAACACAGCTGGATTCATTCACAAACAGCGATGCACGCTAGCACTGGATTTGATCATATCTACTGAAGTCACAAGTTTGAATGTAGCGAAATTGTCAGGACAAGAAATCTGATGGTTATTATCCTGCTCTTACACAACTCTATGTAGATAGCAAATATGTCGCTGATTACCATTAACGTCGCTGGGGGGGGGGGGGGGGGGGGGGTAAAAAAACAGTAATGTGGTACTGAATGCATCATTAGCAGGTGGTGGACGTCTCCAATTCGGATGGCTCCCGTTAGAAAAATGTACACCACGAGGCATTATAACCTACAGAAAAGAGAAATAGAGCATATAACACCTACCGGCTTGCGAACAGTGCATTAAACAGGGTTTGGAATTCAAGGATATTTCAAGGCTGTTTTTGATAGGAATTCAAGACAATTTTCATTTTGATTTCAGGGAAAAAAACTAACAATGGCGAATAAGGACTAATTTAGATCAGTGGGGACGGTTTAATAGAATTCAAGGCTTTTCAAAACTAATTACCCAAAATAGGTTAAATTCAAAGCTTTTCAAGGCCTTCAAATGGGGCAAATGAAGTTCCACAAGACTTTTCAAAGACTTCCAGGCCCCGTACTGACCCTGATTAAACCAACAATCTAATTTTTTTTGGTAAATATTTTTATTCATCTGAATACATATTTTGTCAGCGCCGGGGCACTGGTCTTCCAGCCGTCGGAGTGGTCGCATTTCATCTGTACATAGTGGAAGTGGAATGTGTTGCATTGTGTGCAGCACAACCCATTCTGAACATAAAAAGAAAGCGAGGGAGCAGCCTATGCTGCATAGTGTACAGCATATGTACTGAACGTAGTGCAAGGTATATGCATCAAGATAGAGTGTGCAGTAATGTACACTAGTGGTTAAATCATATGCTGTGTTTGTATATCAGTTAGGTTTGGTTTTAATAACGGCTAGTCTTTAAATAGTGCCATGTTGTGCATGTATAGTGGTTTATATTGTGTGCATTGCTGGTTGAAGATGTAGTTATTCAGTGGCGGTAATGGGTCTATACCGACACAAAATTATTCATTAAATCAGCCTTCCTAACTTGTCTTTAGTCATTAAAACAGTCCCAGACTTGTACTTAGTCATTAAAAAAAGAAGTTTTCAGACTACACTAAGTTCAGACTGAATCGATTCGAGAAACGATCTAAGAAGTGACACCTCGTGAGGCACAAGGCAGCTTTAGGCAAGCCTTAATCCAATCACACCTGACCTTATTTTGTCGCATATTCTTACCAACGTCATCTGTTATCAAAGGATTTCACTTGAAATTTGGTCTCATTTCACCCTCCCCCTTTTTTTTCTCTTCAAGATTAACACTTTGTATCACAGCGGATCATATTCAAGGTTATCCGGTCGCATTTATTAATTCACCAGGGATAGCACGGAAACTCAAACGGTCAGGTGGAAGGGTTAATGGACCAAGTTTTAAGCGAGTTGGCCAGGGGTAGAGACTTACCCCCTGTTAGTGGCTGTGGCCTCCTGTTGCATGACTTTGAGTATCTCCTTGCATGCATTGGTGCAGTTTTCTGGCGGGCCATAGATGGAGATGACCTGCAATGACACGTCCTTCGGAATATCAAGGCACTACAGAGGCTGTCCCTACAAGACACGCAGAGGGGCGTGTTTCCCCGGGGCCCCTGAGGAGGTGCATGCGTTCTCTCTGTCGACCGGTGTGTATCAACACAAACAACCGGTAAACAGAGAAAGCACAGCGCACACCTCAGGGGCAGGCCGGGGAAACACGCAGAGCAAGGGCCAAAGTGGTAAGTACAAAACCAATAATTCATCTGGGGCAGAACCCACCACAGAGTGACACACACAATGACACACCAGAGGTAGAAATCATATATGTAGAGAGAAAGATAGAGCTGACGCCAATTACAAAAGTCAAAATGATAAAGATATCCAATATATATATATATATATATGTACACCGATACGTTCAGCTCAGCTAGAAAAGGAAACCGTATACACATATATAATATACATCAATACGTAGAAACCATAGCAACAGCTAGAACATCTTATACAGGGGAAAAAACATGTAATAATTATTATTCAAAGCATGTTACAGGAACTTTGTAATTACTTTTACATTTTTATTCATTGGAAATTAATTAGTCAAGTTCCTTCCTGATATTTATAATGTAATCTGACTGACTTGCTCTCCAGAAAAATCAATATTAATTCATGACAAACAGGTATAAATTGGTGATCAACTGATTGCATGTGTCACAAAGGCGCGCCCTGCCATGAATGAATCGATTAGCAGTTAGTAGTTTAAGTGAACGGTTCCCCCGGTAGGTGCACAGCCACCAAGCCTGTTACCTGTTGCCATTGCATCATCACATCACGCTGGCTGTCGCCATGGTAACCATGCTCCAAGGCCACCGCGTCTGGCAAGCAACAAAGCCTAGCAACTGCACAAGCACCAAGGGAAGTACTTTGAACAACTTGAAACAAGCCAAGGAAGAAAAATCAAAACATGGCAGCATTCTGTTTGGATTAATTTTGCAAGCATGAATAGATGCTCCTCAGGTCGGTTGCGTCCAAAACGGGTGTCGAAACTAATGGGTTTTTCACCATGTCAAATGGGTGACTGCCGGTTTTTCACAATGCTGCCATTTTCCCCCGGGAATTCAGAAGCACAAAGCACACACAAAGCTCTTAAGTTAAAAGCTTACCACTTTGGGTAGAACTGGGACAGTCTGTTGAGTCACCTACCTTTTCTAGGAGACCAGAGTTCTCTTTGCCATGAACGTCAACCCTGTAATATCAAAACACAATGTGTACACCGGCCTCCACACACCAGTCGCCATGTCAAAGACGGCACGCCACGCTCACTAAGAAGCGACACTCACTGGCGACTCACGCTTCCCATTGTAGTAGCTGGTAGGGTCATGTGACCAGGCGCTGTAAACATCTGACGGTAAATTTTCCAGTGTTGTTTGATGATTAAAATATACGCAAAAATTGGGATGTAGACCTAAGAACTCTGTCACTACATTAACTTGCACGATAAAGCAAGTTCACTATATCATGGGCCAAACATTTACTACCATTTACCAGTGTGCGGCAGCACTACAGAAGATTGGATAGTGATTATGTCATTATTTGTTAGCAACAGAAGTTAAGTTCATTGGCAAAGTCAGGTAGTCAATATGAGAAATGTAGGAACCCTCATCATAACAAGTTACTTAAATAGATGATAGTGGTGTGGGAGGAAGAAATCGAAAATTGATGGTGAGATGGGCCATAATAGTTATACAGTCCCATTAATGACAGACCTGGTCATATGCATTGTGCAAAATGTATGCTTGGAGAGTACTACATGAAACGTACCCCCATCATTTTCATGTCCTCAAATTTACACCTATATCAAAAATGTCCCCAGACTGAAAAAAATCGGGAATCCGCCGGAAATCAGAGATTTCTCATTTCTGGGTTAAGTCAGGTCACGTGGGGTCTTCTATGAGCCCTTTAGGGACAGGGTCATGGGGTGGGTCTTGGTAGACTACGGATACCACGGTAGACTGATTTCACCAAGGGGAGGGGGAAGGGGGGTTTTACTGTACAAAACAACATCTCGACTGACCATTTTACAATGACACCAATAATCTCTAAATACGAAAACAATCTATGGTTTAGAAATAAGGACGAAAACAGAACACCCCCTCCCCCCCCCCCCCAAAAAGGGTCAATGTTCAAGCAGCACGGTGATGCAGCACAAAGATATCACCCAGGAATGCACAATGTCACAAATCGGTACCCATCCTGATATTATTAAGGTGTAAAACCCCAATTACGAAATCTATTACATCTCATTTACTTTTCCAGTTAATCATTCATGAGAAAATTACTATCGAGCGTCACTAGAAAATTTGATACAGACATACATACTTAGCAATACATTTCTCATGAATTATCAATTATTACAAGGAAACTGGCAAAGTGCAAGAGTATAGAGTTTTGGGAAGAAAAAACCCACTGAAAAAGAAGTGTCTATAGACATGGCAACATGAAAAGCAGCTAAATCACTGCTGCACTCGATGTGGCCGGGGATTGGTTGTTGGTTTTGGGGATTCTAGGTCCTGGCAACATCTAATATCATATCAGGAGGGTGGCGGGGAGGGTTGGAGAGTACCTACCTGGCTCGTGACTGTGTGGTTATGTTACGGATTGTTTGCCCCTTGCGCCCAATGATGGCACCAACAAAGTCGCTCGGTACCAAGATCCTGAAACAAATATTGCAAGACGTAAGATTGATTGTCGGCAAGTCGCACAAACACCTAAGGAATGCAGTCTAGCCAAATAACAACAAAAACCACACAGATAAAACATTAAAAAACAGTGTCAGTTATTTTGGGTCGTCGTAAAACAGCGTACGTTTCCTATTAATGATCTAAGTACCACCCCCCCGAAAAAGTGTCACATTTGATAGATACATCCTTCTTTACACATACATTCTTCGGTTCATTTTATATCAAGATTCGAGTGCCATGAAAGGGTTGGTTGGTTTTACGTCCTGGCAACATCAATGGTCATATCAGGACTGGTACTGCCTGTGAGAGTGCGCACTCATGATGACTAATAGTGCTCCCCCACTGGGAATCAGGCCAGCGGCACCATGACCCAATATCCCACTCAGTCACATTATCCTGACACTGAGCTAAACCAGTCCTTGCCATATCCTATAATAATACTAAGTGCTAGACTAGGAAGCGACAAGGATCAATTTTATAAGTCATTGGTTTGACTTGACCGGGAACCGAACTCCCGACCTTCCACACGTGCGGCCCGCGTTCTACCGATTCGACCACCGCGCCCGGTGTCACATAAGGGTGGTTGTTACCAGTTTGTCACGAGTGCACCCCGATGCATCCACATACGCACGGGTCATCATACTATTTCCATACCATACATTCACTGCGCATTGTATATCAAATTTTGAGATAATAACCAAATTAAAGCACATAAAGACACAGACACCACTGTGTTTTCCCACCCACAGTGCAATGGAAGGGCCTCGCCCTGAGGGAACCGCCTAGACGATCACGGTCTCCCCTGTGCCAGGTAAGTATGCCTGAGAGCGCGCATCGGGCAACACATGACCTAGATATGAGTTGTCTAACTTGTTTTGTCTTATGCTTACCACTACAATCCCCGCGTGCAGTGTACCCTCACTGCCCCTGTGAGGTGAGGCAGAACTAATCGTCACCGAATGGTGTCAGCTGGCAGCGGTGACGTGGCGGGAACGGCAGGCCTCCCGCCCCCGCTCCCGCGCACTAACAAGCCCAGACCCACCCCCGCGCACGAACAAGCCCAGACCCACCCCCGCGCACGAACACGCCCCCCCCCCCCGCGCGCACTTGACTGTGAGTGCGTTCGGAAATAATGAAACCGGTGCCAACACAGGTTGGCAAATTTGCCCTGGATAGAAAGGAGTTTAGCCCGAGCACCGTGAGGTGAGGTGAGGAGAGGGGAGAGGGGAGAGGGGAGAGAGGGGAGAGGGGAGGGGGAAGAGGGGAGGTGAGGGGAGAGGGGAGAGGGAAGAGGGGGAGGTGAGGGGGAGGGGAGGGGAGGGGAGGGGGGGGAGGGGAGGGGGGGGGGGGGAGGGGAGGGGAGGGGAGGGGAGGGGGAGGGGGGGGGAGGGGGGAGGGGGAGGAGGAGGGGGGGGAGGAGGAGGAGGAGGGAGGAGGAGGAGGAGGAGGAGGAGGAGGAGGGGGAGGAGGAGGAGGAAGGGGAGGAGGGAGGAGGAGGAGGAGGAGGAGGAGGAGGGGAGGAGGAGGAGGAGGGAGGAGGAGGAGAGGAGGAGGAGGAGGAGGAGGGGAGGAGGAGAAGGAGAAGGAGGAGGAGGAGGAGGAGGAGAAGGAGGAGAGGGAGAAGGAGAACGAGGAGAGATGACAGGAGAGGAGAGGTAGAGAAAAAGAGGGGAGGGGAGGGGGGGAGGGGAGGAGAGGAGAGAAGAGAAGGAGAGGAAAAGGAGAGGAGAGAAGAAGGAGCGGAGAGAATGAGGAGAGAATGAGAAGGAGGGAATGAGGAGAAGGAGGAGGAGAGAAGGAGAAGGAGAGGAGAAGGAAGGAGAGGAGAAACTATCTTGGACTGAGGAATGGTAGCAGCGGGAGTGGAGACGGAAGTGCATTGACTAGATATTGACAGGCGGCCAATGCACGCGTGGCAGGAGGCGGCGAACGATCACCGCCCACAATCAGGGCATGAGGTCGGGCGGTCAGCCTCCCGCCCCGCCCCTACTCCCCGGCACGCACACACGGAGCCCGAGGCAGTGCCTCCCGTCACACAACACGCAGCAGCCAGGAACAAGCTCAGGCCAAACCGCTGCATCTCGCCTACGTCACGATACTCAGGTTGCCGAGAAAGGACCTACCACTTTAACCACCTGAATATTCATGATTTAAGAACCAGAAACTGCCCAGTGGACACATTCTTTCCAGCTTCATCCGACATGTGTGAGATTCAGCAGAAAACATATAGCTCGATCTTTGCCAAAGCTTTTCTGGGGTGACGACAACTGTAAGGAATCTTGTTCCAATCACTCCACCAGGGGATTCGACAATACAGCTACCGGTTTGAGGAAGCTGCCCTATCAGGTGTTGGTTGGTTGGAGTGTTACGTCCTGGCAACACCTGACGTCATATTAGGACGATATGGTACTAGTCGGTAGTATAGTAATCTGCACTGACCTCTCAGACAAGGAGCCACATAGAGAAATCAGCATGGATAAGGTGGTGACATCAAGGAGCCTAGGTGGTGTAATGATCAGCACACTGGCTGGGAATGCAAGAGATGTGGGTGCGATTCCTGCTTTAAGCGCCTGTCACACCTTACCGGATTGAGTAGTCCGGTGCTCTCCGGTGACATAAAGTATTGAAATGTACCGAAATGGAGCATAATTGGGTCAATTGCCACCGGGAGACCGGACAAGTACCGTACATGTACCGGACGAGAACTGGACACATAACGGATGGGTACCGGACAAAACGGACACCAACGGATGGGTACCAGACATGTACGGATGGGTTCCGGACACATCAGCCCGGCGGTGTCCGGTAAAAGTTTTGTGCATGTTCAAAACTTGTACCGGACACCACGGGACACCGCCGGGTGGGTATCGGTGTAGCAGGAAATCGCAAACCCTGTAAATCGCAAACCCCCACTTGTGATTTCCTAGGAAATCGCAAACCCCCATGCCATATATGGGCATGGGGGGTTTGCGATTTCCTAGGAAATCACATATCCCCCCTGGAGATCGCAAACCCCCCATTCGGCGGCGGCGACGATTTGTTTACTTTACATTCATCGATTCGAAAATATTAACATTGCCGCCGTTGCGGCGGCAGCATTCATCTCGCTTCGATTTTAGGGTTAATTTAATAAAATTTCACTTATTGCGTATGTAATTCTGTTAAATATGATAGCATTGAATAGATTTGGGCTTAATATATAAGCGAGTTCAGCATCTCGGGCGCGCGGTGGTTGATGGGAAGTCATCGGGATAAACAAACCCGGGATAAACAAACCCACGTGCATGATTACACGCAGTGCAAAACGTTAGTTTTATTCAAAATTAATCGAAATCCAGAACCCTAACCGTATCAATTTAATATAATCTTCTTGGTAAACATGTTTTCTATATGTGTACCAAGCGATTTGTCTCTAGGTGGTGTGATTTTAGAGATATTTCACTTTTTCTGTAAGAAGATTGCTCACGGCCATTGAGTTTGCCTGTGACACCTGTCCGCGCAGTGCGAAACGTTAGTTTTATTCAAAATTAATATAAATCCAGAACCCTAACCTTATCAATCGATTACGGCCCAGGACATCAAAACTAATAAAATAATCCATCTTGAACCTCCTTGAATCCATTTTATCCCCCAGATCTGGTAGAAGTTCCAAATCAAACATGTCTGTAGCTGCTATGCTTGTGGTGATAAATGCTACAAAACACAGGGGGGTTTGCGATTTCCAGGGGGGGTTTGTGATTTCCTAGTAAATCGCAAACCCTGGGGTGTGCAATTTCCAGGGGTTTGCGATTTACTGCCACACCGGACATTGCCGTATTTCACCGGACAGTGTCTGGTACCCCAGTCCGCTAAGGTGTGACTGGGCCTGTAGGCGCAATATTACCCATTTTCATCACCCCTTACGACAGTATGATTGCATACACTGGCCTTTTGTAAGACGATCCCAAGAACACGTAGGATACAGATTTTTACCGACTATTGTTATCTATTGTCAATTAAGATATGTTTCAGTGCCAGCAGGCTAATCAATAAACCTTTCTCTTAGAGTGAGCTGCTTCCCAATACATTAGTTCCTGCACTGGCAACAGAGGGCGGTTGGTGATGGGAAATAGTCAATAATGACTGTGGTGATGGATTAACGTATCAGAAGAGCACTGTGTGGTGATGGAATAATGTGTCAGAAGAGTACTGTGTGGTGATGGAATAACGTGTCAGAAGAGCACTGTGTGGTGATGGAATAACGTGTCAGAAGAGCACTGTGTGGTGATGGAATAACGTGTCAGAAGAGCACTGTGTGGTGATGGAATAACGTGTCAGAAGAGCACTGTGTGGTGACGGAATAACGTGTCAGTAGAGCACTGTGTGGTGATGGAATACCGTGTCAGAAGAGCCCTGTGTGGGGATGGAATAATGTGTCAGAAGAGCAGTGTGTGGTGACGCAATAACGTGTCAGAAGAGTGCTGTGTGGTGATGGAATAATGTGTCAAGAGAGCACTCTGTGGTGATGGAATAACGTGTCAGAAGAGCACTCTGTGGTGATGGAATAATGTGTCAGAAGAGCACTCTGTTGTGGTGGAATTGTGTGAACCACTGAAGAAAAAGTTTACGCGTTGATATTGTCACAATTGGCACCACTTATCAGAAACCCTAACCGAAGACACAGCAACCCCCCTCCACCCCACGATGGTACTCTTGTAATAAAGGCTAACCGACAGAGACACATGCTAGAGATTATCATCAGAACAATTCCCACACATTTTTCCCCTTTAAATGTTTCGCCAGAGACCACATGGTTTTTTTTTGGTTTGTAAACAAATACGTCACAAATCAGTCAGAATCATCAGGATTGTTTTTCTCAAAGTAATTGCAGAATCGAATGTAGGGATTCTGCTCGATTATCTGATAATCTATTAGTCAGGGAAGAAAGCTGTCTGACAAAAAAACCCACACAAAACATCAGGAAATCTTTCGGGAACTGATATGTCTACGAGAGGCTGTCTGTATTGTTGCAGAACATCGTGGAAATTGGCGAAAAAGAGAAATATCATCAATATTAATATTCATCTTACATGCTTTGATTGTCATACATATTACTCCTAGCTGCATCGCCTTAAGCAGAGAAAATGCCCCATTACAAAAACACTGATATTTTGGTTGGTTGTTGGGAGTTTTGCGTCCTGGCAACATATCAGGACGGCTGATATTTTGGAGAGTGCCTGCTCGGCACTAGTACACACCTGAGGGGGTATCCAGTGCCACGGTTGTTGCCTGTGCCTGAATTTTGAGGCCTGTTCCGGTTGGGGCGTCCATTGTTCATGAAGTCGACCTGCAACAAACGCAGCAATCTCCGGTCACCATGGAGGCCCGTGGAAACAAATCACCCCATACAGCATCACCACCACACGTTATTTGACATTTGCAATTGTCTGCAATTTTGCATTTGCTTAAAGTTGTATAGTCCGATGAAGCATCAAATTTTCAAAACCAAAAACAATGATCTAGAATTGATTCTACATATCTAAGTTAGATAATGATGCACTTCTTAAGCAAAGAATGGAATATGGAGTCAATTTAATAGAACCTGTTACTGCTGAAGCCTATTTTGGCATGTTTGCCAAAACTAATTGGACATATTTGCAGTTTAAATATTTCAAAACTTAGCCATTTAAGATAAAAGTTATTTCAAACTAAAGTAATATATATTATAACAATCATTTTAATATATTTATCTCAGAAAGATGGTAGACATTGAAAACCATTGGACTATGCAACTTTAATATTTCTATTTGACAAATATACATCCTATTTCAAGAAGTCACCGTCACCTCATGGCAGATTACCAGCTTTGAACCTTTAATCTGATAGGATGCTTCCGCTGAAGTTGTTAGCAAACAATTTACAAACAAAATAAACAACGATTCCAGAACCCATCATCATCCATTCCTAGGACAAAAACTAATTTACTCACAGTTAATGTATGTGAGGCCATGATGGTGTGGTTACAAACCCAACAGCCACGAATTTGAACAACTTTAAATAAAAAATATCTCATCAGAGGGACCAGATATGAAACATTAAAGATGTTTCTATGATTGACCAGCATATGTCGCCATCAAGTAACAACAGAGTCAAAGAACAGAATAAATTTGGCAAGGATTCGCCAAAATCCAACCATTAAACTGACTTATTCAGCAGAATAAACATATTTACCAACAAAAAAAACTTTAAATATAAGACAAAGTATTTAACAAATGTCTCCACCAACCTTCAATACTGATCCTTGATATTCGTAGTTGTTTAGCTGCTCAACAGCCCTGCAAACAACGAAATGTAGAATTAATATTGACACATTGTTATCAGTGTTTATACATAAGGCATCCAGAGGAATATATAATCACATACACCCTTGAACGATCAACACTTCCTTTTCGCTGTTAACTAGGTTAGAGGAATACTTTTTTTTTTAAACAGCTAAGTAATTTCCACCGAGCCAATTAAACCCAAATTTAAATTCTCACGTTCACAATAGATTTCCTTTATATTTTTTGCCTCATACAAATACACATTTTTGCCAAAAAAGGATATATCCGTTTTACCTCCGACATACGTTGATAATTTCAATTGTTGCTTTTCCTAAGTGTACGTCCTAGCAACATATCAGACATCATATCAGGACGAGTACCGACTAGTGACAGTGCACATTCAATGCGACTTATAGTGCAACCCCACTGGGAGACCAGGATGCCAGCACCATGACTGGATATCCCATGTAGTCACATTATCCCGACACTAAGCAAACTAGCCTGTGCCCTATCCTATTAATGCAGAGCATCTGGCTAGTCAGGGAAACTAATCCAAACAAAGATTTTGTTCCATTCTGAGAAAATGTTAATTTAAACAGAAAACCATTGAAGTCAGTAAGGGATGAGTGTATGCAGTGTCCAGTACAATGTCATTTCATGTACAATTAATTAATTATAGTAGGCGTTGGTTTTTGTGGTTTTTTTTTGTGATTTGTATATTAGTTGATTAAGCAGGGAAATATTCAATCGTGGAAAATTGGTCTTCCTTATTCCACTATTCACTTGCCCTATCCAAGTAACGCTGAGCGCTAAGCTAGGTAGTGACAAGTATAAATTTGTAAGTCATTGGGTTGTCTCAACCATCGTTCAAACTGGAGAGTTCGAATCACACAACCTACCAAAAGGGAAGTCGAGCGCTAAACTCATTCGGGCACCCCGTTTGGTTCATTAAGATTCCAACATTGTCCTCCCATCCATTTCAGCAAAATCCATCCATTTAAGCAAAGTACAAGTTTTTGGATAGCTATATTTAGGCTATTTATTATCTGCATTGAGTGGTATAAAAGCTCGATCATGTACTGTTATAAAAGCTATATAAAAGCTAAATATAACCTTCAAACAGCCTCTTCTTCATGGCTCTCCCTCGACACTAGGCCTAGTCAAATATGGTGCGTAAGCGACTTACTCACGATGTACATCAAACTCTTCTAAGGTAATACATCGATATAGACTATAACCACTACATAACACATGGTTTTACTTGTGTATAACGTTACGATTTATACTCATAACAAATTGGGAATAACTCATATTGACTCAACTTGATCCGGCTATGATAACATTACATATGAATAATAAATAAATTTGCGAATGTGTGTGGGGGGTGGGGAGGACAGCTATATGTGAAACAAAGTTATCATCATAGCTAATATTGTATCAACACACACACACACACACACAAACACCCATCTAGTCTACCATAAACTATCTAACCTAGCCCTAGCCACCCCCCCCCCCCCAGACAGTCACCAATGCAGCAACAGCCATGACTTCTGACATTTAAAACAGAAACTAGGGCAGTTGTTGGTGCACGGGATTTCACATGTTGTCGATAGAAAGCGGGACCACATATCTAAAACCGGATTGGCACTGTGGGAAAGGACTGTTCACAATTTCCTTAAAATAATACAAACCGCTTTGGGAGTGGAAGCGCTATTATGGACAGAGATGACATGGGGTGGGGGTGGGGCGGACTTGGAAATTTATTCATTCAGTAATCAGGTAATCCATAAGTGCAATTGAAACCATAATCGTTCACTTACACTGTCCGACATAGAAAAATATTTGTTTTAAAATGACCCAAATGTGTGTGTGTGTGTGTGTGTGTGTGTGGGGGGGGGGGAAACACAAAAAAACAACATGTAAATACACCCTTCCCCCACCCCAGAAAATCCCTATC
Source organism: Branchipolynoe longqiensis (assembly GCA_030323885.1). Classification (NCBI taxonomy): domain Eukaryota; kingdom Metazoa; phylum Annelida; class Polychaeta; order Phyllodocida; family Polynoidae; genus Branchipolynoe; species Branchipolynoe longqiensis. The sequence continues at coordinate 36,840,079 of CM059196.1, read as the reverse complement.
CATGCATGGAGTACACTTGTTGCTATAATTTTGAAATGGTACATACAGGTCTAAGAGTAGTTACTTCCACAGCCATGTTCGTTTAAATCAACACACCACGAGTGTAATAATCATTCAAATCACGACAAATTCTCCCAAGAAATTGCTCCTCCTCCCCACCCGGCCCAACAGCCACCATGAAAAATTCAAAACCACTAAGGAACCTTGTTAGATCGCTAGGAAGAAAAGCGGATGGGGTGAAGGTGTATTATCAAGGCGTTCTTTTTCGAAGAAAGGTTTGTTTGTTGGAGGTTGTACATCCTAGCAACAGCTACCATATATACTCGAATATAAGTCAAGGAAATTTACCACCAAATAAATATATTTTGAAGTTGTCTTATACTCACGATACCCCCCCCCCCCCGAGGGAGCCCTTTCTGACAGACACCGCTGAGCGATAGGAATACGCAACGAAACACATTTACACACCGAAAATAACAAAAGTTGTCAGCACAGATACCATACCGGCATGCCCCACCAGAAAAAGGTTTGAATAAAATCAAATGTAACATTTTTTATTTAAAATCAACAAGATAGATAGTTGTAAATGTCCTTAGACATCGAACATTGCCCGATATCGGCTTCCGTTGACAATGACTGGAGCTGCTGAAGCTCGACCTATAGTCAGGTTAGGCCTCATGGGGACATTTCATTTTGTATGACTCTCTCGTCAGATGGCGCACCATGCCCGTTTCTCTATGCTCTGTTGTGTGGTGAGTGTGTATGGTGGGGTGGGTGTGGATTTAGGGGTGTGTGTGTGTGTGTGGGGGGGGGGGGGGAACACACAAAAAAACACCATGTAAATCCGCCCTGCCCTGCCCCAGAAAATCCCTATCCATGCATGGAGTACACTTGTGGCTATAATTCTGAAATGGTATGTACATACAGGTCTAAGAGTAGTTACTTCCACAGCCATGTTCGTTTAAATCAACACACCACGAGTGTAATAATCACTCAAATCAAGACAAATTCTCCCAAGAAATTGCTCTTTCTCCCCGCCCGGCCCAACACCCACTCTGAAAAATTCAAAACCACTATTTCTCTTTTTAATAAATAAATAAAAACCACAAAGGAACCATGTTAGATCAGTGTATTTATCAGGGCGTTCTTTTTCGAAGAAAGGTTTGTTTGTTGGAGGTTGTACATCCTAGCAACAGCTACCGTATATACTCGAATATAAGTCAAGGATATCGGCTTCCTTTGACAATGACTTGAGCTGCTGAAGCTCGACCTATAGTTGGGTTAGGCCTAATGGGGACGTTTCAGTTTGCATGACTCTCTCGTCAGATGGCGCACCATGCCCGTCTCTGTATGCTCTGGTGTAAGGATGAAAGTAGTCTCCGGGGAAAAAAACGGAAATGCGGATATTCTCCCATAGGTTTAGCATTGTCAGGGAATCACGGAAAAATACCGGAAGTCAGATTTCAACTAGCCTTGTTGTGATTGCATTATCGCCCATACCAAACACTTTCTTGTTTAGATTCAATGTTCTAGCTACATCTAAGGTCATATAAGAAAAGTATTCGAACCACCCAACTGGTGTCATATAAATCCCATTTAAAGAAATATTTTTCAACATTAATCGGTGAAAATAAACAATCCCGGAAATCCGCGAAACCGCAGAAATCTTTCATCCCTGATGGTGAGTGTTTATGGTGGGGTGGGTGTGGTTGGGGTGTAGATGCCTACCGTGGGTGTGTGGTGGGGGCGTATGTTTGTGTGGTGGAGGTGTAGGGGTGTGGTGACGATTTTGGTGTGTGTGGTGTGTGTGTGTGTGGATTTAGGGGTGTGTGGTGTGGATTTAGGGGTGTGTGGTGAGTGGGTATGGTTTCATGGGTGTGGTTAGGGTGTAGGTGGGTTTGGTAGGTGGGTGGTGGGGGCGTATGTTTGTGTTGTGGGTGTGGTGAGGATTTTGGTGTGTGTGGTGGGGGTGTATGGGGATTTAGGGATGTGTGGTAGGAGTGTCTGTTGAGTAGGTATGGTGGGGTGGGGTTGATGTGGTTGGGTGTGATGTGATGTACGGGTGTGGTGGGGGCTTAGGGATGTGGTCGGGGTGTATGGATGTGGTGGGGGTGTATGTGTGTGTGGTGGGAATTGACGGTGTGTGTGGTGGGGGTGTAGGTGGTTTGTGGTGGAGGTGTAGGGGTGTCTTGCAGAGCGGCACCTCACAATCTTTAGCATCCTTAAACCCCCACCACACACCTACACCCCCACCACAGCCCTAAACCCCCACCACACACCCCAATACCCCCCCTTCACCCCACAACCAATACCCCTTACACCCCCACCACACACCTAAACCTCCACCCCACACATAAGCCTCCACCACACACCTACACCCCCACCACACACATCTACACCCTCACCACACACCCCTACAACCCCACCACACACCCCTACAACCCCACCACACACCTACACCACCACACACACCTAAACCCTGACCACACACACCCACCTACACCGCCACCACATCCCTAAACCCCCAGCACACACACCCACACCCCCAGCACACACCACCACCCCCACCACACACATAACTACACCCCCAGCACACACACCTACACCCTTCTATCCAACCATGATGGCCGAGTTGGACCGGGAACGAGTGCTGCCACCAAGTGTATAGCGAGAGAAATGGCTCATGAAAGGTCCCCATTACAGATATTTCCTTCAAAGATAGCCCTCAACTTATATTCACGTATATATATATATACGTCCTTGCAATATATAAGGTCATACCAGGACAGGAAGGAGGGTTGGTACAGTTGTGCAATTAGTGTTCATGAAAAGCAGCGTTGAAGAATGTTTTAAATACCTGAAGCAGTAGATTAGTATTAGTGGTTGTTTGTTTGTTTGAGTTTTACATCCCGGCAAAATTTAAGGTCATCAGGACAGGTACCAACTTGTGACAGTGCAGACTCATGGTGGCTTTCGAGTGCTGCCCTAGTGGAAGACCACACCGCCACCACCATGAGCTGATATCCCACTCAGTCACATTATCATCAGACTAAGCCAAGCAGTTCATGCCCTATCCTGATAATCCAAAGCAACTGGCTAGGAAGCTACCGGTATCAAGTTTTAAGTCATCGGTTTGACTCGACCAGGGTTCAAACCCACAAACCAATGGGTTTGGATCCCCAAATCTCCCAAAACAGGAGACGGACGCTCAATTCATTCGGCCATCCTGCCTGGTCTACCAAAGCGGGAGACGGACGCTCAACTCATTCGACCATCCTGGCCCATTTACTTAAAATTCAATCAAAACCAGCCTGGCTGTCATGTCAGCACAATTGTGAGGATTCTACATAAGGTAACACATTACAGCATCTCGTCTGGAATACAATAACGGTCTGAATAATGCATAACAGTTTACAATAGATCAACGCATCCTTCTGTCATGGCATTGGTACATCAATCTTTTTTTAACCCCCACCATTTTGTTTGTTTGTTTGTTGTTGTACGTCCTAGCAACAGCTGAGATCATATCAGGACGGGCACCGACTTGTGACAGTGCACACTCATGGCGACTTCGTAGTGCTGCCCCACTGGGAGACCAGGCCACCAGCACCATGACCTAATATCCCACTCAGTCACATTACCCTGACACTGAGCCAACCAGTCCTTGCCATATCCTAATAATGACGAGCACCAGGCTATTAAGCGACAAGTATCAATTTTTAAGTCATTGGTTTGACTCGACCAGGGTTCAAACCCACAAACTTATTTGTTTGGATCCCCCGACCACCCAAAACAGGAGACGGACACTCAAACTCATTCGGCCATCCCCGCTGGTCGACTGCCAACGTAGAATACAATACGTTACAATAGATGGACATTACAATATATGGACAACTAAGACCAAGGCATTTGAGTTTTACCAGGTATAAATAAACACACACATATATATATATGAGATTTGTTTATAGCCATGGCTACCACCGTAACTTTATATCGGAAACATTAAACCCGGTTACAAGACTGGTTGAAGCAGAGACCATTGAATGCAGGCTCGTCGCAAAAATACCTAAAGAATAGAGTTGCTGGAGGCAGCGAGCAACAGGAAAGTAAGTCAACAATTTTCTGGCTTCTCAAATCTAACATTCAGGGATCGAAAGGAATTGACAAACTAAACTTCCAACAAAGAAAAACTTCAGACAATCCCTCACTGGAGGGTATCCGATTACCAAATTTTCTCCACAGATTTACATGTTTAACAAAAATAACCTAATTTTCACAAAAGAAATGGGAATCCGTGTGGAGGACAAAATAACACCGGAAATCCCCATATCATATTAAATCAGCTGCGACAGCCTTTATAAATAAAAGGACACAAATAGAAATATATTAATACAAATTAACATGACATAGCTTACAAGACTGCGCTTTTCATTTCCTTTTCATCTCCTTATCATTGTACACCATATGCACCGGTTCTTAACCATATATGTACGCTCCCTATCATTATTTATCTACACACACAGGGCCACACCAAACCACACAAAAATATTTATATATATAAAAGTTTAGAAGGAAGCCCAACGGTGCTTCCAAAATGAGTAATTTGCACTACTTCTAGGTCATCATCGGAGAGCTCTATTTCAGCCATATAAAAAAAAATGCTCACTGCATACTGCCATCCCAAACTGACCAGCTCTGCCTGTGTTGTGTGTGTGGACAGCTGGGAGCCGCTGTGCGCAATGCTACTCCCCTGTTTGAACATATGTAACCAGTCAGCAAAACCTACCACAAGCTGTCCCAGAAAGCCCCAGTCACACTACGAATTGTGACCACTTTGAGACCAAAACACCGACCGGTCACCAAGCTATGAAAATGGTCAGTGACCATTTTGGTCGGAAGGATTTTGGTGCGGCAGCTGCAACATCCTTGCGACCATTTTGGGACCACCTGTTTTTGTGGTCGCAAGGATAGTGTGACTGGGATACAGACTAATACTAGTGCTACTCCTCACTAATCATGCCGCCCTGCAGCCACTGCCTACTCTTCCAACTCCGTGAGATACCACCTGGGCAGACATGCCCAAAGGTTCCAGATTATGCTGTGATAAAACCAGGCATTAATTAACCAGAACATAATAGAACAAATGTGCAAACACTAGAAATTATGTTCTCTGTCGTTCTTGTCCATGTTGGTAAATGTGCATTATTTTCTTCAGCTTTCAGGAGTCCTATGGGTATGGGTATGGGTATGGTTATGAATATATTAAAAGTTGTCCAAGTGCAGGGTTCGAAGCAAAAACAAGAGCTTGTTTTGTTTAATCACGCCTCTAGAGCACATGGATTTTTATCATCGGCTATCGGACATCAAACATATGGTCATTCTGACATATATTTCTTTGGAGGAAACCCATTGCCGCCACATAGGCTACTCTTTCCAATAAGCAGCAAGGGTTCTTTTATATGCACTTTCCCACAGACAGGACAGCACATACCACAGCCGTTGCTGAACCAGTTGAGGACCACCGGTTGGAACGGAAAATAGCCCAAACGGCAAATGGTCCACTGAGCGGGATCAATCGGATGATCCACACCATCACAGGTGGACACTACTGCCTGAGCTACGTCCCGCTCCCCGGGTTCGAACCAGTACCACTGAAAATCGGGTCTTTTCGCCTGAGGTAATTAAGACCTGCTTAATATCTACAGTACCGTGTGTGAAGTATTGGTGCACTCGGCTAGTGTCGCCCTACCCTCGATCACGGTGGTAAAGGGCCTCTAGTGGCACACAATCATTAGTCAAATTTTAAATATAAACTAAATAAACCCTAGGCTATAACACCCGGGTTACAATGGTGGGGTTTAATTAATTTACTTTCACCCCATCGCAGTTATTGTACGTTAAGTTAGGCCCATGTGAGTACTTACTCTTGTGCTTGTTCTGGAGTTTCATATGCCACACTGACTGAGGTCTCCACACTACTGCCCACTGAAACACAAAGTTTACCACAGCTTTAGCTCTGATAAACAGCCAACCTGCAAGCAGCCAAACCTCAGCGTATCGCACGTCTAGTTCAATTTGGTCATACAGTTGCTATTGTTTTTCTTCTTTTGCTTTATTCGCAGAGAAATATTTGGATCAATACCAATGACCCCACTACATATTTCCTCTCTGTTCACCTAGCGTTGTTTGAAACTTTAAACATATGCTAGGTATGATGTCAATTAAAGTTCTTTATTATCATTACGTAGTCCTTGGGGGTTTTCCCCCCAGCGCTTTCCATGTCTTCCGGATCTTCCGGCCTGGATACATCAATAATCGAAGAGCATATCACTACAGTTGATGCAGTTTTGATGATGGGTAATAGTGAGTTCGGTGCAAGAGAAATGTGTTTCCATGGCAATCTGATGTATCCTACCTATGTCACACTTCTGGATCGACCCAAATGTGGCGACTAGCCTCTCTATATCGTCCTTAGCCACTAGTGATGGCACATTCCGGATAGTGACTCTTGTGCCGCGCCTACAAACCATACACAATGAAAACACGTAGTAAATAAAAAATAAACTACTAAACGACAGAGTGGGGAGAAGCAGTAGCAGCAGCAACAGGCGTGATCACAGGTGATCAAGTTGGCAAAGCTCTTTTATTTTTTAAATTAAAAGAAAAGGGAGAAAGAAGATGCATGCAAAGGCGTGGGTGACAACACCATGCAAAATCAGGAAACAATACAATTAGGAATAGCTACATACTGAAGCTAACATATCACATGTCACTGAGTCTGTCTCCAGGTCAAAATGCCATTGGTGCGAGTTCCAGTTGTCAGCCCTTGACCTTACTATTAGAAAAGCTTGTTTTATCTAATGATGCCTCTCAAGCGCATCGATTTTCGTATTATCGGCTATTGGACGTCAAACATGCGGTCACTCTGACATATTTCATTGGAGGAAACCCACTGCCACCACATAGACTATTCTTTTAGATAACCAGCAAGGGTCTTTTATATGCACTAAGTTTCCCACAGACAGGACAGCACCTACCACAGCCTTTGATGAACCAGTTGTCGACCACTGGTTGGAACGGAAATTAGCCCAAACTGGGTCCACTGAGAAGGATCGATCCGATGAGCAACAGCTTCACAGGTGGACACGCTACCGCCTGAGCTACGTCCCGCTCCCCTGATCTCGCTATTATGCTAATGAATGGATGTCAGTCATTTAATACCCCATGAAGCCAAGTGTCGGCTTGTATAGTCGCCGTGGCATTAGCAGAATGACTTGTAAGCCCAAGTCGGTGTTTTAGTTCAACAACATTGGGTATGCTTCATCACAGTGGATCATGTTAAAACATGGTGGGCCCAAGGCCCCTATCACAATCACCATTAGCGTTCATTCAGAATTGTTATATACTAATCGGGGGCGTGAATGCACCATTAGCGTTCATTCAGAATTGTTATATACTAATCGGGGGTGTGAATGCACCATTAGCGTTCATTCAGAATTGTTATGGGATGAAGGTGGTCTCTGGGGAAAAAAGTGGAAATGCTGATATTCTGCCAGAGGCTTAGCATTGCCAGGGAATCGCTGAAAATTCCCGGAAGTCGGATTTCATACATATCGATATACGCTGATAGTGCTGCGCCTTTTGAAGCATGTATTAGCAGTATACGCTGCTAGTGCTGAGGCGTTAGAAGCACATGCTAGTAGTATACACTGCAAGTGCTGCGGCGTTTGAAGGCATTAGTAGTATACGCTGCTAGTTCTGCGGCGTTTGCACCACATATTAGTATACACTGATGGTGCTGCAGCGTGAAATAATGTATTAGTCGATTGGTTGTTGGAGTTTTACATCCTGGCAACATCTAAGGTCATATCAGGAAGGGCGCAACATATTAGTATAAACTTATAGCTACAGGAAAAATCCCGGATATCCGCGAAATCGCGGAGATCTTTCATCCCTGATTGTTATATACTAATTGTGAGCATCAATGCACTATTGGCGGTCATTCAAAATTGTTATATATATACTAATTGTGGGCATCAACGAACCATTAGCATTCATTCAAAATCAAGCGCCAACAGACCACTAGCATTCATTCGGAATTGTATACTAATTGTGGGCATCAACACACCATTGCGTCCATTCATAATTGTTATACTAATTGTGGGCGTCAAAGCACCATTAACATTCAATTGGAATTGGAAAGCAAGCTGAGATCATTACACCGACGGCGAATTTCCGCGAAAAGGCGGTTACCCCCCCCCCCCCCCCCCCCCAAATAGCATCGGATTAGTACTGTCATGGAATTGTGGGAAAATGCCACAAGTCAGATTTCAGCTATCCTTGTTGTGCCAATATTATCGCCCACATCTAACTTGTTCTTGTTGGGGTTTACGTTCTAACAACATCTAAGGTAATAAGAACGTAGATAAAAGATTCACCCTCTAGATTGGGTTGACTATTTTACATAATAAGAACGGGATTCGAACTACCCAATTGATGTCATATACATCCAGATTCCTTGGCATTTTGCTTACCATTAATCTGTATACAAAAATATATATAATTTTTTTAATATAAATTTTAACGCGGAGATCTTTCATCCCTGCTAGTCTATTCTGTGTATGAAGGTAGTTGAAGCAAAACAATGCCGTTAGTTTGAATATTATATACCTAGTCTGAACCCACACGACCACCCGTGTACTACCACCAATTGTACTAAATAGTTTGGTAATTCTAGCACATAATACTAATAATTCTAAGAGATCTGAAACATTATTTAGAATACTTACGAATACAAACTGTAGCAAGAATATTCTTGTAAAAACAAACTATATAATATTAATTGATCATAGCGGTTACACCAGGTCGACAAAAAGTAAAATCTTGAAATTTCAAACAAAAGTGATGCATTTCAAATGCCCCCAGTAACAAAGGATTTGTCCAGTCTTTACATTGGTCCATACCTGAAATTCTCCTTTCTTTCTACCGCATAAGATAAGGTCAATTTCCAAGCCAATAGTTATATAAGTTTAATTTAATGGTTGGTTGTTGGAGTTTTACTTCCTAAGGTCACATCAGGACGGGTACCGTCTTGTGACAGTATGCACTCATGGTGACTTTATAGTGCTGCTGCCCAACTGGAAAATCAGGTCACGGGCACTATGACCCAATATCCCACTCAGTCACAGTATCCGGACACAGAGCTAATCAGCCATTGCCATATCCTATTAATGCCGAGTGCCAGGCTAGGAAGCGAACTCAAAATATAAACGTGTCAACTGTACCACTCATGGTCGGAAGACCAGTGCCATAACACTGATAAATGACGATCCATAAATTCATTTACCATGTTACTTCATAGAAAATGCAATAGCGCAACCTAATAAAATTTACAGCTTACATTTGATCTCGCATACATACAACAGTGACATCGAACCAATAATCGAACAAACATCTTCCAAGATAATGGAACCTAACAAACATCTTCCAAGATAATGGAACCTGTCTCTGAAATAAACACTGTGTAAATAAACATTTACCAAGGTTCCAGAAAAGGATCTGTAATTGTAAACCCTTATCGCCCGACAGTTAAACCGTTGCCAGAATTCCAGTAATACACAGCCCAAATGGGTGATGGGTGGTAAAAATCTACAAAAATACCACAAGCTCGCCATGCAAAGTGGAATCATAATTATTCTTTTTCAGTGGTTAGCAAGCTGGGTCCTAATGGGTTTTCGACTCAATGCTTCCAGTTTGGCACAAACTACCTTATTCAACACTTTCAACATTTCAAACCTCCAAGATGGTTGGTTGGTTGTTGGAGTTTTACATCCTGGCAACACCTAGTCATATCAGAACGGGTACCGACTTGTGACAGTGCGCATTCATGGCTACTTTATAGTACCGCACCACTGGGAAATCAGGCCGCAAACATGACCCGATATCCCACTATGACAAAGGACCCGATATCCCACTGTCATAGTATCCTGACAATGAACTAACAAGTACTCGCCCTATCCTAATAATGCAGAGCCCTTCAGTAGGGAACAAGTAACAATTTCTAAGTCATTGTTTTAGTCGACCAGGGTTCGAACCACCTACCAAAACGAGATATGGAAGCTCAACTCATTCGGCCATCGCGTCTGGTCATATCAGGACAGTAGAGTGGGAAAGGTCACGAATACAAACAGGAAGTGGTATTTTATCAAGTAAAATATTTGCTAGGACAATTTCAGTGTAATCTACATTAGAAACAGAGGTATGGCTAAAACCCAACCAAATTTGGACATCAGAAAGCCCATGGTTATGCAAGGTGAGTTCAAAAGCGGTTCCATAGTTTGTTGTTTTACGTCCTGGCAACATTTAAGGTCATACCAGGACGGGTACCGACTTGTGACTGCGCATTCATGGCGATTTTTGGTGCCACAGTTAAGACAGGTCTGGGAAGGGCACAACCCCAACTTCCACTATGTAAGCTGAAGCTGCACCGGGCGTATTTACACGCCGGGTCGCACTTTCAGCCCCTCCTGAGGGACCACTGAACTGCAACTGTTGTCAAGAAATAACCAAATTTGCAGAAGGATAACTACATCAACATAGTTATGTCATTATTCACTTTTCATTCTGGCCTCACAGGCTTTCCTTACACTCAAAAAAAGTGAGAGTAGGCACGGACAAGCAGAATATGGCTTGGGCTTTTCATTTGGACAATTTTGTTTCCTTTAATTTACTTCTTTTTTTTTTACATGAAAAAAACAAACAAAAAAAACCCTGAACATTCAGACAGACACCTGAAAATCACACCAGACTTGTCCTATGGAAAAGTGAAAAAATTTGCTTATTTCTATCCCTGACACTACATACACACAAATCTAGCTTTCACTATTCGCCAGGTTAGCAGTTATATTTATTCAATATGGTGTTGATAGTGCCGTATCTGGAGATATGTAGTGCCCAGCGATCTGGCCAACCTGATAAAACTGGTATCAGACTGACCGTCCTACAGCAGTTTTTATCGTGGCTGGTTTCAGCTTCTACTGACCAAAATTACTAGGTTTCAAAACTAAAGTCATTTAATAAATGCTTATCACCCTAATATGGGGCTTGATTCCCTCAAGACTCCGGAACCGCATTGCTTTTAACCTTGTGCGTTGCCGTCGTTGAGCCTACAACCCTAAGCCAGGCAAAAACTGGTTTAATATCACTCCACATACATAATATTAAATTGTGGTCAAAAAGCTATCCATGGCACCATAAAGCAGACGCTATGTAGCAATAAACCTAGCCAACTCTGATTGTAGCGGGAAGTGGAGGCATTGCTCATAAGTGTTTTCTATGGAGTGGCTTAACTTATATAAATACATATACCGTACATTCACGTCATTGCTATAAATGCTTGCTTGTTTGTTTGTGTTTTACATCTTGGCAACATCTAAGGTCATATCAGGACGGGTACCAACTTGTGATAGTGTGCACTATAGTGCTGTCCAACTGCGATACCAGGCTGCTGGCACCATAATCCATTTCCCACTAACCAATCCTTGCCATATCCTAGTAATGCTGAGCACCAGGCTAGGTAGCGACAAGTATCAATTTTGTACGCCATTGGTTTGACTCGGTCAGGATTCCCGACCTACCTGTGCTTTTTACCGATTCACCCACAGCGTCTAGTTTGCTGTTAATGAGTTACGCCATGTTCCATATGAGTGATTGCTGCATTTGAGTTATATTACTGCATGAGTTGTGATATTGCCAGACATGCGTGGTGGCCGAATCGGTAGAGCGCGGGGCTCGCTTGTGGGAGATCAGGAGTTTGGTTCCCAGTAAAGTCAAACCAATGACGTATAAAATTGATACGTCACTTCCTAGCCTGGCGCTCAGCATTAATAGGATAGGTCAAGGACTGGTTAGCTCAGTGTCAGGATAATGTAACTGAATGGGATATCGGATCATGGTCTGATTTCCCAGTGGGGCAGCACTATAAAGTTGCCATGAGTGTGCCCTGTCACAAGTTGGTTCCTGTCCTGATATGATCTTAGATGTTGCCAAAACTCCCAACAACCAGCCAACAGCATATGGGTTATAATATTGTTACATATGGTTAATCAGATTACTGCGTATGAGTTGTCACAAGCGCCTGTTCTCAGCAAAACCATTGACCATTTCTGAGTTTTTATCTTTATATACAGGAGCATTTCGCTAGATATAATTGCAATGCAGTTAGCACCAGGCAATTTACTCAAAATGATAAGTATTATTTAAAGCAGCCTTTGCCCAAACTGGGCTATAGTGTGCTGTAAAGACAACATTTGTTACAGTATAATTCGCGGCTACACAAAATAAGTTCAAGTGACTGTGGTAACTGCTAGTTCCACGTGATGCAACAAAAAAGGATTAATATATGTGACTAATTAGTTTATTAATAGCCATGGTATTAGGATTACCGTATTTCCTCGGTGACTTTGATTAGGAATCCTGTTTATAACACGCTACCGTTGGTGTAATGCGACACATACCAGAATCTTATCAGTAACTTCACATCGCATAAAACACAGAGGGCAGATTAAAACTAGTAGTAATCATGCGTCAACAGCTTCAAAGTGTGTGCATGCCACTAACAGTAATAAACCAGTCGCGTTCAGATAAGGGGGGCACGGGGTGAAATGAATCCCAACAAGACATCACCCGATTATCAAAATCAAATTTTCAAACACATATAAAGGATCTTCGTGTGAGCTCCAGAAGACATACCCTGCTGTAGTAGTCACATTCTACAGAAATTCACAAGTGTATAAGATACAGAAAATAGTTGGGTTTTATTTCCCGGCCATGATATATTATACCATTTTAAAGAAATAGTCTCAAATGATACAGAAGTTGTTTCGGTCTCATTCCCAAACTGTTATATACTAGAATACTCCCTATAAATTTAGAAATTGGCTCATGATACAAAACATGCCTTGTTCTTGTTCCCCCGTACTTAAATGATCCAGCACTTGTTTCGGTCTCATTCCCCAACCGCTATGTAGTAGAATACTCCTATAAATTTAGAAATAGACTCCAATGATACAGAACATCTTTCAGTCTCATTCTCCCACCATCAAATATTATACTACCCGTAGAAATTCAGAAAACGCCTCAAATGATACAGAATATGCTTCAGTCTCATTCTCTCGCCTCTCCCCATCATATACTATAATACTTTACAGAAATAGGCTAAAATGGTAACACCTTTTAGTTTCAGTCCTCCTCCATCACATTTTGCATGTATACTAATTGATAGAACTTAATAGCCTCCAATGAAAAGGGCGGTGTTTCGGCCTCATTCCCACACCATCACCTATTATGCTACTTCATAGGAAATAGGCTCCAATGATACAGAAGCTGTTTGTCTCATTCCCCCACCGTCACATATTATACTACTCCATAGAAATTCACAAAAGGCCCCCAATGAAACAAGCGATATTTCTGTCTTATTCCCCCAACCCCACCGTCACATATACTACTCCATAGAAATTTTAAAACAGGCCCCAATGAAACAGGCAATATTTCTGCCTCATTCCCACACTCCACATATACTACTCCATAGCAATTTATAAATAGGCTCAATGATGCAGAAGCTGTTTCTGCCTCGTTCCCCTGCCTTCATACTCAAATGATATGGGCCATGCAGTTTATAGTCTCCCTCCAATCCCCCCGCCAAGACACTCCACCCTGTAGACAGCTGAGGGTTGGTTAGTAGGGCCATGGGGTGGGCACACACGGCTATAGCAATTGTTGATACCTTGCGGGTCTGTCAGTGTGGTCAGTGAGCGCGTTTATTGCCGCTTCACTTAGCATGTGGTCCTCCATTGGGGGCGACCTTCAAATTTTAAACAATCACAGTTTCACATCACCAAGTTGACATTTAAATCAACATAAATCATGTCTTAAGTCACTAGATGTTGACAACAATCAACCAGGACGGGCTGTTTATTACCTAACTTACACAATCAGCAAGTTATCAAACAATTAAAAGATGACCCCATCAATGCGGTTGTGGTTACTACCTTCAGACGTGTGTTATTTTCATTGTTATAAAGCGATGTGGGGGTTCCAAGGCTCCATATGATTTAGATATATTTTAGAATCGAACCTTGATTTTTAGAAAAATAACTTAATTTGGTCCTGTACAATGAGTAACCCATGCATTGCGTTTGTCTAAAACCAGGCAACTATAGTTACTATCATTAAATTATTATTATTTCCACAAAACATTTAGGGGTTGGCCAGCCACAGTGAGCAGTGTTGCTTGGGGGTGTTCATCATAAGACAATTCAGATCAGCGTGGTATCTTCACTTGTATCACCAGTACAATATAGTGAAGCACAACCTATCAACTTTAGTATCAGCAGTCAAGGGACAATATAGAGGGAGTGCATGTGACGTCATTACTTAGCAATCAGCGGTCAGCCATCTTGGATTACGAGCACCCTCCCTAGCCATGTTGTGAATGCATGCAGATGCATTAAAACAGAGTTTTCTTGTGTTATGGGAGGTTCTGGGCAGTTTACATACAATGTGTTGACTTACAGCACTTTAGCAACAACTTCTGAGGCCAAACTGCTCAAAACAATGACAAATAAACCAGCAAATAACCACAGTGTAGGCAGTTGAAAGTCTTCTGTATGTCATCCAATATGGCCACCGAAAGTTGCCTCATGACGTCATTACACCCCCTCTACGTGTTGTGGCTGAGCACCAACCCACAAACCCACTCAGCACCATCACTGACTTGGAGCTAAATGTAAATGGCCCAATTCACTGCGCTCGCCGATAGTAACCCAACGCTGCGCTAAGCTGCGCTAAGCTGCGCTAAGCTGCGCTACACTACACTGAGAAATGAACCTATACTTTGGGGTAACCAGAAAGGCCTATTATTTACCAGGTTTCTAAATCCGACATAATTATGGTTCACACCTCATTCCTTGGATTACTCCGTGAATTTATTTGACCAACCAGTCACGGAACTCCTTACTGAGGTCACCTAGCCATTGTAGTAAATTAAATAACTCCCGAGCAATGTAATCCACTGTTCAATCTACCAGCAATAGAACAACACTGAAGTGCTCCTGGTAACAATGTAGTGCAATAGAGTACATATACAGGGTCCGTCGTACACCCGTGAAGATCTGGAATTCAAGGCTTTTCAAGCCTCTTTTTGATAGGAATTCAAGACTATTTTCATTTGGATTTAGTCCGAAATCACCATTCCGGATGGCGATTTCAAACTAATTTAGATCAATGGGGACAGTAAGATTTGTCAAGACTTTCCAGGCCACATACGGACCATGCATATATATACGTGAAGATAGACCAGTAACATTCCACTGATGGTTTGATTGTGCTTTTAGGCAGTGTTGGCAGCAATGCCCATATTCATGACAAGAAGTGCTTAACTTTCCTTCTGCCTTCAAAATATTAATGTCGGTGGGCACCGACATCCAGGGGGGGGGGG
This sequence comes from Branchipolynoe longqiensis, assembly GCA_030323885.1. Lineage (NCBI taxonomy): Eukaryota > Metazoa > Annelida > Polychaeta > Phyllodocida > Polynoidae > Branchipolynoe > Branchipolynoe longqiensis. Next base: position 36,824,583 of record CM059196.1, on the reverse strand, counting down.
GGGGGGGGAGGTTTCTCCTTCAGTGAAAAAGCATGCATCAACCACAGGTAACTACTCGGTCCCATGCAACACATATATATAGCTTGTGGCACCCCCCCCCCCCCAACCCCGACAACAGATAAGATGGGACGATTTCACTTATAAAGCTGCATAGTCCGATGAAGCATCACATTTTTTAAACCAAAACAATTATCTAGAATTGATTGTACATATCTAACTTAGATACTGATGCACTTATTAAGCATTTGCTGCCACATATAAGGGAATCATGAGGCAATTTAGTAGAACCTGTTACTGTAAAAGCCTATAGACCTATTTCAATGTTTACTAACATCCTGTTTGCACGCGCAGCTTGGCTGCAGAATGCAGGCACACTGCATTGAGTTTGCCGGTACGCCCAGTGAAAAACGTCGGTTTTATTCCAAATTAATAGAAATGCAGAATCCTAACCGTATCAATTTAATATAAACTTTTTGTTAAAGATGTGTTCTATAGGTATTCCAAACGGTTTGTATCTAAGTGTTGTAGTTTTAGAAATATTTCACTTTTTCTGTATGAAGATTGCCCACGGCCATTGACAATGCACTGAATTTGCCGATACGCGCTGTTCAAAACGTCAATTTTATTCAAAATTAATAGAAATGCAGAACCCTAACCTTATAAATGTAATATCATCTTTTCGTTGAATTTGTTTTCTATATGTGTGCCAAACGGTTTGTTTCTAGGTGGTGTAGTTTTAGAGATATTTCACGTTTTATGTCTGAAAATTGCTCATGGACATTGACAGTTTGCCGATATGCACAGTGCAACACGTCAATTTTATTCAAAATTAATAGAAATACAGAACTCTAACCGTATCAATTTATTTGTTGAATATGTTTTCTATGTGTTCCAAACGGTTTGTATCTAAGTGGTGTATTTTCTTAGATATTTCACTTTTTCTATATGAAGATTGCTCACAGCCATTGACAATGCATTGAGTTTGCCGATACGTGCAGTGCAAAACGTCAATTTTATTCAAAATTAATAGAAATGCAAAACCCTAACCATATCAATTTAATATAATCTGTTTCTTAAATATGTTTTCTATATGTGTTCCAAGCTGTTAGTTTCTAGGTGGTGTGGTTCTAGAGATATTTCACTTGTTCTATGAAGATTGCTCGTAGCCATTGAGTTTGCAGTGTGACAGTGTGTCATCCTGCAGCCAAGCAGTGCGCGCACAGACCTAAATACCCATGCTGACGTCATATGAAACAGGTCTATGGTGTCAGAGTTTTGGCATGTGTGCCAAAACTAATTTGACATGTTTGCACTTAAAACATCGCAAAACTTAGCCATTTAAAATAAACAGTACTTGAAACTGAAGTAACGTAGATTATAGCAATCAATATTACGCCATAACAATGAAATACTCAAATCCATCGGACTATGCAACTTTAATGAAGGAAATCACTTGGACAAAGAATTCATGTGAATTTAATTTCTCCAGGCGAGCTTTTAGCTTCTTGCAGTCTGATCCAGTGGCTACTTATCGTAATCACATTCTCAGCACTATACCCCTATAATTACATATTCGGTAGGCGTGGTGGTGGTGGTGGGGGGGGGGGGGATAAAAGTTTATAACAAAAAAAAGTATATAAAGCTTACGAGTGAGTGGCGTCCTGCCCCCCCCCCCGCCCCCCGCTGGGAGGGGGACGATGTGCATGTTGGTACCCTGCCACCACCCCCACCCCAGCTGGAGAAGGACCACTACAGAGCTTATTACACGCGATATAACTTTCCATATAGTTCAGAGCTGCACACCGGCCATGATCATGTACTTCAAAGATAACCAGTTCTTTCTCATTAATAACGAACACGCAACAGTGGGGCGCATCCATGACACGTTTATACAAGGATTCCAGCAAAAAGATACGTTAGGTTAGAAGTCAAATAAAAATAGAAATGTCCAAATACAGTACAACCCCGTTAAACCAAGCTCGGTTAAACCAAACGACCGGTTAATCCAAACTTTTTTTCGGCGGCCCGGAAAAATACTACCATTTATCATATAAAAGAGTTGGTTAAAGCTGTTACTGCAGAAGTCTATGCCATGCCATAACTAATTTTCCATGTTTGCACTCAAAATATCTCAAAAGTTTACCATTTAAAATAAAAGTAACTTTGAACTAATGTAAAGTAGATACTAGTGATCGATCTAATATATTTATCTCAGAAAAAATACTGAAATTCAAAACCATCGGACTATGCAACTTTAAACCAAAGTATCGGTTAATCCAAACAAAATTGTCGGGCCCAGGCCACTTCCGGTACAGTTAAACCAAACCTTCATGTGGTTTTAAGGTCATCTGCAACCTTATTATATGATAAATGGTAGTATTTTGACAGGTTGCCAAAAAAAGTTTGGATTAACCGATCGTTCGATTTAACCGAGCTTGGTTTAATGGTGTTAAACTGTATCTATGCATAAAAAAACAATAATCATAGTGTCCACACACATTGTAAATTACATTCATAATGCACCAAAGTTGTTGCCAAAGCCAAGTCAAAGCTCGGTTAAACCAATGATCGGTTAAAGTTGCATAGTCCGATGTTTTTGAGAAAAAGATTTCTGAGATAAATGTATTGAATCTATTGTTAGAATCTAGCTTAATTTTGTTTGAAGTCATTTTTATTTCCAATGGCTAAGTTTTGAGATATTTGAAGTACTAACATGTAAAATTAGTTTCGTTGGCAAGCACTCCAATACTCTGATACCATAGGCTTTAGCAGTAACAGGTTCTACTAAATTGCCTCAGTATATTCCCTTATATGGGGCAAAAAATGCTTAATAAGTGCACCGGTATCTAAGTTAGATATGTAGAATCAATTCTAGATAATTATTTTGGTTTTGAAAATTTGATGCTTCATCGGACTATGCAACTTTAATCCAAACAAATTTCTAGGGTCCCTTCAAGTTTGGTTTAACGGGGTTATACTGTATGGGCCAGCATAAATAGGTTACTAGCCTCCTGTCAGGACAGAACAACGTTGTTAGCCTAACTGGGCTGGCAGCCTAACTGGGCTGGCAACGTTGTTAGCCTAACTGGGCTGGCAGCCTTGCCATCAATCAATCAATCAATCAATCAATCAATCAATCAATAGGGTATATCCATATATTTCTAATGTTGATTTACTAATTAATGTAAAATCGAATGCCTTCTCATGTATGCCAGGAACAGCAGTACACGTGGCAAGGAGAAGCGCCATGATAACAGGGGTGACACGGATATTCTTTACTATTAGAGTGCAGCATTCTTTGTTTAAATTGGGTGGCGGGGGCCTAATATTCTCCATGTTAATTCGGAAATCCAATTGGTCGTGTGTGTGTGTATGTGTATGCGTGGTGAGTGAGTGAGTGAGTGAGTGAGTGAGTGAGTGAGTGAGTGAGTGAGTGAGTGAGTGAAATCAGTCACGAATGCCTGTTCTTAATTGGTATGCATTATTGCGGAGATAAACTAGCAACGTACATTTGTAGTTAACACCAAAGCCAAATAACAATTAGAGTAGATTCAGCCATTGAGCGGTGGTGAAATGATGCCATGTTTGTTTCCACCCTAAACTTACTGAAGCGGGCCCAGTGTGCAGTTCCCCCCCCCCCCCCCAACCCCATGTAACAAAGTTGAGCACTGCAATCATCTTTGTAGCAAGCAGCATGTCTGCGTTCCATCTTGATAGCTAGCAGCATGTCTGGGTTCTATGTGCACTGACCTACCTACCTACCTACCTACCTACCTAACCTACTACATTCGCTGCGAGAGGGCACTATAGTAAATAAAACTAAACCTGATAATCTACTCCAGTAGACTACCCTTGGGCTACCCTGTAAATAGTTCGCACTGCATCTTCAGTAAGTTGGAACAATCTAGCTTAGCTACACTAACATTTTCCCAGTTTCGCAGAGGTTCAACAAAAATCATATTCGGTGAGGTTATCATTTTTCAAGAATATCGGACTCGGGTGTGGGGTGGGTCTAATTGTCACATCCCTGGTTTTCCATAATCGCCTGGTACCATTTTGACAATTAAGGAGACAAGCCAAGTGCCCGATTTCATGGGAGGATATTCGTAATATAAATGTTATTTTAATGAGTAACTTTGCCACATTCAAAAGATGATAATTCCAATTTAAAACAAAGAACTATATTTAAGGAACAATAAGGAATAATATTTAAGGAATAATCTGGAACTTTCACACCCGTGCAACCCCAGATTCCACCACATAAAAATATTGTAATTATGCTTATCTAATTATTTCGAGATTTTTGTGTGAGCTTGGGTGTTTTTTCTTTGCATGAATTGAGGCGTGGGTGGAGGGGGGAGGGGGAAATTGGCCGAGGTACCGGGCTTAAATTAGCAGATAAATCACCATGAAAACTCCTAAGCGGTCTAAGCAATTGAAATAATAGAAACAAAAGAGAAACAGAAAGTAAAAACACCTACCGGCGCTTCGACATGGTAGATGGTTCGACCTGCATTACGGAACCCATGAAGTTGTAGCCTAAAACAAAATGAACAAAAAATTAATAATCAGAAACATGTATTAAGTCTAAATAAATTATTCATTCTCTTCAAATGATAGCTTAGCTATTTAGGAAAAATTAGGGCAGCAATTTTGAACCATAACATAATCTACTGAAATATCTATGCAATATTAAATATAGAGGGAGTGCACGTGACGTCACTACTTAGCAATCAGCGGGCTGCCATCTTGGAATACGAGCACCCTCCCTAGCCATGTGAATGCATGTAGATGCAGTAAAACAGAGTTTTCTTATGTTATGGGAGGTTCTGAGTGCTCAAAACGGTGACAAATAAACCAACAAATCAGTAAATAACCAGTGTAGGCAGTTGCAAACCTTGTCGGGTTTTGGGGTGGCCAGGAATGGGGGGGGGGGGGGGGGGGGGTTGTCGATCTACTGGCTACTAGCAACATTTGTTGTTTTATGTCCTAGCAAAATCTATGGTCATATCAGGACGGGGATACAAGTAACATCCATTCATAGTAATATACCAAGTATGTCTGGTATCACCACACATAGATGAGAATGGCCTGACCAAAAAAACACCAGGAAAATATATTTCTTTTTGGACTTCTAAAGTGTCGGGAGAACCCAGAATGGTCACAAATTTTGACCATATTCGGAAAAGATTGGATAGATCAAAAATCCGGAATTCTGTAAGATTCTCACGTATGATATGTTGTAGCGAGACATTTAGCTTGGTGACCTATTTTACGTTTGGTCCGAATTTCTTGAGACCTGTATTTATATAGAACTAATAAAAAATACTTCAAGGCCACTTTACTTGTAACTATAGTCCCTGCCCATTTTGAAATCGTCCAAATAATTTATTATTGGCAGAAATCGTCAATTATCCACATCTGCTTCACTGCTTAAATTTTGTTTGTGTTACATCTTAGCAACATCTAAGGTCATATCAGGATGGGTACTGACTTGTGACAGTGCACACTCATGGTGACTGCCCCACTGAGAGACCATGCCACCAGCACTATGACCTGATATCCCACTCAGTCACATTATCCTGACACTGAGCCAACCAGTCCTTGCCATATCCTTATAATGTCGAGTGCCTGGCTAGGAAGCGACAAGCATAAATTTTTATGTCATTGGTTTGACTTGACCAGGGTTCAAACACACAAACACATGAGTTTGGATCCCCCGGTGTGGTTTCCGAGACCGATCGGCCATCCCGTGTGGTCCCACCCTCTAAATATTAGTTGCCAGAACAGACCAGGGGCCATATGCAGGAGTGTGTTAGCAAGCCAAAACGCGTTTAGAGGGGATTTCTGGTTTAGCGCCGAAAAGTCGGTATGCACGAGTCAGTGATAGGCCTAACACCGCGCGTTTAAGGTCCGTGACAATAACCCCATTTCATATGACGTTTAAGGACGGTGTTAGCGTAAGGTTGTGGCCAAATCTATTCAATGCTATCATATTTAACAGAATTACATACGCAATAAGTGAAATTTCATTAAATTAACCCTAAATCCGAAGCAATATTAATGCTGCCGCAGCATTGGCAGCGATGTTAATATTGTCAAATCGAATCGACGAACGTAAAATAAACAAATCGCCGCCGCCACCACATCGACGTCGCTTTCCATACTGGCGGCGGTTTGTTCACTGTACGTTCGTCGATTCGAAAATATAACTATTAATATCGCCACCAATGCGGCGGTAGCCTTAATAACGCTTCGAACTTAGGGTTAAATTGATAAAATTTCACTTATTGCGTATGTAATTCTGTTAAATATGACCGCATTCAATATATTTGAGCCTAATATATGGCTACAAATGCAGAGGGATTTCACAAATCTATAAATAAATTTACGTTTAGCTATAATGAAAGTGTTGCGTGCTCCTGCATACGACTTGACAGAGTTCCCGACGTTGGTGATAGCTAAACGGTAACAGGCTCTAACACCAAACCCCGCTAACACTGACTCCTGCATATGGCCCCAGATTGAGTGTATAGAATTGTGGAGATGGCTCCACCCCCCCCCCCCCCTCACATACACAGCACCAATAATAGCACGGTTTATACTGCAACCCACCACCTTAGCCCATTAATACTGAACTCACTATAGCTAATCCACTAACCCTCTTAATCACCTAATATTCCATCTATCTACAATGTAATATAAATGGCCGGAAGACCATCGCCTCAGCACACAAAAATAGTGTGTTCTGATGAATAAACTGTTTTACCACAAAAAAAGGGGGAAAGCCATAATTACTGACCATTCAAATATTTGTATTTAAAATAATTCCACACCACGTTTTATGACTCCATCAAATCCCAAATCCTTTATTCATTTTTATTTCCAAGCGATCAAAATTAGGGTTAAAAGCAAGGTTTTTAATACTATTTTAATATCTATTTTCTTGCCACTCCCTTTCAATTATACCCAGCTTTCGATTCAATACTCTGTTTCGATCATAATTCATTACTTTCTATTATTCATCTCCTCCCACTTCGCCATATTCATAATCCTTCCTACTACTCATACAGAGCTGAAAATAGTGTCCGGCTAAAAAAAAAAGAAGAAGCAGAAATCGATGCCTACTGTGAGGCTATTTGTAATAAAGATGGCGAATTTCTGCGAAAACACAGATATTCTCCAACAGTATCAGGGAATCGCGTAAAAACTACTGGAAGTCAAGTTCCAACTATTAGTATGCCTATGTTATCACCCATACCTAACTCATTCTTGTTTGGGTTTTATGTTCTAGCAACAGCTAATAATCATAAGAATGGGATTCAAACTACCCAATTGCTGTCATATACATCCTGATTCCATGGCATTTTATTTACCTTAATCGATCAATATATTTTTTTATTGCGGAAATTTGCTAAATCGCGGAGATCTTTCATCTCTGCTCATACTACCTAGTACCTAATATCTAGATAAAAGATTTACGTAAGATTAATGTATCTACTCAACAGGTTTTGAACTGAAATAGATCAGATATGCACATTTACGGATAAGGGTGGTACCATTTTTGTGACACAGAAACCAAAAGTGAAAACATTCAAATAACAGCAGAAAAAAATCCAAATAATAGAAGAATACATATTCATATGAAGGTTTATATGTTGTGCATATATCAGAGTTTAAAGTAAGTTTTTTGCCTCACTTTTATTTATCATATAGACCTATTTCATATGACATCAGCACATGTATTTATGTCAGTGTGCGCGCTGCTTGGCTGCAGGACCACACACTGTCCCACTGCAAACTCAATGGCTATGAGCAATCTTCATAGAGAAAAGGTGAAATATCTCTCAAACCACACCACCTAGACAGAAACCGATTGGAACACGTATAGAAAACATATTCAAAGAAGAGATTATATTAAATTTAGAAGGTTGGGGGTTCTGCATTTCTAGTAATTCTGAATAAAGTCGACATGTTGCACTGCGCGTATCGGCAAACTCAATGCATTTTCAATGGCCATGAGCAATCTTCATACAGAAAAAGTGAAATATCTCTAAAACCACACCACCTAGACACAAACCGATTGGAACAAATTTTGAATCAAATCTACGTGTTGCACTGCACATACCGGCAAACTCAATGCACTGTCAATGGCCGTGAGTAAATCTTCATACATAAAAAGTGAAATATCTCTAAAACCACACCACCTAGCCACAAACCGATTGGAATGCATATCGAAAACATATTCAACGAACAGATTATATTAAATTGATAACTTTAGGGTTCTGTATTTCTATAAATTTTGAATATAATAAACGGTTTGCATGGCACGTACCGACAAACTCGATGGCAGTGTGCATTCGTTCTGCAGCCAAGGTGTGCGCGCATACACAATGTTTATAAACATTGAAAGGGGTCTATACAAATTGGGAAAGTTGTTAAAAACCATCTAACATCCATAACATCATTTTAACAAGAAAAAAGTTGAAAACAACATTTGTGTAGATGCATGGTGTTGGTATGCAAATTTTCATATTTCACTTTAGTACAAAATCATATAAGAATATTTTGGATACATTTTGTGGGATGTTATGTAGTATTGCTAACATACTTAATGCACAGAGTCAACAAGTACGGAGTTATTCCTCTCCAAGAGAGAGGCAAAATTAGTAACAATGTAAGGTGGGACCAAATATGTGGTACACAAGTTTCTGAGAATGACCCATATTTATATAATAGTCAGGGGCTGCATAGAAAAATTGTAATATTTTAAACCTGAATAGAAATATGCTCGTTCACCTATGTGTCTTTCCAAATTCCAGTAGTTGGACCAAAAGTACAATTCTGTTCTAATTTAACCAAAATTGTATAGAAGCATTTCACTGCATGTAACCACCTATGCTGTTCTGTGGAAGGCGGCAGGGTAGCAACATATTATTCACTGAACATGACATCGTGTATTTCCCCCTTGGGAAGTATTATCTGGCTACCTGGTACATTGGGCGAAAACATGTCCCACCAAGTAGTCTATACTGACGAGCCATAGACACAGGGGGCTACAATTATGACCACTATATGAAACTTCTAGTAATTTTCCCACGATTTATTGCAGTGTTGAAAGAATGAGACAATTTCTGTGAAAATACAGAAATTCTCCCATTGTGTAGGTGACCACCTGATGCTGCCACTGCCATTTCACTGCTGTAAATGAAATATATTCCTGGCCTTTTATGAATATTAAAGTTGCATAGTCCGGATTATCACTATATCCTGAGTCTACTGGTTATGTACAAATCTGCTATCAACATAACCATGTCTACTGGTTATCTACAAATCCGCAATCACTATACCCCATGTCTACTAGTACTAGTTATCTACAAATCCGCTATCACTATACCCCATGTCTACTACTACTAGTACTAGTTATCTACAAATCCGCTATCACTATACCATGTCTACTACTACTAGTTATCTACAAATCCTCTATCACTATACCCCATGTCCACTGGTTATCTACAAATCCGCTATCACTATATACCAGGGATGAAAGTGGTGTCCGGGGAAAAAAGCGAAAATGCTGGTATTCTCCCATAAGTTTAACATTGTCGGGGAATCGCTGAAAATTCCCGGAAGTCGGGTTTAATACATATTGGTATACACTGATAGTGATGCGCCTTTTGACCCACACATTAGTCGTATACGCTGATAGTGCTGCAGAGTTTGAAGCATTTATTAGGTGTATATGCTGATAGTGCTGCAGCGTAAACCAACGTATTAGTATACACTTATAGCTACAGGAAAATTCCCAAGAAATCCGCGAAATCGCGGACGTCTTTCATCCCTGATAGCCCATGTCTACTGGTTATCTACAAATCCGCTATCACTATACCCCAAGTCTACTAGTTATCTACAAATCTGCTACCACTATACCCCATGTCTACTGGTTATCTACAATTCTGAAATCACTAGATCCCATGTCTACTGGTTATCTACAAATCTGCTACCACTATAAAGTATATCCCATGTCTACTGGTTATCTACAAATCCGCTATCACGATATCCCAAATCCACTAGTTATCTACAAATCTACTGATCATCTACAAATCCAATATCGCTATATCCCAATTCTACAGGTTATGAACAAATTCACTCGCCAATCAATCATTTATGTGTCTTAACAGGGGAAATCACTTGAAATTACATTATTTCTAAGTCTACATCATGATGTTGATGCCCAAGTATTCATGTGAATGCATGCCCCCGGTTTAATAATTAAAAAGCAACCTACACAAAGCCACATTTTCTACACACAAACCTAATGACCCACTTAATCAAATCTAAAAGGTTGCTTAACAGTCAACATGAATACCGACATTTCAATGATATTTTTTAAATATAGAAAGCCAAAATAATGCTACTAAAACAAATAGCTGCCTGTATGTGACACGTTTCATCTACCTATGTCAATGACGTTGCCATCTTAAGCATATTGGACACTAGATAAAAGATTCACCCCCACACTAGATTAAAGATTCACCCCATCTCTGTGTACGGGTGAATTGCTAGTGGCATAAGAGGGTTGTCATTAGATCCGGCAAGTTATGCAGATGCAAAGTTGACTTCAGTCCAAAGTATCCGAGCATACAAATTACAATATATATTTGTCAATAAAATATTCTCTATGTCGGCGTGGCGTCCCAACCCAGGAAACTAGCCCACGAAGGGTAAAACACTGCAGTGATGTGTGCTGCAGCAATGCTATGTCTATGAGGAGCATTTATTTTTTTCAAAAATAAATTTGAAAGCTTTCATTGGATCGATTAAAAATATCTTAATGCGTGATTGAAGAGGAAGAACTGAAGTATTTAATTTAACCTAAGAGCAATTTACTCTGAAAGTATTAAAAACAGAGATAATAGTGAAAATTGGGATATTCTGAGTGTCAGTGCCAGTGTGAGCCTTACCAGATCATGGCCTCAAAATCTATTTTCGAAAAATACATTCAAGAACTTCCAATTGGCTGATTTAAAAAAAAGCTGAATGTGAAATTGTAGAGAAAGATCTGAACTATTTAATAGAAACAAGATAAATTTGCTTTCAAGGCACCAACAAGCACAAATTAGTGTGATAGTTAGGGTAGTTTCAATGTTGTCTCTATGATAGTGGCATTTGTTTTACCATTCGCGCATTGCAAGCGCAAAAAGTGCTCGGATATCCGACATCGAGAATTCGGGCGCCATTCAGTTGCATCAAAACAATCACCGCTCCGCGATTAGATTTTGATCCAGCTTTTATCTCTCCAATGTTTTTATTTATTACGTATATACAGGCTTTAGGATTTCACTTTTTGGGTTGGGTGCCTGGTACTCATGGGAAACTGTTTTTCGGTTCTGTAAAATTGGTGATGGGTACTCATTCTTGAAACAGTTAATTAAATTTAGTCGAAGTATATTTTGAACACCTGTGCAAAAATTGTACATATACCTTTAATCATCAACAATGTAATGAAAACAACTGACTGTAGCATTTTTTTAAATTTTTTTAGTTGCCTTCCGTTTTTATTAATATCATGGGAAACGCAATTTTGGTTTCAGTTTCCCCAGCACAGTAATGACACGTTACCGGTAATGATCTTTACGGTGAAATCCTAGTCTGCGTATATATATGCTTGATGAGATCTCATTGCCTTTTCATAGAGTACTCACTGTACAGTCGACCAATTTTGAGTGCTCATTATGATTATACTATCTTTCTAATACAGTAATACTATTATTACTAGACTAGTACCGACTGCCTACCATTTACTATTCCACTGTTCCAACAATCACTTCAATTATATAATTTACACTCCCTCTATCAGTCTATGATCTAGTATTTCATTGTTATTCTTAAATTAATTGTGTTATGATATATGATCAATGAGATCTTATTGGCATCGCACTTTCATAGGCCACTATGAACGTATTTCGAGTGTCCATTATGATATCTTAATTGCGCCGAACACCCCCCCCCCCCATCACTATTCGATTCTAATGCAATGGCTCCCAATACAGATTATCATTATGCCCGAAATAATTGTTAAAATAAACCAAAACTATCAAGCAACAAAGGCACTGGCTTGCCTTGGTTTAGCTTTCGAGAGGGTGGCTTGCTCACAAGGAGCCAAAGCCAAAACCAAAGCCACTAAAGCCAAAACCAAAGCCACTAAAGCCAAAGCGGCAAAGCCAAAGGTGTGGCCATGCCGGTCGCGTTAAGACAACAAAGCTCAAGTTGGCCGCTTTAAGTGTGGGAGGTCCGCAGATAGTCGCAGATAGCGGGGGGCGTCAAATCGGAAGAGCTGACCAGTTGCAAAACTGACATTGGATAGTTTAGACCAGCTGACATTATCTGCTGACCACGTTAACTTTTGAGCCTCCTCCTCCACCACCACTATCAATGTACCGGGCCGGTGTGTGTGGGGGCCTCCTGTAATGGCGAATGCACGCCCATCCACCACTGTAGACTGTCGTGTTAGCTGGACCGGCATCTTGTAGGCCCAGCTAACAGCTGTAAACCACACTCACAAATCTCTCCCTTCCTCACCAAGAGACAACCCTCCAGCAAATCTATACCCACATTGGGCGGCTTATTGTGGAAATACCGCGGAATACCGGGTGTTTTCTCAGGCCGGGGTAGGCCTGTGCTAGGGCTGGTCAAAACTCCCCCTGCTAGTTGTTGCTGGTCACGAGGCCCCCCCACTATTTCCACGTTTTCAATCAGATCATGCATGTCCTACATTTGGCAGCATGCCCGTCGTGTTTTCTAACCACTCTTTAACATCGCCACAACTACACAACTATCCCCTGATTGCCGTGCCATGTGCCAACCATTCCTTCCCCACCCATATATTAAGAATCATCTTGATAACGCGCTCTTGTTGGACGCCAAAAAGCACATCTTATCATGGCCGGCGTGGTTTCCGAGACCGGCCGGCCATTTTGAAATTCTGGGCATGCCATTGTGGGACCATACGCTAAATGGTTCTCACTGACAACACAAATGACACACGACCCTCATTAAGGGAACGTGACCCGGGCTAGGATCTCTTACCGTTAAACTTGTCTATGGTTCGGTCGAGACTCTGTTGGTCTGGACAGTCGACGAAAGCGAAGCCCCTCCTGACCTGTATGCTGGTGGGACTCAAACCGTGCTCGCGGAACAAACTGAGTAGCGTTTCCTCAGCTACTCTATGATCCAAACCCCCAATGTACGCCTTGAACATTATTCGGCCGTCTCACAAGCTAGTATTTGCAGCACTGATCTAAAATGCAACAAATAACTATTTTTAGCATTGGAAATCTGTCGATAATATAGGGACTATATTGCCGGTGTGGCGGGGTATTCCACTGTGATGGGAGTCGTGGCGTAGGAATGCAAACATTTTGTTGGGTTCAGGGAGGGGTCAAGTCATGGGGGGGATACCAAAGGGAAGAGTGGCGGTGCCGGGCACAGACTCACGTTGCCAGACCCCTGTCTTCCCAGATCTCAGACGTAACTTGATCCCCTGTGGAGCCCTCATACTGAAAAGAAAAGTGGTACAACAACCCACATAAGTGCCAATGTTTTACTAGGCTCATACCATGGTGTAACTCTGGTGCATATTAGTAAGTATGCGTGTCATGGATTATCCCAAGATAAACCATAATTGATCAAGTACTATAAATAGTATAATGCATCATGGACATAATTACACAAATATTTCACCCATTATCCTCAAATTTTTGTCAGATTTTCTATATAACTTTGGGATTAAGAGACACTGAATCAGTTACACAACTTTAATTCCGCACATCGAAAACACATTTTTAACATTGTACCAAATTAGAATACACCGTTGAGCATTCTGTTCCTATAATTTATATTATTGTCAACAGCTTTATTTATGTTAGTGTATAGAAATTGTAAATATAATATGTGTATGTATATTGCTTGATTGGGGGATGCAAATTTAGATGTTGCATAAGCGTTGGTTTTCTTTAGACTAGGTCGACTTAATAGCAAACAAGTATCATTCCTTTTCGCCAATCTTAATTTAAAGTTGCATAGTCCGATGATTTTGGTGAATTACTACTTTTGAACACAAGAGTAGTGTTCAAATGTTTCAGAAGCAACATTTTTAGGACTATCTATCACCACTACAGGTACAGCTTTTGAAATTAGTGGCTATGATAGCTGAGCATTTATAATTATCATCCTCTAATTTATTTATCATATATAGCCGTGTTTACACGGGCGAGTTAAGTCGCTTCATATAAATCGCCTTGCCTAGTTCGCCTCACATTCACCATGTAAACGCGACTCTGAGGCGGATTAGGGCTGATTCGCTTCATATGATTCACTTTATGTAAACCACCTTGCGAGGTGGTTTATATGAAGCGATTCAGCTGGTTCCCGGGCGGCGATAGTGTAAAATAGCGGTGCTCGCCGGCTACAAGCTCAGCTGTAACTATCGCTGGTGCCCGGCAGTGTTAGGGACCGATAGGCTGAAATCTATTGAATGCGATCATATTTAACAGAATTACATACTCAAATAATGAAATTTAATTAAATTAACCCTAAATTCCAAGCGATATTAAAGTTGCAGTCCGATGGTTTTGAATTTCTGTATTTTTTCTGAGATAAATATATTAGATCAATCACCAGTATCTACTTTACATTAGTTCAAAGTTACTTTTATTTTAAATGGTAAACTTTTGAGATATTCTGAGTGCAAACATGGAAAATTAGTTTTGGCAAGCTTGCCAAAATTCTGACACCATAGACTTCTGTAGTAACAGGTTGTTAAATTGACTCAGTATTGCCTTCTATGCAGAAAAAAAAGCTTAATAAGTGGATCAGTATCTATGTTAGATATGTCAAATCAAACCTAGATAATTGGTTTGGTTTTGAAAATTTGATATTTCATCGGACTATGCAGCTTTAAGGTAGCCGCTACATTGGCGTCGTTATTCACATTGTGAATCGACGAATGTAAACTAAACAAATAGCAGTACTCGCCGGCTACAGGCTCACCACTAAGGCTGCTGGTTCCTGGTGCCGACACACTTTCAAACTCAGTCCGTGTAAACGCGCCACTACATCGCTTCATATAAATCGATTTGCCTAATTCTCTTCACAATTGCCCGTGTAAACTCGCCTTTAGATTGCAAAATGATCTGGATATATCAACCCAGCTTCCCAATACTTATTCTAATGGGTTGCTTAGGAACCTGTTCTGGAGAAGGGTGGGAGTAACAACAGAAGCCACTGCAGTTATGCCTATGAGAAGTACTCCTAATATCACCCATTAAAATGAATTTGGTAAAACTGACATAACTCATTTCATACAATATCTAATCCAACGTCATTAAGAAAATAAGATCCGAACATGTTAGAGTGTATCCCAGATAGCACAGAGCCGTCTGGCCAACGTTGGCTATTGGTCGCACCATCGCCACATATTTTCCACAGTCGGGCCACCGTCGGGCCGATGGTGGTGGTCCGCCACTTTTTGCCATTCTTTTTTACATATTTGCCACCATCGGGCCATCGGTGGTGGTCGGACGCTTTATCCCATTCTTTTTGCACATATTTGCCACCATCGGACCACAGTCGGTGGTGGTCCGCCGCTCTTTGCCATTCTTTTTACATATTTGCCACTGTCGGGCCACTGTCAGTGGTGGTCCGCCGCTTTTTCCCATTCTTTTTGCACATACTTACCACCGTCGGGCCGTCAGTGGTGGTCCGTCGCTCTTTGCCATTCTTTTTGCATATTTGCCACCGTCAGGCCACCCTCCGACTGACGATGGTCGTCTGCCACTTTTTGCCATTCTTTTTGCACACATTTTCCACCGTCGATGGTGGTCCACCATTTTTTGCTATTCTTTTTGCACACATTTTCCGGACAGGTATCGGACTGTTCACGTACGTGCTGAAAACATATACTGACCAGATTGTATCGTTCCTGAATGCACCAGATGGTATCGTTCCTAACTGCACCAGATTATATTGTTCCTAAATACACCAGATTGTATCGTTCCGAAATGCACCAGATTTTTTCGTTCCTGAATGCACCAGATTGTATCGTTCCTAAATGCACTAGATTATATCGGTCCTAAATGCACCAGATTGTATCGTTCCTGAATGCACCAGATTGTATCGTTCCTGAATGCACCAAATTGGATCGTTCCTGAATGCACCAGATTGTATCGTTCCTGAATGCGCCAGATTATATCGTTCCTGAATGCAGAAGATTGTATCATTCCTGAATGCATCAGATTGTATTGTTCCTAAATGCACCAGATTGTATCGTTCCTGAATGCACCAGATTGTATCATTCCTGAATGCACCAGATTGTATCGTTCCTGAATGCACCAGATTGTATCATTCCTAAATGCACCAGATTGTATCGTTCCTGAATGCACCAGATTGTATCGTTCCTGAATGCACCTTTTAAGCGTAGCGCCAGTCTGACATAGTGGTAACGTATGTTGACGCATGAGACATGCCAATAGACAGGCAAGTACAGAGCCTCCCCTATCCATCAAGCGGTAAAAAGATATTGTTGAAAAGGATGTTAAAATGTGCCTTACTAACAACCATAGGTGAGGTGTAATACGGTTGTTTTCGGAATAGGTCAGTAGAGAGTTTGAAGTTACAAATTTCTGCAAGTGAAACACCATATTCATTGCAAAAGTGTTTGTGAGGAGTGCTCGGTTTTGTTTAGCAGTCATCACTTCTTAGCTTAGCTTTTTAGACAATATTAGTGTCTTATCATCTTAATAGCTAAGATGAGGTGCATGCACCTCTATGATATTAAAATGATTTTTTTAAATTGGTGTTTACTCCTTCAGTGTGTGGTAACCGCTTTGTGACACAGGAGACATACATCTTCTTCATGTGGTATCCAGAGATTCCTGTTTGGGGCCCAAAATTACCCATATGGACCCTATATGGGCTCTGTGTTATCTAACAGTGGGCCGTTGGGCCACCTTTGGGGCAATGATGGCATATGCTGGAATGGGTGGCTTGCCACCGTTGGCCCGACAGCGGGTCAGTGGACAAAACAACGTTGGCCTGGCGGCGGCTTGCCACCGTTAGACTGACGGCGCGGCCACCATCGGCCCAACGGCTCTGGGCTATCTGGGTGTATATTCCATTGTTTAAATAATGTATATGATTTGTAATACAAGATGACACTGTATGTGAAGGGGAGTAGATTTCTTTCAAGAAATCAAATTGTAGAATTGGGACTAAGATCATCCCATTAAATATCACTTTCACAATATATTCTGAATGAAATCAGAATCTAGAATAATTCAATGACATATTTCAATTATTTGCAACATACCCAAGTAATATATTTTTCATTATAAATGATTTTCTCTGTGCATGCAGTGCTTAAAGAACAATAGTGTGAATACGAAGGCGAAGCAATAATTGGCAATAGCCAATTCACACTATTCACGCCGTGGCCATGTTGAAAGCAGACCGAGGCCAAGTGAGCATCTGCGAGGTGCCGCTTTATGAAAAGTAATGTGAATACTTTTTCGTCGACCAATACCTCTCGAAATCACTCAAATTTGAGGGTATTCATTTTTGAAACTACCATATATATTCATCTTTGCATACCTGTTTTCTATCTAATGGCCAATTTTCATGAAGATTGGGTGACCCTTGCATGGTGCTTTTCCCATTCTTTAACTACAATGTGACTGTCAACTTCAAGTCTGCATAGTTATGGTGGTATCATGTAATGCAGCACTGTCAGTGTAGTTATCTGTGTAAACTGTAACACAGTTAAACAACTAGTTTTAGTAATTACAAATTAATAAAAGCTTTAAAAGGGTTAAAATATATTTTTATAATATATCTATATTAAGAAAGTTATGCAATTTTGAATTTAAGAAAAGATTGGCAGCCAAAGTGAGTGACTTTGTTGACATTGCCTACTGAAATGCATCTGATCATCACTCAATCTTCATGAGAATTGACCAATAAATAGAAAAAAGTAAGCAAAAATGATTATGATAGTTTCAAATTTTACTCCTTTAATTTATGTAGTAGTTCATACACATCGGCACACAGTAGTGTCTTATGGCCATTTCCAACACCGACGCTTACTCAGACTCGTTCTGATGCCGAAGTAGGTCACACATGAATAGTGTGAATGCAATCAGAGAGCGTGTATATAAACAGATGAGAGGGACAACTCCCGCGAAAATCGGTAACATAGGCTACAGTGGCGTTCCTGGTGGTTATTGTTGAACAAGCTTTGAGTTTGACGGTATGTGTAGTGCAAAACATTTGTTTTATTCAAAATTAATAGAAATCCAGAACCCTAACCTTATAAATTTAATATAATCTATCCATTGAGTATGTTTTCTATATGTGTACAAAGCGATTTGTTTCTAGATGGTGTGGTTTTAGAGATATTTCACTTTTTCTGTATGAAGATTGCTCACCGCCATTGACAATGCATTGAGTTTGCCGTACGCATAGTGAAAAACGTCAGTTTTATTCCAAATTAATAGAAATCCAGAACCCTAACCATATCAATTTAATATAATCTTTTTGGTAAACATGTTTTCTATGTGTATTCCAATCAGTTTGTTTCTAGGTGGTGTAGTTTTAGAGATATTTAACGTTTTCTGTATGAAGATTGCTCACTGCCATACACCATAACACGGTTTGGTGGCCATCTTGACCTAATTCCTATTTGCAGGTACACAAACGCACGTGGCAGTATCATCAGTGTGGCAGTGAGCATTCTTTTTACAGAAAAAGTGAAATATCTATAAAACGACACCACCTATAGACAAACCGCTTGGTACACATATAGAAAACATATTCATCGAATAGATTATATTAAATTTATAAGGTTAGGGTTCTGCATTTCTATTAATTTTGAATAAAATAAACTTTTTGTACTGTGCGTACCTCAAATTCAGTGCATTGTCTGACAGAAAAAGTGAAATATCTCTAAAACTACAACACCTAGAAACAAACTGATTGGAATACACATAGAAAACATGTTTACCAAAAAGATTATATTAAATTGATATGGTTAGGGTTCTGGATTTCTCTTAATTTTGAATAAAACTGACGTTTTTCACTACGCGTACGGCAAACTCAATGCATTGTCAATGGCGGTGAGCAATCTACAGAGAAAAAAAGTTAAATATCTCAAAAACTACAACACCTAGAAACAAACTGATTGGAATACACATAGAAAACATGTTTACCAAAAAGATTATATTAAATTGATATGGTTAGGGTTCTGGATTTCTATTAATTTTGAATAAAACTGACGTTTTTCACTACGCGTACGGCAAACTCAATGCATTGTCAATGGCGGTGAGCAATCTTCATACAGAAAAAGTGAAATATCTCTAAAACCACACCATCTAGAAACAAATCGCTTTGTACACATATAGAAAACATACTCAACGAATAGATTATATTAAATTTATAAGGTTAGGGTTCTGGATTTCTATTAATTTTGAATAAAACTAATGCTTTGCACTGTGCGTTCTGGCAAACTCAAGGCTATCAGTGTTTGTTTACCTATAACCGGAAGTGGCCTCGTTCTCGCGAAAGTAGGACATGCCCATATAAGGCCAAACCGTGTTATGGTGTATCGACAATGCCTTGAGTTTGCCCATATGAGTAAACTGTTCAACAACCACCACTTGGAGCGCCACAGTCGGCAGCTGTTACACGGTCTAGTATGAGAGTGTCCCTCTCATCTGTTTATATACACGCTCTCTGATGCAATGTACGCGTACGACAGCATGATACTGTTCTTCTGCCAGTTACATTTATAATAAATCATTTAATCCCATCCAAACAATGTCTTTGCAATACATTGATCGTGAAAGAAAGAAAGAGTTCTGTAATTCAAATTTTATGAGTGTTAACAAAGCTGACGATATTAAGCTGGCAGAAACTTTGAAGAGTAATCTCGACCACCCGGCCACGTGTGATAAGGCACACACAATTTCATCATTTATCGGGATCTTTGTTATTAATTCATAGCATGGTACGGGAACTTCATACAAATAAGTAATACGAATTCACATTATTCTTAATGGAGACGACTAAGATAACGATGAAATTATGAACGAATAGCAAATAGTTAGAGTAACCTTTTCTACGTCAATTCCGCTGTCTGCTCCAAGCGTCGCCGGAAGTCGAACTGCTTTGGCTGGTATCCGGCAAACCGTTATCCGGAACATCCGATCAGCACGACAGAAACTTTCGCGCTCTAATCTCTACGTCACACACGTCACAATGAGTTCCTTCGCAACCCTCTAAATCATCCAGTAATTATGTCAACCAAATTAATATACTAATAATGTTTGATTAATTAAATTAGAATGATGCTATGTGATCTCAAACTCTTCACACCTACATCTAATATCACAAGTCATTTCATCTAAGATAGTAGTAGGACATATGCTTGGTTGTTAATCTCGCCAGACGCACGACTCTCGCGAAACTCCCCCCACCCTCCCATGGAACGGCAAAATAAATGTTCATCATCAGTTATGGCAAATTATTGCCTTGGCGAATGATTAGCTATACCTGCCACTCCCACACCTAGCATAATAGTATTAATACAAAATGTAGATCATGAGAACTTACAGCGAAAAGTATTTTAGCAAGTGCAGTGCCCAAGAGCATATAAATACTTTAAATTGACTCCAGGTTATGTACTGCGGCTATTGTAGCATACTCTACTTCATTTTTGAGTAACACAGATGAGTAACTTTGATTCAAAGTTTGAAGATATTTGAAATGAAGTGTGAGAAATAATTTGGGTAAGCACACACAAACTCCTTTTTAATTGAAAACAATTCATGTTATTTTTTTGCTCCCTCTATGTATTTTGTTATTAGTATTCTTTCACATACCCGCATATTTTCCACATAGGCCCTACCTGAATATTGGACTATTTTACATTTTGTTTAACACATTAAATAATTACCACTATTAATATGTTTTTCCCGTTGGTTTGTATTCAAAATGATTAGTTCACTAAATTGCCCCACACACTGTCTGCTAACTATATGCAGAACATAACCCCCCTGAATGTACCAGATATCAATTGGATGTACGGGAACTGTACTGGTACTTAGGAATGGGTTCAAGAAAACCAAGAGGACACTAGATCAGCCTACTTTATGAACAGATACCATGGTACAGTATAACCCCGTTAAACGAAGCTCGGTTAAACCAAATGATCGGTTAATCCAAACTTTTTTCGGCGACCCGGCAAAATACTACCATTTTTCATATAAAAAAGTTGGCTAATCCAAATTATCGGTTAACCCAAACAAAATGGTCGGACCCCAGGCCAATTCCGGTACGGTTAAACCAAACTTTCATGTGATTAAAAGGTCATTTGAGACTACTCCCACCCACTCCCACCCATCCCTATCTCCCATCCCCACCATTTCCCACCCACCCCCGCACCACCATCTCCCACGCATCCCAATCTTCCCCACACCTCCACCTCCCACCCCCAAACCCCACTCCACCCCCATTTCCCACCACACTCCCATCTCACACTCTCCACCTCCCACCCCACCCCATTTCCCACCCATCCCCAATCTCCCACCCCCCAACTCCCTCCCCACCAAGTCGAAGTCGAAGCCAAAGCTCAGTTAAACGAATGATCGGTTAATCCAAACAAAATTCTATGATCCCTTTAAGTTTGGTTTAACGGTATGTGAGCCAAAGAATAGTATGATATTCATTTATTTTATTTTAATGAGTGCATTTTACTAAGTTGGAAATAGACTTCAAATCTAGGCAGGGCTTTTGTTTTTAATATATTAATTATAATGTTTTCATCGGACTTATGGTCTGTAACTTTCACAACCGTTGAGTTTAGGAAATAAACTACTAATCGGTCCGACAGTGACTGTTCTCAAATATAAGCTCTACCAAATACTAAGAGAACGTCAGACTGTCCGTTCTTTATTTTGTTGATCACAATTCATCGACATGATTGCAATTAGTCTATCTTCCCCCGATTTTAATTTTAGTTTCATTAGTCCTACCAGCTCATGGGATGTCGTGAACGCGCGGGAATGCCATATGAAATCTTCAATTGTGGAGGGATGAACTCACTTCAATATAATCACGTGATCTGTGTCAGTGCGTGTCCAAAATGGCCTGTCTCTGGGCGATGTAGGACTGTTTAATCTGGGGACAAAGTACATGTCTACACGATGGACGGCGCGACAGTTATAGCGGAGAGCCTGAAGGCCCAGGTAAAACAAGCAATATTAAAGTTCAACTTTAAATTATATTAGCCCAGCGTCCCCACACTTTTTATAAAGCTAACTTAATAAGGTTGTTTACCCTGTCACACCTTCAAGTTCAAGCTTGCCTTGTGACTTGATCAAACCAGACGGGATGAGTTAGAGCGTCCGTCTCCCGTGTTGGTAGATCGTCGGTTCGAACTCTGGTCGAGTCAAACCAATGACTTAAAAATTGATACTTGTTGCTTCCTAGCCAGTCGCTCGGCATTATTAGGATAGGGCAAGGACTTATCGAAGGATGATGAAAATATCATGGACAAAGAAGATCACCAACAAAGAAGTTCTCAGAAAAATTAAAAATAAGAAACGCTTGTTTGCCACTATACAGACAAAGAAACTGATTTATTTTGGCCACATCATTTGTCAGAGTTCAATATGCCGTACATTGTTGGAAGGGAAGGTGAATGGCAGCAGAGGGAGAGGGAGACCAAGAACATCATGGTTTACAAATATTTCACAGTGGACAATTCAATTCAATTCTTTTATTTTAACTCTCTGCAAGGTATGTTTACAATAAATTGAGGTGATACAATAAATGCATACAAATTCCTTACAGACAGAAAGGATCCCAGAAAAGCGATGCTTATCTAGCTGGTCTCCATGATGTGAATGAATAAGTGATGACAATAACAAATTATTAAACCTAAGCTACATTTTTAACTAATGATTATGATGAGCTACTGATGCGTCTCTTCACAGTTAGTAAGAAACAAAGTAATGATAGGAATATTATATGGATATTGTGTCATGGATTCATGTACTTACATGCAGTATCAGTAGTTATTTTGCATGTATGTTAATAGGGGTATTATATATATTCTTTACTGGTAATCGATTTAGTATGCATTGAGATAGCTTATCTTTAGTTTTTTACAGAAGTTTTTCAAAGTTTGAAGGTTTCTAATCTCTACTGGTATTGAGTTCCAGATATTGGTTCCTTGGTTTTCAGTTGTTATTTTGCCATATTTGTTTCTAGTGTGTTTGTGATGTATGTTATTTATCTGTCGTGTGTTATGGGAATGGACCTGATTGTTTTCTTTGAAGAGATTATCAAATATTTCAGGGAGGAGGCCATTCTTTTGCTTGTAAACAAATTTTGCAATGTATATTTTATAAATGTCAGTTACCATAAGTAAGTCCAGGTCTTTATGAAGTGATTTAGTTGGGGTGAGATAGTCTTTGCTATACAGTATTTTCAAGGCTCTGTTTTGTTGTGTCTGTATCTTTTTTAGGGTTGATGATTTGGCTCTCCCATACACCTCTATACCATACTGGATTTTGGAGTAAACGTATGCATAGTATAGTAATTTTTTATTTTCCTCATGTACCCGTCGTCTGATTATTTTAAATGAGTTAGCCGTTTTAATTATTGAATTATTTAAGTCATCAATATGTTCATCCCAGTTGAGGTTCTCATCTAGAATTATACCTAGGTATTTCACAGAAGGGACTCTCTTTATTGTGTTATTGTTTATCTTTATGTTGTTTAGGTAATCAGGAATGGTTGTACTTCTGCTTTTAAATATTGTGTAGCATGTTTTGTTCAGGTTTACTGTTAATTTGTTATCATTGCACCATGTAAATATGTCTGAAAGGAATGTTTTAATTGAATGTTTTAGTTGTTTGGGTGAATTTGAGGTTATGAAGCCGTTGGTATCATCTGCAAATAACCTTGTTTTGACATCTTGTTTTGTACAGTTGACTATATCATTTGTGTAGATCAAAAATAGGAGAGGTCCCAGGACAGAACCTTGGGGGACACCATTGCTGATTGAGTTTAGCTTGGATCGTTTACCGTTTATGTATGTAAATTGCTTGAATTATGCACAGTCTATCAGAACAGCACACCATCGGGACAAGTGGAGAACCATTGCATCCAACCCTCGACTAGAGGACGGAACTATTGATTGATTGAAGGACTGGTTGGCTCAGTGTCAGGATAATGTAACTGAGTGTGATATCAGGTCATGGTGCTGGTGGCCTGATCTGCCAGTGAGGCAGCACTATAAAGTCGCCATGAGTGCGCACTGTCACAAGTCAGTACCCGTCCTGATATGACTTTAGATGTTGCTAGGACGTAACACAACAAACAAACAAATGTGACTAAATCAAAGATCGCACTGACTAGTCGCAGAGCTGCAGCTCTGCGAATAAAATGTCAAATGTGTCAACAGAAACTTATTCTTGCACTAATTCGTAGAGCAAAACAGCTCTGCAAATTATAATAATTCTTGTGTTATGGTAATTCACAGAGCAAAGCAGCTCTGCGAATAGTAATCATTCTTCTGCTAATTCGCAGAGCAAAGTAGCTCTGCGAATAGCCTAGTCCATCTTTTATCTCGGTCCTCACGTATCGTCCCATGGCATAGGAAAAAATTGACCAAGCAGGGTGTTGCTTCACTAATGGCAAGGTTATCTCTATGGGTGCAACCTTTCAGTGCTCAGTCTTGCTAAGTGGAAAATGGCCCCCATATAAAATTAGCATCATCAGATTGATAAACATGTTGTCTTTGTGTGCCAGGCGATTCTTGTATTGTATCTGGTGCGATTTTCAAGATTCAGTAAAACCTCTCTATACCGACCCCTCCACAGATCGACCGCTCCCCTATATCGATCGCTTTATTTGGGTCCCAACAATAATAAGGATATTATAACTATAAACCGACCACCTTCATAAACGGTCCAACGGTCTGTCGATTTACAGAGGTTTTACTGTATTTGGATATTTCTGAGGCGCAAAGTAATCACATGACCATAATCCAGCATTCTGGATTGGTTTGTCATGTGTTGTTGTTTACATGATGCAGGCCATGTGCTTTTATTAATTGTTGTTTTGTGCATTTTTTAACTACTAATGTTCAGCTATTTATCACAGATAGTGCTCATATATTTAAAAGAAGTTTTTTCTATATGATTTTGGGACTTTTCATTAATAATTTGTGTTGCTTATTTACTATTTTAGTCAGGTAGAAAATCCTGCAATTGAAAAACAGATAGTAACTGAGATAATTAGCCCATATTCCTGATACATAAACTGTAATAACATTGCTTCTGCTAGGCCTATGGAGTCGGTCTATATGTCAAATTAAAGGGTTTGATTATTTTAACCAAATACATTTGTTTTGTAAGGCTATCTGGTATGTTTGAATTTGTTCTACTGGTCTCTACCTGTGGCTGTGGTAGTTTATACTCCAGCAGCACTGTCTCTAGACAGGAATAAGAGTGAACTAACTAAGTCTAAGTACCTCTGGCTACGGCGTATGCCCAACCGGCGTAGTTACTGGCGCAGCCATGTAAGTAGTCTCTAATCGTAAATAGACTGTAATGAGTTATATGTGAATCGTTTAGCTAGCCAAACCGTTGATAGTTGGTCGTCCCACGAGTAACGGGGAGAATATGAACTATATTACATTGACTCATTGTCATTGTAATATAGGTAACACATACATATATTTCAGATGAGTCACGATACATCATCCACAGTCTGGTTCTAGATCCAGCCATTGTAAGAAGGCTTAATTGGCAGACATGGCGCTCTGATTGTTGCAAACACCTAAATGAGGAAGATATTTCCTGAAGATAACTAAATGTCATTGAGGTTTTAATAGACTACGAACATTTAGAACAATATTATTTATTACCTTTTATTTTTGGTGTGGTGGGGGGGTGCGGCTTGGAAGGGACACATGCGATACTGGTGGTGCCCGATTGGGACACGCAACCTTGGCTGCCAGCAGTTTCACAACTGGCAAAAGATCATATACGATTCCCAAGAAAACTCGGGAATCTGACGCACCACGGACCGCTAGTGGTTCACGGCGACGTGTCAACGACGCCCCTATTGGCATTCCTTTTCTAAGGAAGCAGCTACAGCAATTTGGATTGGACAGAATTACTGAGGATAGGATAGTATCGGATGCCTGGAGGCCAGGAACTGTCAAAATGTATACAACCTATTTAAAGAAATGGGGTGTACATTGTTTGTTAATGAAAGTTAAGCCAACAAATCCAAAGATTTCACAAGTAGCTCGGTTTCTTCGTTCTCTAGAGGATGAAGGACTTTCCTTTGGATCGATTAATGCGGCGAGGTGTGCGTTATCAATTATATTACCTAGAATTGATGGCGAAACAGTTGGAAAACATTATGTTATTTGTTATTTACTTCGTTCAATTTATCAAAGGAATCCTCCAAAACCAAAGTATAGTCGGTTTTGGGATGTTTCTATAGTATTTAAGTTGTTTCAGGCTTGGCCTCACAACTCGTGGTTAGATATAAAACAGTTAGGTTTTAAGGTCGCGGTCCTGTTATTGTTAGTAACCGGACACAGAGGACAGACGATTGTTGCTTTATCCTTAACTGGATTAGAAATAGACAAGCAACAAGCTACGTTTGATTTAGAAAAATTGCTCAAATCGAACACGTTAGGTGACCCTTTATCAACGGTTCACTTAGACTGTTTTCCGAATGATCGGAAATTATGTGTTGTGTCGGCCATACGGGCTTATATATACAAGACAAAGGATTTACGTGCATCACAACAACTATTAGTGAGCTTTATAAAGCCACATAAGGCGATTTCACGAGACACACTTGCCAGATGGACAATTACGGTGTTGAAATTGGCTGGAGTGGATACGAGTAAATACTCTTCCCACTCAACTAGAGGAGCCATGGTCTCCAAGGCACGGGTGCTTGGTATTTCTGTGAAAAGAATACTAGCGCATGCAGGCTGGAAGACGGCTAAGTCGTTTGCAAAACATTATAATAAACGACTAGAAAAGCCTACCGGCGTTGCAAAGCGTCTTCTCGCCAACTAACAAGAATAGGTGAGAACAAAAATTTAGAATGTTATAATAATAAGAAAGAATGATATTAAGGATAAAAATGAATTATGTAAAGGTCTCCCTAGCCTGAGGCTAGCCTGAGGCTGTTTACCGAGGTAAAATAGTATAGTTATACGAGTCTTACCTTGGTACAGATGATGGATAACTGTTGTTTTACCGAGGTATAAGCCTCGGATAGATGTGGGCTAGGGCCCTCCCGCCACACCCTGCCACATCTATTCCGTTGGTGTACCTTTTCGGTAAAGTAATAGTATCCATTGTTTGAAAGTCATTTTTATCCTCAATAAGTAGGTTAAGATTGCTGGTACCGGACGTGCTTACCTCTCTCCCTAGCCCACATCTATCCGAGGCTTATACCTCGGTAAAACAACAGTTATCCATCATCTGTACCAAGGTAAGACTCGTATAACTATACTATATATATGTATATATATATGTATATATATATATATATATATATGTAATTGAATTCAGTTAGAATCTTGGGAATAGCATTATTGACATTGACCTAATCGTACATCCCAGCTGTATTTGAAAATGCAACAATTTTAGGCTTCAACTAAAATATCCGGTATGGCGATATACCATCGTAGTGCTGAGGATATGAAGTCACAATGAGTGTAAGCTGTCGGTATCCGTCTTGATGGCATGAGATGTTGGTAGGATTAAAACCCTAATCAATCAACCTATATCTTCTAGTGTCACATTGTTCTGTAAATTATTAACAATTTATAACCCTTCTTGTGGGAAATTAGTGTATTTTAACAATTGTTTATCATCATGCAGTATATGTTTTAAATATGTGTGTATATATGTTTGTTTTTATCCCTTTCTTATAGAACATAATTCCTTCGAAATATTGGCAGTATTTTATAATCTTATACAGGGAGTGGAGTACTTGTTTGGCATCGTGGGGTTCCCAGTGATTGAGATAGCCATTGCAGCCCAGGGAGTAGGCATCAAGTATATTGGAATGCGCAATGAACAAGCAGTGAGTTACTTTCCTTTCTATTTGATCTTTAAAAAAAAGAGGTTTCTTCTTTTAATTTACATTGTGTTGTGACTGTATTTTCGGATGATACCGATATAAAATATAGACATGTAGAATAAGAAAGTAACGAACCCACGTTTCTGATTCTCGCACCCAACCTTTTCTTTTAATATAACAACGTATGTGGTATTATTTTCAAACATTTAAACTTTGGGTAATAATTTAACAAAACGTTTATATGGCTGACTTAATTCATCTACGCGAAATCTCTTGCACAACAATAGAGCACCAACGCAATCCTATCTAGAACGAAATATTGTGTAATCTATAAATCTTTTGACTTTGCCTCGTTAACATTTTTTATATGTACGTCAAAATATTTATTTATTTTAATTTCTGTTATATAGGCCGCGTATGCTGCATCTGCTATAGGATACATGACTGGCAGGTGGGTGAACAGGTTTATATATATAACTATTAATATTCTTTCATAACGCAAATAATAAATATTATTACTGTTCTGTGTATCCTTCATGTATGGCTTAATCTCTTCCACGCCTTCTCTGAAGACTCCACAACAAGAAGTGAAGCAACACTCTATTTAATTGATTGCCCTCCTTAGCACTTATTTAGTGTTCTATGATTGTTTGGACCACCAAAAAAGGTACCTTTCTTTTTTGCTGTGGTTACTTTTTGGCTTCGTGGGAGATTTTAAGTTAAATCTGTCGTCTATAATTTTAATCCTCTGTTTTGGTTCAATAAAAAGAAGATTCCTGTATTACTCCTTCCCACCACTACTCTTGCTTTGAACCACATGTTAGGTGAAAACATAAAATAAACAACCCGGCCTGTAGTAAAATGTCATTCACAAACTGCCAAAAGTTTCAGTGCAAATGTTGCCAACCACAAGCAAGCTTTGACAAAACTGTTGGGAGTTTTTCCTGACTAAATCTAAAGTAAATACACCACATATTACATGTGTAAATGTAATATCAAGGCCAACACGAGACTAATTAGAAACAATATGATGTAACATAGCAATTCCCGTCTCATCAAGCTAATAAATTCATTGTTTGTTGTTGTTTTACGTCGTAGCTATAACTAAGGTCATATCAGGACGGGTACCGACTTGGGACAGTGCACACTCATGGCAACTTTATAGGGCTGCCCCACTGGGAGACCAGGCCACCAGCACCATGGCCTGATATCCCACTCAGTCACATTATCCTGACACTGAGCCAACCAGTCCTTGCCCTATCCTAATAATGCCATGTGCCTAGCTAGGAAGCGACACATATCAATTTCTAACTCATTGGTTTGACTCGACCATGGTTCAAACCCACAAACCCATGTGTTTGGATCCCCTGATCTCCCAAAACAGGAAACGGACGCTCAACCCATTCGGCGATCTCGTCTGGTCAATAAATTCACTGATCACCTTAATACACCATAGCATCTTGTATACAGCATATTACATACATTGTCTAAATAACCACAGATAATACTGCATAGGAAAAACTGCACTGTTTATGCTAGATTAAGCTATGGGTGTTATTTTTAGAATAAGTTACATTCAGCAAAACGGGGTAGGGGTAACTCAAATTGGATAAACCAGGTCTATCTATGTAAGAGGAAGACAAACGGTACATAATTAAAGAAATTTAAACGCCACATTTAAAACGCACCATAATTAACGAGACGGAGACAAAGGTATTATATAATGGTTATTTACTTCTCATCGGAAAGGGCTCACATACGATACAAGGTCAATCTGATACATAATAACAGGTACAGTTCAATAAGTCAGATAGATACATATAGTCAAGTATGATATCAGATATGCAGAACATTGGTCAGTTATAATGGTACAAGATTGGTAACTGGCAGTCCAGAGCATTCGAAGCTTCCCAAGTCTGTGTGAGTCAAGTGGTCAAGGACCGGGACTCTTGACCCTATCGTTACTCTCCATTTAATGGTGTGGGCGGGTGGGAGAAGAAGACGAGAGGGGTCCTGTGATGGCGGCGGCTGCGGCGGTTCTGGTCGAATCTCGAACGGTTTGGCGGTCGCGTGACTGTAGGGGCGGGTAACTGCCCGTGGCGCCACCTGGAGGAATTCCGGGAACTACGTTTTGTATTGTATCACGGGGTTTCTGCTAGATGGCGCCACCGCGCCGGGAGAACCGCTGGTCAATAGAGGAGATCCCAGCCGTCGGTCCTGTGCCTATCTATATGTAAGTCAGTTCGTGTGGTTCTCGTCTCCGCCGTAAATTACCAATGTTACGCGTAACATCCACAATGCAGTTAACATCACAATTTCAATGTAGGAGGTCTCAAAATTGCCCAAATTAAAACAGCTACTAGTTATGTGAGCTATTGGCTCTAGAAAAAAACATTTCATTGTATGGGGCCTTATGAACTCACTTTATCTTAGCAGTAGAGTTACGGCAGTGTACGGGAAATAAAGGTGGATTTGTAAGCATTCCCTTTTCTCATAAGAAAAGGGGATGTTTTAAGATTACCCCAATTATTAAGTACCTTAATAATTGGGGCAATCAGACAATTCTTTAAAAAGAAATCTCTTTAATCCAACATTTGTTATTACCGGGAAGAGGTAGTAATGAAGAAACAATGAACGATGCATTTTACTGAGTTGGTACGGATCTAAGTCTATGATTTGCAATTAAGTGTTAGTTGCATTTGAATAGGTTTTGTGTAGCTAATACTTGTAATAGACTAACTTTTACAATTTCGTTGCCAGGCCCGGTGTTGTGCTGACAGTGTCGGGACCTGGCGTGCTTCATGCAATAGGAGGAATGGCAAACGCGCAGGAAAATTGTTGGTGTGTGTAGCAAGCTTAAACAAGAAAAAACACTACTTTATAGTTCACTGAAAGTTTAGTAAAGACATTTAATTTAATACATGGAATTACTTATAATATACCAAAGGTATTTTTGTAACCGATATAATCTAGGAAAATTTAATCGATCTTATCGCCAGGTACAGATTTGGTTCTCTTTTGTTAAGCCACATCAAGTTACATAAATACTAATCAAGGCAACACCTATATACTGTTAGGAAAAATTCGCGAATTGTAAGCTATCTTTGCTATAATGAAATGTCATTGTTTATTTTATGAAGGGACAAAATAAATGATAGCGGTATTATGTGCGTGTTTACTTACCTATGATTGTAAATAGCCAAACAAGTTTATAGTAGCAGGCTGGAACTGATCTGTATTGATATTTCCTCCATGCTATAGGCCTCTGCTTATATTTACTTACCTCTGATAGTTGGTTGGGTGTTAGGAGTTTTATGGCAACATCTAAGATCATATCAGGACGGGTACTGACTTGTGACTACACACTCATGGTGACTTTATAGTGTTGCCCCACTGGGAAATCAGGGTGCCAGCACCATGACTCGATATCCCACTCAGTCACATTTTTTCTGACAGTGAGCTCACCAGTCCTTGCCCTATCCTATTAATGCCGAGCACCAGGGTAGGAAGTGACAAGTATCAAACTCCCGATCTCCCGTGCGCAAGGCTCGCACTCTACCGATTCGGCCACCGCGCCCGGTGACCTCGGATAGTAAATAGCCAAACAAGTTTACAGTAGCAGCCTGAAACTGACGTGTGTTGGAAATACATAGATAAACAAATTTATAGTAATAGGCGGCGACTGATATGTATTGTTATTTCCTCCATGCTATAGGCCCCTGTTGGTTCTCGGGGGCGCGAGTTTCGCTGGCCAAGAAGGGCGAGGGGGTTTCCAGGAGTATCTCCAAGTTGAAAGTGTGAAGCCCTTCTGCAAGTATTCTGCACGTCCAAGCTCCATCGAACGTATTCCCTTCTACTTTGAAAAGGTAATTAATTAATTTGGAGGGAAGAAGGTGAACTGTAGTCATCCTCAATGGTTAATACTAAAATATGGAAGCTATATCTAATCAATCCTGATCCTGCTCATCTTGCGCTTGCTACTGCTACTACTGCTACTGCTACTGCTACTGCTGCTACTGAACACTATTTTTCCTGTGCCTCCTCCTGCTGCTCCTGTTCCTGTTCCTCCTCCTGTTCCTCCTCCCACCCCCTCCACCTCTTCCTCCTCATTTTCCTCCTCACACCCCCTCCCCATTCCCCATCCCCTCCTCCCCCCTCCCCTTCCCCTCCTGATCCTCTTCCTTTTCTTTCTCTTTCTCCCCCCCCCCCCATCCTTCGACCCCTCTCCTCCCGCTCCCCCTTTCCCTCCTGGTCCTCTTCTTT
The DNA here is from genome assembly GCA_030323885.1 of Branchipolynoe longqiensis. Classification (NCBI taxonomy): domain Eukaryota; kingdom Metazoa; phylum Annelida; class Polychaeta; order Phyllodocida; family Polynoidae; genus Branchipolynoe; species Branchipolynoe longqiensis. The sequence goes on along the minus strand of CM059196.1, from coordinate 36,792,138 downwards.
CTCTTTCTCCTTCTCGTCCTCGTCATCCTCCTCCTCCACCCCCTCCTCCCAATTATCCTTCTCAACAACTGTAGAATCGCTTCTCTCTAAATGGTTCATTATAACCACCAACGGTTGTATCCAACCAGGCGTTCCGGATGACGACCCATGGCCGACCAGGGACAGCCTACCTGGATTTCCCGGCAGATATGATCCAGGGCAACACCGACGAGGTTCTGCAACTACCGGCCACCCCTTCACCACCCCGCACTCTCGCCGACCCTGTTGCTGTCCGCGCCGCCGTCACCGCCCTCCTCACTGCACAGCGCCCCCTCGTGATAATCGGAAAAGGTAAGTCACTCATGCAATACACGATTTCCGCGACTAGTACGACACCTAGTAATAGGCAATGACACTCGTGTTGTGGGTCGACAGTGTGTCACTGTGTTGTTTTACACTGACGATCGAATTTTTCATTCAATCAATCAATCAATCAATAGGATACAGCTATAATTATCAAAAATGATTCAAAAATGGATTATGCTCTGCGCATGAGTCGTGGAAATTGTGTATTGTCGTGGGAAGGATGCTAAAAAATGGGAAATATTGCGCATAGAGCAAATTTTCGAACCCACATCTCTTGCATACCAGGCTGGGGTGCTAATACTTATATTACACCACCTAGGCTCCCTGATGTCATCACCCTATCCACGCATACCTGTATATGTGGCTCCTCACCTGAGAGGTCAGTTTAGACTACTACAGAATTTAATATTGTTAAGCATGTTTGGATCAAGATCAAAAACAGTTTCTCGGGTCCCTAGGCGCGGCGTATGGGCGGGCGGAGGTCTCGGTGGGTCGACTTCTCACTGAGCACGGCCTGCCTTTCCTCCCGACTCCAATGGGCAAAGGCTTAGTCCCCGATGACCACCCTCTCTGCGTGGCCTCTGCTCGATCAAGGTGTGTGACTGTTAGTAGTGTTACAAACCCGCCGAGTATTCCTATTTCCGCGGAATGATTCCGATTTTTCAGGCTCTGATTTTGCTGTTTCATTTTGTGATTTTAGTCGTTCCGCAAAACTGACGTGATCATTTGGTTTTAATAATATTGTCTTATTTATTCTTTTATTATTATTATTATTATTATTTTATTTATTTATTTTGTCATATACATATATTTAAAAAATATTTGTTATGTTAAATATATTTGTTATACTAATTTCTGAATATTTAGTCCTTATTGTTGATTTAGTTATATTACATATTGTGATCTTCGAACGCATAAATTATGCATATTCGAATTTATTTAGTATATTTGTTTGTCTTTATTAGGTTATGTAAATTTGTCCCCAGCAAAGGTTATTAGATGTACAAAAGTGTGCCCGCCCTGTGCACATATATCACAATCGTGTACATTAAGACCCTTAATATTAAAGCTGCATAGTCCAATGAAATATCAAATTTTCAAAACAAAACCAATTATCTAGATTTGATTTTACATATCTAACATTTCTCCGCAGAAGGCAATACTGAGTCAATTTAACAGACCCTGTTACTGAAGAAGTCTATGGTGTCAGAGTTTTGGTAAGCTTGCCAAAACTAATTTTCCATTTTTGCACTCAAAATATCTCAAAAGTTTACCATTTAAAATAAAAGTAACTTTGAACTAATGTAAAGTAGATACTAGTGATCGATCTAATATATTTATCTCAGAAAAAATACAGAAATTCAAAACCATCAGACTATGCAACTTTAAGTAAATGCTGATAAATCATAACTAAAGCAATTTAATCTTAGCAACAATAAATTGTCTCTAATCAAATAAGATTTGTGCAGTTCTCCCATCATTCAGAGCGCTGCAACAGGCGGATGTGATTCTGCTTCTTGGGGCACGTCTCAACTGGATACTTCACTTCGGACTTCCACCCCGCTATGATAAAAATGTCAAGATCATACAGGTAGATTACGGCTAGCGAGAAATCAGTTCTCACCCATATTGACTACGGCTAGAATTCATCCTCAAGCTCTTGACAATACTAAATTAGATTTTCGTTCTTAGCGTGTACTACTACTAATATTTGGTGCAGACTCCGCAGCACTATCAGCGTGTACTACTGATAAATGCTCTAAGTACCGCAGCACTATCAGCGTACACTAATACATGCTTCAAACGGTGCAGCACTATCAGGGTATACCAATATATATGATACCCGACTTCCGGGAATTTTCCGCGATTCCCTGACAATTCACACACTCGGACACACAGGCATACAATAAAGACAATGAGGAATAATAACTTTTAAGGTTATTTATTATTTAATAATTAATAGAAATAACTTGGCTGACGTATCAGCGACAACGTGTTTGAGGGCCAGGCACGATGACCCAGACGCCCTGAGCAGTTCAGATCAGTTCAAGCATGTTCGGAGCAACTCGTGACATGACGAGATGCCTGATCTTCGTTCCATAAAATGACCAGACGGGGTGGCCGATTGAGTTGAACGTCCGTCTCCGGTTTTGCTAGATCGTGGGATTCGAACCCACGGTTTCGAACCCTAGTCGAGTCAAACCAATGACTTAAACATTGATCGGCCATGCAGCGTGCCATTCCTCCCACCCCCAGTTATTTACTCTTTTTGTATATATAAAATGCTACACTATCTTACAAGTGTGATTACATCTTTATGTAAGTCATATTCTGATTTCACCAATTAATACTCCAAATTCCTGTTAACAAAATGAATAATCCCGTGGATTCTCTTTAGGTGGACATCCAGCCAGAAGAGCTGTCTAATAACGCCCCTGGCGCCATCTGTCTTCATGGCGACATTGATAGTGTAGTCACACAGGTAAGTCAGGGGGTTAAAGCTGCATAGTGCGATGAAATATCAAATTTTCAAAACCAACCGAATTATCTAGATTTGATTTTATATATCTAACTTAGATACTGATGCACTTATTAAGCATTTGTTTCTGCGTAGATGGCAATACTGAGTCAATTTAACAGAACCTGTTACTGCAGAAGTCTATGCTGTCAGAGGTTTGGCAAGCTTGCCAAAACTAATTTTCCATGTTTGCACTCAAAATATCTCAAAAGTTTACTATTTAAAATAAAAGTAACTTTGAACTAATGTAAAGGAGATACCAGTGATCGATCTAATATATTTATCTCAGAAAAAATAAAGAAATTCAAAACCATCGGACTATGCAACTTTAAGATTAAGATTAAAATTAAAGTCATTGAGCTGTATGCTCAAATTGTTAGTTTTTTGGTGTTTTATTTTAGCAATTGCTAAGCAGTAACAAATAAATTGATATGATTGTTTCCACTTTTGATACACACTACTCAACTTGGCGACACATAACATGAGTACTAACAGTTGCATAGTCTGATGGTTTTGAGTTTCTGTAATTTTCTGAGATAAATATAGTAGATTGGTTTTACTTTGGTGTGAAGTAACCTTGATTTAAAATGACTACCTTCAATTGACTTAGTATCCCCTTCTATGTAGCTACAAATACTTAATAAGTGCACCAGTATCTTAGTTGGTTATGTAGGTTAACATCTAGATCAGTGTTTTGCTTTTGAAGATTTGATGCTTTATCGGAATATGCAACTTTAAGGGGGGGGGGGGGGCATTTAGGATTTTACGCCGACATTAGATTTCTATTGTAATTAGATTTTTTATTGAGGCTGTATTTATACTGTCCATAGCATATACGCCCGGGTACTCAGGCTTGTTTTCAATGCTGGCCAGTTGTAGTGTTGGTGTTATCTTACCACACAGTAGCTGCTGATAAGTTATTTGATTGCCTGCATTTCAGTAGCAGATAGATGGTTGGTATGGTTAATAGTCTATGTTAGTTTTTTTTTATTTTCTTGGCATATATGTATTTTATTTTGTTCTACCCTTATTACTAGACTAGCCTTCTCCTATTTACATATCATAGATTAGATTAGGTTAGAGTGTTTGAGCTGCATCCTCAGGCCAAGTCAGAGTCCACCACCAGTGCCCACTACATGTGGTGAGGATGCTCTGTTCAGGTTTGTCATGTGCAGCAATGAATTTGAATCTGCTGGTGTTTGCTGGGTGTATCCTGGAATCTATGGTTCATCTGGTATTGCTGGTAACACCTTGTGAAGCTGCTATAAGTAATATTTTTATGTTGGCATTTATTGTTTTTTTAAATTTCTTTTTGGGGTTTACATGTTGTGACTAAGTATATTATTGTCCCATATGGAATACCAGACGGGATAACTGAATGAGTAGAACGCCGGCTGCCGATGTGGGAGGTCAAACCTTGGCAGAGTCATACCTATGATTTACCAATTTAATATTTGTTGCTACCTAGCCTGGCGCTTGTCATTATTAGGAATAGGATAGGGCAAGGACTGGTTTGCTCAGTAATGTGACTGAGTGAGATATCTGATCATAGGTCTCCCAGGAACATTGTAGTGCACATTGTCGCAAGCATTGTCACATATTCTGATATAACTAGAGGTTGCTAGGACGTAAAACTCCAATAAACAAATAAATCAATGTGGAGTGCAGATACTTGTATTTACTTTTGTTCAGCTGACTCTCAAAAGCTGTTTCTTAATATAATAATAATAATAATAATAATAATATTAACAACAATATCAATATCTATTGGTACCTTGATGCATACATTTATATACAGGGTTCGGATGGGTCCTTAAAAACACAGAAAGTAATGGAATTTCATAATTCAGTATTCCGTGCTTGGAAAGTCATGGAATTTGTTTAAAGATCCTTGAAAATCCTGTGAAGTGGAAAATCGTGACTATATATTTTTTAAAGCCTATAATCGCCGATCTGTGAAATAGCTGCGGTGTTATGTGCATATTTTTTTATTGATTAATCAGTGGGTTTTGTGGGCTTGTTATTCTGCCTCTTGATTTCTCTCTTAAAACTATACATACATTTATTATTTTTATGCTTATTTACACTCACATCTTACACAATGAATCAACTATGAATAAGACCATGTTTCGGGGTACTTTAATTTAATAAACGTCTTAAAAACATCCTGGAATTTTGGATTGAAAGTCATTGAATTTGATATTTCAGCATGGGTATGAACCCTGTGTGTATAACTCTCCACTTACTATTCACCGTGCGCGGTGGCCGAATGTGTAGAGCGCAGGCTTCCCGTGTAGGAGATCAGAAGTTCAATTCCCGGTCGAGTCAAACCAATGACTTACAAAATTGATACTTCTTACTTCCTATCTTGGTGCTCGGCATTAATAGGATAGGGCAAAGACATGTTAGCTCAGTGTCAGGATAATGTGATAGTGGGATATGGGGTCATGGTGCTGGCCGCCTGATTTCCCAGTCTGGCAGCACTATAAATTCGCCATCGGTGCGCACTGTCACAAGTTGGTACCTGTCCTGATATGACCTTAGATTTTGGACATAAAACTCCAACAACCAACCACTTACTATTCTATATTCGGAGTGTTGGTGACAACCGTTGTAACCCCGTATGCTAACTGGCTCCACTCTTCGCCCGTTGTAACGTATTCCACTCGTCACCAGATGAACGCTGAATTTGACTGTCGCTCGGATCCAACGCGCCACCCTGACGACTCCACCTGGTGGCACATGCTCAAACTAAAGATTTCTCAGAATGTATCCAGCGCAAGGGTAATTACGTTTTGTTACTTACTTACTTACTTACTTACCAACCAGACGGGATGGCCGAATGAGCTGAACGTCTGTCTCCCGTTTTTGGAGATCGTGGAATTCGAACCCATGGGTTCAAGCCATGGTCGAGTCAAACCAATGACATAAAAATTGATACCTTTCGCATCCTAGCCAGGCGCTCGGCATTATTAGGACACGGCAAGGACTGGTTGACTCAGTGTCAGGATAATGTGACTGATTGGGATATCAGGTCATGGTGCTGGCAGCCTGGTCTCCCACTGGGGAAGCACTATAAAGTTGCCATGAGTGTGCATTGTCAAAGTTGGTACCCGTCCTCATATGATCTTAGATGTTGCCAGGACGTAAAACTCCAACAACCGACGACCAACTTACACAATACACATTGCATACAATTGCACCAGACTGATATCAATTCAGCAGCGATGTGGACACTTTTCCACAATACTGCTAACTGCCTACAGTTGTATCCATATAAATCCGACATCCTGCTATTTCTCGTAATTTGCTCCTTCATAACACATTCAGTAGAAACCATAAAATTGTATTATACATGTGGGTCTATAATATGACGGTGCTTTTAAAATTCTTTTTTTTAGAAAGTATACTTTACTTGGGGAATGTACATAATTGATCAATCAATCAATAGTTCCATCCTCTAGTCGAGGGTTGGATGCAATGGTTCTCCACTTGTCCCGATGTTGTGCTGTTCTGATAGACTGAATAATTCAAGCCTGTCCACTGTGAAATATTTGTAAACCATGATGTTCTTGGTCTCCCTCTCCCTCTGCTGCCATTCACCTTCCCTTCCAACAATGTACGGTATATTGAACTCTGACGAATGATGTGGCCAAAATAAATAAGTTTCTTTGTCTGTATAGTGGCAAACAAGCTTTTCTTATTTTTAATTTTTCTGAGAACTTCTTTGTTGGTGATCTTCTTTGTCCATGATATTTTCATCATCCTTCGATAAGTCCACATCTCAAATGCTGCTAAACGTTTGTACATTTTCTTAGAGATTGTCCATGTCTCTGCCCCATACATTAGAGTAGACCACACATAACACTGAAGAATACGCTTCCTTGTTTGTATTAATATCTTACTTGATGTTAACACTCTATACATTTTGGAGAATGTTGTTCGGGCTATTGTTATCCTTCTTTTAATTTCTTCCTCACATCTCCCATCATTTGTAATCTTTTGTCCGAGATATATGAATTCGGATACTTGTTCTATGTTTGTGCCATCTATGGTTATATTGACATTTGGTTTATCTGTCTTTTTACTTATAACCATTGTTTTGGTCTTCCTGGCATTCATCTTCATGTTGAATAGTATTCCAGCTTTATTGATTCTATTCACTATATCTTGTAGGTTTTTCTCACTGTCTGCTAGTATTACACTGTCATCGGCATATCTAAGATTGTTGACGTTCATGCCACCTATTGTCACTCCCTTGCAATCTTCAATGTGTCTGAAAATCATCTCTGTGTACAGGTTAAATAGACATGGTGACAATACACACCCCTGTCGAACTCCTCGTTTAATCATAACTTCATCCGATAGGCCCTGCTCCATTTTTATAAATGCACGTTGTGTCCAGTATAAGTTCACAATTAGTTTAATGTCTTTGCCATTGACACCAATATCTTGTAAACATTTGATTAACAGTTCATGATTGACTCGGTCGAAGGCCTTCTCATAGTCAATAAAGCAGGCATAAACATCCTGGTTCACTTCACAATAACGTTCACAAATCATTCTCATATTGAAAATCCCTTCACGTGTACCTCTTCCAGATATAAACCCACTTTGTACGTTACTGATTTGTTCTTCAATTTTCTGTCTGTTTCTCAGTAAAATTATTTTCAGGATCATCTTCAACATATGACTCATCAGGCATAATTGATATCTCTGTATATTAAGAAATGTTGATACAATGTTCATTTCATTCGCCAGACAATGATTGAGGACCAGTCGTTACCGATGAACTACTACTGTGCACTGAATGAGGTAGGTAGCACCATAACAAGGTTCGTACATGGGTACAAGTTTGGAATCTTGTCATGCCGATATAGCGTTGAATCACTCACTCACTCACTCACTCACTCACTCACTCACTCACTCACTCACTCACTCACTCACTCACTCACTCACTCACTCACTCACTCACTCGCCTTTACTGAAGAATATTCTTGAGTTCAGCATTAAGATTTCCCATCCGGGAAAGGCCTTGAAAAATGGGTATGCACTTTTCATTTCATCCTATAGATGAAATATTTCTATGTGGAAATTGCTCCACGAGTTTTTAAAGTTTTTTTTAGACCCACAAAACACAGGGGGGGGGGGGAATCAACTAGAGTAAAACCTCTCTAAAACGATCGAATTTGGGACCGACTTTAAGTGGTCCATTTAGGGAAGTGGTCGGTTTAGGGAGTTAGAATATGGTTACAAGGGTATTCTTGGGACCCAAATAAAACAATATAATGGGGAATGGTCAATCTATGGAGGTGGTCAGTTAGAGAGGTTTTACTGTATGATATAAACACTTTGAATGTATTACACCATTTAAAAACGTTTATTTGCGCCAATATTTAAATTGAACAGCTTATTGTTGGTATTGTTAAACTATACTAGGTGCGCAGCCAGCTTCCCAGGGATTGCATTATTGTGAACGAAGGCTCCAATACAATGGACATCGGCCGGACTATGCTGCCTAACTACCTTCCACGACACAGGTACGTGCCTCCACAGCAGCGGTTATTAAAGTAGTATAGTCCGATGGTTTTGAATTTTTGTCATTTTTTTTAAAGATACATGTATTAGGTTGATCGGAATAATCTATTTTCCTTTAGTTTGTAATAACTTTTATTTTAAATAGCTAACTTTTGAGATATTTGAAGTGGCAACATGCAAATTTAATTTTGGCAAGCACCCGAAAACTCTGATACAATAGGCTTCTGCAGTAACAGGTTCTATTAAAGCTGCATAGTCCGATGAAGCATCATATTTCCAAAACCAAAATAATTAACTAAAATTGATTCTGCATATCTAACTTAGATAATAAGGCACTTATTAAACATGTGTTGCCAAATATTTCCAAAACCTAGTCATTTAAAATAAAAGTTACTTCAAACTAAGTTAAGGTAGGTTGACAGTGCTACACCCCAAAATGACTTGCTTGTAATTAAAGTTATATGATAGCTCTGATAGATTTACGCCCTGGCATCATAGCTGGCTCTGACAAGAGATATTATTCGATGAATGAAATACACTTTTAGTAAATAGCTATCCTAAGGCTTAATATTAGAAGAATTGAAAATAATGTTATCATCGGACAGAAAATCAAAAGCAACCTCATCCGAACAGTTACATTGCTTTGTGTGTATGCAGTAAGTCTACTTCTCATGGTTTAATTTGTAATGTATAACATTGATTACATGCAGACTTGACGCCGGTACTTTCGGCACAATGGGAGTTGGCATCGGGTTTACACTCGCTGCCGCCCTCTGGTGTCGTGACCATGCACCACAGAAAAGGGTAATCTGTGTTATCGGTGACAGCGCCTTTGGCTTCTCTGGCATGGAGGTGGAGACTATATGCAGGTGGGTATGGGTGGTTTTCAAGTTACATAGTCTGATGGGTTTAACTTTCTGTCATTTTTTTCTGAGATAAATATATTAAATTAATTGTTATAATCTACCTTAGTTTAGCTTGAAGTAACTTTGATTTAAAATGGCCAACTTTTGAGATATTTGAAGTGCAAACATCTAAAAGTAGTTTTGACAAGCATGCCAAAACTCTGACACCATTGGTTTCAGCAGGTTCTATTAAATTGACTGAATATTCCCTTCTATGCAGCAACAAATGCCCAATAAGTGCGTCAGTATCTAAGTTAGATATGTAAAATCAAATCTAGATAATTGGTTTGGTTTTGCAAATTTGAGGCTCCATCTGACTATGCAGCCTTAATAAATTCAGGCATTCAACAAATTATAATTGGAGACACTCACATATTTGTGATAATAGAATGTTATTGCCTTTTTATATCACATGAAAAGAATCAACTCTACGCATATTGGATTTAAAAAAAAGAAAAGATGTGATGTTATCATTTTGTTGGAGTAGAATGTATGTCCTATCAAATTTAATCATGTGCGTACGTGTTAAATGAAATTTCAGGAAGAAATTAATTTTTTTAACGAAGTATGAATACTAATATTACTATATGATTAAATATATGTACACATTTGATGATAAACCCGTTTTGATATGACCTTTGATATTACTAGAACTTAAACCCCAATAATTAACTACAAATGATAATTGATGAGAAATTAACGAGAATGAAATTAAATAGAAAGATATGAATTCATAATTTGTCATTTAATATTCAGTATATTTGAACTTTATGATAGTCTAGTGGTCTGCACTGACCTCTCAGGCAAGTAACCACATAGACAGGTAGGCATGGGTAGTGTGTTGATATCAGGGAGCCTAGGTGGTGTAATGGTTAGCCCACTGGCCCGGAATGCAAAGAGATGTGGGTTCGAGACCCACTCTAGGCGCAATATTTCCCATTTTCATCACCCCCATGACAATATATTGGGGGGAAAACGAACTTTTCAGGGATGTTTTAAATTCAATACCTAGCACTAGTTCATTTGTATTTCCTAACAGACACAACCTGCCTGTTGTAATCATTGTTATTAACAACAATGGCATCGCCAATGGAATTGACGCGGAGTCCTTCAAGGAAGCCGGAGACCCAACCCTCAAGTGCGTCTACTTTTATTTCCGTTTCAAATAGTTTTGCTGTTGCTGAAACTAAGCGAAGAACATGGTTTTGCAGCTTCAGTATCTGGGGAGACTCGCATTGAGCGACACCTCATGGCATAGTGTACAGTACTCATGGTCCATACGGGGCCTGGAAAGTCTTGACAAGTTTTTAACTTCATTTTCCCCATTTCAAGGCCTTGAATTCCATTAAACTGTCTCCACTGATCTAAATTAGTCCGAATTTGCCAGTTTCCCCCCTGAAATCCAATTGAAAATACTCTTGAATTCCTATCACCCTTGAAATCCATATCTTCACATGTGTACGGACCCTGAGTACTGGACGAGTAGTAGGAAGCATTAAATTGAAGATCTTAACTTTCTAAAATCTCCTATTACATTTATTATTCTTATTTTTTATTTGATTTTCATGTAGGTTTTGGTGCTATTATGTGCGTTAGTACGGGAGTCCTCTTACCCAGACCATACGCTCTTCCCACTGCCGTTAGAGGGCGGGTCGGTGGGGGAAGTTGTGTGTTAGATTTAAAACTCTACCATTGCTCCGGACGCGGTGGCCGAATCGGTATAGCGCAGGATTCCCGTGCGGAAGATCGGGAGTTCAATTCCCGGTCGAGTCAAACCAATGAGTTACTAAATTTATACCGCGTCTGGTGGTCCGGTGCAATGGTAGAGTTCCAATAGACAACTTCCCGCCACCGAATCCCACCATCTACCAAAATGGGAGACGGACGCTCAACTCATTCGGCCATCCCGTCCGGTGACTTTGGATGTTACCAGGATGATTCATTGATTGGTGGTTGGTTGCTTTACGCCGTGTCGGCAACATAGGCCATATTAATGGCGCGTTGTTGCCAGGACGTAAAACCCCAATAAACCTGTACCGTTGCAGTGTGCTGCCGACGGCTCTGCTGCCTGACGCGCGGTACGATGGGGTGATGCGTGCGTTTGGAGGGGCTGGCTACTTGGTAGACCGGCCCGACACGCTTCGACGGGCACTCGCAGCCTGCCTCAAGTCCAACAGACCGTCACTCATCAACGCCATCATCGACCCGCAGTCCTCCCGCAAAACTCAGGTCAATAGCAAATTTGTCACAAATGCAATAGAATTGGTACAAAGTTATAATTCCTCCCGCCCCCCCCCACCCCCCATTGGCACTAAATTTTGACTTTCCTACACTTTTGCTTGACCATAAACCTATTTATTTACATAATTTTGTTGTTCTATTTTCGTTAAAGATGCAGTCCGATAGTTTCGAGCTTCTGACATTTTCTGAGATAAATACACTAGGTTGATCGTTATATTGTACCTTACTTTACCTTGATGTCACTTATTTTAAATGGCCAACTTTTAAGAAAATACAAGTGAAACCATACAAAATTAATTTTGGAGGCATGCCAAAACACCATAGCTCTCTGCGGTAACCGATTCTATTCAAGTACCTCAGTATTCCCTGAGAAATGTTAAATAAGTGCACCAGTATGTAAGTTATGTAGAATCAAATTTAAATCATTGTTTTGGTTTCGAAAATTTGATGTTTTGATCGGACTATGCATAAGTGTTAGCACTTACTACAGTATAACCCCGTTAAACCAAACTTGAGGAACCCTAGACATTTGTTTGGATTAACGGATCATTGGTTTAACCAAGGTTTGGTTTTGCTGTCATACAAAATCCCTATTTTTTGACACACTGCCTCACTTGACGCCCTGTTATATATTTCTATTTGCAGGAGTTTGGCTGGCTTACCACATCAAAGCTTTAAACCCGACAACCCACCATAGACAAATCTTTAGGGGAAAAAGCTCAAGGTTCCTACACTATGTGGCATACATTTCCAGGTCGACATAATGCATGTTGGCTGCAGGCTAACATGGGTAATTTGCACACAAGGCGCTGATCTATTTTTAGTCTACTTCCCGAATCGTCGGCCCTGTGTCGTCACTTCTCCGCTGGCTGTAGTGGTAGGGTGAGCGAAGTGGCGAGAGCAGCTCTGCTGCACCCTGCCTGCGTCTCTACTGTGGCTGCTATCATGCCGCCGGTCAAGAAGCGCAGGGGCCGCCCGCCCCTTCTGCCGCCACAACCTAGGCTGCAGCCTGCATGCGCAGCTCACTCCTCGTGCGACCCATTCCTGCATCCTGACTCGCCTACGTTGGGTTTGTCTACACCTCTAAGATCCGAGCAGCCGGTGCCGTCAACCTCTTCCTCGAATCAAGAAACTGACCGAGAGTATTAGGAGACTCAGGACTGAGAATAAGAAGTTGGACGCAGTGACAGCTCGGCTGAACGCGTTGGAGAGGGAAGCCGGTGTGGCGGTTTCAGCGTGTTCCTGTGCTCAGACGTGTACCTCGCTTCTGCGCATGCGTCAGAATCTAATAAACATGGCCGTAATCGATTAACACTACCCGGGCGACTCGGGTCATCCCAGTCGTCAGAATTTCAAATAGAACACGGCGAGTGGAGTCGACAAATACACGTGCCGCGTGCAAAAAAAGAATAACTTAGATTAATTAAATGGGAATATAGGTAAACTAGGCCATCATAAAATACTTTAAATCCTATTTTGCTGTATTTTTTATCGGTTATTAAAAAAAAAAAATTGTCCACCCAAGCGCGGAGAAGCGTATTCAATTATTCGACCCGAGTTTGTAGGATGTGCGCATGCGCCAATAAGTGTCTCGGGTGATCCGAGTTGATGTGAAACCGCCACACCGGCCCTTTCCGCCGTCTTCCTCCCCTCCCCTCCCTCTCTCCTTTGCCAGCCTTCAGCCCGTTGCCGTCCCCCATTCCAGCCCAGTCACCGGTGGTTCCTCACGCCGAGGCCTGCCCCGCTGCCTGGTTCCGAACCACGTGTTCGCATTCCGCCCACCCACTGCCTCTCTTCTCTCCGCGCCTCAGTCCCCCCCCCCCCCCCCCTCCCCCCCCCCGCCAAACTCCTCGCTTCCTGATGTTGTCTTTGACTGGTTTAATGTGTTACCACAGTTAGCTTCTGATTCACTTATTGCTGTTAAGTCTAGGTTTACACCTCCACCATCACCGTTGTTGTTTAGGGATACACTTGATATGTTCTGGCCACGAGTCACCCACTCACTTTGGTCTGATTTCGGTTCCTATCTTGAGATTTGTAATGTTGTAAGGTCTACAGCACTGCCTAAATATCTTTCAGCAAGAATTCTGATCCCGTCAGGCCTCAAAATTCCGGCTTGGCATGCTTTACTGTTAGATTATCCTGATACTTTGTTAGTCGAACATCTCGAGTTCGGTTGGTCGGTTTCCTCCGGGACACAGTGTAAATCCGGGGATAATTAGGGGTTTCTTTCTAGGGTTACCGGTCACCTTCTCTCTCCAGACAGTGTCTACACTTACAGATAGACTTTCACTTCTTGGTCCGACCGCCTGGTTATAGGGAGCAGAGTTGGCAAGAGCCTATAGGCAGTTGCGAGTATGCCCGCTGTCAGTACAGCTTCTAAGTATTTCACTGAACGGTTCTATTTATATGGACCTTGCACCTCCTTTCGGCTGCCGCACGTCAGCATTGGCATGTGCGCGTACAACCAGAGCGCTAGTCTGGCTTCTCTGTAAAGAGGGGTTTTTCGCCCTGTGTTACCTGGATGATTTTGTTGGGTTAGAATATTATGATAAGCCTGTGAAGGCATATAACAGATTCACTGAGTTAGCAAGCATGCTTGGTTTGGATTTAGCGCTAGAGAAATGTTCTCCTGTTATTTCATTAGTCTGTCTAGGTTTTCATATTAGATGCAACGGCCATGGCTCTCTTCCAGTTGAAAAATTAACGGAGATTGTCTCCAAATGTGTAGCTTGGAAGCAGAAAGCTGAAGCATCTAGGAAACAGCTACAGAGTCTGGCAGGGAAATTACAGCATATTTCAAAGTGCATTAAGCCAGCAGTGAGGTTTACAAACAGGGTGCAAGAAGCCCTCCGCAATACTCCGTTCACCGGTCAGCATATTTTTGCTAGGGATCTGTTAGATGACTTAGCCTGGTTTGAAATGTTTGCAGCTCTGAACAATGCCCGCCAGCTCTTACACAGTTGTTCGTACTAGAATGTGATTCTACTCTGCTAGCCGGGGGAGCTTTCTCTGGCACACATTATTATGTAGTCGAATACCCAGTCAGTATCTGAAAAAACTCTCTCTATCACTCAGCTAGAAGCTCTGAATTTGGTACGTGCAGTCACAGCACTCATTCCTGATGACCCTAAAGGGCTACGCTATTCAAGTAAATACAGATAATATAGCATCGCAATTAGTACTGTCTTCTGGTAAAGGGAGAGAGAGGTTACTCTGTGCCTGCGCACGCCAACTGTGGTTACTCTCTGCATCATTGAATTTCGAACTTGAAACGTTACATAAACTGGGTGCTTCACTCATCTTAGCAGATGCTCTTAGCCGCTCTTTCTCTGATACTACATAAAGGCCCTGTCACATTACGGCGTATGGCGGGAGCGTATTGAAAACCTACGTAGGTCCTGCGCGTGCCGGCCTATGATGACATTTGGTGACCTTTCGGGTGGTTTTGAGCGTATGTGGCACCTACGAGGAGCGTACGAGGAGCGTATGGGAGCGTGCTGTGACATTTTTTGACAGTATGGGCCATACGCCCTCATAGGTCGGGTTTTTTTGAGCATGCACAAAAAAATTTGGACGGACGGATTTATGAAAGCGTATGGCGGCGTATGCCTCATACGCCAGCATCTGGCGGCATATGAGTAGCGTATGAGTAGCGTATACGGCGTATGCCGACGTATATGACGTAACGCGCTTACGCCGCCATACGCTCCCGCAAAAAACCCTAATGTGACAGCCCCTTTAAAGAAGAAAGCACTAAATCTCTGTAATGAATGAAACTTAACGAAGGTGTTTCCTTCTTTATCGTTAGATATTCTAGATTTTGAATTGTAATTCCTTTTCTTGTATCTATCTTCCAGGCTACTCAGTGACGCATCACGTGAAGCTCCTCCGGCTCTACAAATCTCTCACTCCGCAGGTGGCAAAACAAAGCAGCCCATCTGAGGAAATACCATTCCTTCTGTGCAGAGCATCGAGTCAATCCCTTAATGCCCTCAGTTTATGATCTTTTGTCATTTCTTATGTTCCTCTCGGATAGATTAAAGTCTCCAGGTGCCGTCATCAATTATTTTAGAACTATTAAGATTTGGCTCTCGGGAGGTCTGTGAATTCACCCCGAATTTGATTCTCACGAGATAGCTATTATGAAGCGGGCCATTAAGAATTCTACAGATATAGTGTCTAGAGCTCCTATTACTCCGGGGAGTTACGTAAATTTTGTATGTTTCTAGATAGGCTTACGCCTGTGCCTTTTGTTATAATTGTAGCGTCACTGTTAAGTTTCTTAATGTTTATGCGTCAGAGTAATCTGGTAGCATCTTCAAATTATGTTAATGGCCCTCATGTCTTTAAATATTCAGATATTGATTTGAGCGCGGTTGGGTTGTCTCCTGTTAAGGCTTGCTGCTTCATTCTTGCCGGACTGAACTCTATATACTGCCAAGCCTACAGCTTAGAGAACTAACACTGACAACAAAATACATTACTAGGATAATAAGAAGGAAACTGCACTACGGTAGTGTTCTTATTTGCACATAACTTGGACGTTTCACACGGATGTGACACTGACACTATAGTGACTGTGGATACGCATATGTGCGATGCTACACGTCGTATTCAGCTCTCACAGCTAAGTACTAACTGTGTAGATGTCATGGCCCAGCGCCAACAATTTTACACTGCAAACAGCATGCATGAGCTTTTACTAAAGTGAGGCAGGAAAACGTTTTAGCCTTCTTGGGGGCAGCTGGTTTGTACCACCTCATATAGGTTTTTAAACAAATTTAATCAGTGAATAAAACTATCATTTAGAAAATGGCGGCAGCCGCTATAGGGAACGATCAGGTGATAAAAACTACCGACAAGACGACAATCCCCCAAAATAGTAACAACTTCGAAGAAAAAGTCATTGCTACGATACTAGGAGAAAATGGCTC
This sequence comes from Branchipolynoe longqiensis, assembly GCA_030323885.1. Classification (NCBI taxonomy): domain Eukaryota; kingdom Metazoa; phylum Annelida; class Polychaeta; order Phyllodocida; family Polynoidae; genus Branchipolynoe; species Branchipolynoe longqiensis. The sequence goes on along the minus strand of CM059196.1, from coordinate 36,775,654 downwards.
AAAAATAATCAAGGACTGGATAAAAAAAGAAATGAGCCAGCTTCAGTCCAAACCGTCCGTGACGAAACTGGACGAAGGCCCCGGGACGGACACAGAGAACATAGAAAAGAATGCAAAAACATCCAAGGACACAATCCAAAGCCTTAGAGATGAACTGAACAAATTACAAACGGCGTACAATAGCCTAACATTAGAATGTGCCTGGTACAAGGCAAACTACATGGGCAACAAAAGTCTAACACAAAACGGAAAGGATGAAAACAAAAGGGATGACAATGCAACAACGCAGGACAAAAATGCCTTACCACAGCCAGCAGAAGAGAACAAAAAGCTAAACATAATCGTGTATGGCGTCCCAGAAAAGGAAGGTGAGTCAATAGAAAGCACAGTATCAAACATACTGGAAAAAGCGGAATGTTCCTTCGACTGGACAGTGGTAAAAAAAGCCTATAGACTGGGGAAAAAGAATAAGAAAAGAACAACGAATGTAGAATCAAACAAACAAGATGGTGGACAGAAAGAAAGGGTCAATGAAGATCAGGGGGGAGACCCCACTGATGACACAAAAAACCCACACAAGGAACCCAGGCCGAGAGGGATAAAAATCCACCTTGAAAAAGAAAGCCAAAAACGGGAACTATTCAGAAATAAGCAAAAACTGACCGATGAACAAAAATCTAAGAACATCACTCTCAGGCCCGACAGGACTGAAAAGGAAATGCTAGACGAAAAAACAGTACAGCAAATGTACACACTGGCCAGAGAAAAAAACAAACAGACCACGGCCAGAATGAGAGGAAAAAACTTTGAAATTGAAGGAAAAGTATACAAACCATCGGAATTCGGGAACATAACTGTTGAAGGAATAAACCCAGAAGCGGCAGCAACAAGAACGCATAGCTGGGGAATTTCCTTCCAGGGACACAACTCCCCCTACAGCAATCTATATGAGTGCAAAATCCAAGGAAAAGATGGTAAAACCTACAGCTCAGCAGAGCAGTACTACTGCTCGGTTATGGCTAAATACCACAATAAGTTTGATATCATGCAACTTATTGAGGCAACGAACAACCCATACACCATCAAGGCTATCGGGAAAAAAGTATGGAGATTGCCAGAGTGGATAAAAAACAATGAAAAAGTGATGGAGGACATTGTAATGGCCAAATTCACACAAAACAAAGACCTAAAAGAGAAAATCCTGAACGCACCTGGGAAAGCCTTCAGGGAATGCACGAGATGCCCCTACTGGGGCACAGGATTATTTCTTCAAGATGCAAAGGCAGGAGAAATGATCAAACCGGGATACAAAAACAAAATGGGTGAAATCCTCCAAAAAACAAGAGACAACATCCGGGCTAACTGCCAGAAATCAAGGTAAGTGCCAAAGTTAATAGAAAAATAGAAACATTGTTAACAATAATAATAATAAAATAATATAATAAAACAGGATAAATTAAGCCCAACTGAAGCTTACGCCACACCTGCTACGAGGCGGGCGTAAACATAAACAGAGAAACTTTTACGACACGCCCATAGAATGAGCGAAATTTGTCGTTATGCTATAGAAATTTAGAAAATGTACCCAAACTGATCATGTTGAAATGGCTCTGTTAAGAACCATAACATAATTTGCCACAATAAATCCTTTAATAATTATTCAAAGTCTACCGAATCGGATTATTTTAATTGTAAAATAAAATAATATCGGAATATATATATATTCAGCGGCCACCTTACTAATGCTGCCCAGGAACAGTAATGTGACCGCATGCACTGGCGGCGCAAGCACCAACAGCAAATTAAGGTAGGTGACCACATAATGCAGGCTGAGTAGTTTTAAATACAAATCCCAATTCCACACTAAAAACCACCTTCAGCGCAAACAGCTATTTCGACCTGACTGCCGCACAAATATGGTGGAAGAGATTGATTGTAGACTAGGCAGAGGCATGCATTTTGCCCCATCTAAACTGCCAAAGCGCCTACAACAAAATTGACAGCATTAAACTACACTTAGATATCTGTAAATTTGATGTGTTAACACTATCAGAAACATGGTTTCATGAACTGCATAGTGACCAACTACTAGAAATTGGTGGGTACAGGCTTGTGAGAGAGGATAGAAAAACACTCACCAATGCACAAATACAAAAGAAGGGTGGAGGAGTTGCAATATACACCAAAAAATACCTAAACTCCGAACATAAGCCATTACAAGAAGCAAACAGATCAGACACAAATATTGAACTAGTATGGACACTCATAAAAAATGAAAAACAAGCTAATATAGCTGTAGGGAGTCTATATAGACCGCCAAATGGAAACATCGAAGACTTCATCGCACAACTGGAGACATCCCTAGAAAGTGTGTCGAAACTGACGAAGGCTGAGATATTCTTACTAGGGGATTTCAACATAAACTACAAAACAAACAACAAAAACAAACACTCACTAGAGAACTTAATCAAAGGCAGAGGGTTAAAGCAAAAATGAATGAGCTAACAAGGCTTGGAGAAAACAGCTCGATAATAGACCTAATAATAACAGACTCAAACCATACCCACACCTCAGGAACAAGAAACTGGGGCATTAGCGATCATGAATTGATATATGTTACTAGAAAGAAAATAAAAACAAAAAACAAAACTACTCCCCGTATGGGTAGATCATACAAAAACTACACAAAAGAGGCACTAGAAACTCATCTGAAAGAGAAAATTAAATTGCCATTTCCAACTGAGATAGGTGTAAATGACCAATGGAACTATATCATTGGGGAAGTCAAAAAGCATCTGGACACTACCTGCCCAATAAAAAAACTTAAAATCAAAAACAACCAAGACCCATGGGTAACCCCAGAATTAATCAACCTAATTATGGACAAATATAAAACAGGCAAATTAGCCAAAGCAAGCGAGCGACTACTAGACATAGAAACTACCACAAAGGAAGAAATCGTAGCCAGAAATCAGTGAGAAAAGCCAAAAGACGGTACATTGTCAAACAAGACCAGCAATGGGGAAAAAACTCACACAAATTCTGGAACAATGTGAAAATACTCATACCAAACAATAAAAATAAAGAATGGATTACCCTTTACAACAACGAGGGGGTGGAAATCAGCAACAACGATACTGCTAATATAATGAACAAACATTTTTCAACCATAGGCAATAAACTATCCAAACAATTCAACACAAACTGGACCACGAAAGCGCAACAATTAAACACAGACATTGGAGATTGCACAACCACAATAAAAGAGATAAGTTAGCTCATAAAATCAATTGATTGCAACAAGCCTTCGGGCATTGAAAATACCTCGAGTATAGTAATGAAAGATGCATTCGGATGCATCCCAGATGTTATATGTGAGCTATACAACAAATCGTTCACAGAAGGTACTTATGTGGACTGCTGGAAACTAGCCAAAGTAACACCGCTCCACAAAGGAGGGGATAAACAGGTACTGGGAAACTATAGACCGATCTCCATACTCCCACTGCCTGGTAAACTAATGGAAAAAAATAATGCATAGACATATTATGGACCACCTAAACGAACACAAAATATTAAACAGTAAACAGGGCGGTTTCAGAAAATACCACTCGACAATAAAAACAATTGCTAACTTAATAACTGATATTGCAAACAGTATCAATAAAAAAGAACCTAGTGGGTGCAGCGTTCATAGACTTCAGCAAAGCGTTTGACACGGTGGACCACCCTATCCTAAGGAGCAAACTAACCCAAATGGGAATAACGGGAGTAACAGGAAAATGGCTAGCGAGCTATCTAGAAAACAGAAAGCAATGCACCACAGTAAATGGATCCATATCCAATGAGGAAAAGATAACTTGCGGAGTACCCCAAGGGTCAGTCCTGGGCCACTTCTCTTCCTTATATATATTAACGATCTAAACAACTGGCTAGAAATTGAAAACATCCAACTATATGCAGATGACACCGTGGTATATGCTGCAGGCAAAACAACCGAAGAAATAGAAATGAAACTGAATCTAACACTAACAAAACTAATCGAATGGTGCCAACTAAATAGGATAACCATAAACAACAGCAAGTCAAAAACAGTACTATTTGGTACCAGGCTAACAAGTAATGAGAAAATAAAGTGTCTTCTGGGAAACACCAAACTAGAACAAGTAGACAACTACCGATATCTGGGAGTGGATCTAGACAGACACCTAAATTATGACCTCTGCATAACAAATACTATCAAAAAAGTAAACCATATAATATGGCTACTGGCTAAAGTGAGATACTACATGACTGAAAGCATGGCAATTAAAATATATAAAGGCATGATCCTCCCCTACTTTGACTATGGCGATGTAGTATACATGGGAGGAAATACTAAACTATTAAACAAACTACAGGTGCTACAAAATAGAGCCCTCAAAGTATGCCTTCAGGTGAACAAAAGATATCCCACAATCGAATTACACACAAAATGCAATGCAACACTGCTAACAAGTAGAAGGGAAACGCACCTCAAAATACTGGCACACCATTACACCACAAAACCAGGCTACACAGCAACCCCCCGTAGGGACACCAGGCAAATGGCAGCCCCAGTGCTACTAACAGCAATAAGTAACACCAAAATTTATGAGAGAAGTGTGTTTGCCATGGCGGGACATGCCTGGAATAATCAACCCACACAACAACGGGCAATCAAAAGCATGGACCACTATAAAAGGTCCTTAAAGAAAACATAATACACAACCACCTACTGAAGAAACAATATCTCACCTGATCTTGGGCGCAGTCACTGCTTGCTGTGTTCTGGCACAAAAAGCAAAAGACCGGCCAGAAAAGATGGTAGTTATTACAAATACGGAAACTAGCCCTACTAAGTACTAAGGAATTCGAAATGACTATCACCATAGGGCGCAGTCCGTTTGGGTATGTGTACTGGCACAAACCAAAGCAGAACCAGGCAGGCCACGGTCATGCATCCGAATCACCCTGAAATACGAAATGGCTAACCATACAACACAGCCATCCCACCTAGTCGCAGTCCTGAAGGGTCCAGGGGAGTTCTGGCACACTGGTGTACTATCTAAGGACAGGTCATGGGTGAAAGGATGCTGTAATAAACCACAATGGGATGGGATCCTCTCCCACAGGCCTGTATGTCATCTGCATAGATGTACATAGTAGGCTAAGTTATCATATACAGGTTAGGAAAAAACTTGAAAATTAAAAAAAACTAATATAGAAACTACTAACACCCAAAACCGCAAAGGTTGGCCCGAGAAAAATCAGGTAAAGACTCCTGAGTGCGGGACCAGACCAATCCAGTACCACAGCTGTCCAGCGTTGAAAACAAGCACCCTCACGGGAGCTTATACGTTATGGGCAGAATAAAAAACTTGTCACAAAAAAAAAAAAAAAAACTGAACTGCTCTTGAATGCTCAGTCTCCGGACTTCATGAACTCATTACTGCTCAACTGCTTACGATTCATTTTTGTTATTAAATAAATACAATTAAATAATGTTCCTTTCTCATTTTGTGACCGTCCTGATATGACCTTAGATGTTGCTAGGACGTAAAACAAAAACATTTCATTTTGTCCGAATAGGTGAATTATAATAGACCCGGGTATTAAATTGAATTAATAAAGACATAACCTGAGAAATCACGTCTTTTTCCCCATGCCACCGAAACCGGAATCAGGTGGGTTTTTTTAAATTCCGTTTTTTCTCCCCTGGCTGCCGAAACACCTCTGAAATACACTATTTGTATCCCTGTCGAGACTCGGTGGGATGCTGTGTGTCCCCACGATAACCTAAACAAATTTCAGGTTTTCCCCCCTGCACCCAATCACATGCCTGTTAATAAAAAAGGCAATGCTGCTATGATGATACTATAATGATGATATTTGGATGACGATGTCATAAAAGTTTAAACGGTTTGATCATTTCTCTAGTTTGGTCAAAATGGAGTCGAGGGCTCATCCTCAGATCACGGATTAACCAATTAAATTGTAAAATAAATAGAGTACAATGCATTCATGCTATAGTCTCAGGTGAACGCATAATATATGTAAATAAATACAGTACATTGTGTTCATGCTATAAAGCCTCAGGTGAACGCATAATATATGCAGTTTGTCCTATCACTGCACACTGATGACGGGTAACAAAGTTGTGTAGAAGAGCTTTAAGGATGCATTATATGACGAAAGCATGATGTTTTTGAAACCTAAACCACTTACCAAGATTTGGTATAAAAATATACAAATTACACTGTTGCACTCATTAGTTATTGCTGAATGAGTTGAGCATCCATCTCCCACTTTGGTAGATCGTGGGGTTTGAACCTACGAGTTCGAACTCTCGTCGAGTCAAACTAATGACTTAAAAGTTTATACTTGTCGCTTCCTAGCCAAGCGCTCGGTATTATTAGGATAGGGCATGGACTAGTTGGCTCAATGTCAGGAAAATGTGACTGAGGGTGATATCAGGTCATGGTGCTGGTGGCCTTTTCTCCCAGTGGGGCAACACCATAAAGTTGCCTTGAGTGCGCAGTCACCAGTCGGTACCAGTCCTGATGACCATAGATGGTCCCAGGACGTAAACCTCCAACAACCAACCATACTGCACAGAAAGAATAGTGAGTAAATTTACTAGAACATGTCACTGCTGAAGCTGGTGGTGTGCACACCAAATTAATTTAGCATGTTTTCACATCAAATATTTCCAAAGCTTTCCTTTAAAAATAAATATTACAAAGTAAAGTAAGTAGGTTATATTTATTTCAAACATAGGGTAGAAACTCAAAACCATCGGATTATATTAACTTTGGTTAGAGATTTAACAAATCTTTTCTTGCTATTGCGAATTAATGTACACAATACTGTACATGATGATAGGTATATACACGTCATTATGTAATTAAATAATTATATTACAATCTCTATTATATTAACAATGACAAGGTAATGGATAGCAAACATTTGCTAATAACAATTAAATGTCTATTAACACAGATGTACACACTTAAAACAGGTGATACCTTATTGTATGAATTAACGGTGCTAATTTACAAGTGAATAAATATTAAAAATATATATAGTCTTCATAATTATATATTTTCAGTGACCGTTCCCACCAGTTATGCTATGTATAAGATGCCCATAGATTTGCTTGTAGCTCACTAAAATTAAATAGAGCGAATTGATTTTCGCATCGTCAGCTTCTGGATGTCAAACATGATCATTCTGACATATTTCTTTGGAGGTAACCCGCTGCCGCCAAATAGGCTACTCTTTCCGATAAGCAGCAATGGGTCTTTTATATGCACATTCCCACAGAGAGGACAGTACATACCACAGCCTTTGTAGACCACTGGTTGAAAGGGAAAATAGCCCAAACTGCAAATGGGTCCACTGAGCATGATCTATAGGATGACCGACCCCGTCACAGGTGGACTCGCTACCGCTTGAGCTACATCCCGCTCCCCCCTACTGCAATGCTGTCCCTACTTATGGATTAGTGAGCTGTTGTTCTATTACCACTCCACCTGTCCTGATGTTGCAGGACCAAGTCCAAACAAATAATTCCCAGTCTTCACCATATCGCTCCCCAGATACTTGACAATTACAATCCATTAACACCGGGTGTGGTGGCCGAATCTGTAGGGAGCGGGCCGCGCGCTCGGAGTCGAACCAATGACTTATAAAATTGATACTTGTCGCTTCCTAGCCTGGCACTAACAGGATAGGGCAAGGACTGGTTAGCTCAGTGTCAGGATAATGTGACTGAGTGGGATATCGGGTCATGGTGCCAGTGGCCGGATTTCCCAGTGGGGCAGCACTATAAAGTCACCATGAGGGCACACTGTCACAAGTTGGTAGCCATCCTGATATTACCATTATTGGTCAGGTCAGAAAATCTCACGAGGTAAATGTAATTTTCTTAATGAACTGTTCCTATGCTGTATAATGCACTTGTACTTGAAACCTTGTGTGTAGAACCTTACGGTTTGAGCCAGACCGTTCTGACCTAATAAGTTTGGTTCCAGGTTTACCGATGGTGGCGCCACCTTAATATGAGTGCTATATAACACTTAGGTGAACATCGGTGGGAAAACCCCCAACACTTTCACATTTCCAATGTCAAAACCATACAATTAATCCTTTCCACTGGTTCGCCAGTTTTGAGCTCACATTGTGCGACCTTTCCAGGCAATACGACTGAAGCTGTCACTCAACAAGACATCTGCGAGTCTGGGTTCAGGCTGATCATGTATTCACTATATCGCTGCAGCTTGTATTGTCCGATCGAGTCTAGTATCCAGTCCTTCCCAAGTATGGGCACCCCATATTGCTGGTACAATTCTGAAAAAATAAATCGTAACAAAATCATATCATAAGGGTCTCGGAGGGGAATATCACTAAACATAGATGAGAATGGCCTGACAAAAAAAAAACCCAGGAAAATATGTAGTGAATTTTGGGGACTTCTAAAGTGACGGGTGGTTTGTGCAAAACCAAGAATGGTCGCATATTTTGACCATATTCAGAAGATAAATCAGGCAGATAAAAATATCCGGAATTCCGGAAGATTCTCATCTATGTTAGAATGTTATTTTTAAAGCAACCTAAAAAAAACTACCAAACCTTCTGAGTGATGAACGCACCCGATGCAAAAAAAACACAAAAAACAACCATTTATTGACTGTGGATGACTACCAATCAAGGCGTAGTTGAGGGCAATGTTTTCCAAAATCCTAAGTGAACCCCACTCCATATTGGGGAGAAGTGTTTATTATTAAACGTCATTTGTTTTCAAGATTTAATTACTCAAGATTAAAATATATTTGAACAAATACAGGGTCTGCTTTTGACAGGAATTCAAGACAATTTTCAGTTGGATTTAGTCCAAAATCGTCATTTGGAAGGGCGATTTTGGAGTAATTTAGATCAGTGGGGACAGTTTAATGGAATTCAAGTATTTTTAAGACTAATTACCGAAATATGTTAAATTCAAGGCCTTGAAATGGGCCAAACAAAGCTCAAGACATTTCATGCAGATCTTGGAAATAACAATAACATAAAATGAAATTGGACTGGCGAGTCTCAAATCAATTTTATCAGACTGGGCAGGTTACCAGGCATTGTAATGAATATTGTCAGAAAAACTATTTAGCCATTTAATAAATATATATGAAAAAACATGAATGCAAATATTTAAGGATTACAAAATAGATCGAATTTTAAAATCATGTAATTACAAATAAATATGTTTGTAAAAGCTAAATAATATAATATATATATATGCAAACGTCACCAAAATCAAATATTCAAATTAAAAATGCTGACCACAATCTCTATCAACAAAACAAAAACAATTATCATACAAACCATACAAACTGTAGTTGGGCCAAAGACTTACTCTTAAGAACTGTGAGATTGGGAGTGGAAGAGGGCTCAACGATGATGAGCTGTTTTTGATGGCGGTCAAAGGAGAAGAGGGTTGGTTCTTGCACAGTGTGACCTCCACACAACTCGATCAGGTCACGCAGGTCATCTAAAGCGAAACAAGAAGGGTTCTCATTTCTAACAGCCGGTGCTTTAAAAACAGCTCAAGATTGGGAGTTCGAATTCTATCCGAATCAAACAAATGACTTATAAAATTGATACTTGTCACTACCTAGCGTGGCACTCTGCATTCATAGGATAGGACAAGGACTGGTTAGCACAGTATCAGGATAATGTGGCTGTGGGATATCGGGTCATGGTGCCGGTAGCTTGGTCTGCCAGTTGGGCAGCACTAGTGCGCACTGCCACTAGTCGGAACTCATCCTGATGACCTTAGATGTTGCTAGGACAAAACACTAACATTAGTAACAAACAAACAGAAGACAAAGGATTTACATACAATAGGCCTTTTGTGTGGACCACACGCAGTGAGCTGCTACTGAATACATTAGTTCTCGCCATTGTCATCAGAGGGTAGGTTGGTGGTGCAAATGCAGTCAAACCAAACGTACTTCAGGGATCCTATTTCTCAGCGAAACCGCTGATTTCAGCGAAAACTGAGTTTTCAAATCAGCCAGAAAAAACATTGTGTCTGCAAAAAAACTACTTTTAATTATTTGTTAGTGTAGTGGTCTGCACTGACCTCTCAGGCAAGTAACCACATAGACAGGTAGGCGTGGGGAGTGTGTTGATATCAGGGAGCCTAGGTGGTGTAATGGTTAGCACACTGGCCCGGAATGCAAAGAGATGCGGGTTCGAGTCCCGCTCTAGGCACAATATTTCCCATTTTCATCACCCCCATGACACTGGTTGCCGTGATCAGGATCCTGTACAAGCTTTGCGCTGTATGGTTGTTGAACCTACCCTGTGTATGTATGTGTAGTGCATTGCCTGTATGTATGTAATTGTAAGCATTACAAGACTTACAATTCCAGGGGGACGAGTGTAGTGGTCTGCACTGACCTCTCAGGCAAGTAACCACATAGACAGGTAGGCGTGGGGAGTGTGTTGATATCAGGGAGCCTAGGTGGTGTAATGGTTAGCACACTGGCCCGGAGTGCAAAGAGATGCGGGTTCGAGTCCCACTCTAGGCACAATATTTCCCATTTTCATCACCCCCATGACATTAGTCTTGAAGTTTTAAAAACAGTTGGAATTTTAAGGCCAAAATATGTCCATTTAGGTGCCAGATCGCATCATTTTAATTGTAGGTTTAAAAGTCTTCCGGGGGACATGCCCCCATACCCCCCCCCCTATTTTTTTCAGGGATTAATAATCTTTTTCACTGGATCATCATTCATATCACCCACTTATTACTCTATCACCCCTTATTTTTGTTTATTTGTTGGGGGGTTTTACATCCTAGCAACAATATGGTCATGAGGACAGTGCACACTCAGGCGATTTTACAGTGCTGCCCCACTGGAAGATCAGGCCGCCAGCACCACGACCCGATATCCCACTGAGTCACATTATCCTGATACTGAGCTAACCAGTGCCACCCCTTTCATGTACACATCAGTAAAATAACGAGGGCGGGTTTACACACAAAAAAAAGAAGAAAAACACCACTAAACAAATTCACCCCTATTCTCATAAAGAACCCAACTGTACAAGCTTACCGGAAGAGAGGTTTGTGAAGGCGCCCATGCAGTGCACCTCGTAGTCCCGGAGCAGCGTGCCGCTGTTGAGCCGCGCGCGTCGCGGCCCGTGATGAACGGGGTGCACCAGGTCGTCGGAGGTGTCACCATGGATCTCATAGTCAGCCTGCAACGACCAGCAGCGAGCACTGTTACACTGGACCGCCGGTAGTACTGCCTTATTTAGTAACGTTTTATTCATAGTACTGTGATGGGGCCCCTTTGTTGGCTGCCCGGAATTTGACCCTCACGCTGTAGACCCCCCCCCCCCCCCCCAAAGCACGCAGGAAAACGAGTACGCTTGCTTCACACGTCTTTATTCTCCGCTCACTGTGGCGTCCACGATCAAGTGACCCGCCTCTGCCCTGCCGGATCCCATGTCAACTTCTTGGGGGTGGGGGTGGGGGTGGGGGGAGGTAAAGAAGAGAGAGGTTACACTAGCCGCACGCAGTAGGTGGCAGCCCTGTCGCCACGCTGCCCAGCAGCTACCGTACCGCCACCTATTGCTGCAAACTGCGATGGTGATGGAGCAGTCCTTGCTGCCACCGTATGGTAGTGGAGCTCATGTCTGGACTACTACAATACTTTATAGATATATTTTGACGTGAGAGCTGTGAGACCGTTGGAGTCGGTTCCCAGGAGGGGGGAAGCAGAGAGTTCCCGTTTACATTGGGGGGGGGGGGGGCTGCAGAGAATAAGGGGTGTTGGGAAGCGAGAGGTGCCTGAAGGAGGACTGAAAAACATTAGGGACTATTCTCTATTTATATTCGCATAATAAATTATATAGCACATTTCCTTTTTTACCTCAGTCTGTAGCCGCCGGGTTATCACAGCCCAGACTAACGTGAATTATACTATAATATAAATCGTTCGAAATAAGAGCCTGACCGCTTGCCTGGGACAAGTGAAAATTCAGACGGCCAAGTGAAAATCATACCAGACTTGTCCAGTGGATAAGTGAATTTTGTTTGCTTATTTCTATCACCATATATGTATATATCAACGTTTGAAATAAGAGCTTGTCCGCTTGTCCAAGACAAGTGAAATTTCAGACGGATAAGTGAAAATCACAAATTTTGCTTATTTCTATCACTGTATATATATATATGTGAATTATATAGTATAGTTATACAAATCTTACCTGGGTACAAATGATGGATAACTGTTGTTTTCCTGAGGTAGTAGCCTCGGATAGTTGTGGCCTAGGGAGAAGGAAGTACATCCGTGTCCAGCAATCTTTTACATACTTAATAGGATAAAAAATTATTCAACTTTAGTAATGTCTCCAAATCGAATGTCGCCTCCTTGTTGTCTATCTCCAGTCCGTCCAGAGACAAAGCCACAATTGTCTGGCCTCTGTGTCCTGTCACCAGCAGTAACAGCACTGATGATATAAATCCTAGTTCCTTAATTGATAAATGCTTATTACTAGGCCATGACTTGAAAAGCTTGAACACTACCGACACATCCCAAAACCTATTATATTTGGGTTTTGGTGGGTTTGGCTCATACACTGACCTAAAACCAGTGCGCTACCTGGTGCTTTCTAACCATCCTTGGTAGAATGATTGAAAGTGCACATTTTGCTGCATTAATTGCACCAAATCCTAATCCTTAGTCTTCTAACATTCTTAGAAATCGTACAACCTGAGCTATTGTAGGTTTTAATGGCTTAACCCCTTTAATTAAACAATGAAGTCCCCATGAATATAATTTAACCGTGCCTTTCCTCCAGACGTGTGAAATGAGCCCCTCTTGTGTAATTTTTTCTAGCCCATATTGTTCCAAATGTTTGTTTAGAAAAGGAATACCAAAAGGGGTGTCGTTGACACGTCTCCGTGGGTTGTTAGCGGTCCTTGATGTTGTAGATTTTCCTTCCCTCATGGAAACCTGAGCGTGTCTTTTGCTCCTAATGTGACTGCTGCTAGCCATGGTTGTGTGTCCCACTCTGGTACTATCAGTACTGCATGCGAGTGATCCATTGTGATCTTCCTGACCACACTACTGAGCATGCTGAATGGTGGGAATATGTAATAAAATTTATTATTCCAAATAAGAGAAAACGGATCCACTCGCTAGGCCTCTAGCTCAGGATGCCAAGATACATAATTTGGTGTCCAAAGTAAGTCTAATTTACACATTTGGTTTGGGTCGGGTAAAAATATTCTAAATAAATTCACCAGCCACATGAAGCACTGGCTCAATAATGCCCTTTTCACCAAATTTAAGGACTTGCTCCTTCAAAGCCTCCCTTTCTGCCAAATCAAACCGATTGGGAAAAGGTATGCCATTTTGTATTGGCTGTTCCATGAGTGGAATCCTAACTCCCTCAACTAGGCTAAGGATAGTCAGATTATGGGTGATGTTATTCCATTCCTCTAGGCAATTATTGATATTACCAGCCTTAACTTCGCTTACAGGAGTTTGGGTTGCGACCTCTACTTGTTCCCTGGGCGGGGGAACGGCTTGTGCGGGGTGAACTCCCTCTTGAAGGGTCTGTTCCTGTCGTTCCAGCCGAACGACTGCCTCTGACTACTTCCCCTGGCCTGGTAGCCGTAGTTGGTCCCGAACCAGCCTCCTCGCTGTCCGGTGCGACGGCTGGGAAAACCCTGGCGGCTCTTTTTGAAAGGGCTGGAATTCCTGTCGGTTCCCTTCTTTTTCTCGGTCTCAATGTGCTTTCCACATTTAGACCCGGTCTCGACTTGCTTAAAGAAGTATTGCAATTGGCCCCCGAACATTTTGGTTTTATCCAAGGGCTTGCCTTTGACCGGCTTGGGGGCAAGGAAGAGTATATTCATTCCCATCATTGTCCATGACCTTCTTTGAACGCGTGACCTCCTTGCCCGCCTCGGTGCAGACAGCCTTAAAGACATTTTCGAAACGTCGATAAGAGATGAAATTGCTGGTGGCAGTAAGCAGCGCAATTCCCCCCCGTCCATCTCTGCACAAAGTGAAGAGAACTTGTTCTCAGACATCATCCGATTAGCAATCAGAGTTATAGCGACAGATCTGTGAGCACCCCTTTGTGCGCAATGTGCAGCCATGCCTCAAACTTCTTGCGGTCCTCGCTCAATTTTACATCAGCATCCATTTCTTTGACTGCTGACTCAGGGATGCCCTTAATCCCGGTGAACTGCTCCGCCAGCTTCGTGATCACCTCCGCTGGTTTGAAGGTGTGGAAGTGACCGTGTATGGTCTTCCTCATCATTGTGGTGGTGTTTAGCGGGGAGCAACTCCTCCAGCTTCAGCTGCACTAGCCGCATAACCTGTTCATCTAGGTCAGCGGGCCGTGCCTCTGGGGCTTTTTCTGGTGACTTTTGCCCTGTTACCGGCGGTGATGTGTCGTCTTCACTGAGATCACGAGGTGCCTCCCGCTTCGTAGCCATAGCTGCGCGTCTGTAAGAAACCGAAAACCAAAAGGTTAGGAATCTTTCACAGTGGACATCACACTGGCAAACAAATTAATTTATTACCAAGAGTGTCTGGTGGTGTTAAATCCGTATTTAAACCGTCTTTAACACAGATGTATGTTAACATTTTTGTCAGTCGCAGGTAACCGGTATGGCAAACCAACCGAAACCAAACGAGGGGTAGGGACCAGTGTAGCGGTAGCCCCCCACACTGTCTGTCCAATAAACCTCTCCCACCTGTGGCTTTTGTGGCCAACAAGTTGGAGAAAATACTACGGGACTCGGAGGTACACCTAAAAAAAGTTGGGGAATTTTAAAGAAACCCAGGAATAAATCCTAACGATGTTAGTGGCTCCTGCCAAACATCTCTCCGTTGGGCAACGGGCGGCATAGCAAAAAACAATGGCTGCATTGTTCTAACAATGTTACAACACCGTAATTAACCTGTAAATCAGTTAATCTACAATGAAAAGTCTTACAACTTGATGTATGTGAATGCTATCATGAACTAAACCAACCTATCCATTCAAAAATGATACTAACCTTGTTGGTTTTGTAGTTATGTAGAAAACTTGCCGGAGCTACTCAACAAACGTCCCCCGTTGTGAGTAGCTTATGCTAATTGCTGGACCGTATGTGCTTCCTTCTCCCTGGACTACGAGTAGCCATAGGGTAGTGCTGAGGTAAAATTATATTGTACAAGGTTAAGAACATTTTCATCAATCTCTGCACAGTCATTTAGGGGAAATGGTGTAGACTTGGGAAAAAAGGCAATTTTTTCTGGACGACACACAAGATTATGAAATTTAGAAACAAAAAGATATTATATTCTAAAACAACGCCCCTACATAAAGCACCCACCTCTGGCAGGAGCTGGCCCATGGCAAGCGAGTCGGACACCCACCGAACACTAACGATCCACTTCCCCATCGCAATTGCCTGGAAGTACTTGAGTGTCCGATGGCAAATGAGATGGTCCTTGGCTTCATCAGCTATACGCAAAACATAACAAGCAGCTAGCTATACAGATACATACATACCGTATATGTCCCAATAGAAGCACGCTACCCAATAGAAGCACACACCCCAATTTCAAGATTGAAAGCGCGTACAAATTTACGATCATATTCAGACCGAATGCACATAAAATAAGACAATCCCACTTTATTTCAGAGGCACAACAAAAACTAATCCAGGAAATTCTTTGAATAGACGCCCATGTGTCTGCACCCGCGCAGTATACATCTATTGGGACATATACGGTACATACATACATACATACATAGATGAGCCTGTCTCAAAAGGTGCTAACTCTTTGTTTTTTTGTCCATAGTAACGATTGACACAAAACAGCACAGAAACAGTTACACTGAAAACACAAGGACATTTGCTTCAAATTAATATGTATTCTATTGGGATTATGAAACACCATGTAAAAAACAAATCAGTTTATCCTGAGCAAATGCTTAAGTAGATAGTGTGTTGATCGTTACTATGGACAAAGTTTTGTCCCATATTGATTAGCACCTTTTGAGACAGTCTCAGATACAATCATGCATAGATGCATACATACAATCGAAGTGACATGTCCATAAATATATTGCATCGTATGCAACTATATGAGTTGTGTACAAGTAGCAGAGTGTGTGTTGCTTAACGTCCTAGCAACAGCTAAGGTCATATCAGGACGGACTAGTAGTAGAAGCTAGCCCCAGTACTATACAGATTATTAATATATACATACAATCGAAATGTCATCTCCATTGCATCGAATACAACTATATGAGTGGTGTACTAGTATAAGCTAGCCCCAGTCCTATGCAGATTATTGATACATACGTACCATCGGAATGACATTACAGGAGATAAATTGAATTGTATGCAAATATATGAGTGGTGTACTAGAAGTAGAATATAGCCCCAGTACTATATTGGTTAATAGTATAATACATACACATGCAGCGATAGAAATAAGCAAAATTGTTCACTTGTCCAATGGACAAGTCTAGTGTGATTTTCACCTTACATACATAGCAATATATACATATATATCTTGGCTAACAATTTATACTTCTTAAATATATATATGCTGTGATAGAAATGCAAAGATTTTCACTTGTCGACTGGACAAGTGGGGTATAATTTTCACTTGTCCATCTGCATTTTCACTTGTCCAGGACAAGCGGACAAGCTCTTATTTTGAATGCTGCACATGTATACAATGATCATCACGTTCATCAGTATCATCATCACCATTTTACTTCCCCTTAAATCGTCAACAAGGCTCACTTCTTACAACAAACTGAGCTGCATTTAAAAATGGTGGTGTCACAACCTACCGGGAGACACGATGAGGTGGGTAACACTCTGCGTGAGACGATGACTTTCACGGGCATTGATCAATGCGCGGAACCTCTCAA
Organism: Branchipolynoe longqiensis; assembly: GCA_030323885.1. Lineage (NCBI taxonomy): Eukaryota > Metazoa > Annelida > Polychaeta > Phyllodocida > Polynoidae > Branchipolynoe > Branchipolynoe longqiensis. The sequence goes on along the minus strand of CM059196.1, from coordinate 36,758,671 downwards.
TGCGTAACTACATGCGGCAGAGTTATATAAAAGGATTAGTTAATCTTAAAGGGTAATGGTAGTTATTTGGGAAATATTAACTAACATTCAATCCACTTATGTCAACACAAGAGCATACAGAAATGGTTTTATGCATACCTTATCATCAGTATAGCAATTATCACGTTGGAAACAATGGAACTTGTCTGAATTTTTAAGCTACATAGGATCACATTTTCAAAAATTTAGCTCCCGCCCCCCCCCCGTCTACATAGCCAACCCGTCACTGCTGAAGCTTATGAAATCGAGCATTTCTATGTGCATGACAAAATTAATTTGGCAGGTTTCACATAAAATATCTCCATAGTTAACATCTTAGAATAAGAGTACAACAAAGTCAAATAGATTATAAATGATGAATCTAATAGTTATAAAATAAAATATGGTAGAAATTCAAAACCATTGTTGGGTAACATCCTGACACAGGCTTATGACAGTAATAAAGTCAAATAACAAGAAGACCCGGAGAGAAAGAGGGTGAAAAGAAGGATTATGATGATAATAATAACAAGACCAAAAGAGAAAGAGGGAAAAAGGAGGAATATAAAAAGAAGAAAAAGAACAACAACAAAAGATGAAGAAACTTATAGGGGTAATGTAAGAGGGAATGTAACAGAACACAAAAGAAGTCGGAGAAATAAATTGCTCACCTTCATCCTCAGCTTCTTGACGCTGGAGACCACAAAGCACCACCTCGGCCGTGTGGGCAGCTCGACCTCAGTCGACATGAAGCTGCCATTGGAAGAGACGGCCGGGGACACGGTCACCTGGAGTGGGGAGGTGTGATGGTGGCGTGGTCCAGCCACGGGTGAACCGACAGCGCCTTTATTCCCTCCTGCCCCGGCCTTCACACGCACCACGGCCGGGGACAGCGCCCCCTCCGACACCACCCCCGACGTCAAGGCTCTGGTCTTCTTCACCACCTTCACCACGGGGTCCTTGACACCGGCCAGGTCCATGTCCAGCTTCCGCTTTAGTTTGTTAGGCCGCCTGATGCCACCTTTGTCATCTGGCAATTTAGCCAATGTTTTGTATTTATTGAGGAAGCTGGTCGGGCTGGCAGTGTGCGTCTTCTTGGATCTGCTGCTGACTTGCTGCTTTAGCAACTGCAACGTAGCCGGCGTAGGGGGTGTCGGTGGGAACGGGGTTCTCGCGGGTGAATCACGCGACTGGCTGTCAGCGGCTGCTCCATCATCACAACCGACTGTTTGATTGCCATCTGTCTGCTTCAGGCAAGGTCTTTCAAACTGACCATTGTTTTCCTGTGTCACCTCAACATCTAGGCTCAAGGGACCTGGTAAGGAGTCTTCGATGACATTCACAGATCTTGTAGATAGATTCATCTGGTCAGATGATTGACACTGCTGCTGCAGCTGCTCTTGCTGCTGCTGCTGTTGGTCACAAAACTCTGGTTCATCATTTCCAGGATCACATACGCCACCTAACTCCTGTTGCCAGGCGGTCTTGAACCTTGCCTGCAGATCACTTTCCGAGTGTCGAGAGTGAGTTGAATGCTGTGAGGTGCCACACAACTGTGGACAGTCGGTATCTGGCACCACATCCGACTCCACCTGCACTTCTTCGTCAACCTCATCAGCTTTCTCTCCATCCTGTTTTTTATCGCGCCTATTTTTCCCTGCCAACTGAGCCTCAATCTGTTCAATTTCCGCCTCCATCTTCTCAACATCCATTTCAAGGTGCTCCTTTTGCTGTAGGTGAACAGTTCCTTTTTTAGAAAAAATGTTTCTACATACATGCCAATATTTTATTTTTTATTTTTTTCTAAACATATTTTGAAACGGATGAATAGTTCTCTTAAATTAAGAAATGATTCTCAACAACTTTCACTGTTAAAAAGAGACATCGTAACCATTCAACTATCTAGGCTCGTTGATGCAATCAGACTGGCCACCCTCTGGTTTCTTGCACAGTAAGGTCAGTGCAACCTATCACTACCACTACCACTACCACTAATACTACTACTACAACCGCCACTACTGTCTGTGCCACCACCACCACAACAAAACAAAGCTCTTCTACTACTACTATTACCACTACTGCCACCACCACCACCACCACTACAACTAATACAACTATCATCACTACTACCACCAGGACCACTACCACAAAACAAAACACAAGTTAGATACACTAAACTGGGGGACTTTTGAGAGGAACAACAAATCATAATAAAAAGATTTTCTTTTATTAAAAAAAAAGAAGAAAAGAAAGTAGTAACTAGTACCCACCTCTGTGCCCTGCATGTCACTGGGACTGGAGAAGGCGCTGGAACTGGTGAGGTTATGACGACTTGGAGTGCTGCAGTCAGTCTCAATGTCACCCTCATCAGCACTCACATCATCCTCAATTACATTCACCCGCGACTTGTACTTGGACTGTCTCACCACCACATCCTCCTCATCATCCTGTTCCTTCTTCATCTCAAGCTCCTGTGGTGAATGAGATGTGATGTATGTGGTTCTGCCATAGAACATGTTATCAATGTAACACTGAGAAGACACACATATAAGATAAATATCCAAAGAGTAAGATCGAAAGATATCGGATATTTTCTTCATCATATATAGTTTTAATTGCTTATAGACCAGCCTATTGAAATTAGGATGGGGAACAATCCATAATTAATGACTTTGTAAATAGTCTTAATGATGCATTCCCTTCAGTGATACCCATAATAATGTCATTGTACTATGCCCGGTTCCATGGAACTAATATCGGACTAGCCCGTTTGAAATCAGCCTTGGGTCTTCCAGTTATTTATTAAAATACATTAAAATTCATCTAGGACTTCTACGACTTATGGATTCATGGATAATTACGTTAGGTGTTACTGACTGAAGATTGTGCTTAGGGTTTTTTAATTAAATGGTAAAAGGAGAAAAAAAAGGGGAAGGGGGAATGGAATGGTGGATAGATCAATTGAGAAATATGCAAATCTATGTGAACATTTTCCTCACACCACTGAAGACTCTCCTCATAGTATGAGTCATAGGCCAGCCAGCAGGGTTCATGTTTATAGTTTGCTAGCTGGTTCTACATCCATACCATGTAAATTACCAAAATTGCACCAACCTTTCTTTGCTATGAAAAAATGTTAGTGTGACTGATCGTAATAGGCAAATAAACAATTTTGTATTGAAAACAGAAAGCAGCAAAAAGTAACATGTGTAACTTGTTTTTTAAACTTTTAAACTTTTTTTATTTTTGTTTATACATCCTAGCAACATCTAAGATCATATCAGGATGGGTACCGAGTTGTGACCGTGGTGCACTCATGGTGACTTTATAGTGCTGCCCCATTGGCAGACCATGCCACAATATCCCACTCAGTCACATTATCCTCACACAGAGCTAACCAGTTCATACCCTAGTCTAGTAATGCCGAGCGCCAGGAAGCGACATGTATCAAATTTTTAAGTTATTGGTTTGCTTGACTGGGATTCGAACTTCCGACCTTCCACACGGGAAGTCTGGGCTCTACCGATTGGGTTACCGCACCGGTACATGCATGTTTAAGCTTTATCAGGTAATGAAGGAAATGTGTTTACCACTATCTCATCGTCTGATAAGCCCGTAGTATCTTCATTTTGCAAAGGTCGTGAGGGGCGTTGACGGGGCTTCAATGACGGGAGAATTATATCATCATCGTCATCATAGTCCACCAGAGGAGCTTTAAGATGATTCCAAAGATTAACAACAATTAGCAGACATGTAATAGTAAGTAAAGGCAAATAAATTCAATATCCATGTAGGGGGAGGATTAAAAAGAATCTTTTGTTTTTCTTAAGGCTGGACATGAATATGGCATATCTCTCTAGCATTTTCTCTCTCTTTCTGTCTGTCTCTCTTTCTGTGTGTGTATATTCCAGTGCGCGAGTGACAGTGTTCACGCTACTGGTGATGGTTTGGGCTGGTTGTGGTGCCACCGGACCCAGTGGGTGGGTCACCCATACAGTAGTACACAGCACAGCAGTGGTTAATAATAATAAATAGGAACATATATATATATACATACCGAGAGAGCATACCGAGAGAGAAACATAAAGAGAAAAAGAAAGCAATACAAAAGGAAAAACAACATTAGTGGACTCACCATTTGTAACTGGTTTCTGTAAGTCTTCTTCAATATGTTGTAAGACGCCTTGCAACTCTTGTGCTGATTCGAAGTTGCGGTCTTCAATTTCTACAGGATGATCCTTTTGAGTGGATAATGCCGTAACCACCTGTCTCCCATCACCATCAACATATCCACTGGGATTCAAAGGAGCCAGCACCTCTTTCTTAACCACCTTAGTATCCAACACAGCTTGATCCTGCTCCAGTATAACGTCGTCAGAATCATAACGCTTTGACCCCTGATTATATACAATTCCCACTTCCTTCTTCGTTCGGCCACCAAGCATGAGTTTTCCACTCCTTTGCCGAACCTGTGGAGTAGGAGGTAAGATATTGCTGTCGCTGTTCTGTCGCTCCATTCCATGTGTTATTTCTTGTAATATCGAACTGGTAGCTTGACATTTAGGAGAGACGTCAGGGGTCTCAGTCACGAGGGACAGTGAAGCTTTGAACTGACTCGAAGATGGTGTTATATACTGGAAGTGTTTATTAGTTGGTGTGCCTTTTGTACCTGTTGCTGCTGGAGTTTCCACAGATCTGAAGAGGGGTGACTTCTTTACATCTGCTCCGGTCCTGCTGCCATACCTCTTTGGCCACTTTGATGATGTCACCTTTATATCCGGCGTCTCCAGGACTATTGACTCTACCCCTGATTCAGACTCGGCATCACTTGGGCATTCCGCTTTGCTCTCATCTGCTGTCTGCGCAGGGGGTTCCACCCGGAGCCGCAATGAGGAAATATTGTTGTCGCTGTGACTTGAGGAAATTACACCAATTGCCGATCCCGTCACTGGACTTCTGTGCGAAGCTAAACCTCTCACTGTGTGTCTTCCAGTTCGCAGTGGAGTTGCCAAACCATCATCTGAACTATCATCAGAATAGGTTTGTTTCACTTGTGAGACCTTCCGTAAGTCGCTACATTTCACTTGTGAAACCTTTGGCGAGCTGCTACATTTTTCGTGTTTAAATGCTATTGCGGAGTTTTGCATACCCGATGAATACCGCCTTGTTTCAGTACCGTCTTTAACCAATGGTAGCGCTGAGGCCTTAAATAGAGATTCACTCTGCGTAGAAGCAGAAGACTCTTGCGACTTCTCAGTGCGCACCTCTTCCAGTTTCTGCACTGTGCTGTTCTTGGACGGCAACACTGCATTGACACAATCTGGTGTTTGCTCGACCACAGTAGGCTCTCCTTCAATATCCACCATGTATGCTAAGATTCGCTTGCTAGACTTCTGGACATCCACATTCTGGTTTTCTACTGAGTCTGGGATTACATTAGCATCAAAAGAATTTGAAACTAGCAATGTAGCATCATAAGCATCTCGGTTCATTTGCTTAGTCACATTTCTGTCTAATACCCTGGTCTTCTTACCTCTAGAATCACTAATTTTATCCAGTCCAATGTTTGTACTCATGCCACCAGTATCACTGACATTTTCATCCTCAGCTGGACATTCAATATCAGCTATAGATTTAATAGATTGTTTATCTCCAACATCCGCATTTCTAATCTCCATGCAGTCCTCCTGCCCAGTGTCAGTTTTCCCTTTAGATTTGTCCACATTGCTCCCCGTATAGTCATCATTCTCTAGATTACCCAGGTCAACAATGTCATCCTTTACTGAATCGCTATTCAACGCCTGAGCAAGTGCTTCCAGAATTTCATCATCTGCTGATTTTACAGATGATCTATTTTTTCCCTTTTTAGAAACGGGACTCTGGGAATTTAGAGAAAATGTTTTGCGTTGTGAACGAACAATTCCACTGAGGTTATGGGAATTATGCTGGTCAAAGCTGTGTGTCTCATTTGAGGACACACGTAAAAATGGCTGTGTGTTACCTGGAAGCTGGCCACAGCTTACTGTTGCCTGTTCTTCAAGAATCTCATTTACTAGTTCCATACAATTGGTACTTGTATCCGAAATCGCCATATCTCTAAGTATTTTCATGCTGGCTTCTTCTGGAAATATTAAATTTTCAGTATCGCATTTGTTGATCACTAAATTATCAGCATCAGTGTTCATACCTGAATCTTCTTCAACAATTACATTGGCTATTAAAGCATTACCATCCACAGGAGAGGCTGTAGTAGCATGCTTCGTTGCTAAATCTATCAAACCGTCTTCATGCTCTACATTATCTTCTGAGACTCTATCATCCCCATGAAGGTTGACTTCTGATTCTTCACACTGATCCTTCTTTGGAGTATGTTCTGCAGTGGGTAACTCAACCACATTTTTGTCTAAATGTGCAGTACATGTAACTTCTGTATGTGGCTCACACCTGCTCCTATTCTCTTCACAGTTCAACTCCTGACAATGATCTGGATGAAAGAGAAATGGCATTACTTTAAAAGCTTTCATATTTATTGACACATGCATACCATACATCCCATTGACAGTGAAGTGGATTCAGTTATACAGGGATGAAAGTAGCCTCCCATAGGTATAGCATTGTCAGGGAATCGCGGAAAAATACCGGAAGTCAGGTTTCAACTAGCCTTGTGATTGCATTATCGCCCATACTAAACACTTTCTTGTTTAGATTTGATGTTCTAGCTACATCTAAGGTCATATAAGAAAGGGATTCGAACCACCCAACTGGTTTGTTTGTTTATTGTTGTTTTACATCCGAGCAACAGCTAAGGTCATATCAGGACGGGTACCGACTTGTGACAGTGCGCACTCATGGTGACTTTATAGTGCTGCCCCACTAGAAGACCAGGCCGCCAGCACCATGACCTGATATCCCACTCAGTCACATTATGCTGACACTGAGCCAACCAGTCCTTGCCCTATCCTAATAATGCTGAGCGCCAGGCTACGAAGCAACAAGTATAAATATTTAAGTCATTGGTTTGACTCGACCGGGGTTCAAACCCATGACCTACCAACACGGAAGGCGGACACTCTAACTCATTCGGCCATCCCGTCTGGTCCCACCCAACTGGTGCCGTATACATCCCAATTTTTAGAATTTTGTTTAACATTAATTGGTGAATATAACCAATCCCAGAAATCCGTGGAGATCTTTCATCCCTGGTCATTACTACTGGACACATGAGGAGATTCGTATCTAGTGCAAAGCCAAATCTAAATTTCTCTTATTTGGACTGATATGCACTCAAGCTCTTATTTGGCAACATGCGGGTGGAATACATAAACTCGGGGGAAGATATCAAATGGGAGTCACACAGAGGCTTTCGAGTGGACCTGATGTGGCTTAACAAAGACATGAAACTTCAAATGCCACTTTGAGAACTACTAATAGTAAACGTTGAGATCCATACATGATGAAGTTTTACATCCTTGCAACATCTAAGGTCATATCAGGACGGGCGCCAACTTGTGACAGTGTGCACTGATGGTGACTTAATAGTGTTGCCCCACTTGGAGACTAGGCTGCCAGCACCATGACCTGATATCCCACTCACTCACATTATCCTGACACTGAGCCAACCAGTCCTTGCCCTATCCTAACAATGCCCAGCACCTGTCTAGGCAGCGACAAGCATAAATTTGTAAGTCATTATTTAAAAAAAGAGGGGCATTACAGTACATATTTGGCAAAGAAGTTCAATAACATACCTTGTGTGTCCACAGTATCTGCGTCACAGATCGTTGGCTCTTCTTGTGTAAGGTCCACATTCCTATCCAGATTAGCAGTTGGCCGCCGTCGCTTTGAATGTCTTGGTCTGTTTGCATCTGATGATATCTCAAGTTTTCGATGTTTGGATTGTACAAGTAGATCCTTCACCATCTCCTTCACCCCAGACCAACTGGGTTGTGCGGTTTGTTTCTTAGGCCGGGTTTCATGTTGTGTGACTACCTTCACTTCTGTTATGAGTTTACGGTGAGACCTCTTGCGTGTTGGTTTTACGGATACTTCTGGCATCATGCGGCCACCTTTCTCTTCAAGCATATTGGTGAGGTCCTGTTGAAGAGGCTCTGGGTCCTGGACACTTACTGACTGCCTGACCTTGAGCGCTGGTGGAGTGACCTTGATAATGGTTAGATCACGGTCACCCTTGTCTACCACAGAACTTTCATCGTGTTCATATGTGACTACTGACTTCATAGATGCCACATCACTTTTTGAAACTAGATCAATGGAATCATCATTTACGTCTTGAGTGATGTCATCTGCTTCATTATAAACTGTCTCCATTTCCGATTTCTTGTTTTTGCACCTATCTGATTGCCTCTTACCTCGCTCTTCTCGGACAGTGGATTGATTTGGACCATTTTCTTCCATTTCTCCATCGATAATCTCGATTTCTTCTGCGGAGATAGGCTTTACCTCTTGGATATCTGCATCTTGCTGGTTTTTCTCCTGACACTGTCCAGCCATTTCTCTCAAATGCTGACTAAAGAGTAGCTCATGATCCTCAGCCATCGAGAGCATCTCAACCATCGACTCAATCTCTGCCTCACCACTAGCAGGATCTTCGTCGGCAATGACTTTGACTTCATCAGACCGTCTTCCTACTTTGTTCTTATTTGATAATCCTTTAGCAGCACCATGTTGCATAGATGTCATTTCCAGTTCAACACAATTTCTCCGGCCTTTCCCTTTCTTTTTCGGACTCTTCTGACTAATTCTAAAAGTATACGGGTCTTCTGGACTTGATGCTGTGAATGCAACAGTTTCTACTCTACGACGCTCAGGGGTCTTCTTTCCACGGGCGACGAATAATCTTCTTGATGATTGCTTCTTTGGTGTCTTCACCAAAGCAAAGGATGCATCCTCTTCGGCTTTTTGCAGTTTACGTGGGGTAATTCTCCTTGCGTAGGTCCGTGTTACTGGTTTCATCATTGACCGCTCATCTTTGAAAAGTGCATCATTAACAGGCAGGATATTTTCATGGGTATCACTGAGATGCTTGGGAACTATGGGGTCCCTCTGACTCAAATCAAAAAGTACCGGTCCAACCTGACTGACCTCTTGCTGTGCTCCTACTCTTGTTTCTTTTAGATCATTAGGTGTTTCATTCCTCGATCTCCGCTTGTAGACTTTAAGCGGCTTCGTTGCATTTGCATAATTTCCTAATGTTTTTTTTTGCAATATCTTTCTGTTCTTAACTTTGCTAGAAACAGGTTCTTTTTCCCTTACACTTGGTATTTGCTCCTCAATGTGAATTAATTCCTGATCGCTATTGACTTCAATCACTTTTACGCCAGCCTTCTCACTCTTAGAGTGCATGATATTTTCTTCGAAGTCAGGAAGAACATCACCCAGAAAAGCATCTTCACATAAGCTATTTTCAGTCAACTCATCACACACCTCAGAAGCCGAAAGATTAATTGACTCTGGTGTTCTCTGCTCCTGAAACCATTTCTGGATTTTCTGTCTAGTATCCGGCTGTAAAGATTTATTTTCTGATATGGAAACCGGCCAAGCTTCACTTTCTGAAGTCAGCCCACTACTTTTACTAAGCTTGTTACTTTGTGTGGTTACTAAATTATTTTGATCAATTTCATTTATTTTTTCTGTCAATACATTTGTAGCTCTATTACCATTCATACGTGGTTGTTCCGAGAGGCCTGTAGTCTCGTTATCCAGTGAAAGATTGTCATTTGAATGAAAACCTAAATTTTCCTTGGAAATATTGTCCGAGGATAGATTTATTAAAGGATCCTCATTTCGGGAAACACTGGATTCAGCCTTTTGAGGTATACTCCGAGTAAGCCTTTCTTGGTTACGAGCAGTTTTATGTCTAGTTCCGGGGTGACTTTTTAACTGCTGCTGAATTCTATTACCTGAGGTAAGGTCCCTCATGTTCTTCTTGACAGTTGGTGACACAAGTTTGACATCAGAATTGACAAACACACCAAGTGGGTCGTCATCGTCAGCTATATCTGGTGGTTGGTTACTGCCGGCTGTTGGAACTCTAGGTACACAACCTTTTGACCGTGATGATCGAGTGTAGTATACGTTAAGCCTACCGACTTGATCGGCCATTTCGGCGTGCTTTCTTCTATTTCCAGGTGCTTGAAGTTCATCACTAGAAGAGAGTGATTAAATTTATCTTAATACTTTGCAATACTTAACAATTCATGTCGTAATTATTTTACAGACTGCAGGAATTAAAATTATAAATATAGAAGGAGCTGCACACTGGGATTATATGACACAGATAAAATAATGATTTAGATAAATACATTGAATTCGCTGACTATTCGAAAATAAATACATTGCTGACTATTCAAAACATGACAGTTCAGTTCAAAATAAAAGCTCAGCAATGGCCTAGTGATGGTGCTGAATTAATAATTCAATATGCGGAGACAGACTACTATGATATCGTCTTTATTTAAATGATTGATTGGTGCTTGCTTTACGCAGCATAGGTGATTATTTAAATGTTAAGTGTAAGTTACAAGTTCAGGCTAGTCGTCATCGTCGCCGTCGCCACCACCACCACCACCACCATCAGGATGCTGTCGGCCGCAATGCAACAAAGACAGCTTTCATTTCTTAACCGCCGCTCTCCACTTAGCTCTCTGCTGTGAAAGTGATGTCAATGAGTCGGTCCTAATGTCTCTCAGCTTCAGGTTTCTCTTGATAGTATCCTTGAACCGGAGACGAGGGCGTCCTCTCATTCTCTGACCAGAAGACAATTGAGAATAAAGGATCTGCTTTGATAGCCTGTCTGTTGACATCCTCATCACATGTCCAGTCCACCAGAGGTTCTTTCTGATCATAAGATCTTCCATAGAGGACAGCCCTCTCCGATCAAGTATTTCCTTGTTTGTCACTTTGTCCTTCCAAGTTATCCTCAAAATCCCACCACACACCTACACCACCACACCCATCCCTAAACCCCCACCACATCCCTAAACCCGCACCACACACCTACACCCCTACCACACACCTACACCTCAGCCCACACCAACACCCCTAAACCCTCAGCACACACCTACACCCCCACCACACATCTACACCCCCCACCACACACCTACAGCCCCACCACACATACCTACACCCCCACCACATCCATAAACCCCCACTCATGAAAGGTCCCCATTAGAAATTAATTTTCATATATTTATAAGTAATCAGCGACATGGTTCTTACCCCAGCCTAGATGGGTCATATGAGTTGCTGTCAGTGGTATCTGAAACTAATCACAAACAACAAAAAGTTACAAATCATGCAAATATGAAATTAATGCAAGACATTTACAATCTCCTGGTCTGGATATTGAATAATTAATTGTATTTTACTGTTAATGTGTTATTTATACTAAAAATGCTGCTTATACGGCCATATATACATACTACAAAGCATTTTCTAATAGGATTATTAATAATTTGTTGACCTAAAAATCCATATTTAGGAAACATGGTTCATTTGTTTATTAATTGTCTTTTAGTAAAACATCTTAAGATTGTTAACAGTGTCGTAAGGGGTGATGAAAATAGGAAATATTGCGCCCAGAGCAGAATTCGAACCCACACCTATTGAACTCCGAGCAAGTGTGCTAACCATTACACCACCTAGGCTCGCTGATGTCACCACCCTGTCCACGTCTACCTTACTCTCCATGGCCTACGAAGAGGCATGGCCCAGGTCAGTGCTTTGTTTGTTTGTTGTTTTACATCTGAGCAACATCTAAGGTCATATCAGGACCGGTACCGACTTGTGACAGTGCACACTCATGGCGACTTTATAGTGCTGCCCCACTGAGACCAGGCAGCCAGCACCATGACCTGATATCCCATTCACTTCCATTATCTTGGCACTGAGCCAACCAGTCCTTGCCATATCCTAATAATGCCGAGCACCTGGCTAGGAAGCGACAAGTATAAATTTTTAAGTCATTGGTTTGACTCGACCAGGGTTCGAACCCACAAACCCATGGGTTCGGATTCCCTAATCTCCCAAAACAGGAGACGGATGCTCAACTCATTCGGCCATTCCATCTGGTACACTACATCTTTCACTGCTGGGTACATAAACAGTAGTGCATGTAAAGAATACTCAAATTACCCTCTATGTAAACCGGTTCGATAGTTGGAAGGTTAATTCCTCGTCTACCCCGACACTCATTCTGCGGTTTCACCTGCAAGTTAATACAGACATGCTTTTAAAAAAAGGCATTAGGTCCACTGGAAGTGGAACAGTCACCAAATAACGAACAACAATTTGATCAACAACACTGGACAAAGTGAGGGGAGAGGGGTCACGTAAAGATTTCAACATGTTAACTGTGATATAAAGGAAAGCTTGTTTTATTTAACGACTCCTCTAGAGGACATTGATTTTTATCATCGGCTATTGGACGTCTTTGGTGGAAACCCTCTGCCACCACACATGCTACTTTTCCCGATAAGCAGCAAGGGGTCTTTTATATGCACTTTCCCACAGACAGGACAGCACATAACAAAGCCTTTGATGAACCAGTTGTGGACCACTCGTTGGAACGGAAAATAGCCCAAACTACAAATGGGTCCACTGAGGAGGATCGATGGGATGACCCACACCGTCACAGGTGGATACTCTACCGCCTGAGCTGCAACCCGCACGGTGTAATACAAAGAGTCCATTTCCAGACCAGATCACAAAGTACATGGATGAAAGTGGTTCCCGGCTAAACACGTGGAAATCAGGCCGCGATTATTACACCGACGGCAAATTTCTGCGATAACGCGGATATTCTCCCACTTGGCACTGTCAGGGAATCGCGCAAAAATGCCGGAAGTCAGGTTTCAACTAACCTCTATTATCGCTCATATCTGACTAGCTCTTGTCTGGGTTTCATGTTCTAGCAACATCTAAGGACATATAAGAATGGGATTCAAACTCCCCAAGTGTTGTCATATACATATAATTTTTTTAAAGTTTGTATAAAGTTAATCGTAAACATAAATCGCGGAAATCCGCAAAACAGCGGAGATCTTTCATCCCTGAAAGTAGTACACATTAACATGTTATCATAGAACATGACAGGGGTTATGTTCTAGCAACATTTCAAGAAACCATAAAAGTCGCTCATGACACCCCACTCCCCACTTTCATAAGCTTTATACAACCGCGAAAATGTTGAACACTTTGGATCATCCCATATAAGTTATATGTATTAGAATATTTTTTAAACTAACTTGAGTGAGTAAGCAACTTATTGGAGTCAACATTAAAAGCCATAAAATATAACTATCACAATCAATTTGAGATAAGTTGTATGGAAGAAACAATAATAGCTATAAAACATAATTATCACAATCAATTTGAGACCGTTGTAGGGCAGAAGGGTCTTTTTTGCGAACACAGATAAACGGGTTTAGAAAAAGAATCCCCCCAAAAAACATGAATTTTAATGAGTAAACAATTTATTGGAGTAAACAATAAAAACTATAAATTAAACATGTTGGCTGCAGGCTAACATGGGTAATTTGCACACAAGGCTATGTCTATTTTTAGCGTTCCTGCTGAATCTCACTACCCCTAGCTCGTCACTTCACTGCTGGCTGGTCATCACTCAACTTCACTCACCCACCATCCCACCCACGACTAAAGGTGCGACTGCTGCTATGGACTGACAACCTGATGTCGCCTGGAATTCCTCGAATGGAATTGACTGCTTGATCTCACGATGCTCTGAACTGCTCAGGGCACGGGTCTCTGTACCTTGTCCTCAACTTGATTCTAGCTGATACGTCGGCCCAGATTAACTTGATTAAAACTTTAAAAATAAACCAGATCAGATCATTGTGAGGCAGCATGGTCTTTCTGCAAACAGAGACAGACAAACAAACAAACGAACACATTCACTTTGATTTATATAGAATTTCAGTGAAAGTACCCACATTGGTGGCAGCTGTGGCCTGCTGTGCTGGTTCTACTGCCGGAATTGGCAGTGGACTCACGGCAGATGGATGTCGACTTGGTGAAACTGAGACAAGAAAATTAAGGAATAGGAATTAAAGCTAAGATTCCATATACGCAGCTTGCAGCATGTGGCATGAATACCCATGCGATTCTCGGTCTTTCTTGCTACAAATTTGCGGATTGATTGGTGGTTGCTTTATGCCGTGTCGGCAGAGACAAACTTAGTATTTTAGAATTGTATTGTAGGAGTGACACATTCCATTAAATTAAGTTAACATTGCTTCTATGCAGCAATAAATATTTAATAATTGCACCAGTACCCAAGTTGGATATGTAGTACCATATCTTTTGTTTGTTTGTTGTTGTTTTACATCCTAGCAACATCTAAGATCATATCAGGACGGGCACCGACTTGTGACAGTGCGCACTCATGGTGACTTTATAGTGCTGTCCCACTGGGAAACCAGGCCACCGGCACCATGACCTGGTATCCCATTCAGTCACATTATCCTGACACTGAGAACACCAGTCCTTGCCCTGTCCTAATAATGCCGAGCACCTGGCTAAGAAGCGACAAGTATCAATTTTTAAGTCATAGGTTTGACTCGACCAGGGTTCGAACCCACGACCCCACTATCTACCAGCACGGGAGACGGATGCTCTAACTCATTCGGCCATCCCTTCAGTACCAAATCTAGCCAAGTACTTTGGTTTTGAAAATGCTATGCTTTCATCTGGTTATGCAACTTGTCATGTACTCAGTAGTTATAGGAGATTTCCACCACTGACACTTCCTCTGATGACAGTGGGAAGTAACAAGACTACCTAACCATGTTCATTATATAACCTCACATGCACTTTTGACATAGGCAGGCATAAATGCATAATTGTTGCTATTGTAGTAGGCTGCACTGACCTCTCAGGCAAGTAACCACATAGACAGGTAGGCATGGGTAGTATGTTGATATCAGGGAGCCTAGGTGGTGTAATGGTTAGCACACTGGCCCGGAATGCAAAGAGATGTGGGTTCGAATCCCACTCTAGGCACAATATTTCCCATTTTCATCACCCCCTACGACACTGGTTGCCGTGACCATGACCCTGTACAAGCTACACACTGTATGGTTGTTGAACCTACCCTGTGTATGTATGTGTAAGTGCATTGCTGTAAGTATGTAATTGTAAGCATTAAATGACCATTTAAAAGACTTACAATTCCAGGGAGACAAGTGTAGTACGCTGCACTGACCTCTCAGGCAAGTAACCACATAGACAGGTAGGCATGGGTAGTATGTATATATCAGGGAGCCTAGGTGGTGTAATGGTTAGCACACTGGACCGGAATGCAAAGATGTTGGTTCGAATCCCGCTCTAGGCTCAATGTTTCCCATTTTCATCACCCCCCATGACACTATCTAACCTGGCATTGGCAGTCGGTATTACTAGGATAAAACAAAGAGTTGCGGAATGAGGAAGACCAATTGTCTGCCATTGCAATTTCTCCCGCTTACTGTATATACTCGAAAATAAGACAAGTAAATTTACCACAAAAGAATTCTCCCATTCGGAGGTTGTCTTATACTTGCGATACCCCTCCGAGGGAGCATGGATGACACCCAGAATGACATATTGTGGCATGATGACTGACTCAGTCAGTGATGACAACATTGACGCTGGTGATGAATATTAGTGATGCTCTTAGTCATGAGCAGGTACTGCAGTTACTGGAGGAGTCTGAAGACGAGTCTGACTTTGAAGGTATTTGAGTGCCCAATGGTATTGTCTTTAATTTGTCAATAAATAAAATGAAGCTCTACCTATTGTCGGGGTAGGCCTAATACCAGATATTTCCTTTAAAAATGCCCCTCGATTTATACTCGAAGTTGACTTATACTCGACGTATATACGGTAACAACAAATGTAACAACTAAAAGGAGCTATAAGACGTACATGTAGAACCTGTGTCTGCCTCATAAGCCTTGATTAGGTTAGCCACTGCTTCCAACATCTCGTTCCAATGCAGGAGGCGCTGTAAGCTCCTAGAACAGGCCAACAATACTGACATCTTAACACAGTCCAAATAAACACATTTCTTCTTCGTTGTTCCACATCAATATGGCAAGAGTAGTGTCACATGACTACATCAATAACAATTAACAACAATTAACAGTCAGATAGATGTGAGTATTTCATGGTATTTAGAATGTAACCAGAAGTTCTCTTCTGAATTCATGTGTGGCTTTATGCCAGTAAAATGACTGAATATAGATAAATAGATTATTCTCACGGTCTGACATGGAGGAACAAGGCAAAAACAAAAAAACCACCCCAAAATGATCATGTATTTGAGCTCCAGCCCAGCTGATAGGGACTGATTTGTCCAAGACAATTAGGACGAGTATCCCATGATATTGACGATATCGCACCCTAAAAGAGACAGAGACTATAAGCACTACATTCATTAGACATACACACCTCTTTGTGAAGGACATCTTACACAGGGGGCAGGGAGCATCCCGCTGGTTCCCGATCGTCACAAACAGGCAGTGTCTGCTCAAAGGCAATTGAACATAAACCTATTGACAAAACTAAATTAAATAACAAAATAACTGAAAGAATTTTTTTGTTAACAGATGAAAATCACCATTATTCTTTTTATGTTGTGTTTGTCATTCAAGGAATAGCCATTGTTTATCCATTTCGAATAAATTGGATTTTTTCTCTTTTTATTATCCCAGCAACATTGTATTTGTAACATATGGTAATGAGATACTGTATTAATGATACCTCAAATATTATGAAGAATATCCACTGTACCCAAATAGATTTCTATTTTGCTTCACACAGAAACATAGTTGCATTTGTTTCGCCTTTAACAACAACAACAAAATATTAAGACTACTTAAGATTGTACTTACTTGCAAAATATATGGCCACATTTTGTCGTCACTGGATTTTGCATCAATTCGAGACTATCAAAATGGACAAAGAAAAACTGAGGTTTAAATACATAAAAATGCCGATTTCATTCACTCTTCGAAGATCAATCTGAAGAAAATTTAATTGAGTTGAAAATAAAACTATCAGGAAATAATCCAACAAGACTTGAATAAATAGTTGTGGTTTAAAACTGTTGTTGTAGGAATAACAACAGGCAAACCGCGTACCAAATTCTGTACATATTTGGTATTACAGTGATCACGGTACCATTGAATGACAGTTTCCAATGGGTCCGATGGTATTAGCAAGACCCATTGATCACTAATAGTCACTGACTTCTACAATTACTACTGATATGCCTGCATCAGTAAGTCTATGGCACCTCCTATTTCTAGGTAGTCATTCATCAAAGTACTAATGATGTTCAACATTGCTTAGCGGATGAGATTTGGTGTTTCCAACGTGATAATAGACTTCTTAAAAATATTACTTTCTCAAAAATATATTCTGATGTCAGCTCTACGGACTCACCAGATAGCGCATTCAAAATTCTTCTGCAAGAGTCCAATAGTCTCCTCTATCTTCCGTGAACTCCGTCTTCGTTGACTCATGATTGTGAGTGAGGCCCTTGGCGAGCTGTACAAAATAATGTACAGGTTTTAATCGATTTTATGAAAATAATCTCCATTGTCTCCTACATAAATACAAAAATCCATCAAATATAACCCTTTAAGGCGATCCACTTATAAATATTGCCACATAGCAGTGGCAACACATATGATATGCTTTAATTCTGAGAAGTATCGCAGTGAAATAGAATTAGAACGATGTCTTCCTCACACGTTCAAATCTTCTACATTGAATCTTATCATTTAGTCTCCACTTAGCTCCAAGAGGAATATTTTTCACAGAGTAGAATGACATTGTTATTTTATTTCCTCCATTTCTTTCTTTGTTATAGAAGAAAATATATAACTACATACCCGGCTTAAAAAAATAATATCAATACATCATTTTTATAGTTGGTACTGTTATCTGACTAGGGCCAGCCCCAGCACAAAGCGCCACCCACCACCAATATTAATGTCTGTTCCTTTTATTTGGGTAAAAATAGATGGAATGGTCGATTGGGTTAAACGTAGTTTTTCCTGTACGGAAAGTATAGAAAACAGCTTTGTGTGCCTAGTACTATGGACATTACTGCATGAGAGCACCATGCACACACAAAACATACCAAGTATGCACATGAAATGAGGTACAAGAGCATAAATATAATTATAAAAGTAAAGATACAAATTCTCAGCCCAGACCAACACTCACTAAAGCCGTGTTTACACGGGGAATTGTAAAGCGAATCAGGCAAAGTGATTTATATGAAGCGAATTAGTCACGCGTTTACACGGACTGAGTTTGAAAGTGTTTCGGCGCCGGGAACCAGCAGCCTAATACCCCAGTCACACGAGAGGCAGCGTTCGCCGCCAACCTCCCTACGCCCTAAAGGACGCCAACCACCCAGCGTTCCATTCGATACATTAATTCAAATTCGTTTTAGGCGCCATGTCGGCGTCAGGTCGGAGCCGACCACATGGTGACTGCAGCATCGCATGTGTTGGCACCAAGCCAGGGTGGCGCCAGGGGTCGGGGCGCCGCTGTGTCGCCACCATATTTTGAATGCGCGATGTTACAGGACGTATGGAGGTTGCACGTGTAGCAGCAGCAACCTCCTTGCGTCCAAAATTTCCGAAATGGACGCCGGGAGGTTGGCGTCCTTGCGGCGACAGCACTTAATGAGGGTGTAAGGAGGGCGCAAGGAGGACGTTTTGACGTCGCTAATCGATCTTAAGCAAACGCAGGCCTCGTGTGACTGAGGTGTTACTAGTGTCCGCATGCTGTAAGGCGGTTCGAGCACATGCTATATGTTTTTAGTTTTACACGCGTCGATTTCCGACGCTGAGTGAGCTTGCAACTTATATCGCTTGGAAATTTAAGGTTAAATTTAATTAAATGTTGTTCCTTATTTGATATCGTTAATTCTTTTAAATATGAATCGCATTCAATAGATTTCGGCCTAATCGGCTCCTAAACACTGCGGGGCAACCAGCAAGAGTTACACTAGAGCTTGGGTACGGACGCGACCGCCTATTTTACACTATCGCCGCCCGGGAACAAGCTGTATCGCTTCATATAAACCACCTCGCAAGGTGGTTTACATAAAGTGAATCATATGAAGCGAATCAGCCCTAATCCACCTCAGAGTCATGTTTACACGGCGAATGTGAGGCGAACTAGGCAAGGCGCATTATATGAGCCGTTTTAACTCACCCATGTAAACACGGCTTAAGATAAATTAATTAATATGTCAATACAACAGTCACCAATATTTACACACATGCGGGTTGGTGGGTCCTTGGGTGTGGGGTTGCGTGCATGGGAGAGTGATTGCGAGGACCCGGGTTTGGTGGTTGATGGGCCACCTACTCTTACTACACTTCCTCTGACAGAACTGAAGGGCCAACCAGGCTTCAAGATTGGCCATCTAAACATACAAAGTCTCCCCAACAAGATTGACCAGCTAAGGATAGACCTACCTGAGTTAGGATTTTATGTCTTAGATTATTTAGACTGTCAACTACAATAGTAAGATGGCCGGAAGACTAGTGGTCCGGGGCTGACAAATGTCATCTTCAGATAAATAAATACTTTACCCCCAAAAAAGTATGTGGTTCGATTCATTATGATGGAGACAAACCAAATACATATGATAATGATATTTGGCTTGTTATTTAGAATTACTAATGGCAATACTATATTAGTTTGAGATAATAGGACAAGGCCTCGTTTAGTTGTTGTGTCACTGTGACTAAGTCTAGTTATAGGTGGTCCATTGTGTGCAAAACCGCTGTCTGCTTAGCACAGTTTACCTTGTTTTAGTGGTTTTTCATTATCAGATATCCTGTGTGCTTTTGATCCAATTTCTATTAATTAAAAAAAGAAGAAAGAAGGTTCCATGTCTTGTCTGAAAAAAATATAAATTAATATTGATCCAGAAAGTACGTCCTAACACCAACTCAGGCAGTGTTAGGAACTGAGTGTGGGATCCACTCTACACATGTATGTCCTATTCCAATGCCAATTGATGGAAGTAGTCTCAACCAGGCTATCTGAAACCTAGACTAATCCTAATCCTAAAGGTCCTATACTTAGCTTCATTTACATATCCAAAGTGGCACTTATGACTTCTACTTATCCTATCCATATATTTTTTATACTAAAATATCCAGGATTAAATGCTTCATATGATTGTGCATTTTTCAAATTAATCAGAGACAAAAACTGAATGTTCACTCTTTCAGGAAAATGGAATAGCCCGTCCATGCCATGGCCCGTCCCTGTTGAGTGCCAAAAAAATTCAAACTCCTTCAATAATAAAACAAAAGGCACCCCTGGAAATGGCTGCCAAGGTGTGGAATGCCCAAACGGTAAAGGAACGACAAATTCCTGACCTAAAACTTACAAAAAATATCTGTGCAAAATAAGGCTAGGAAACCTCGACTAAGCTGCAGTGCAAAGGGGCATGTGATATGTCACGGCCCACCAGCGGGATGCCCAATGGAAGGTAACCATGTCAAAAGTAGCCAGATAACACACCACACAGCTATGTACAAGCCTATGATATGTAAATAGGAGTAGGTTAGTCTAGTAATAAGAGTAGAACAAAATAAAATACATATATGCCAAGAAAATTAAAAAAAACTAACATAGGCTACTAACCATACCAACCAACTATCTATCTGCTACTGAAATGCAGGAATCAAATACCTTATCAGCTGCTACTGTGTGTGAAATAACACAACACTACAACTGGCCAGCATTGAAAACAAGCCTGGGTACCCAGGCTTATATGCTATGGACAGTATAAATACAGCCTCAATTAAAAAAAAAAAATAATTTAATTAAAAAAAAAAGAATTTGTGCTGCAGCAATGCTATTTTTATGCGGAGCATTTATTTTTGCTAAATAAATTTAAAAGCTTTCATTGGGTAGATAAAAAGATCTTAATGCGTCATTGAAGAGGAAGATCTGAAGTATTTAATTTAACCTAAGAGCAATTTTCTCTGAAAGGATTAAAAAGCAGAGATAATCGTGCAAGTTGGGATATTCTGAGTGTCAGTGCCAGTGGTAGCCATACTGGATCACGGCCTCAAAAACTATTTTCGCAAAATAAATTCAAGAATTCCAATTGGCTGATAAAAAAGAAAAGCTGAAGGTGAAATTGTAGAGAAAGATCTGAACTATTTAATAGAAATAAGAGAAATTTGCTTTCAAAGCACCAAAAAGCACAAATTACTGTGATAGGGTAGTTTTAGTGTTGTCTTTGTTTTACCCTTCGCGCATTGTGAGCGCAAAAAGTGCTCACGAATGCGTAGCCATGGAGGCTACAGATACGTGAGGAACTAGGGCGCATGCAGTCACTGCCATACGTATAGACCAGCAGGCTACAAATACGGCTCACGTACGCGTAGCCACTGCCAATAATAAATTCAGTAAAAAATCACAACTCCTCTTCTACTTATCCTATCCATATATTTTTTATACTAAAGTATCCAGGATTAAATGCTTCATATGATTGTAATTTTCAAATTAATCAGAGACAAAAACTGAATGTTCACTCTTTCAGGAAAATGGAATAGCATGTCCATGCCATGGCCCGTCCCTGTTGAGTGCCAAAAAAAATCAAACTCCTTCAAAAATAAAACAAAAGGCACCCCTGGAAAGAGCTTGAAAGGCCCTTTAAAATGACACCAAGATTATGAGAATAGGTGGACTATTAAGGAAGTTATGACAGTTTCCATCTCTGAAATTGGTCCTTACTTTCTTCCATGAAATTAAGGTAAAAAGCACTAGATTTCTGTGACTGAATTTGGTGACTTTTATGTGAGAATGCATGTAATTTCTTTAATAATTGAGATATCTAGATGAAATTTGGACTGAAGCTAGTTTAAGGCATGTTCTATTGATATAATTCAATAAAATGACATTTGAAACAAAATTAAGTGACCTGAAAAAAAGTAAAGTGACCTGAAACAATAAATTTCCGTGACTGAAATTGGTGAAATTCATGTACTTTCTTTAATAATTGAGATATCTTGATGAAACTTTCAACGAAGCTAGTTTAATTCATGTTCTATTGATACAATTCAATAAAATGAAATTTGAAATAAAATAAGTGACATGAAAATAACATTTGTGGTTAATTAGTGAACTCTATGACCATTTGTTCACAACATACTCCATAAAGGTAAATCAACAAATCACGATCAAGAGTCATTCTCAAAATATCAGTTAAGCATAAGATCATATATGAGATCAGCTGCCAAGGCAAAGAATGATACATCATAGTCAGTAGCATCGTCATAAGACTCATTCTCTGACCAATAAGCAACCACATACTTTTTGAGGTGAGTCTCAGAAAAAGTGATAATGACAAGTGCATACTTGTTGCATTCCTGAATGCACCAATCATGAAGAACTCATCACAATTTCCCCAAACTCAACAGTATATAAGATTAATAATGGTTACTCACCACAGTCTACTTTTTAAATGTTTCAGATTGCTATAAAGGGTGAATTTGCAGGTTTAAATTGAGTGAAACTTTTGAAGTTGTTATTGGAATAGCAAAACTTGACCAAATTGAAATAGTTTAAAACTAAGCTGTAAAGTATAAAGGGATTCCCATACTACATAATAAACTAGGAATACCCAATAATATTGACCAATGCAAACGGATCATAGAGGCTTTTTTCTACACCACTGCACAAACAAGGTCGGATTTGCTGGATCAGTTTTGTGGTAAGAAAATATCCGCCGCTGGTCGGCGGTTTGGCACATACCTACTATCGTACTATTTATATAGGGTATTCACGTGACGACACGAACCGGATGCGCGGCCATTGTGGCGATATCAACCAGTAAACATCCCATAGAGTTTGGCTGTACGCGCAGTGGAAAACGTGTATTTCATTCAAAATTAATAGAATTCCGGAACCCTAACCTTATAAATTTAATATAATCTATTCGTTGAATATGTTTTCTATATGTGTACCAAGCAGTTTGTTTCTAAGTGGTGTAGTTTTAGAGATATTTCGCCTTTTCTGTATGAAGATTGCTCACGGCCATTGACAATGCACTGGCACTGACACTCAGAATATCCCAACTTTCACTATTACCTCTGTTTTTAATACTTTCAGCGTAAATTGCTCTTAGGTTACATTAAATACTTCAGATCTTCCTCTTCAATCGCGCATTAAGATATTTTTAATCGATCCAATGAAAGCTTTAAAATTTATTTTACAAAAAATAAATGCTCCACATAGACATAGCATTGCCGATTTTACCCTTCGCGGGCAGTTTGCCGGTACGCG
The DNA here is from genome assembly GCA_030323885.1 of Branchipolynoe longqiensis. Lineage (NCBI taxonomy): Eukaryota > Metazoa > Annelida > Polychaeta > Phyllodocida > Polynoidae > Branchipolynoe > Branchipolynoe longqiensis. The sequence continues at coordinate 36,735,298 of CM059196.1, read as the reverse complement.
CAGTGCAAAACGCCAGTTTTATTCAAATTTAATAGAAATCCATAACCCTAACCGTATCAATTTAATATAATATTTTTGGTAAACATGTTTTCTATGTGTATTCCAATCAGTTTGTTTCTAAGTGGTGTAGTTTCAGAGATATTTAACCTTTTCTGGAGGAAGATTGCTCATAGCCATTCAGTTTGCACTGTGACAGTGTGTTATTATTGTGGTTACTATCGCCGCAATGGCCGCACTTCCGCTTAGCGTGACGTCGGTGCATACCCTATATTGTCACTGTCAGTAGACGAATCGATTCTGGGCCGTGTTCAGGCTCCGTCTCGGAGGCGCCTCGGAGGCGCCCGTGACGTCAGGCTAGTCTGAACAACAACAGCCAGTTGGTCGCCTCGAAAATGGCTGCCCCCATAGGAGGCGGCCATTTGCATCGAAATGCTGCGCTCTGATTGGATGAAACCACTGCACACGGCGGCCATTTTCGAGGCGCTGTTTGTCTCCAACCTGAAAAGGGAGGCGTCTCCGAGACGTCTCCGAGACGCACCCTGAACGGAAATAGGCCAAAAAGCATCGCCGAGACGTCTCCGAGACGGACCCTGAACGCGGCCCAGGTGTTACTTATTTACCCCTTCGGCACTGTCTCATGGAGGTTAATATTTTATGTGATCTGATCTAGGTATGATCTCACTGACTGTCCTCAGGCTCAGCCTCACGCCCTCAGTCAGGGCACATACGCAGTAACTTATTACTTAAACAAAGTAAGTTAAAGCAATAAAGGCCCCACTCACTTGTCCGTTCAAGTTTCAGTCCCACATTTAAGTTATCGAGTTACTCAGTTAGTCGATTCTCACATTTGCTGCCCCCAAATAAGAGCTTGCGAGAGCAAACTTCAGAGATCAGCAGCGGTCATTCCTAACTTCAAACAACAAAATTCTTTTTTTGTTAACCCAACAAGTATTCGATTGGCAATATTAACCTGAGTTGAATGCACCTACCAACATTAATTCGGCGCGCCCAAACACACGGAGTATCTTGGAAACAAACACACCCAGAACATTTCTGGTAAACATTTTTGTTGACATGATGTTGACATTATATTGTCATCCCATATAGGTCAAATGATTCGAGACTTGACTTATTCACCCTGCGGGTACGTTCTCTATTTCCTATTATAACAAACCAGTAGTGTTGCTGGACATTTAAGATAAACTTACCCTCAATGAAAACTTCTTGTCTTGAGCGCGCCTTGTTTTGCATTTCCCGCAGTATTTCCTTATATGCAGGTAACGAGAAATACATGTTATTATTCTGAATATTATCTTCTGATACATCGTTAGCAATAATAACTCAAATTAAATATGTTTAGTAAATTAATCGGTAATAACATCTGTTATAATGTTGATATATTCCCACATAACATGGTACTTCATGTCCATTTTGTTGGTATCAATACAAATGACGCCATAGTTGTGTTCTATATTCACCTGCAGGCAAATCCAAAAGCTGTCAGATTTGTCTCTGCTATTTATTTGGGTTAGTTCTCAAAAGGGAATGGATAGTAATATGTGCTGAGACGCAGTTCAGTTTAGAATGGGATGAATGTGCATCTAGTGATCTAGAAATAACATATATCTTCCATTTTGTGCAGTGTATCACAAATTAGAATCTGTCAAAATGGCGATGCCTCTATTTATGAAGCGAGGAAAGAGAGCGGTAGCAAAATACTTCAAGGATGAAGGGACTCGAAAACCTGTTCTTCAGCAACTAAATGAAATTATGGATTATCTTTTGGATCCCAAAAAAACAATTGATGACTCTGAGACATTGGATTGGTGTCGTTGGATTGTTGCTGGGGGAGTAACGTTTGAGGAGTTTTCACAAGAAGGTGGGTAGATCCCTTTCGACACCTGGCAGCTGGAAATTATTATGTTAGGGATGTTGCTAATGATTTACTAGACTTGACTCTTGAGTACTAAATCATAAATGGTCAACTATCGATAATCGGACTATTTGTCATTGGCATTGCCACAATCATGCCAGTGTTTGAAGTTTGACGACTGCCGTAATAGGACCACTGACTGACTGAGTGAGCTGTGGTTGGAAAGAGGGGGTGCCTCTTGTCTGGATACTTACTGAAAAGACAATATCAAATATGAATATTGCAAAATTGTCAACACGGTCACGGTTGCTAATTGACAACTCAATCACTAATCACTAAATCAGTCAATGAGCAATGACTTCCCTCTGATCCAAGTGTTACTACAACTAATTGAACTACCATATGCCATAATCTAATATCTCTGTTTGGCATAACTTACAGCGTCATCAAAGGCTGGTGGTTCTCTAGTGGTTCTCATACTACTAGCAATGTGGACAAAATTTTCAAACCAAACCTATCTGAAAATGAATGGCATTCTTGGAAAGCTTTGAAAACCATACAAGAAAATCCAACAATCGTGTCAATCGGTTGATTATTAAGCGTGCTAGAGCTATTTCAATTTCGGTAATGAGGGGTAATTTCCTGCCATTATTTTAATGCTTTAGCATTACAAGGGTGTGACCCAAAATCTAGATATTTAGTCAATTTTTTTTCTAACTTGCTTAATAATCGATACATCTCACTGAAATGTTCGGTGTAAGTAGATCCCTAGCTGCTCTATTGATTTCATCCATCAAAAGAAAGGTGACTTGGAGGATATACGCCATTAAAATAAAACTAAATGAATACATTAGTGATTTAGAAGGAAGTTATAGAAATTTCTCATTGTTTAATGAGTATATCCATGGGTCCATTGTAACTTATTAATATGTCAACTTACAAGTAAGTCTAGTATAACTATCATATATCCATGAAATGTGAAGTTTTTTTCCTTTGTTTTAATGTTTTAGCATTACAAGTGTGTGACCCAAAACCTATATATTTAATAATTTAGTCATTTTTTGTTCTAACTTCCTAAATAATCGAGATATCTGAATGAAATTTTCAGTGTAAGTAGATGCCTATCTCCTCTGTCGATTCCACCCATTAGAATAAAAGTAAATGCACACATTAGTGACATATTTGTGGATTTTTGATTGTCATTGATATGATTGATCTTATAACACTGAAAATTTGGGGACCTAGCAAAGTACCTTTTCGACCTTACAGCATCATGAAACTTCACACAATGGTCAATTAATAACAGACTGTCCATATACCTTTTAAAGCTACCCAAGATATATAGAAGGTGGAGTTTGAGTGTTGAAATCAAGTCAAATCTTCTGAATGTGCACAGACACAGAAAATGTGAACGGATTTGCAAATTGTAAACATGAGGGTGTAGATGGACATTTTATCTACATCATAGGCTGAAATTTATGGGGACATCCCATAAGAGGCACTGAAAAGAAAGCATTTTGAGGGACCCCTCTGTTATCAGAACGATTTTTCCAGGAACATATATTTGGCAGAAAACGGCCGTCGCGTGGCGCGCGGACGTGCACATAGCTATTCATACCATGTCTATTTGGTGTGGGAGGTTAAAAATTCCTTGGGTTGGTAAAAGTGTAGGCTCTGGATTTCTATCGACAAACTGTATAATGGTGAAAACAAGTCTATTCAGACTTGTCCATGATAGGCGGTGTAAATCTTCAAGGGGGGGCGGGGGGGGGGGGAAGCTGCATAGTCCGATAGAGCATGAAATTTACAAAACCAAAACATTTAGCTAATTTTGATTCTACCTATCAAACTTAGATATTACTGCACTTATTAAGCGTTTGTAGTCACATAAAAGGGCATTCTAAGTCAGTTTAATGAAACATGTTGGTGCAGAAGCTTAGGGTGTCAGAGTTTTGGCATGCTTTCTAAAATTAATTTGTCATGTTTGCACTTCAAATATATCAAAAGTTAGCCATTCAAAACAAATGTTACTTCAAACTAAAGTAAGGTAAATTATAATAATCAATTTAATATTATATATCTCTGAAAAATGATAGCAACTCAAAATAATCAGACTATGCAACTTTAATTAAAATCATTTTCCCTCAGTCCGTGTTTCTCACCACTTGGCAGACTTAGTAGTTTGTGTAAACACCGGAGTGAATATGCTGGGATATAAATAGCGCTGCTTGTGCTTGCAGTGTGCCGCTACAACAACGCCGTGACCTGTGGACTGGTGTGGACAGCTAACTTTGTGGCGTACCGATGCAGGACCTGTGGCATCTCCCCATGCATGTCACTTTGCGCAGACTGCTTCCAGGCCAGCGACCACACCGGGCACGATTTTAACATGTTCCGCAGCCAGGCTGGGGGTGCCTGCGACTGCGGTGACATCAATGTCATGAAGCCTGAAGGGTGGGTTCCGTGCCTTTAAAAACAAATTTGTTGACTTTTTTCTTTCTTTCTTTCTTTCTTTTTCTTAATTGATTTAATTTTTGAATATATCTGAATATAACATCAATTGCTTTCAATGAATTCAGGACATTGCTCCTTGCATAGTGACAAATATATATTCTTTTAAATGATTATGTCACACTAATTCTTCACAAATTGGATGGGCTGCTAGTAAAGCAGCATATTGAGTTCGAGAACCACTTATAAAGCTATCAATCATTCAATGGTAAAGCACCAGAATATCTGTGCATTCTTCTGTCCTTCAAACTGTCATTTCAAACTCTTTTTTTGTGTGTGTATATTATTGTCGTGTATCCTTGTCGGGGTCTATAGGATGAACAGATATTTTGGAGTGATCAAATTGGAGACATGACTGGTTTCAAGAGGGAGGAGAAAATCCCTTGTTTATATTAGGAACTGTGATAGATGTACAATACAGTTTCTGAGTCGTAGCAACTGAAATGGATATACACAACATTTATTATTAAAATTTATTTATATTTTGAAGGTTTTGTATGCGTCACGGTCCGGAGCACACCTGCCAGCTGCCTACTTGTCCACCTGACTTGCTGTCTGTTGCGGAGACAATCATGCCTAAACTGGTCTTTAGGCTGGTGCAGCATCTCCGCGACAATAGTAAACCAGGTATGTACATAGTCGTCGTAGTGCACAGGAGCAGGACGTAGCTCAGGCAGTAGAGTGTCCACCTGTGACGGTGTGGATCATCCGATCAATCCTGCTCAGTGGACCCATTTGCAGTTTGGGCTATTTTCCATTCTAACCATCGGTCCACAACTGGTTCATCAAAGGCTGTGGTATGTGCTGTCCTGGGTGTGGGAAAGTGCCTATAAAAGACCCCTTACTCCTTATCAGAAAGAGTAGCCTATGTGGTGGCAGCAGGTTTCCTCCAAAGAAATATGTCAGAATGACAATATGTTTGATGTCCAGTAGCTGATGATAAAACTCAATGTGCTCTAGAGGCCTCATTAAATAAAACAAACTCCTGTCCTGGTGTGCATCTCAGTACACACAATATTGACTCTGTTGTATTATTATTTCAAGATACGATTTTACATACATGCATGCATCTGTAAGAGTCATAGTAGGTGAGCGGAATGATTTCAAATGGATCGAACCCAAAGACTAAGTCCCATTTGAAGTCGGTCTGTCCACACACATCGTGAGCTATTTTGCGATTCACTATGGAACTATATTCTAGTGTCTTCTAGTGTAACCTATATAGGTATACCCACTTTTTTCCCACCAAATGACATGAAACTTGCCGGAAATGGACTTTGTATCAATTAAAAATCACAAGCAAACTCTCCAGGCTCTAGCTGTACTTAAAAATGAGATATGGCAGATTGAAAATACATATATTTTGGCTGTTTGTGCAAATAACTCAAATTACCATTTTTCAACACTCATAAAATCAAAACTATTGATAATATAGAATTCATATGGCATCAGTGTCATTCGGCTGATTAGAAAAGCAACTTTATACGTGTGCAATAGAAGTGTTGCTTGGCTCAGTTTGCAGATCACCGGGATACCGCTACTTAAAGTTACATAGTCCGATGGTTTTGATTTTCTGAGATGAATATATCATTTTAATCGTTTAGCCTAGCTTACTTTAGTTTGAAGTAACTTTTATTTTAAATGTCTATCTTTTGACATATTTGAAGTGTAACCATGCAAAATTAATTTTGGCAAGCACACCAAAACTCTGATACCATAGGCTTCTGCAGTAACAGGTTGAACTATTAAATTGCCTCAGTAAATATTCCTTCTATTTGGAAACAAATAATTTAATAAGTGCACCAGTATCTAAGTTGGATATGTAGAATCAAACCTAGATAATTGTTTTGGTTTTGAAAATTTGATATTTTAATCAGACTATGTGGCTTTAAATTTTAATGAGGACGCATTGTAAGGACTAGGACTCGAATCTGTGGTTGTGTAGGCAGGCTATAGTGAAATCAATATGTACAAAGAGAAAGGAAGAGTATAAAGTGTAAAGGAAGAGAGATAGTCAAGCCCTCTGGTTTATTATTTATATGGTAACATGGGTTTATTGTAGAGTATCACCCCACCCCTTTCCCCCAATGGGAAACAAACATTCTTGGCCCTACCAATAGGGATCCAGCATTCCTGGTCCCCATGGCTACCAGTGGTCTGCCCACCACCACCAAGCTGTGTGGCCCCCCTGGCCACCACCAACCTTGACCCTGAGTGTGGTGATCCTACCCAGCAGAGGGGGAGGAGGTAGGCCCTGATTGCGGTTACACCCAGCCCTGCTAGCACCACTATGTCTATTTACATCCCACTCAGGCACCACCAGCACTTACATATATATATATATTTTACCTCGGTATATAGCCTCAGGCTAGCCGCAGGCTAGGGAGAGGTAAGCACATCCGGGTCCAGCAATTAGCATAAGCAGCTCACGGCGGGAGGACGTTCGCTGAGCTGCTCCGGCAGGATTTAACTACTACAACACTTTAACCAACTGTAAGTATTGCAAAATAGCGATAAACTTCTTAAGGATGGTTTTTAGCATCCAATTATGAAAGCTTAGAACTTTCTCAGGTCCGATTTGGACATGTTTTGGTGTTATAAAAAACACAAGGTTAGAACACTTATGTACAGAACCGAAACCGATACCGCTTGATATAGCGCAACCTGTATACAGACAGGCAGAGATGTTAACCCGAGTTGCATCTCCTAAGGAAATTCCTCCGAACCCTAAAAGAGGGTTTTGTTGGGGATGATCCTGGGTTTCTTTTATAGACTCCCCGACCGGTTTTTGAGGCGAGCCTCCGAGTTTCGTAATATTTTCTTCAACTTGCTAGCGCAGAATGCTGCGGGTGGGAGAAGTGTACGAAACAGAGAGAGCGGGCGTGCCAATGGCCGCCCCTCCGTATGGTTGGTTTCACTACCGATAAAACCTACGGCATACCATTAGCTTAACGCCTGTATACAGAACGGTGTAAACACGTTACTCTATACCTGGGGCTCACTTTGTGACCATGTTGAGACGATACCGGTATTAAGTAACTTTTTTGTTACAGAAACCGATGGCCACCAAGCGCAACAAAGTTCCGCCGGCAGCGGCAGAAGGCCGCGTGCCCTCAGGGTACGATTCGTTGCCGCCACAGATGCGGCCACCGTCCCCACAGCCAGGAGCTGGTCCTTCGGATAAGGATAGCGGAGACGAGGACCTAGAGGACAAGATCGTCAGACTTATGGAGAAGTACAAACATACGCAACCCGTTACACGGGTTTCCTCTCCTCCTATCCCAGACGACGACTGGGAAGACTTTTCGGATGATGAAACAGAATCAGCATTTGAGGTTCCGAAACTGAAAGTCAAAGGGCACAAAAGACCCGTGAGTAGCTCAGGTGATGAATTCACCAAAGTCAACAAGAAGCGGGTTAAAAAGACCAAGAAAAACAAAAAGAAGAAGAAGGACTCATCATCTGATGATTCAGATGACTCGTCCTCGACGGAGTCTGACTCAGACACCGAAAGAGCGGGTGTCTATGCACGGATAGCGGCAAAAATTAAAAAGAAATGCCCGTTGGCGAAAGCAAAGAGGTTGTGTACCACAACCATGATGAGGGAAACGTTAAAAGGACATTTCCACACATTTAAACCCGCTGAGGTGATCAGTAAGCTGACCGAACAAATCTCGGGAATCAAAGGCGTTCCCGAGTCCATCAGCAAAGAAATGGATGCAGGTATCCATCTCTCGGACGAAAGACGGCGTTACGAGAACGCGTTGTGTACCATCCATAGAGCAGTGCTCGGAGCTCTGACTTCCATAACTCCGGTAGCAAACAGAATGCAAGCCGAGAATAAATTCTCGTCGCTTGCTCGCACCATGGATAAAGGCATTGCGCTGCTTACCGCAGCATCGAACTTTATGATGTTTCGAGAACGTCTATAAGTCGGTGACCACAGATGCTGGCAAAGAAGTAGCCAGGTCTAAGAAAGTTACGGACAATGACGGTAAAGAATACACACTTTACCTCCCACCAAAGCCAGTGCTAGGTAAGCCGCTGGACAAAACCAAAATGTTTTGGGGACAGCTAGCGCACCTCTTCAAAGCAGTGGCGGTAGACACTAAAAGCGCTAAGAACACGGACAGGGGTAAAAAGTTCGACAACCCCAGCAAATTCCGACGCCCCCGCTCGGATTTTCGCTTCCGCCGAGGAGGCAGGCCAGGACGAGGAGGTCCATCCTTCGGGTTCAATCCCAGAGGACGAGGGAGAGGAGAACGACAGACCACGGGGTGGAACGACAACCGCGGGTACAAAAGGGAGTTTGCACCCAGTTCCCACGGCCAGGAGCCAAGTAGAGTCGACAACACAGACTTCTACCCTCAACATGGTGTCTGAAGAGACACAAACATATGTAAGCAAATTTAAGGCAGGAAATATCCTGAACTGTTTACAAAACTGGTGTAAAATTACAACTGATAGCGAAATTTTGGACATTGTTAAAGGGGTTCAAATGCCGTTCACAGATATACCAAAACAGGAAAGAGTTCCGTTCCCATATAAATTTAACGCAGAAGAAAAACTACAAATTGATTTTCAGGTTTCTCTTTTTGAGACAAAGAGAATTATTGAACGAGTACAAAACACAGAAGGACAGTTTATTTCTAATGTTTTTTCTAGGCCGAAACCAAATGGCGAAATTCGCATGATTTTGGATTTAACAAAATTAAATGAATCGGTTACATAGAAACATTTAAAAATGTTCTCATTAGAAACGGCGAGAGATTTAATTACGCCGGAAGCCTGGCTCGCCAGTGTAGACTTAAGAGATGCGTATTACACAGTCTCCATTTGCAAAGAACACAGAAAATTTCTGAGATTTATTTGGAACGGTACCCTCTTCCAATTTACATGCATGCCTAATGGTCTAGCTTGCGCACCTCGACTGTTTACAAAGTTATTAAAACTTGTTTTTGCAGTCATGGGTAGAATAGGACACACAATGTTCCCATACATAGATGATTCATTTATTATGGCAGAATCCTTTGACAATTGCCAAACAGCAGTTAATGATTTGTGTGATTTATTAACAGATTTAGGTTTTTACATTCATGACAAGAAATCTGTTTTCGTCCCGAATCGGGAATTAAAATGCTTAGGTTTTCTGATTAACACCAAAGCCATGACCATATCTCTAACGGAACAGAAACTACAGAAGTTTCATGACACGGCCTCCCAGCTGCTTGACATATCCAGGCCAAAGATTAGACAGGTCGCCGTCCTTATCGGTATAATGGTCTCGTATGCACCGGCTGTTCTTTATGGAGCGGCGCATATCAAGTCTCTAGAAATAGACAAGAATAGAGCTTTAGCACGCACAAAAGGTAACTTCGAAAGACCAATGAACATTTCCCAAGACGGGTGTAAAGACATTTTTTGGTGGATCGAGAATATTAATAACTCTCCCAATCCCATTCGAATGGGTCAACCCAACACGGTAGTTACTACCGATGCTTCATTACAAGGTTGGGGAGCTCATCGAAATGATGTAGCAACAGGGGGTAGATGGTTAGATAACGAAAAATCAGACCATATTAATGTTCTTGAATTAAGAGCGATTTACTTGGGCCTTTTGAGTCTAATTAAAATACCTAAAAAGACGGTTCAACTTCTGACAGATAACACTACAGCTATGGCATATGTCAGGAATATGGGAGGTACAAAGTCAAAAGAATGCAATAACTTGGCACAGAGTATTTGGAATTGGGCGCAACAACATCAAATATGGTTAACCATATCTCATATCCCAGGTTCGCAGAACGTCCTGGCTGACAAAAAGAGCAGAGTCTTTCACGATCACTTAGAATGGAAATTAAACACAAAAATTTTCAACAAAATTTGTCAACAATGGGGGTCACCTACGGTAGACTTATTTGCATCAAGAAATAATTTCAAGATTACCAAATATGTGTCATGGCACCCAGAACCATTTGCTTGGCACATAGATGCTTTCTCTCTGATTTGGGAAAATGAATTTTATTACATTTTCCCCCCCTTTAATCTCATTACCAGAGTGGCACGAAAGATAAAGATGGATCGGTCCCACGCCATTCTGATTGTCCCCGAATGGGACACACAACCGTGGCTAGTGGGAATAGTCTCGACAGCCAGAGACTGCCTAAGATTCCCAAAATCCCAAGGAAATCTAACTCACCAAGGCCCTCTGGAACATCACGGCAACGTAGCAACAACACCATTGCTTGCATTCCTTTTCTGAATAAATACCTAGAACAATTTGGTTTAGAAAAAATTACACAAGAACGGTTGGTGTCGCATGCGTGGAGAAAAGGAACAGTTAAAATGTATACCACATATTTGAAAAAATGGGGCGTTTACTGTCTTATTCAAAAGGTTAAACCGATGAATCCAACCATTGCCCAAGTGTGCAGATTTTTCAGGGTGTTAGAACAAGATGGGCTTGGTTACGGCGCAATTAATGCTGCCAGGTGTGCTCTATCGATCATTCTTCCCAGGTTAGGGGGAGAAACAATGGGTAAACATCACGTAATACACTGGGTACTAAGGGGGATTTATGAACGAAACCCACTTAAACCAAAATACGACCGATTTTGGGATGTGTCACTGGTCTTCAAAATGTTTAAGGATTGGCCACATAATAGATTTCTAGATATAAAACAATTAGGGTTTAAGTTAGCACTTTTATTACTGTTAGTCACAGGTCATCGAGGCCAAACTATAGTGGCACTTTCACTCGATGGACTGCAAATAGATAGAAGGCAAGCCACCTTCGATTTAACAACATTGTTAAAATCTAATCGCATAGGCGACCCTTTGTCATCAATTGATGTAACACAATTCAAGGACAATCCAAAACTGTGTGTAGTTTCTGCGATTAGAACATATATATCCAAGACACAAGGAGTTAGAAACTCAAGACAATTATTGATAAGCTTTATTAAGCCACACAAGGGCATTTCAAGGGACACACTCGCCCGTTGGACAATTAATGTGCTATAGATGGCAGGAGTGAATACGGACAAATATGCATCACACTCAACGAGAGGAGCCATGGTGTCAAAGGCACACCTCCTAGGAATTTCGGACAAGCGCATACTAGCGCATGCAGGATGGAAGACCGAACGATCGTTTGCTAGACATTATAACAAGCGTTTGGAGAAGCCCAGTGGTGTCGCACAACGACTGCTACAGCATTAAAAGGTCAAAAAGGTGAGAACATAAGCCTGGTCACAAACAGTGATTTTAAGAATGTTCCGTACCACAAAAATAAACAAGAAATAACATAACGATAACAATTAAATATCAGGATAAAATGATATTACGTAAAGTCTCCCTAGCCTGCGGCTAGCCTGCGGCTATATACCGAGGTAAAATAGATTAGTTAGACGAATCTTACCTTGGTATAGATGATGGATAACTATTGTTTTCCCGAGGTATAAGCCTCGGCTAGACGTGGGTGAGGGCCCACCCTCCACACCCTACCACGTCTAGACTGTTGCTTGTACCAAGGAAACATTAGTTTTTAGAAATTTGTATTAGAGATCATTTTATCCTGAATTAGTAGGTAAAGATTGCTGGACCCGGATGTGCTTACCTCTCCCTCACCCACGTCTAGCCGAGGCTTATACCTCGGGAAAACAATAGTTATCCATCATTTATACCAAGGTAAGATTCGTCTAACTAATCTATATATATATATATATATATACGTACATGCGCTTGGTCACATACACCTGTTTAGTAATAGCACATTTGCATTCCCCCCGATGCCATAAATCGAAATATTTTATAGCATGATTGATCTCTACACAATAATGACTTTTGGTGGTTGTTGAGGCCGTTTCAACATTCAATAATGAAATAGTTTGGTGGCCACATATGTAAGGAATGAAAGGAAAGGGAAAATGACAAAGAGGAGGGATGCTCGAGGCATAATATTTCTGCCCTGCCATATCACCTGAAATAATATAATGAGATCTTTTACAACCTATATAAATGAGGAGTTGAAAAGGAAAACGCGTGGGGGGGGGGAGTGGAGGTGCAAAGGTGGAATGCTCTAAATAGATATTAAAAATTGCAATAAATCAATGAAAGCATAATTTCAAAACTAAAATGTTTAACGAGATCTTATCTGCATATCTGATTTACATAACAATGTAGCCTATTCATACTTTCTTTTATGGCTTTGACCTTTTAGAAGAGTTAAGACTTAGTGGCAGGCGGTGGCATGACCTAGTTAACATAGTGGCTGCACTTTGCTTCATGCAAATTATTATGCTTCAAATATTTCCAAAGTTTGCAAATCAACCAAAGAATAAATACATGGTATACCGGTGCAGGACCTGTGGCATTTCCCCATGTATGTCACTCTGCGCAGACTGCTTCTAGGCCAGCGACCACACCTGGCATGATTTTAGCATGTTCCACAGCCATGCTGGGGTGCCTGCAACTGCGGCGACATCAAATAAAAAATACCACCTCCCCAAATTTCTTGAATCAAATAAATAAATAAAAACACGCAAAAGAAATCATCAAAATACCCACCCACCAACCCAAAATTCTAACAAAATATGCCTATGGAACAACCATGTTTTAGGTTTGTTTTGGCCTTTTGGAACTTTAATACATGACCCAGATTTAATGAAATATGGTCAGTCTTTGCTGGTACTTCCAGGATATGTACGGGCCTGGAAAAGTCTTGAACTTCATTTGTCCCATTTCAAAGTCTTTAAAAACCTTGAATTTAAACCTGTTTTGGGTCATAAGTCTTGAAAAGCCTCGACTTACATTAAACTGTCCATATTGCTCTAAATTAGTCCAAAATCGCTATTCGCCATTGTTTTTTTTTTCCTGAACTCCAAATGAAAATATTCTTAAATTCCTATTAAAAAAACAGCCTTGAAAAGCTTTGAAATAGCCTTGAATTCCATATCTTCACATGTGTGTGGACCCTGTATTTCTGTTTCAATCAATCAATCAATAGTTCCGTCCTCTAGTCGAGGGTTGGATGCAATGGTTCTCCACTTGTCCCGCTGGTGTGCTGTTCTGATAGACTGAATAATTCAAGCCTGTCCACTGTGAAATATTTGTAAACCATGATGCTCTTGGTCTCCCTCTGCTGCCATTCACCTTCCCTTCCAATGGTATATTGAACTCTGAAGAATGATGTGGCCAAAATAAATAAGTTTCTTTGTCTGTATAGTGGCAAACAAGCGTTTCTTATTTTTAATTTTTCTGAGAACTTCTTTGTTGGTGATCTTCTTTGTCCATGATTTCTGTTTAATGTGATCTATTTGCCGTTTGTGGCAGACATGCTGGACACGTTCCTGGTGGCGATGAATGATGCTGAGGAGTACGTGGCCTTCCTGCATACACTCAGTGACATGGGGGCTGCCATGCGAACCATCATGACCCGCATCGTCACCAACCAGCAGCTCTACCAGGAACTCACCACATGTAAGTCCTTTGTTTTTTTGTGTGCACATTAGTTGATTAAAGCTGCATTGTCTGATGAAGCATAAAGTTTTCAAACCCAGAACAATTATCTAGAATTGATTCCCTTCCATCCGATTATAGACCCAGCATGTAGGGGCATTCTGAAGTCAAGTATTCACCCATCATTTGGTAATTACTAATCAATTGTTGGTTCACATTCTGGACGCATCCCCATCCTGATATGACCATAGGTGTTGCTAGATACAACAACAAACAAACAAACTGAATGCATTAATTTCCGTCAGTGATGTTGCTACCAACGTGGATTGTTAAGAAAACATCATTAGAAAAGAACAAAAGTATTGCCATTAAGTATTTCCTGTTTTCAAAGGATATCTTTACATCCAGGTCAATGTTTTGCTTACATGGCAAGTGTCCTGTCATTAGAATGCCATTTTGATGAGATAATAACAGTTCGTACATTGAAAAATTGTTTATCCATTACAAATATCGCTCAAAGCAGGTAGTACTGTTTTGGATATTTTGTGAAATCCACAGCCTTATTTTAAATCTGAAAACTGAATTTTAGCGACGATATGGGAATCCTACCATGAGCAGAATCAGATGAACTATCAGGCAGCACTTAACTCTCTCAAGTCTCCGCCTGTCCCCGATGAGTTCCTGGGTAAGTCTAAACTAGAACATTAATGTTAGATTCCTCCTTGGTGACTTAATTCTCTCACTCTATGCTTGATACAAAGCAAAGGATAACGTCGATTTAAAAAAGGTAGCTGTTAACGTTTAGGAGAGCTTTTCCTGCACATAAACACTTTATACTGGCTTTATTTCATGATTTTCTGTCATGAACACCCTCTGAATTAGCGTTTACTTCAAATAAACTTATAATGGCTTTATTTAATAATTTGCTGTTATGAACACCCTCTGAATTAGCTTTTTTTGCAAATAAACATTGAATAATGGCTCTATTTCATGATTTGCTGTCCTGAACACCCTCTGAATTAGATTTTATTGCAAATAAACACTGTATAATGTCTTTTATTTCATGATTTGCTGTCATGAACACCCTCTGAATTAGCTTTTACTGGACATAAATGCTGTATAATGGCTTTATTCATGATTTGTTGCCATGAACACCCTCTGAGTTAGCTTTTATTGCAAATAAACACTGTATAATGGCTTTATTTCATGATTTGCCATCATGAACACCCTCTGAATTAGATTTGATTGAAAATAAACACTGTATAATGGCTTTATTTCATGATTTGCTGTCATGAACACCATCTGAATTAGCTTTTACTGCAAATAAAAGCTGTATAATGGCTTTATTTCATTATTTGCTGTCATGAATACCATCTGAATTATCTTTTACTGCATATAAACGCTGTATAATGGCTTTATTTCATGATTTGCTGGTGTACAAATTAGTTGTTTTGAATGAAGTATTTAGTCATTGTGTGTACATAACTGTGCCACTTTGTGCATTTTCACATTTTTACTTTAACACAAAATCACACGAGTTTACTTTTGATACATTTTCTGGGATTGATTAAATACTCTCAAGCAAGGAGCCTCATAGACAGGTAGGTGTGGGTAGGGTGGTAACATCAGGGACCCTAGATGGTGTAATGGTTAGCACACTGACCCGGAATGCAAGAGATGTGGGTTCAATTCCTGCTCTCGGTGCAATATTTCCCATTTTCATTACCCCCACAACACTGGTTGCCATGACCATGATCCTATACAAGCTATGTGCTGTATGGTTGTTGAACATACCCTGTTTATGTATGTGTAGAGTGCATTGCCTGTATGTAATTGTCAGCATTAAATGACCATTTAAAAGATTTACAATTCCTGGGGGACGAGTATAGTAGTCTGCACTGACCTCTCAGGCAAGGAGCCACATAGACAGATAGGCGTGAGTAGGGCGGTGACATCAGGGAGCCTATGTGGTGTAATCTTTAGCACACTGGCCTGGAATGCAAAAACTTAACACACAGGCAACAATAATTTATTTGACTTGCTACCAAAAAAAGAAAGAATTATCACCATGGTACTGTGGACACTAAATATGTGGTGTTCCGTTTCAGATAATGACCTGTATACCGTATTCTCGTGGGTTAACGGCTTGGGCGTTTAAATTGGCAAATCACTAAAGTGGGGGGGTGGGCATTTACCAACAGTTGGATGGGCATTTAAGGAGTGGGCATTTACGAAATGTTGGCCAAGTGGGGGGTGGGCATTAACCCACATCTGGGCATTAACCCGTGACAATACGGTATATGTTAAAATTATGTCCTGCGCAGAGATCCCGGGAATCAACACCCCGTTGAAACACGAGACGTTACTGGAGGAGCTGGTGTTCTGGACTGTCAAATTTGAATTCCCACAGAAGATCGTGACGCTCCTTCTTAGCATTCTCCCAGACGAGGACTACAAGGTTTGCCTCTGACCTTATTCTGGCTTCAGGGCCTGCTTGTTAGCGGGAAGCCTATGGTTATTAGCTTCCATTTAAAAAAAAAAAAAAAGGATGGCTAATTCTTAACTAGATATAAGTTATATCTCTGCAAAAACTATTAAGTCGCCATGAGTGCTCATTGTCACAAGTCGGTACCAGTCCTGATATGACCTTAGATGTTGCCAGGACATAAAACTCCAACAAACAACCAACCACCACAGCCAGTTTTGTTGTTCAGTTGACTGGACAAATTCATATATATATATATAATAGATATATATTTTTGTTTGGTTGCCTTGGAAACATTTACATTCAATACAGCTAATACATTTCGCTCTCAGTGCCTTTCAATGTTACTACAGCCAGTTTTGTTGCTTGATGCTCAGGAGGCGTTCACTTACGCCTTCATAAAGCACTACAGTCGGGTGTCGGTGGCGCTCGTCAACTCCATCGACCGACAGACCATCTCTAACCGCGTTGTGCACGTGAGTGTCCAGCTGCTCAGCCCCGAGCGGCTCGCCACCAAGATGGAGCGTGACCACCACCTGCTCCACATCATGCTCGCCTCACTCGATCACATGATGCGCTGCATTCTCATCGACTCTGGACTCAATGGTATTATATCTTGCTGTTTTTGTTAGATTTGTCGATTAAATTTGTATAATCTGATAGTTTCGAGTTTATGCCAATTTTTTTTGTTTTTAGGTAGATATTGTAGAAGTCTGCACTGACCTCAGGCAAGACACCACATAGACAGCTAAGCGTGGGTGGTGACATCAGGGGGTCTAGATGGTGTAATGGTTAGCACACTAGCCCGGAATGTAAGAGATGTGAGTTCGGTTCCAGTTCTAGATGCAATATTTCCCATTTTCATCATCCTTCATGACACTGGTGCCATGACAGGACCCTGTACAAGCTATGCTCTGTGTGGTTGTTGAACGTACCCTGTGTATATGAGTCAGCCTCATGAAAATGGGCCAATTGGTGGTTTATTTAAGATGTCGGCATCGCAATTCTTAAAGTGTAGTGCATTTCTTTGTTTTATATTAAATTATCCTAGAAACAAATAAGGTTATTGTATTTTCTCTACCTTTACATTCAGGATAAATTTAAGGACTTTGCAACACCCCTGTCAATGCTAAACTATAATTATGATGGTCGACGCCGACATCCAATGATCGACGCCGACAACTTTAACAGATGTCAGCATCGCAATTCTTAAAGTGTAGTGCATTTCTTTGTTTTATATTAAATTATCCTAGAAACAAATTAGGTTGTTGTATTTTCTCTACTTTTACATTCAGGTTAAATTTAAGGACTTTCCAATACCTCTGTCAATGCTAAACTATAATTATGACGATCGACGCCGACATCTAATGATTGACGCCGACAACTTCCCCCAATTGGCCTCTTTTCGTGATCCTGACCCATATATATGTATGTGCATTATCTGTATGTATGTAATTGTAAGTATTAAACCAACTAATGGACGTAAACCATTTAAAGGACTTACAATTCCAGGCGGATGAGTGTAGTAGTCTGCACTGACCTCTCCGGCAAGGAGGCACATAGACAGGTGGGGTGGGGACATTCAGGTTAAATTTAAGGACTTTCCAATACCTCTGTCAATGCTAAACTATAATTATGACGATCGACGTGGACATCTAATGATCGACGCCGACAACTTCCCCCAATTGGCCTCTTTTCGTGATCCTGACCCATATATATATATGTATGTGCATTATCTGTATGTATGTAATTGTAAGTATTAAACCAACTAATGGACGTAAACCCTTTAAAGGACTTACAATTCCAGGCGGATGAGTGTAGTAGTCTGCACTGACCTCTCCGGCAAGGAGGCACATAGACAGGTGGGGTGGGGACATCAGGGTGGTGTAATGGTTAGCACACTAGCCCAGAATGTAGATGTGGATCCGATTCCTGCTCTAGGCGCAATGTTTTCCATTTTCATCACCACCCACGACAATATATTGATCATTATAGTGTGCTTTTCTTTAGTTTGAAGTAAGGATTATTTTAATGAGTTAACCGTAGAGATATTTGAAGTAAAACCTTTTTTTTTTTTTTAACGACCCCCAGCATTTGAAGTAATACCATGCCAAATTAAGTTTGGCTTACATGTTCAAATGCTAGACACTATAGATATATTGATCAATTTATTCTCCCTTACGTCACTTTGAAGTAATAATTATTTTAGCAAGTTAACTTTGGAGATATTTGAAATGAAAGCATGCCAAATTAATTTCAGCCTGCATGTTGAAATTCTCGATACTATAGATATATTGATCATTATAATCCGCTTTAAATACATCACTTTGAAGTGATAATTATTTTAAAGAATTAACTCTAGAGATATCTGATGTGATGCCAAATTAATTTAGGCTTGCATGTAGAAATGCTAGACAGTATAGCAGGGTTTGTACTGGTCCTTAAACACCTACAAAGTGCTTAAATTGATCATTTAAAAAATGAAGTCCTGGAAAGTTATTAAAATGTGTGGTTAAGGGCCAGTTTTCATTAAAACCTTTTAATTAAAGGTCATGGAAGTATAGTTGCCTGACAATTTGAAATCACGTTTTAATTTAAATGAACATGTATACATCATTGCGTGTTTTGTTCTACCATAAATGGTGAGGCTTAATAAAAAGAAATTGGTAACCCTTTGATGCTGAATTTTCCATGATTCATTAACCTTTGGATGGTCAGTAGATGATTTCCACCATCCTCGCAGGTTTGCAGCATGCACAATTCCCTAAGGATGGCTATTACTGTAAGATTTCTGTCTTTAGTTCTTAAAAAGAGCTGTCTCGAGTTCTGGAAAGTCCTCGAAAAATCATTTTTTTAGAAACCTTATAAAGAGTGCAAAGCAGATATAGTCTTTAGCGGTGACAGGTTCCTTTAAATTAACTTACTGTTACTTCTGTGTGACAATAAATGTGGAGTGCTCCACTTCCTAAGTTGGCAATTAAGTTTCATGGCTGTGCCTGTAAGTGGTTCCTTTTAATGGATCCCGCTGCTTTCTTGATCGTGGTATTTGAACCCACGGGTTCGAACCTTGGTCGAGTCCAATCAACCATGACTTAACAATTTATACTTGTCGCTTCCTTGCCAGACGCTCGGTATTTATAGGATAAGGCAACTGGTTGGCTCAGTGTCAGGATAATGTGACTGAGTGGGATATCGGGTCATGGTGCCCATGGCCTGATTTCCCAATGGGGCATCACTATAAAGTCACCATGAGTGCGCTCTGTCATAAATCGGTACCTGTCCTGATATGACTTTAAATGTTGCCAGGACATAGAACTCCAACAACCAACCAACCTTGTTTCCCCAGACCCGCGCGATAACTTCCACATGGTTGTTGACTGTGAGAAGGACACCCTCCGGGAACACTGCTACTGGCCCATTGTGTCTGACCTCATCAACGTGCTGTCCCACAAGCCAGTAGCGCAGGCTTTCCTCACCAATGAAAAGCTGTTGGCCTTTTGGTTTAGACTCGTTTCCTATTTTCAAGGTATGTACACCTTTATGGTTGTATTTTAAAATTAATTGTTCGCAGATGGGAGAGGTACAACAGTGATAGAAATAAGCTAAGGTGTTCACTAGTCCATAGGAGAAGTCTTGTGTGATTTTTACTTGTCCTGCATTTAAAGGTGATAACAGAAAGCAAACAAAATCACGAAATAGATGTTTTTCAGCCCTAAATTCTAACTTGTCCAATGGAAAATCTCAAGCCATATTCTGCTTGTCCGTGCCTTCTCTCACTTGGATCGGACAAGCAGACATACCTTATTTCGAAAGCTGTACAAATAACATTTTGTTTATTGAACTATTTATTAGACCAGATGGGATTGTGGAATGAGTTGAGTGCCCGCATTCTGCTTTTTGGCAGGTCATGGGATTTGAGCCTCAGTTTCGAACCCTGACTGAGTCAAGCCAATGACTTAAAAATGTATGCTTGTCGCTATCTAGCCTGGCAGGCAGCATTACTAAGATGGGGCAAGGAGCAGTGGAATGAGGAAGGCCAATTGTCTGTGATTGAAATTTTCCCTTGCTTAGTAAAAATAAAAGTAACCAGAGAAACAAAAGGAGACGAACATCCCTAGCCAGAACTCGGTTCTCAATGAAAGCTTTGAACCTCATACTCCATTTCCACAAGTGCAAAAGGAGATTAACGGGATAAACATGGGCCAGATCAAGGCATACTACTAATCAGGGACCTCCAGTAACGTCTCGTGTTTCAACGGGGTGTTGATTCCCGGGATCTCTGCGCAGGACACAATTTTAACATATACCGTATTGTCAAGGGTTAATGCCCAGATGTGGGTTAATGCCCACCCCCCACTTGGCCAACATTTCGTAAATGCCCACTCCTTAAATGCCCATGTGTTGGTAAATGCCCACCCCACTTTAGTGATTTGGGCCTCATGTGCGGAAGCTCGGGAGTTTGGTTCCCGGTCAAGTCAAACCAATGACATTAAAACTGACACATGTTGCTTCTTAGCCTGGCGCTCAGCATTAATAGGATAGGGCAAGGACTGGTTAGCTCAGTGTCAGGATAATGTGACAGTGGGATATTGGGTCCTGGTGCTGGCAACCCAGTGGGGCAGCACTATAAAGTCACCATGAGTGTGCACTGTCACAAGTCGGTGCCCATTCTTATATGACCTTAGATGTTGCCAGGACGTAAAACTCCAACACCAGCAACCAACCAACACTAATCAGGGTGAGAAATGCGTAGACTAGATGGTTTCAATTTCGCCCTTGATACAATATTTGTTATAATTTATGATATTAGAATTTGGTAAATATCTGCCTACTGCTAAGTTCTAGCTGAATAGACTTATTTCCACCATCAATCCGCCGTCTGACGGTAGTGCAAGAACTAATGTGGGTAGCATGCTTTGTGGAATATGCCTTAGAGGATTTCCACAACAACTTGGACACTGGTGGCAGTGGCAAGACCTAATGTGGTGGGTCACATCCCGCTGTGCATGCTCCATGCAAGATGTCTATTGAGTAAAGCTAAAATGCGGTCTACAGGGTTTCCGCCAACAAATTTGAGGGTACGCAGAATGGGGATGGGGAGTGGGTATTATTTTTCCACATCACTCGGTCAATTATGAACAATGCGATGATTACTGTTGTATATTAACAGTCTAACTGATTATTGATGCTGGCTTTGTTATCTCTGGCTCCTTGATTGAAGAACCTTTAAAACAATATTATCACAACAATTTGAGGGTACAGAATCATATCCTCAGAAAATTTAAGGGTACAGAATTTTGTCCATTTTACCCTCTGGTAAAAACTATTTCGAAGCACGCACATAGCAACTGTGTTCTAAACGGGGAAAACCACGGTATTAAATCGAGTGTGAACTGAATTAAAGACTGGTACAAAGCTTGCACTTATATTGTAATGGAGAAAAAGTGGGACCATCCGAGCTTGGTTCCTGTACCTACGTGCCTGCAGAGTATAAAACTTGTTAAAAAAACAACTTTGTTGCAAAGTACCAAACTTGTGCAAGGATGGGACAAGTCTATGAGAACTGGTTAATATATTTATCTATATAAATGATGCGTGAATCGCTTGATCATGATGTAACTTTATGTACACGAAAAGGTACAACCCATGTAATTTGTCAGAATTTTCATTGAAGCAAGGAACTGTCTATGACCAACTTTTTGTTGTTTGGTCTAAGGCCTCTTCCACAGAGCAGACTGCACAGTGAACTGCTCGCACGTTAGTTTGACCACTCCCGTCAGCAGGCTGGTTATTGATAATTCCTCTATACATCCTCTTCCATAAAACATGCTGCACAGCGAGCTGTTCCCATGTTAGTTTTACCACTGCCGTCAGCAGGCTGGTTATTGATACTTCCTCTATACAGCCTCTTCCATAAAACATGCTGCACAGCGAGCTGTTCCCATGTTAGTTTTACCACTGCCGTCAGCAGGCTGGTTATTGATACTTCCTCTATACATCCCCTTCCATAAAACATGCTGCACAGCGAGCTGTTCCCATGTTAGTTTTACCACTGCCGTCAGCAGGCTGGTTATTGATACTTCCTCTATACAGCCTCTTCCATAAAACATGCTGCACAGCGAGCTGTTCCCATGTTAGTTTTACCACTGCCGTCAGCAGGCTGGTTATTGATACTTCCTCTATACATCCCCTTCCATAAAACATGTTGCACAGCGAGCTGTTCCCATGTTAGTTTTACCACTGCCGTCAGCAGGCTGGTTATTGATACTTCCTCTATACAGCCTCTTCCATAAAACATGCTGCACAGCAAGCTGTTCCCATGTTAGTTTTACCACTGCTGTCAGCAGGCTGGTTATTGATACTTCCTCTATACAGCCTCTTCCATAAAACATGCTGCACAGCGAGCTGTTCCCATGTTACTTTTACCACTGCCATCCGAGGGCAGGTTATTGGTGGTTCCTCTAAAAAGCCTCTTCCATAAAATATGATGCACAGCGAGCTGTTCCCATGTTAGTTTTACAACTGCCATCAGTGGGCGGGTTGTTGGTGATTCCTCTATAAGGCCTCTTCCACAGACCAGACTGCAAAGGGGAGTGCTCCCACATTAGTTTTACGACTGCCGCCAGTGGGTGTGTTATTGGTAGTTCCTCTATAAGGCCTCTTCCACAAAGCAGACTGCACAGTGAACTGCTCCCATGTTAGTTTTACAACTGCCATCAGCGGGTGGGTTGTTGGCGATTCCTCTATAAGGCCTCTTCCACAGACCAGACTGCAAAGGGGACTGCTCCCACGTTAGTTTTACAACTGCTGTCAGCGGGCGGGTTGTTGGTGATTCCTCTATAAGGCCTCTTCCACAGACCAGACTGCAAAGGGGACTGCTCCCACGTTAGTTTTACCACTGCCATCAGTGGGCGGGTTATTGGTGGTTCCTCTATAAGGCCTCTTCCATAAAACATGCTGCACAGTGAACTGCTCCCATGTTAGTTTTACCACTGCCGCCAGAGGGCGGGTTAGTGGTAGAATTGCCCTATAGTGTACACACAGTATTCATTGCGTCTCGTTGTTCAGGTATGAACCTGAACATGCGGCAGCTCGTGCAACACGTGGAGTATGAGCCAGACACCTACTATGCCGCCTTCTCCGCAGAACTGGAGATCTGTTCCTCGCCCATGTGGAGTCTACTTGTGCATTGCACCAAAGAGGTAAGCGCGACACTGCTTCGACATTCTGCCCACAGGGACATGGCGCGGTGGTCAGTATGTCTGACTAGCATGTCTCACTCGCGGTTGTTTGGCTCCGAGTGCAGTCCCTTCCTCCTGCTGTCATGTATATTAAAGAAGGATTTAGGCGCAAAAAGCGACAAATCCATTTTAGTTTTCTGTCGAATAGAATCTATTGGGTGCTACTTTAGCTTGCAGTCTACATCAACGAACACCGCACGCTAAAGTGGCACCATTTATTGTTGTGCTTTCCAGTTGAAGTCTATCAATTTCATATTGCATAATGAAATCTCCCCTGCTTAATCAACTAATGTACAACCCTGCCCCCCCATTAAAAAAAAACAAAGAAACTACCAAGTTTGGTCATCAGAAGGTATGTGGCTGTAGGAAAGATTCTACTGATCTAAATTAGTCAAAAACTAACGGACCCTGGAAACCGCAACCCGTCATGTTTATATACTGGGTCCCTGCTTCAGTGCTTCCCAAGGGACCAGCAGACACACACTCGCATTACCAGGTTCACCTGTGTTGCTAACAAAATTACTCAATTTGCCGCCTATTTGTGTTTTTCCTCAGGGTTCGGAGGAGTACACCCGGGCTGTGATTCGCGCTGCCACGACGGCCCTTCAGGACTGGTTCGTGGCCGTCAATATCAGCCCAGGCTCCGTAGTAAGTGTTAGTTTCGTATTCTCTGCTTGAGGTGTTTTAGGAGTCGGATTTGAGATTATAATGTCGTTACGTCTGCGAACAACTGAAACCTAAATATGGGTAAATAACTGAAACGACCAAGACTGAAGATCATTACCTGGGTGTTGAACAAAACACATATTATTCCGATGAATAAAATACATCTAACAAAATAAAATATTTAAAAAAAGAAACATGAAATTAAACTCATTAAAAGAGGTTATTTTTTAAACCGTATTATGTAAGAAAAGAAAATGACATCTTTATTTATGTATTAAATCAAATACATTTTCCAAAGAACAGAAATCCCAGTAAACTAGCCAATTAATAATTTTTATTTTTATTAATTATTTTAGGAATGGCAGTATTTACAAAGAGTGGACTATGGGTGTGGCAGTGATATGCTAGTTTAACATGGTTCTAAGGGTAACATTTATTTATGTTATTCTCCAACCGAACCTGCTCCAAATCTCGTTCCACCTGCCCCTACACTGGTACCTAAGGGCATTCCTGAGCCAGGCCGTCAGCAACCGTGGTATGATAGTTTAGCGTGGTTCTAAGAGTAACATTTATCTGTGTTATTCTCCAACCGAACCTGTTCCAAATCTCGTTTCACCTGTCCCTACACTGGTACCTAACGGCATTCCTGAGCCAGGCCGTCAGTGACTGTGGTGTGGTAGTTTAGCGTTGTTCTAAGAGTAACATTTATTTACGTTATTCACCAGCCGAACCTGCTCCAAATCTCATTCCACCTGCCCCTACACCGGTACCTGGCGGCTTTCCTGAACCAGGCGGTCAGGGTGCAGGGGCTGGACATCACTGACCTGCTGCCCTCACTCAACTACCTCCAGATGCTCATGATACACCCACTGCAGCTGCAGGTAAGGAGCAGCGTGCAGTTTATTTGTCATATCTTGCCAGTAGTGTCACTACAACACTAAAGTTTGGTCTTTGCGGCATGAGTTTTGTACATTAGTTGATTAAGCACGGGAAATTTCAATCGTAGATGATTGATCTTCCTCATTCCATTGCTCCTTGCCCTTCCTAAGAATGCCGAGCGCCAGGCTAGTAAGCGACACATATCAATTTTTAAGTCATTGGTTTGACTCAACCAGGGTTCGATCTACGATCTACCAACCCAGGAGATGGACGCTCTCACTCATTCGGCCATCCCTGTCAGTTGAGTTTTATTTATCCAGAACATGTAGTAAGATGACAGTATAACTTTATGGTGTCCCCAAAGGGTGATCTTCCACCCGAGCAACCAATATTACATTAAAATAAAGTTAACACTTAACGCAAAAAAACCATTGTTACAACAAATCGGCAAGCCTAATATATTAGTGGGAACAAAAATATATATGGCAGAAATGCCAATCCATTGGATTACGCAACTTTAATAACAACAAAAGGAGGGGGGGGCATTCACCGGGAACAGCTCAAAGCTTGAATAACTGTGTTGTTTCTGTTTGCAGGTGGTTTTCCAGGAAATCTTTTGCGGGATGTGGGTGCGGAACGGATTGCAGATGAAAGGGCAGGCTATGACCTACATCCAGTGTCACTTCTGCAACTCCATGGTGGACGCCGACCTATATCTACTCCAGGTTATACCCATTTAACACTACGCTTGCGACCACTTTGCGACAACCAAAAAGGGGTGGTCACAAAATGGTGGGTGATCGATCAGTGATCGGTCGGCGACCTCTGGGAGACCAGTTTGGTCGCAAGGAGGTTGCAGGTGCTGCACCAAAAACCTCCTTGCGACTAAAATGGTCGCCGACCGATTGCCAAACATTGTTTTTCCTGCCTTGTTTTTTGTTTTGGTCGCAAGAAGGTCGCCAGCTTTTGGTCGCAAGTAGTCGCAAGCTGTAGTGTGACTGAAGCCTTAATGTCGTGATGCGCACACACATCGAGCACTGCATTCACCCCTGTGTGGCCTGTCCGTCCTGATATGACCTTAAATGTTGCGAGGACGTAAAACAAAAAAAACAACTGTTTGGCCTGTTAATGTCGAGCACCAGAGAAGTATCAAATATGTGGAAGTGTTAGATTTGACTCGGCCGGGGATTGATCCCACGACTTCCCGCCTGCAAAGCAGGCCGTCTAACCAGTCGGATATTACTTATGGTTCGATGCAATCTTAGTGAGTGAGATCATGCGTGAGGTCACGAGCAGCTTATGGGGGAAAAAACATCTGCCAGCCTGATTGCTTGAAATTGCATAAGCCAAATACAGTAAAAACCTCTCTAACCGACCATCTCCACAGATCGACCACTCTCCTATATCGATTGCTTTATTTGGGTCCTAGACGATCACGCATTCAATACCATTGTAATGATATTTTTTGTTAACTCCCTAAACCGACCACCTCCCTAAATGGACCATTTAAAGTCGGCTCCGTGGTCGGTCGATTTAGAGAAGAAAAAACCGAACCTAACTTTGGAGATGTTTGAAGTGTAAAGATGACAAATAAATTTGGTGTG
Organism: Branchipolynoe longqiensis; assembly: GCA_030323885.1. NCBI lineage: Eukaryota > Metazoa > Annelida > Polychaeta > Phyllodocida > Polynoidae > Branchipolynoe > Branchipolynoe longqiensis. The sequence goes on along the minus strand of CM059196.1, from coordinate 36,708,580 downwards.
CACACCAAAATATTATACATCATAGGCTTGCAGCAGTGACAGAATTTCTGTTTAATCTCTTTAATATTCATTCTATGCAGCAGCAAATGTTTAATAAGTGCACCAGTATATAAGGTTGGCCTGGTTGGGCAACGTGAGGAAGTAAAAAATGCACTTACATATATATAATATGTAAGTGCATTTCCTATGCTGCCGACACGGTGTAGGGAAACCACCAATCAATTAATCAACATATGCACACAGGGTATGTTCAACTAACAAATCATTCAAGGCAATAACCACAAACTAAAGACAAAATCTGTTCATGAACTTATAAATATGTTATGGACAGGGTAAATAAACCATAATTTTACAAAAACAACACCAACAAATCAAACTCAGATGTGACGTCAAAGATCGTGTATAACTAACTATAAGTAAAGATGTCTAACCGGCCCAATGCCCTATGGGTGGCGACCGGACACATTGGCCGAATTGGTAGAGCACATGCATCCCGTGCGGAAGGTCGGGGGTTCGAATCCCGCTCCAGTCAAACCAATGACTCATAAAATTGATACTTGTCGCTATCTAGCCAGGTGCTCAACATTACTAAGCTAGGGCAAGGACTGGTTAGCTCAATATCAGGATAATGTTACTTGAGTTTGAAATGGGGTCATAGTACCAACAGCCTGGTCTCCCAGTGGGACATCACTATGAAGTTGCCATGGGTGTGTACTATCACAAGTCGGTATCTGTCCTGATATTACCTCAGATGTTGCCCGGACGTAAAACTCCAACAACCAACCTACCACGTTGCCTCGATCTGGCTAATATTTCCTTGATATGGCTCACATTGCCCCACAGTGCCTCATCTCATGTTGCCTCGATCTGGTTTTTCCTTGATATGGCTCACTCTGCCCCACGTTCCCTCTGTTTGGCTAAAGTTTGCTTGATATGGCTCACATCACAATTACTTGGCCTCACAATGCCTCTCTCTGCCTCAGTTTGGTTCACCATGCCTCATCTCATATTGCCTCATGTTGTCTCAATCTGGATCATTTTTCCTTGATATGGCTAACATTGCCCCACTTTGCCTCATGTTGCCTTTCTTTGGCTCATTTTTCCTTGAGATAGCTCAAATTGTCTCACTTTGCCTCACAATCACATTGCCCCACGTTGTCTAACTCTTCCTCACACTGCTCTACCCTGCGTCGCTGTGGCCAGGTGTGCGCTGCCAACCTGGACCCCGACTACTTCACACGGACGGTGTTGGAGCGCTTCCACGTGAGGGATCTGCTCACCTTTGTGCCAGTCGAGAAGCGCAGTCTGCGTAAGCTGCTGCAGACTGAGCATGAGATGCCCATGTTGGAGGGCGCCCTCAGCCTCCTCGCCATGCTGCTCAGCGTCAGCACCAGACTCGGTAAGCGAAGAAGAGCCCTGCAGCTATATATGGTGCCTGTATTCAGCAACCCCGGTCATCGACTGACCCCTGTCATGTGCAAACAGCTCTTAAACATACAGGGATGAAAGATCTCCGCCATTGTTGATATTCACTGGTTAACGTTCACAAAATGTCAGTATATTATATATTATACATATATACAGTAAAACCTCTCTAAATCGAACGACCTTGGGAAACTGTATGACTTTATGTGGTCCATTTAGCGAGGTGGTCGGTTTAGGGAGTTAGAATATGGGTAGAAATTAGTAGAATGGTGCTGTTGGAACCCAAATAAAGCGATCGATATAGGGGAGTGGTCCATCTGCAGAGGTGGTCGGTTGGGGATGTTTTACTGTACATTATATACATATATGTATAATGTTAGTCCGAATCCCGTTCTTACATGACCTTATATGTTGCTAGAACATAAAATCCAAACAAAAAAGTTAGGCATGGGCGATAATATAGTCATGAGAAAGACAGTTGAAACCTGACTTCCGGCATTTTTCCACGATTCCCTGACAGTGCTAATCCTAAGGGAAGAAATCTGTGAAATTCGCCGTTTGTGCCAAGGTCTTGGCTTGAATTTCGCATATTTTGTCAGAGACCACTTTCATCCCTGAAATTACAAACTTTTGATCTGAGTTGACTGCCTCTCCGGTGACAGGACACCTGCCATGTTGAAGTTGCATAGTCCGATGGGTTTGAGTTTTTGTCATTTTCTGAGATAAATATGTTAGGTTGATCGTTGTAATCAACCATCCGTTAGTTTGAAGTAATTTTGATTTAAAATTACTAATATGGGAGATATTTGAAGTGTAAACATGCAAATTTCAAATACATTTCTATAGCAAATCAGACTTACATTGCAACTCATGTTTCTACCTTGCCTGCAGTTACAATTTAAGTAGTCTAGGAAATATTGTCTCAGCAGTCGAGCTATGACCACTGTTTACTATATATGGGTTCTTTTTATGCTATTCCTTTAGCAAAGAATATATCTGTAGAAAACTGCCAATGTCAGTATTGGATGACTAGTGCCCCGGCACTCACGAATGTTATATTCAGATAAATAAATATTTAGCACCCCAAAAAAAAGAATAAAAATGACCATGTCTGACCTCAATTGTGTACACTGGTTATTTACATCAAATAAATTATATTATAATGATTTCACTGTACACAGCCTACAAATGGATCCTGTTAGTGAGCTCTATATTGACTTTCAACTATTGTAGCCAAGTTGCAGATATGTCATATGGTTTTACTGTACAGCGTCTTAGAATGGATCCTTTTAGTGAGAGCGCTCTATTTTGACATTTCTCTCTAACTATTGTAGCCAAGTTGTAAATATGTCATATGGTTTTATTATACATTGCCTTAGAATGGATCCTGTTAGTGAGAGCTCTCTATAATTGACATTTGTCTCTCTTCCAACTATTGTAACCAAGTTACAAATATGTCATGGTTTTATTATACAGTGCCTTAGAATGGATCCTGGTAGTAAGGGTGCTCTATTAAATATTATAATTGGGCACGGTGGCCGAATCGGTAGAGCGCAGGCCTCGCGTGTGGGAGATCAGGAGTTTGGTCCCCAATGACTTATAAAATTTATACTTGTCGCTTCCTAGCCTGGCACTCGGCATTAATCGGATAGGGCAAGGACTGGTTGGCTCAGTGTCAGGATAATGTGATTGAGTGGGATATTGGGTCATGGTGCCAGCAGCCTGATTTCCCACTGGGGCAGCACTATAAAGTCACCACAAGTGTGCACTGTCACAACTTGGTACCTGTCCTGATATGAAATTTGATGTTGCCAGGATATAAAACAACCAACTAACAAATTAAATATTATTACTGTTATTATCATGTGCTGTATTCAGGCATGACTGAGGAGGACCTGACTGCGCTGGAGATGTTGACCCTGCTGTGCATGTCTGACCGCACGCACTCACAGCTCATGGACCTGATGCCGGAGAAGTGTGGCCTCACCGGCCACACGAAGGACTTCGAGCCGACGCTGAAGGAGATCTCCGACTACCGCGCTCCCAACTTCGAAGCGGGCGGCACCATGCAGCAGGGCATGTACATTCCGAAAGGTAATGTTGCTGTATAAGTATAAGCAATGATGAAATACTGCCCATGGATGAAATGGGTCAATGTAAATAGCTTGGACATGTTATCACTGAAGATCTTAGTGATGATGATGATGATGATGATGATGATGATGATGATGATCCTGAAGATCTTAGCAAAGATCTGATGTATAGGTAGGCAGTATAAAAGAATCGCTGCTCAAGGAACCAATGTTCAATGCCTACTGTCCATACATTTCAGTAAAGGTGTAATTTGAATATTTTAGAACAACTCACCGTGAATATGGCCTATGCTGCCGACACGGCGTAAAGCAACCACCAATCAATCAATCAAACTAATTATTTGTTAGTCTTGAAGTCTTAAAACAGTTGTAATTTCAAAGCCAAAATATGTCCAAGTAGGTGCCAGATTGCACCATTTTAATCATAGGTTTGTAAAAGATTCAAGGGGGCATGCCCCAAGACATTCACCCCCACCCCAGTTTTTCGGGGATTTTTTTTTGTCATTGGGATCACTGGATATAGATGTAGATATTCCAGAAGAATAATTACTGAATTGAAATGATTGTTAGAGAATGAAGTTACAGTATGTAGGGTGTATATAGTTACACGTGCCTCTTGTGTTTCAGGGCATGTCTGGGAGAACAAGTACGACCCACTCTATGTTCTTCTTCGGGCTATGCACCGTAAGGACTTCCAGCAGTCCATGGACAGATATGCCACATAGTGAGTACAGACCTCGCGAAACTATCTCATATGACCATAGATGTTGCTAGGACATAAAACCCCAACAAACAGACAATGAATCAGACAGTGGGTTGGTGGTGGACATCGCACTCCCACAATACAAATCGGCACCCATCTTGATATGATCATAGAGGTTGCTAGGATGTAAAACCCCCAACAGACAGACAATCAATCAGAGGGTGGGTTTGGTGGTGGAAATCGCACCGTCACAATACAAATCGGCACCCATCTTGATACGACCATAGATGTTGCTAGGACGTAAAACCCCAACAAGCAGACAATCAAAGAGAGGGGCGGGTTGGTTGGTGGTGTGAATCGCCTGTTGTGTGCTCACCTGCCCGCCTTGGTTTGCAGTGTGCGTTCCACTGGCCTGTACAAAGGGAAAAGCGCCCCCTGGCCTCCCTTCCGGCTGCCCGGCAACATCCACGCCGCCTACACGGGTCTGCGCCGCCTTCTGCACTGTCGCACCATGCACGGCCTCATCTTCACCCTTCTCTATAAGGTAAGCAGTTGTGGTTTTTTTTGCAGCAGCAGGAACAGCATTGAAATATGTGCATTTTCGTGAATTCATTGAAAGTTCCGTACACGTGTGAAGATATGGAATTCATTTGTTTGTTTGTTTGTTTGTTTAACGACGCCCCCCCCACCCAGCATTGAATTCAAGGCTTTTCAATGCTGTTTTTTATATGAATTCAAGACTATTTTTATTTGGATTTCAGGGGGGGGGGACAATGACGAATGGCGATTTCGGACTAATTTAGATCAGTGGGCACAGTTAAATGAAATTCAAGGCTTTTCAAGAATAATTACCCAAAATAGGTTAAATTCAAGTATTTTCAAGGCTTTGATAATGGGCAAATGAAGTTAAAGACTTTTCAAAACTTTCCAAGCCCAGTACGGACCATGGATGAGGCTAGAATTTCTCTCAAAACTTTTTTGTTCTTTTCTGATCGATTTATTTACTTACGAAAACTGTAATTTTATTTCCAGCCGCATTAGCTTGACCTTACCTTCGCTTTGTATTCATTGAATCGTAAGGACCGTAACAATACTACTCATATGACTAGCCTAAGTCTAATTTAACTCTAATACAATTGAAGAAAATTAAGGATCGTAGCAATACTTTCATATGACTAGGCGAAGTCTAGTTTAACTCTAATACAATTGAAGAACATTAAGAAATAATCAAGCGGTTATTTTATAGGCATGAAATTGGCTGATTTCTAAATATAGTAGTACCTGTCTTCAACAGCCCCTCTCCTCTGATCGGCGAACTCCTGCCATGTGTAACCAATTCTTCAACATACACACTGGTTTAAAAATCTATTTGATCTCATTTGACACTTCCTCTGATGACAGGACAACTTTAGTCTGTGATTCTGAGTTGTCATTTGAACTTGAAGACATGTATTACCGGATTTCAATAGACGAAGGGAAAATATTTTCCGACATGTATACATCAATTGCTAACATATTTATTCCATTCCGAATGCATCATGTAGTTTAATAAAATTTAACGATGTTTTATTAAATCTTCTTCTTCACCGGACATGGTGGCCGAATCGGTAAAGTGCAGGCATCCTGTGCGTAAGGTCGGGAGTTCGATTCCCGGTCGAGTCAAACCAATGACTTACAAAATTGATACTTGTTGCCTCGTAGTCCCTGCAATAGGATAGTGCAAGGACTGGTGTCAGGATAATGTGACTGAGTGGGATATCAGGTCATGGTGGCAGCGGCCTGGTATCCCAGTGGTACAGCACTATAAGGTCGCCATGAGTGCGCACTGTCGCAAGTTGGCACCTGGCCTGGTATGACATTAGATGTTGCCAGGACGTAAAACTCCAAAGAAACAAACAATTAGATTTTCTTTTTGTTTTTTTCTCAGGCAGTCCACGAACAGAACCTACCAGACGCGGTGCTCTACTTCTGCGTCTTCCTTCTCGAGATGGCCCTCACTCTCCCGTCACCCTTGCCTACTAAAAGTGTAAGTACATTCTTTAAAAGAAGAATAAGATCAATGAAAAGAAGAATATTTACCTCGACCCGGGTATTTTACATAAATTCTTAAATGCAATCTTAAGCCCTGTTCACACACACAACTTTAGGCCAAACTAGATGAGGCGAACTAGGTGTGAAAGTGTGTCGTGTCCACACATGCAGTACTTAGGGCGGTTTAAGGTGGAAATCGATATCTGCGCATGAGCGCGTCCATACTAACCAGTGCCAGTTTCGGTTAGTCGACGTCACACGCATGCGCTGTCGAGCGCTGATTTTGTTGATTTTCTGGTCAATCAAAAGCGCATATTATATAATTTGGTCTATGATAGAACTATCTGTGCACAGATATTTTTTTCATCATTTATTTTTAGGTTTTCACTGCCCAGCAGAAGTTTTGACCGTTCCAAAACAATACGATTCAGTCGATACAGATCTAGGTCGAACCCACACACTCTCGTGTGACGTGCTTAAGCCGCCTCAAGTAAACCGCTACCGTCCACACAAGCAAGATCGACCGACTTAAGCTAGTTCGCTTCATATAAACCACCTCGCGAGGCGGTCTACTTGAGGCGAACTAGATGAGTCGACTTGGCCCTAATTCGCTTCAGCGTCGCGTCCACACGGCCAATGTGAGTCGAACTAGATAAGGCGAACTAGTTGAGGCGACTTAACGCCCGTGTGTGAACAGGGCTTTATATTTGCTCATGCTAAATTAATTTTGGCATGCATTCCAAAAGTGTGACCCCATAGACTTCAACAGTAGCAGGTTTAATTAAATTGACCTAGTACGTACGCCCTTCTGCATAGCAACACATACTTACTAAGTGCATCCGTATGTAGGTTCAAATCTAAATAAGTGTTTTACTTTCGAAGATTCGATATAGGGGTTTAATATTTCGTAACCTTCCTCTCCCCAACCATAACCTCTATACCAGGAGAGAAAAATAAAACCCATATCACCCCCTACATCCATGTAAACATCCAACTTTCCCCAATCTATGTGTAGCTGATTCAGAAAAAAAAAGCCCACCCTAGTTTCCAATTAACACCCTTTGCCTCCATTCCCATGTGCACCCATGTCAATGAAACACGTCATTGCTACAGCGGCGAAGCACAGGTCCCAACAAGAATGTCACATCAATAAACAACAAGGAAAGCATGGTCGACGAGGAATGAAAACCCCAGTGAGGACCACCACCACTCAACACTGGCAGAATAAACGCATATTTTCATGTTAAATATTTCCAAAGTTAACCCTTTAAAATTGACGTTACTTCAAACTAAAGTAAAGTAGATTATAATGATCAACGTAACAAATTTATCTAAGAAATACAAATATGGCAGAAACCAAACCCATCGGCTAATGCAACTTTAAGCCTGCCTGAGTGCTTTGCGCTGCCCTGCAGTGTTAACGTACATTAGGAAGCACCGGTTCTCATCTGATCACCAAAGTTAAGCAATTTTGAGCCTGATCAGTACTTAGATAGGTAATCACCCGGGAATACGAGGTACCATAAACATTCTGATACAGGTTTATAGCCTACCAAATCAACAGTGGATAAGTAATCAGGTGCTGGTGGTTCTCCTCTTCCTCCTCCCTCTCTTCCTCCTCCCTCCCCTCTTCCTCCTCCCCCTCCTACTCCTCCTACTCCTACTCTTCCTCCTCCTCCTCCTCCTCCTCCTCCTCCTCTTCCTCCTCCCCTCCCCCTCCTACTCCTACTTATCCTCCTCTTACTCCCCCCCCCCACACCCCATCTCTTCCTCCTCCCCTATTACTCCTACTCCTCCTCCTCTTCCTCCTCCCCCTACTACTCCTACTCCTCCCCCTCTTACTCCCTCCCATCTCTTCCTCCACCCCCCTATTACTCCTACTCCTTCTCCCCCTCGTCTTCCTCCTCCCCCTCCTACTCCTCCTCTTTACCCCCCATCTCTTCCTCCTCCTTATATTACTCTCCTCTTCCTCCTCCCCCCCCTACTCCTCCTCTTACCCCCCATCTCTTCTTCCTCCCCTCTATTACTCCTACTCCTCTTCCTCCTCCCTCTCCTACTCCTCTTACTACTCCCTTCTTCCTCCTCCCACTCCTCCTCCCCCTCCTCCTCCCCGTCCTCCTCCCCCTCCTCCTCCCCTCCTCCTCCCCATCCTACTACTCCCCCTCCTCCTCCTCCTCCTTACCCATCCCCCATCCCTCTCCCCCACCTCGTACTCTTACTCTTCCACTTCCTCTTCACAGGAAATCCAAACTCCCCCGTTGCCGCGTGACAAGCACTTCAGTGAGTGGTTCCCGACCGCCAACGTCCTTGCGAACCTGGTGCACACCGTGCAGGAGGTGGTGGTGGTGGTGGAGGAGGTGATACCGCCGACAACGTCTCCAACTGGCAGTAGAGTCTCCCTTGTCGAGCACCCAAGCCTCCTCAGCAGCTTCACACCCATGCCGAGCCCACTCACATGTACGTCTTAGTTCAGGACATAGTTGCACAAAGTTATGCGTGACCTACCTGATATGGGATTAGTGAGATTACCATAGCAGCAGATATAGCATTAATGACAGTACCATAGCAGTGGATATAGCAGTAATAAGACTACCATAGCAGTGGATATAGCATTAGTGAGATTACCATAGCAGCAGATATAGCACTAGTGAGATTACCATAGCAGTGGATATGGCATTAGTGAGATTACCATAGCAGCAGATATAGCGTTAGTGACAGTACCATGGCAGTGGATATAGCAGTAATAAGACTACCATAGCAGTGGATATAGCATTAGTGAGATTACCATAGCAGCAGATATAGCCCTAGTGAGATTACCATAGCAGTGGATATGGCATTAGTGAGATTACCATAGCAGCAGATATAGCGTTAGTGACAGTACCATAGCAGTGGATATAGCAGTAGTGAGATTACCATAGCAGTGGATATAGCATTAGTGAGATTACCATAGCAGTGGATATGGCATATGGAACTGGATATGGAGAGATTACCATAGAAGCAGATATAGCATTAGTGAGATTACCATAGGAACAGATATATCATTAGTGAGATTACTATCGCAGTGGATATAGCATTAGTGAGATTACCATAACAGCAGATATAGCACTAGTGATATTATCATAGCAGCGGATATAGCACTAGTGAGATTACCATAGCAGTGGATATAGCATTAGTGAGATTACCATAGCAGTGGATATGGCATTAGTGAGATTACCATAGAAGCAGATATAGCATTAGTGAGATTACCATAGGAACAGATATATCATTAGTGAGATTACTATCGCAGTGGATATAGCATTAGTGAGATTACCATAACAGCAGATATAGCACTAGTGATATTATCATAGTAGCGGATATAGCACTAGTGAGATTACCATAGCAGTGGATATGGCATTAGTGAGATTATCATAGCAGCGGATATAGCACTAGTGAGATTACCATAGCAGTGGATGTAGCATTAGTGACATTACCATAGCAGCGAATATAGCAACAGTGAGATTAGCATATGATCAAATATCGCACTAGTGAGATTACCATAGGATATAGAACTAATGACATTACCATTGCAGCGGATACAGAATTAGTGAGATTACCATAGCAGCGGATATAGCACTAGTGTGATTACCATAGTAGTGAATCTAGCAGTCGTGACATTACCAAAGCAAGAATTATATCAATAGCGAGATTACCATAGCAGCTGATATAGTAATAGGGTGAGTACTCTTGCTCTAGATATCAATAGTAAGAATACTCATATCAGCGGATATAGTAATAGTGAGATTACCATAAGAGGGGATAGAGCAACAGTCTGATTACCATGGGATCAGATTTAGCACTAGTGAGATTACCATAGCAATGAATATATATCAATAGTGAGACTACCATATCAGCTGATATAACAATAGGGTGATTACTCTTGCAGCAGATATCAATAGTGAGAATACTCTAGCACCTGATTCATCAATAGTCTGGTTACCGCAATAGTATGGTTACCTCAGCAATGGATATAGTATTAGTCAGATTACCAAAGCAGCTGATATAAAAAGACCGATATTACCATATCAAGGAATGTAATAGCGAGATTACCACAACAGCGGATATAGCGATAGTAATTTTAATATAGAAGTGGATATATCAATAGTAAGATTGCCATCACAGTAGATGCAGTATTACAAAGATTACCATAGTAGCGCATATACTTATATAGCAATAGTGAGATCACCATAGCAGAAGTAAGATTACCGCATTTTCACTTTGTGCGAGTATTCCAGTGAAATTATTTACTCATTTCATTCTTATCAATATTTCTATTCACTTCTAATAATAGATTGAAGTACTTTGCAATGGTCTCTGTATTCATGCTCTTTGACAGTAGCAGGGATCCCATTTCTCAGTAAAATCGCTGATTTCAGCGAAAACCGTGTTTTCAAATCAGTGGGGGATGGGGGGGGGATCCTGTCTGCAAAAAAACCCCACAAAAAACAAAGAATTTTACTGTGGATAATTTAAAATTAAATTATCTTATTTTTGTTGATGTTGTAATTCATTGACAGTGAGTAAGTGAGAATGCTACTCTTATTTATTTGTTAGTATTGAAGTCTTAAAACAGTTGTAATTTCAAGGCCAAGATATGTCCAAGTAGGTGCCAGATTGCACCATTTTAATCATAGGTTAAAATAAATGTCTGGACCTCCCTAGTTTTTCAGGGATTTCTTTATTTTTGTCGCTGGGATCCCTGACTAGTGCCGTGACCAGGATCCTGTACAATCTATGTGCTGTATGACCGGCGAACCTGCCCTGTGTATGTATATATATATATATTTATATATATATATATATGTAAGTGCATTGCCTCTATATGTATAATCGTAAGCATTAAAAGACTTAGGATTACAGAGGGACGATTGTAGTATTCTGCACTGACCTTACAGGCAAGAAGCCCCCAGCACAGGCAGGTGTGGATAGGTGGACTATGTCAGGGAGCCTTGGTAGTCTAAGAGTTAAAACACTGACCCCAGAATTGCAGACATGTATGTTCGAGGCCCGCTCTCGACACGATGTTCCCTTTTGTTTGTGACACACCCATGACCCTGTATATGGGTCATTCTCTAAATCTGGGCACTAAAGTGTGACATGGAAACCAAAAGTGAAAATCTTCCAAATAATAGCAGAAAGCACTCCAAATAATAGCAGAATTCATGGTCATATGAAGGTTTACATGTTGCGCATATGTCGGTGTTGAAAACAAAAAGGTATTTCACTTTTTCATTTTGATCTATAAGAAATTGAGCAATATGTTAATATCACTCGTGTAACATGGAAATCAAGCACACTCAGAACTTCATTGTAGCATATACAACAAATTCAAACACAATTTTATTGATTACAGTTAAGCTAACATGATTACGTCTTACAAGAAAAAAGTTTGGGTAAATACATGCTGTCGATGTGTAAATTTTCACTTTATCATAAAATCATACCAGCATACTTTTGATAAGTTTTGTGGGATAGATTAAATACATTTAGTTTTATTTCTAACATACTTAACATACAATAACTATTTGACTTGCTACCAAAAAATAAAAAAGAATTAATAATCACCATAGTAACATGGAAACCAAATATGTGGTACCCGGATTTAGAGAATGACCCATGTGCTAGGCAGATTCCCATTAGCTGGTAAGAGACTCTTAGCGCCCCCTGGCTGTCGTGGATGTACAGGTGGCTGGTGTTTTTCTACAGTAGCGGGCGGGCTGCTGGCCTCATTCGGAGGCGGCACCCAACACGCTCAGACTGCGGATCACGGTGCCACGACCACATCAGCTGGTACCCAGACGAACCTCCCGATCTCTGCCTCAGATATCATCACCAGCACCATACAAGATATTCTCGCGCAAGTGAGTCTGATAAGTGAATTCATTTAGACCGAGTTGATCATCAATGCACATGAGTTATCTCATTAAAAGTAGTCCCCGTATGTTTTGTTATAAAATAATCTTTAATTTTGTTTAACGTATTAAGCATTTAGAGAACAAATAAAAGGAAGTAAAACGAATATTCCACATCTGTATTCTGTATATATATGCATGCATACATGTATATACATACATGCAGAACATGCAGCAGTGTTTAAGAAACTATTAAACAAATAATGTAACCTAGAAAAACAAGTGATGTATAAATGGACTAACACAAAGTATAGTAAAAGCTGGATTTTAGACTGTTTGCAATCTACAAACAGTTACAAGGCATAAACAAGAAGCAAGAAAACCTAAATTATTACTAAGACAACATTTAAAAGATTTATAAAATTGGATTAGTGCTGCCTAGCGGCAAAAACCAGTGTTAACACACTTATCCGTTATGAGCAGGGTAAATAAATTCATCACAAAATGACAACAAAAACCATACATACATACATACATACATACATACATACATACATACATACATACATACATACATACATACATACATACATACATACATACATACATACATACATACTGGACGTGGTGGCTGAATCGTATGAGCGCTGGCTTCCCATGTGTTAGGCCAGGGGTTTGGAAGCCGGCCGAGTCAAACCAAATACTTACTAAATTGATACTAGTCACTACCTAGCCTGGCGCTTGGCATTACTACTACTAAGATAGCACAAGGGCTGGTTTTCTCAGTATCAGGAAAATGTGATAATATAGTGGGATATTGCGTCATGGTGCTGGCGGTCTGTTCTCCCAGTGGGGCAGTACTGATTTGACCTTAGGTGTTGCTAGGATGTAAAACCCCAACAAACAATATATACATTCATACATACATTGCATGCATACATACATACATACATACATACATACATACATACATACATACATACATACATACATACATACATACACACACACACACACACATACATACATACATACATACATACATACATACATACATACATACATACATCATCATCATCATCATCATCATGCTGTCGGTCGCGATGCGACAAAGACTGCTTTCATTACTTGACTGCCGCTCTCCACATTTCATGAAAGCTGCCTGCAAAAGTGTTGAAGTGCTGCTGGCTTTTGCAAGTTACCAGCGGCACTCTCTCGGGGAGCAAATAGAGGTTTCACACCGGCAAGAACATGTCAAGACAGGCGCAAAACTATTTGTCCCTGCAGTGGCTGGTCGGGAGATGTTGGGAGTTCCATACATCAACCGCCCTTGATGCTGCCACAGTGACATGGTTTTCTGTTCAGGGTTTGCTCCCTTAGCCTTCGGTTCTGTCAAGAACCTGTACCACAAGGCAGTGGTTTACAACTCTGCAGGGCAGGGGCGTCAAACTCCCTGAGGTATTGCAAATACCTGCATACCTGCATACATACATACATAAATACTACATGTTTGTGGTTAAATATAACGCTAGATATATACATATATAATATATATATTATATAGGGATATATAGGGATAGAGTGTAGGCTATGCACCTTACCCACCTGGCTTATGAACTGACATATTATGCTTGCTAATTTTATGTGTAGTGTAGTGTAGTACAAAAAGGGCTGAACAAAGTTGTGATTATTTGGAATTGGGCGAATGAGATATCCTATACTCTCTCACTGTGGGACTGATATCCATTCACCTCGGTAATGTGACTGTAAGTCTATAAATTGGTCTTTGGGCTTGTCTCTGCCTGACTTGTCCAGCAATTTTCGCCATCCAACTATTGTGTTGTCTCGTCTTGTCTTTTGCAGCCACGTCTGTATAGTTATTATTGGAGGGAGTGGGACTTCCCCTAAGTGGACTGAATGACAACTTTATTCAAAAGAACTGGCGCTAGAGACGCCTAACCTAATAGTTTAAAATTTTTGTTTGTTGCGCTATAATTAATATATACAAAACCGTGGGGTGGGTGGGAAAAAACTAAACTAAACTGTTGCAACCTTACCGAAGGTGAGTGCGCAAATACCAACCGATCCCGATGCGGTAGCCCCGGCGGAGGGTGGGAGTACGACGGAGGCGATGGCCACCATGATGGAGACTGGGGGCACGGGCGGAACGGGTCCTGGGGCTTCGACGTCCAGGACCTCATCTGGGACACGCCAGTTCACGAGCCAAGTGATATATGATTCATGTCCACCCGTACATTTTAGTTTAGAGCAGACCCAATGCTATTAGATTAGATTAGAGTGTTTGAGCTGTATGCTCAGGCCAAGTCGGAGATACCATCAGGGCCGACTACATGTGGTGAGGATGCTCTGTTCAGTTTTGTCATGTGCAGCAACGAATTTGAATCTGCTGGTGTTTGCTGGGTGTATCCTGGAATCTGTGGTTCATCTGGTATTGCTGTTAACACCTTGTCAAGCTGCCTTTTAAATGATCATACACTGCAGTTTGACTGATTTCTTATGTAAGCAGGCATTGTATTGAAAACTCGACAGCTATCGTGTTTTTTGGCATAACTTTGATTGGGTGTTTGTTGGGTGTAGCAAAAAAAAAGAAAAGAAAAAAAAGCTGTTGTCGACATATTGAAATTGCATATCGCTGAGCGAATAATTTTAGTCGCTCATTTGCTCACTCAGTGTTAAATGATTAGCGACATTGACAACTGACTTTTAACTGGTCCTTTTTGAAGTGCAAATGAATAATTTGATTTATCTTGAAATGTTGACTCGCTTATTTGAGCCCAGCGTCAATAATCTCGTCCTGACTATTAGTATTACTCAAATAAATAAGCCTTTTAACAAGTGTTTGACAGACAGTTGTGTTAATATCATGTTTGATAGACGTTTATGTGAATATGCTATTTTACAACAGTTTTGAGATGTATGAATATGCTATTTGGCAAGTGTTTAACAGACTTGCATGAATATGCCAGCTGTGTTTGACAAACTTGTTGGAATATCCGATTTAATAAGCGTTTGACAGACTTGTAGCAGTATCCTGTTTGACAAGTGTTTGATAGACTCTTGTGTATTATTATATGCCCCTCGATAAGTGTTTGGCACTCTTGTCTTACTATGCCATTTAATATATGTTTGACAGACCCTTGTCTGAATATGCTATTTGATAAGTGTTTGCTAGACTCGAATGCGGTGGACAAATCAGTAAGAGCACCAGCTTCCCGTGTGGAAGGTCAAGAGAAAGAATCCGAGCCATGTTAAACCAATGACTTACAAAATTTATACTTGTCACCTCCTAGCCTGGCGCACAGCATTAATAGGATACGGCAAGGACAGGTTAGCACCGTATCAGGATATTGTGACAAGTGGGATATCGGGTCATGGTGCTGGTAGCCTGGTCTCCCAGTGGGGCATACTATTAAGTCGCCATGAGTGTACTATCACAAGTCAGTGCCAACTGTGATATGACCTTAGATGTTGCTAGGATGTATAAATCCAACGAACAACCCTGTGTGACTATGCCCTTTGCCATATGTCTTGACTGACCTTCCTTACTGCAGGGCTGCACAGCTGACCTTGACCGACAGCGGAAGGCGTTTGCAGTGCAAGTGGATGAGAACATGATCTCCCTGCTGCTGAAGCTGTATCAGAAGCTGGGCACGGAGAACTATGTCCCTCCTCCCTATCGGTCAGACACTGCGTCAACATCCACTGGTCAGGTATGCAGGGTCTGCTTTTATTTGTTTCACAAACTCCTCAGGATGTATCAGACGTAGTGGCCAAATCGGTGTAGCGCAGGCCTCCTGTGTGGCAGGTCAGGAGTTCAATTCCTGGTCGAGTCAATCCAGTGAAGTACAAAATTGATGCTCGTTGTTTCCTAGCCAGGCACTCGGCATTATTAAGAGATGGCAAGGACTGGATGGCTCGGTGTAAGGATAATGTGACTGAGTGGGATATCAAGATATGGTGCTGGTTGCCTGGTCTCACAGTGGGGAAGCACTATACAGTTGTCATGAGTGCACTGTCACAAGTGGGCACCCGTCCTGATACGATCTTAGATGTTGCTAGGACGTAAAACTCCAACATCCAACCAACCAACCTCATCATGTTAACTGAACTCCCTCTTGCCTCCACGGTTCAAGAATAAATAGCCTGAGTCAGGGTTCATCTTTCAAAGAAGGATGGGAACATTCTATTTTAATAATCATCGAACGGAATGCCCCATTGGGTAAGATGCTCACTCCCCATGTGGAAGGTCCAGGGTTCGAATCACTACCGAGTCAAACAGATGACTTACAAAATTGATGCTTGTTACTACCTTGCCTGGATTCTGGATTTTTTTCTATTTCTTTACAAAACACGCCTACAAGGTTTGTCCTGGTCTTTAAAATGTTAAAAAGTGCTTAACTTGATAATTGTTGTATTTGAATGTCCTCATAATTTCTTGTGAGTGCCTTACAATTATTAATAGTCCAGAAACTTAAATTACTTTTCAATTTATAATTATATTATGTAACTTTACTTTTTTTACGGGGTTTGTAAATACAAATGCTTTGTAACAGAAACAGGTACGGTTCAAGTCACATTGATGATCCTTCTGTGATGGTACTATCCCTGTAAACACTTAGCTTTTGTTTACTTTGTGTCCCAGAACTTTTGAACATGCTGTTCTAAGTGTAACAACAGTTGTTTCCTGTGTAGTTTAGAGTTCTGAAAAGTTCTTAAGAAGTCATGTGTGTTTGGTAGAGTAGAGAATGATAAGAGAGTGGGAAACTTGGTTTATCTGTTTATCTGAGGTAAAGATCTATTATTGATCTATTTTGTTATATAAAATTTGATTAACTTGATAGAGAATGAGAACTTTGGTTTCTCTGCGTAGCTGTGGTAAAGATAAGAATTTGATTTAACTTGATAAGAGAGTGGGAACCTTGGCTTATCTGTGTAGCTGTGGTAGAGACATATTATCAACTTTTGTTATATAAGATTTGATTAACTCAACAGAGAATGGGAACTTTGGCTTATCTGTGTAGCTGTGGTAGAGATCTATTATCAGCTTTTGTTATATAAGAATTTGATTAACTCGATAAGAGAGTGGGAACCTTGGCTTATCTGTGTAGCTGTGGTAGAGATATATTATCAGCTTTTGTTATATAAGATTTGATTAACTCGACAGAGATTGGGAACTTTGGCTTATCTGTGTAGCTGTGGTAAAGATCTATTATCAGCTTTTGTTATATAAGAATTTGATTAACTCGATAAGAGAGTGGGAACCTTGGCTTATCTGTGTATCTGTGGTAGAGATATATTATCAGCTTTTGTTATATAAGATTTGATTAACTCGACAGAGATTGGGAACTTTGGCTTATCTGTGTAGCTGTGGTAAAGATCTATTATCAGATTTTGTTATATAAGAATTTGATTAACTCGATAAGAGAGTGGGAACCTTAGCTTATCTGTGTAGCTGTGGTAGAGACATAATACCAGTATTTGTTATCTAATAATAATTTGATCAGTATATTTGTTGAACGATGCCGGTGATTTCCGAGACTAATTCTGTGCTTCAGAGCTCCGCTGCATCTTCTTCCGAAAGTCAGTGCCACGTCGGTGATGGTCCATACTACATCGGCAGGGTTCTAGACCTTGCATACAAAGGTCACGAGGACTGCGCCAAGGTCATTGAGAACGCACACCGTGATAACCAGCCGCAGACAGCCACAGATGGAGATGGTGGCAAGCGTGAGGTGTCAGATCTTGAAGACAGGTGCGTAAAGTTGTCACTAACTCTACTTAGCGAACGCGCCCCTTACCCCCCAGTAATAACCTTTTAAAGCAAGCATGATATGTCAGATTATAAGTCAAGTGTGTAAAGTTGTCATTCAGTCCACTTAGCGAAAGCCCCACTCCCCCAATAATAGCTATATAGGCGTGGCTACAAAAGACAACACGAGGTGACACAATAGTGGTATGGTAAAAATTGCAGTTTGAGTGGGGCAGAGATAAGCCGAGGTGAATGGATATCAGTCCTGCAGGAGAGAGTGTGAGATATCTCATTCGCCCAATACCAAATATCAGATAATCATAACTTCTTCTTTCTGCCCTTTTTGTACTTGTATAAATATTATACTACACATAAAAAAGCGAGCATAAGCGTAGTCCTTGCACGGACAACTACAGTATTATATTAATTAAACATGTTGGCGATGCTAACATGGGTAATTTGTGAAAGTGGCTCGGTCTATTTCTGACTTTCCTCGCTGTTCGGCCCTCCGTTTCCAGTCACTCTTTCAGAGAGCGTCGACCTGTTCACTTTGCTTCCCCACCCACCCACTTTCTAAGGGGGGGGGGGGGGGGTAAGTGCTGACCTTTCTCTGCCTGTCCTCTGCTCTATCTTGACATGAACTGCTCTACTGCTCATCGGGTCCTTGTCGGCCCAGCTCGCAATCAGACTCCTGACATGAATCCAAGGGTCCTGGTCACCCACTTGCACACGTATTGATAGCCTACCTGTAGGTCCTAATTACTTTTTTAATAAATACTCCAGTTCTCTTCCGTCTTCCTCTTTCCAAGTGAAGTGAATTATATATCCCATATCATGTGAATTATAATTTTTTATTATTGAGAGGAGGCAGACCAACTGCTGACTGCCCCCAGCCATGACAACAAATGAGCACCTTCTCATTTTAACCCAACAATAACAACAGCAATAATTCACGTTACTCGGCCATATGGCAGGATAGGAAGACATACAAGGAAACTGTTTTAAAAGTTTTTATTATAGAAAAGTAATCATCACCTTCAGGTAGGCTGAGCATTTAATGGCAAGTGGGTGAATGTAACCCGAATGTTCTGGCAATTGCTGACTGAGAGCGAAGTGATGTGGCAGATGTCGAGCAGCAGCTGTAGGAGCAGGCGGCAGGCAGTGAAGATGAAGAGGAGATCAGCGCTCACCCAACAAATGAGCGAGCGCTGAGGGTGCATTGTTGATCTGAAGCGAGGCGAGGTAGGAGGATACAGCATGTGAACTCCAGGTGCCAGCTGTCATGATGGCAGAGAGGCAGGCCGGATGCTTAGCAGGCTTGTGCAGCCCCACATCTGAGGCTATGCAGAGTGATGGAGGTAGGCGACATCTGAGCAGCGGCAGCTGCAAGCCTTAAAGCAGAGGTGAGATATCAGGCTGACAGTGGAGCACCGGAGGGGAGGATAAATGCAGGTCCATCCAAGGGCGGGGCGGATGTGGCTAGATATGATTTCCAGGCTGTTACATGGCAACAATGGGAAGAAGGAAGGGCAGGGAGGCGGAAGACGAGTGGGCAGACTGACTTAGGGCAGGTTTTGGTGGAAGACATCAGGGAACCTTAGAGTGTGGGGGGAGTGACAAGAGGAGACGGTCACTAGATTGCTCTGTCTTAGCGTGGTCATGAAAGCTACAATGAGGGCAAGAATTATAACATACGGGCGGGGTAAGAGGCGGGTGAGGAACCGGATTATCTTTGAGAACTGGGGCGGTGACAAGGCATGAGCCTTACGAGGGACATGAGCGGAGGACTTGAGAATTCCTTTTTTCATTACAGATATTTCATGGGAGAGGAAGGCAGAATGATCGCCTGGGGCTGAGAACACCCAGACCTTAACTGAGGAAAAATAATTAAATACTGCACCGGGGGACTTGAGTGCCAAGGAGAGGGCATACAAGAAAGAGAGAAGATCATAACAGGTCGGGGCAAGAGGCAGCACACCATGGAGGGAACAAAATTCCAGATACTGCTTCACATGGGAGGTTTTGTTCTGCCAGGTCCGCGCGGCAAGGGCAGTCTTGTAGACTGTTAGCAGGCCAGCGTGGTGGATCATCGAGTAGCCTGGAAGATAAGGCAAACAGGTAATATCTTCCAGGCTAATGGTCAATTTAGAATGAGAAATCTAAGATAGCAAGACTGAATGAGAGAGGAATTCTAGTTAGAGCCAGTTCGGAACACAATAACAATGCTTTACGTTTTTGGACTGGATCAGATGAAGAGCGACTGAGTGCATCTGCTAGTATTACTTCAGAGCTTGGCTTGTGACAGATTTGAAGCTCAAGATTATTATTTGCTGAAATAAGCCAAAGCTGTCTCGCACAGGCACAGGGAAGTGGATCTTTGCCTTTCCTGGAGGAGAGGACTTGCTGTGAAGCTATATTGTCAGTATTTATGATGACTGTGTAGGTGTAGGTGTGAAACCTCTATTTGCTCCCCGAGAGAGTGCCGCTGGTAACTTGCAGAAGCCAGCATCACTTCAACACTTTTGCAGGCAGCTTCCATGAAATGTAGTCCAGACAGAGCACTGACCTATTCAATGTCGCACACTTCAGAGCGAAGACCAAGACTACTCGGATACTGGTGAGAGAGCTGCTTACCCATGTTGACTTTGGGCCAACATGCATAACAAAAGGAATCTCTATTCTGATGTGTTTTTTTCCTCAGACGGAAGCGTGCCCGGGAGCGACAAAAGAAACTCATGGAGCAGTTTGCTTCAAAGCAAAAACAGTTCATGGAGAAGATAATAGGAGAATCTGGAGGTGAGTTTGAACAGAACAACATTTTTGTAGCATAATCCAATGGTTTTGCGTTTCTACCATATTTATTTAGATAAATATATATTAGGTTCATCAGTATAATGTACTTTGCTTTAGTTTGAAGTGACTTTTATTTGAAATGGTTAAATTGGCAGATATTTGAAGTGAAAACATGCAACATTAATTTGATGTGCACACCGAAATGCTGGACAGTGGGCTTGTCATTTTTTAAATTGACTTAATATTCCTACTATGCAGCTAAAAATGCTTAATGCTTGCAACAATATCTATGAAAGATTATCTCATGAATAAAACGATGTCAACTGGTTGTAGCTAATGCCCCAGTCACACTATGGTCAGAGTTCGCTTGCCATCACCTTACGACCAAAATGGCGGCGACCGACTCACTACATTGAATCAAAGACGAGGTCACCAAGTGGTCACCGACTTGTCGCCGACAGTGTCGGTCGTCAATGTTTAGGGGGGTTGGTTGGCGACCACCCGGCCACCAACATTCTTATGCTCCCGGCGCGACAGTCAGCAAGTGGTCGGCAAGTGGTCGCCGAACACCAGCCGACCACACTGGTCGCAAGGTTACAAGTGCAGCAGCTGCAACTTCCTTACGACCAAAATCACCTGAAATGGTCGGCGAGTTATCGTTGACCACTCACCGACTGGTCATATGGTGGTCATATGGTGGTTGCAAAACAGTCGCGAAATGATTGCAAGCGAAGGCAGGCATAGTGTGCCTGGGGTATTAGCAGAGCGGTAGATGTGGCAACCATCAATCAGATCTATCACTCTTCCTACCCCTACCACCTCCCCTTCCCTCACCCCCTCCCTTACCCCTTCCCTTACCCCTTCCTTACCCCTTCCCTACCCCTCGATTTCCATATCTAAATTTAATTCTACATATCTAACTTAGAGAGTGGTGCACTTATTAATCGTTTGTCACCACATACAAGGGAATGCTAAGGCAATTTAATAAAACCTCGTTCTGCAGATGCCTATGGTTTTGGCGTGCCTGCCAAATTAATTTTGCATGGTTGAACCTCATATATCTTAAAAGTTAGCCATTTAAAATAAAAGTTACTTCAAACTAAAGTAAAGTAGAATATAACGATAAATCTGCTACATTTATGTCAGAAAAACGACAGAAACTCAAAAGCAACTGACTATGCAACCAAACCAAGCCAAGCCAAGCCATCGGTTGGTAATCTGTACTTTGTCGATATTCTCATCCTATCTGTGACCAGACGGGATGGCCGAATGAGTTGAGCGTCCGTCTCCTGTCTTGGGAGATCGGGGGATCCGAACCCATGGATTTGGGGGTTCGAACCCTGGTCGAGTCAAACCAATGACATCAAATTTTATACTTGTCGCTTCCTAGCCAGTTCCTGTCGGCATTATTAGGATAGGGCAAAGATTGGCTGGGTCAGTGTCAGGATAATGTGACTGAGTGGGATATCAGGTCATGTTGCTGGGGCAGCAATATAAAGTCGCCATGAGTGCACACTTACAAGTCAATACCCATCCTGATATGACCTTAGATGTTGCTAGGATGTAAAACAACAACAAACAAACAAAATCCTATTTGTGCTTTGCAGGGTCAGAGGCAGCGGAGGAATTACGGAGGTCCATGTCTGAAGACCCGCCTACGTTAAACCTGAGTATGGATGAGATGTATGACTGCTGCATCTGTAACCAGGCAACGCCTTCCACCGATGACCGGCCACTGGGCCTCGTCACCCTGCTCCAACCCACCAGTGGTAAGGACTAACTGGCTCAGTCAAGATACCACTGCTCAGAATTCTTCACATTAAGCATGTTTTTTTGTGTTTTTTTTACAAATTTATTTTTGTAAGTTTTTCTGTTTTTTTTTACAAATATTTTATTCTCTAAATTACATGTGCTCAGCGCTGAGTTAGTGGTTTTTTGTTTTTGTCCAACCGCTATGCACTAAATGAGAACTGTAGCAAAATGAACGTAACGGTAGAATGTGGGATTTCTTTTGAGGAAACCAACGAGAGAGAAAGCTAGTGGCGGGTGAGAGGGGTTGAGGTTACATTAATCTAATAAGAGTTATAATTAGACATATTGGGTGGCTCTTGACTTTAGTTTAATTCCTGTTGCAGACTCATCATGGTGCTCACCAAAGTAAAAGAACAACAGCAACAACAAAAGCAACAACAACAACAACAACAAGACATATCAAATCATGAAAAGACTTTGGTTAAGAAAATAACAGCAACAAAATATCAAGTCATGAAAAGGCTCAACACTCCTTTTCATTTTTAAATTGCAAGTCTGAAAGGGGTTATTACTTTGGGTTTGTCTAATCTATCTTGATACTGATAGTCCATGAATATTGCCTACCTTGCATTTTGTTACTTCGCTAATTTGAAACGCTTGAATTAGTTTGTCGTTGCTTGTGCTTTAGTGCTGGGTCAGCGACAGCAGACAAGTGGGGTGACGCCGTTGCCAGTCACTGACGCTGACGCCTCGGTGAAACATCTAGAAAACAATTGTGCCCAACTGATGGAGAAGCGGTTTAAGCACTTAACCCAGCACTGTGAAGAGGTATGTATAGTAAAATGCAGGCTGGGTCAATTGTAACTGATCGGCAGTATACAGTAAAACCGCTCTAACCGACCACCTCCACAGATCGACCACTCCCCTATAGCTATCGTTTTTGTTGGTGTCCCAAACGATCGCCC
The DNA here is from genome assembly GCA_030323885.1 of Branchipolynoe longqiensis. Taxonomy (NCBI): domain Eukaryota; kingdom Metazoa; phylum Annelida; class Polychaeta; order Phyllodocida; family Polynoidae; genus Branchipolynoe; species Branchipolynoe longqiensis. Next base: position 36,685,160 of record CM059196.1, on the reverse strand, counting down.
ATTGTAGCGATAAAAAAACCTTAAACCGACCACCTCCCTAAATGGACCATTTAAAGTCGGTCCCATGGTCGGTCGATTTAGAGAGGTTTTACTATACATATCCTTTTGCCAGAAGTCTGTTTTAAGCATGTTTTTATGATGACTAACTACAGTGATACATGTCTTTCGCGACTCCAGTGATTGGTGAACCCTTATGTGCGGACATTTTTTCAGTCTACAAATTGTCTTTGTTTCATTTAATGTTTGTCCATTGAAGACAGGTACTACTTTCACTCCCATGGTCAGTCCATGTACCACTGGGCACAGTGGCTGAATTGGTAGAGCGCATGCGTCCCATGCGGGAGACCAGGAGTTCAATTCCCGGTTGAGTCAAACCAATAACTTACAAAATTGGTACTTGTCGTTTCATAGCTTGGCGCTCGGTATTAAAAGAATAGGGCAAGAACTGGTTGGCTTAGTGTCAGGATAATGTGACTGAGTGGGATATCGGGTCATGGTGCTGGCACTGATTTCCCAGTGAGGCGGCACTATAAAGTTGCCACGAGTATCCATCCTGATATGACCTTAGATATTGCCGGGACGTAAAACTTCAAACAACCAACAGTCTATGCACCCTCTTCTCTGCTTTTCTATTCATTAATGTATATCATGAAAATATCCTTTTAGCCCTTCCAACCGACTATCACAATTTGTCTTAAACTTGTCAGTTCTGTTCACAGATGTTGACATCCGTATAGTTTAGAATTGTGTCTTGATATGCTTCATTATAATTGTATTAAATTGCATTTTGCATTCTCATTTAAATATATACTACAGATTGATACAGTGAACAATCGAAGAACCGTTTGCACTAATGGAATTCTTTCCTCGAGGAATAAACTATTTAATGATAGCAAAAAAAAAGAAAGGCTCATCCAAGAAATGTTGCATTACTTTGCTTATCTGCTACTATTCTATTAGCCTATATGCCTTTATGGAAAATATACCGATTTAATGCATTGGTGGGGGATTGCAAATGTTCTATTACTGATCGGGTATATGACCAGGTGCATGTATGTGTATATGTAGGTGCTGGTGGTGCCTGATTGAGATGTAATTATACATAGTGGTGCTGCCAGGGCTGTGTGTAAGGGGCACTCAGAGCCTACCCCCTCCCCCCTCTGCTAGTCAGGATCAACACACTAAGGCTCAACGGGTCCTTGTCGGCCCACCAAGCTGTGTGGCCCCCCTGGCCCAAGGTGGTGGCCAGGGGGGCCACACAGCTTGGTGGGTGGTGGGCAGGTCACTGGTAACTATGGGGACCACGAATGCATGTTTCTTATTGTTGGAACAGGGTGGGGTGATACTCTACACTGAATCCATGTACCATATACCATATAAATACTAAACCAGAGGGCTTGACTCTCTCTCTTCTTTCACACTTTATACTCTTCCTTTCTCTTTGTAGCTGTAGACTTTACATACTGGTGACCACAACAGGTGGTAAATCTATTAGTTGGAGGAAGGATTCAACTTTACTTTATGGAGACCTAGTCTTTACATGTATAAAGATTACTCTGACACCTCGTATTTTTAGCGGTCATGCATTCAGGTACTGATGAGGCACAACATTGCTTAACTTTGATCTAGTGTAAACTTGAAAATACACAGAACAATTCCCGAAAAGATTGAGTTCAGTTTTTCCTATTCGTAATAGTGTTTGTTTGTTTGTTTGTTGTTGTTTTACGTCCTAGCAACATCTAAGGTCATATCAGGACGGGGTCGTAATAGTGAGAACTGAGCCAAAATTAGGTAATTCCAAAGAAACAAATATAGTAAGTTCTAACATTATAGAATATTATTGATTTGATATTGGCTTTAAAGAAGAGAAGAAATCGATTCACTACAATGGTAAAAGAGGAATCTTTACAAGAGTGTTTTTGAAATAATGGTAAGTGTGCATGTTACTCGACAGGTATCGTGTCTACTGTCCGTGAATATCGGGTGGCAGGGTGGAGTGTTTGCTCAGACCTGTGGACATTACGTCCACCTCGACTGTCACACTTCCTACATGGAATCACTGAAGGTAAGAGCTTAAAGAAGTTAAAAGCCACACATTACATTACATCCTGACTAAACAGCTATTTAAGAAACTATGTTGCACACTGGATATTCTTACAGAGTTATTTAACATAAGTACGATATATATGTGCGCTGCAATCAGTGATGTACATTCCTCAAACCTTTGGAATGCCCCTTTCCCTTTTATTTGCTGTAGACAATACATAACAGCTTCTAGCTGAGACTTAGCTTGTTCAGCAACTTGTAGTTGAGGTTTGTCTTGTTTAGCACCATGGACACGAAGCTTGACTTGTTTCATCACCCTGTAACTAAAGACTAAGGCTTGCCTTGTTCATCGCACTTTGTAACTAAGGATTGACTTGTTCAGCACCTTGTATCGTAGAACTGATTCCTTATTCAGTACCCTGTAACTAAAAACTGGGGCTTGCATTGTTCATCGCTTTGTAATTGAGGCTTGACTTGTTCAGCACCCTGTAGCTAAGAACTGAGGCTTGCCTTGTTCATCGCTTTGTAATTGAGGCTTGACTTGTTCAGAACCTTGTACCAGAGAACTGAGGCCTGCCTTGTAAGCACCCTGTAACTGAGAATTGAGGCTTGCCTTGTTCAGAACTGAGACTTGACTTGTTCAGCACCCTGTAACTAAGAATAACTGAGGCCAGCATTGTTCATCGCTTTGTAACTGCGCATTGACTTGTTCATTGCTTTGTAATTGAGACCTGCCTTGTTCATCGCTTTGTACCTGCGCGTTGACTTGCAGACACAACAGGTGACGAGCCTGCAGGTGAGTCGGGGCGAGTACTGGTGCCCCCTCTGTCGGCAGCTCGCCAACACGGCCCTGCCGATCGCGCCCGACTTGGGGCCGGCCGTAGTGAAGCTGCTGCCCAAAACACAGCGGGACCTGGTCATCCAAATTGGGCAGACGATGGAGCAGCGCCCCAGCACACCGGTGAGCCCCTCACACACACCGTCACCGGGGTCATAGCATTGCATTTCAGTTGAGCTGATCAAATGTTGTCAAGGCCTTAAATCTGATTAAAGTAGACTTGAAAGGTCTCTAATTCCTCGACAGATATGTCTTTCTTACCAATATGAGGCGAATATGCTTCAATTAGGAAAACTCAACCTCATGGGTAGGAGGGAGAAGTATCTATGCTGTACCCTTAAAATAAGTGTTCTCTCGTTGGGTTAATGACTAATCCTTGCTGTTTGGTGGTTTTAAAGTCACTCTTTCTTTTCTAGGGTTCCACGCTGACGAACGCTATGGGCAATGTGATGGAGAACCTCACAACTGCCACCTACCCGAAGTACAACACCTGCTGCAAGTCGCACTCGGCAGAGTCCGTCCTTCTGTTTGTCTGCTCCGTTCTCAGGTAAAACCGCCAATGTGCTCGCCCTCATCTTAATTTCACGAATTGAATTAATTGTCAGATTTATTCACACTCAGCAGAGTCCGTCCTTCTGTTTGTCTGCTCCGTTCTCAGGTAAACCATCAATGTTCTCGCCCTCATCTTAATTTCGCTAATTGAATTAATTGTCAAATTTATTCGCACTTGGCTGAGTCCGTCCTTCTGTTTGTCTGCTCCGTTCTGAGGTAAACCTGTAAATGTTCTCGCCCTCATCTTAATTTCACAAGTTGAATTAAATATCGAGTTTAATCGCACTCAGCTGTCCGTCCTTCTGTTTGTCTGCTCCGTTGTGATGTAAAACCGCCAATGTTCTCGCCCTCATCTTGTTTTCGCGATTGAATTAAATGTCAAATTTAATCAATTAAAAGCATAGTTTTATGATTGACGTTGGATGTCCTCACAAGCAAGTAGGTGGAGGCAATTTGATTCCACCAGGAAGCCTAGATAGTCTAATGATTAGGACGCTAGCCCAGGAATGACACAAGTCTGGGTTCGAAAACTGCTGTAGGCAGAGCATTCTTTTCTTTACAATACCACCCTATGTTAGTAGTAACACATACTGTTTTTCAAGGAGTAAAAGAAATATAATAGCAATGATCATCATGATCATCATGATCATGATAAATTTAAGGAATAGTAACATGCATATGGTCTTTTCCAATATACCAGTTATTAGTAGCTTTAGAGTTCTGCAAGTAATCTCGTGGTGGCTGAATTCTGTAAAACGAAACTGACAGATAACCTGTAACATGATTTTATTAAATGTTAAATGCTGTGTTGATAACCCATTTTCAGGGGTGTTATCCATTTCAATATGGTATGCAGGTATAGCAATACCTCAGGGAGTTTGACGCCCCTGCCTTGCAGAGTTGTAAACCACTGCCTTGTGGTACAGGTCCTTGACAGAACCGAAGGCTAAGGGAGCAAACCCTAAACAGAAAACCATGTCACTGTGGCAGCATTAAGGGCGGTTGATGTATGGAACTCCCAACATCTCCCGACCAGCCACTGCAGGGACAAATAGTTTTGCGCCTGTCTTGACATGTTCTTGCCGGTGTGAAACCTCTATTTGCTCCCCGAGAGAGTGCCGCTGGTAACTTGCAAAAGCCAGCAGCACTTCAACACTTTTGCAGGCAGCTTTCATGAAATGTGACATTAAGACCGACTCATGAACGCAACTCTCACAGCAGAGAGCTAAATGGAGAGCGGCAGTCAAGTAATGAAAGCAGTCTTTGTCGCATTGCGACCGACAGCATCATGATCCATTTCAACAATGAGCTAACTCAGTCCGATACAACTGATATCTCACTTGACCCAATCCGACATTGTATATTGCTAAAGCCAATTATATTTTAATATAGATTCTAGTTTGTACCAATGATGCTGGACCCGGTTTGAAAGTTTATAAATATCCATATCGCAGAGACCTTCGGCATGAACTCCCATATGGAGCAATTATAACTTAGTAAAATAAAACTTTTTATTTTTGTCATATTATGACTTATATATTATGAATATGCAATGAATACTTAGTTTTGTTTATTCCAATGAAATATTACTTATACTATTCGGTTAACAAAACAACAACTTTTGTACATTAAAAAACAACTACATTTTACCCATAGAGATTTTTTTAAAAAAAGGTTAACACCAATTTCTCCTCGTAGAGGGTAGACATTCCTTTTAGAGCATTTATCTAATTAAGTTTGCGCAATTTACACAGGTGGTTTTGGTGACATGAATGATGAAGCGTACACATTTTCCGACTATGATGAATATTGTGTTTACTTTTTCTGTTTTCTTTCCTTATTTAGGACTAACTTGGAGCTGGAAATCGAACAGAGACGTGGACTATTAATCCCTCAGTCAAAACCTTCACAGAAACGCATCTGTCTGGGTAAGAAGCATTAACATTATGATTGGTTGATTACAGTGATACTTAACTGGGAATGTGTGAAGGAATTGGGAGATTACAGTGATACCTTACTGGTAATGTGTGCTGTGCTTGGTAGATTACAGTCATACTTTACTGGTAATGTGTCCTGTGGTTGATAGATTATGATGATACTTTCCTGGTAATATGTGCTGCGATTGGTAGATTACAGTGATACTTTACTTGTACTGTGTGCTGTGGTTGGTAGATTACGATGATACTTTACTGGTATTATGTGCTGTGGTTGGTAGATTACAGTGCTACCTTACTGGTAATGTGTGCTGTGGTTGGTAGATTACAGTGATACTTTACTGGTAATGTGTGCTGTGGTTGGTAGATTATGATGATACTTTACTGGTATTATGTGCTGTGGTTGGTAGATTACAGTGATACTTTACTGGTAATACATGCTGTAGTTGGTGGATTACGATGATACTTTCTCGTAATATGTGCTGTGCTTGGTAGATTACCGTGAAGCTTTACCGAAATGCAGCGTGTCTTTGTAAGAATCCTTACTTGCACTATGAGCAGTGTGTTTTTCTGATGCGGACAAGTAATAAACCACTGTCACAACCGGCTGTCCTGATGCCTCATGTTGCTAGAACGTAAAACCCCATTCACTCACTCACGTCGTGTGCTGGTGGCGGTGCGGGTAGGGGGGTTCATTATGTCCATTTTGCTATCGGGAAACTCCCTCTGTGGTGTCATATGGGGTTCCCTGATTCAGATTTGTGTACAGAAGTCTACTCATTTCCACATGACGCGCTTCGATTTTACGCATGCACATGACGCACACGTTTGCAGCATATGAAACCATCCTCATAGATCTAGAGCGGTTTCAAGTTTCTCTTGGACCTTGCGTATGTCGCATTTCTCACAGGTGTGAAGGGGCGGAACGTAGCTCAAGCAGTAGAGTGTCCCCCTGTGAAGGTGTGGATCATCCGATCGATCCTGCTCAGTGGACACATTTGCAGTTTGGGCTATTTTCCGTTCTAACCAGTGGTCCACAACTGGTTCATCAAAGGCTCTGATATGTGCTGTCCCATCTGTGGGAATGTTCATATTAAAGACCCCTTGCTGTTTATCGGAAAGAGTAGCCTATGTGGTGGCAGTGGGTTTCCCCCAAAGCAATATGTCAGAATGACTCATATGTTTGACGTCCAATAGCTGATGATATGAAAATGAGTGTGCTCTAGAGGCGTCATTAAATAAAACAAGCTTATTATTATTTTCACGGGTGCGTGTGCCAATGGAATGTAATCGTTATAGAGTGGTGATTGTTGTTCTTTTTCAGTGCCCTTGATGCAGGTTTTAAGCATGCACTGTAAGGTGCTGATGACGAAGCCCTACACGGACGTGTGGTTCCACCTCACGGGGGTACCCATCAACCAGCAGCACCAAGCAAGGTAGGTGCACCAGATGGGGTAGAAGATGTACTGAGTCGGTGAGCTGCCTGTACTAACTGCTTTATTTCTTGGTCATGATTTCCCAGTACACCTCTCATGTGACCCCGGTGACCTTTGGTGACCACTCGTGACCTCTCGTGGTGGCCAGCCGCTTTAGGCACTACACGTATATTACAGATGGGTCCTGGGCTTCAGGTGCTGTCATGCGAAAAGGATGCGGTGGCTGAATCGGTAGAGCGCAGGCTTCCCATGCGGAAGGTCGGGAGTTCAATTACCGGTCGAGTCAAACCAATCACCTATAAAATTGATACTTGTCGCTACCTAGCCTGGCGCTCAGCATTAATAGGATGGGACAAAGACTGGTTAGCACAGTTTCAGGATAATGTGACTGTGTGAGATATTGGGTCATGGTCTTGGTGGCCTTGTCTCTCAGTGGGGCAGCACTATAAAGTCGCCATGAGGGCGCACTGTCATAAATCGATACCCTTCCTGATATGACTTTAGATATTGCTAGGATCTAAGTTAGGTATTTAGAATAAAACTTAGATAATTGTTTTTGTTTAAAAAATGTGATGCTTTCATTGAACTATGCAGCTTTAACATTCCTACCCAACTCTTAATAGTATGCCATATGCTATTCGTGAATCTAGCCGGTTGCTATTGTTACGCCTACACACTCCCATAAGACTGTGTCCGGTTTGATTCCTCTGTACGCAGTGACAGCGCTTCAGTAAGTGCAGAAGAGGTGCCTCTCCTCCTGAAGGACCCATCAGCACTCCTCATCCAGCTTGTGCTGACCATGCCCAGCACGCTGGACAGGGGTGAGTTAAAACAGCCGTGTAGGTTCAGCATGTTCTTTATTCATTTCAACAATTCTCCTGAATTACATCGAATAATCGTCTAAATCAGCACGGCTTGCTTGTTGGAATTATTAGGGTCTGTACGGGGCCTGGAAAGTCTTGAACTTCATTTGTCCCATTTCAAGGTCTTGAAAAGCGAATGGCGATTTCGGACTAAATCCAAATGAAAATAGTCTTCAATTCCTATCTAAAGCAGCCTTGAAAAGATTTGAAATAGCCTTGAATTCCATATCTTCACATGTGTACGGACCTTAAATTATGTGAAAGTGCTCAGTATATAGACTATTGAGTGTGTTTGTTCAACCGACTTCCTGTTTGAATATCCATGCCAGTGTGTTATATGTTTCATTGCAAGCTTCTAAACAATTATATCATTGTGCTAAATATAGATTTTGGTTGTTTGTCTGACCGACTATCATTGGACTATTCATGTCACTAGTGACAAGCCAATGCATTGTCCTCTAGGTGCTTCAAAGATAAATACTCATTCTTTACAATCCTGTACTGTGTAGCTGGAGCTAAAGCCACAAATAATCTTTCTTCACGAATATGAAAGTACCTAAAAATAATATAGAGTGAACTGCTAAGAAATTTGGGCACTGTCTGAAGATATTAGTCACCTACATTACATTGCTCCTTTTAATGTCGCCAGACCAGGTAGCGACAAGTATAAATTTTGTACGTCATTGGTTTGACTCGAGTGTGGATTGAACCCACGACCTTCCATACGGGAAGCGAGTGCCCTACTCATTTGACTATTCATCCTATGAATTTGTTCAAGAATATAGTTAAATGTGCAGTAGTCTGCACTAATCTCTCAGGCAAGGAGCCACATAGCCAGCTAGACGTGGGTAGGGTGGTGACATGAGAGAGCCTAGGTGGTGTAATGGTTAGCACACTGCATGCAAGAGATATGGGTTCGATTCCCGCTCTATGTGCAATATTTCCCATTTTCATCACCCCCCCCCCCACGACAAAATTTAGTATTTCATAGATACAGTTCTCTAATAATATTAAAAATAAACTAATTACAATTAAATGTTGTGCTCTCCACAGAGGCGTACACATGCATCGTGAAGGGCATCTACAACATGGTGTATATACAGGCCTTATCGGTCATCAGCTGTCGCTTCTGTGAGGAGGAGCGTCTTGCATGGAAAAGCCAGGTGAAAGAGGTCAGTCCCACACTCAGCGCCTTTGTCCTAGTATCGGCTTTAACGGAGTAGTCTGAATGGATCAGTGGAATGATTTCAAATGGATCTCAGCTGTTGGCATATGTAAAGCCCCGTTAATAGTTTTGATGGCGTGTGACACCGTCAACTTTACACCGGTTAGCGCTGTGTGACGCCGCAAAGCGGTGGGTAGTGTGTGACGTGTGGAAGCCCTGACCTTGAAAGTTCAAATTAGTTGAACTCTGGTCAACGCTTGCGCCGTCTAATGCCGTCAAGCATTGATGTAAAGTCTAAATGGGAGCATTGGCTTGCGGAGTGTTGCGCCGTCACATGCCGTCAAAACTATAAATGGGCCTTAATAGTTTGAGTGAGTCAGCAGAGTAATTTCAAATGGGTCAGCCATGTGTCAGCGGAGTGATTTGAAATGGGCCTCAACAGTTGGTGTATTTCATAGTCTGAGTAGGTCAGCAGAGTGATTTTAAGTCGGTCACAGTCATAAGTCAGCATAATGAATTCAAATGCATCTCAGCTGTTGGCATATGTAATAATCTGAGTGGGTCAGCAGAGTGATTTCAAATGTGCCTCAGCTGTTGGCGTATGTGATAGTTTGAGTGGGTCAGCGGAGTGATTTCAGATGGGCCTCAGCCATAAGTCAGTGGAGTTATTTTTAATGGGTCTCATCTGTTGGTGTATGTAATAATAATCTGAGTGAGTAAGCCGAGTGATTTTAAATGGGTCACAGTCATAAGTCAGCGGAGTGATTTCAAATGGGTCACAGTCATAAGTCAGTGGAGTGATTTCAAATGGGCCTCACGTGTTGGTACATGTAATAAATAGGATGAGTAGGCCAGTGGAGTGATTTCAAATGGGTCACAGTCATAAGTCAGTGGAGTGATTTCAAATGGGCCTCACGTGTTGGTACATGTAATAAATAGGCTGAGTAGGCCAGTGGAGTGATTTTAAATGGGTCAGAGGCATAAGTCAGCGGAGTGATTTCAAATGGGCCTCACGTGTTGGTACATGTAATAAATAGGCTGAGTAGGCCAGTGGAGTGATTTCAAATGGGTCACAGTCATAAGTCAGTGAATTTCAAATGGGCCTCACGTGTTGGTACATGTAATAAATAGGCTGAGTAGGCCAGTGGAGTGATTTCAAATGGGTCAGAGGCATAAGTCAGCGGAGTGATTTCAAATGGGCCTCACGTGTTGGTACATGTAATAAATAGGCTGAGTAGGCCAGTGGAGTGATTTTAAATGGGTCAGAGGCATAAGTCAGCGGAGTGATTTCAAATGGGCCTCACATGTTGGTACATGTAATAAATAGGCTGAGTAGGCCAGTGGAGTGATTTTAAATGGGTCAGAGGCATAAGTCAGCGGAGTGATCTCAAATGGGCCTCACCAGTTGGTATATGTAATAAATAGGCTGAGTAGGCCAGTGGAGTGATTTCAAATGGGTCAGAGGCATAAGTCAGCGGAGTGATCTCAAATGGGCCTCACCAGTTGGTATATGTAATAAATAGGCTGAGTAGGCCAGTGGAGTGATTTTAAATGGGTCAGAGGCATAAGTCAGCGGAGTGATTTCAAATGGGCCTCACGTGTTGGTACATGTAATAAATAGGCTGAGTAGGCCAGTGGAGTGATTTCAAATGGGTCAGAGGCATAAGTCAGCGGAGTGATTTCAAATGGGCCTCACCAGTTGGTATATGTAATAAATAGGCTGAGTAGGCCAGTGGAGTGATTTCAAATGGGTCAGAGGCATAAGTCAGCGGAGTGATCTCAAATGGGCCTCACCTATTGGTGTATGTGATAGTTTGAGTGGGTCAGCGGAGTGATTTTAATTGGGTCACAGTCATAAGTCAGTGATTTAAAATGGGCCTCACCTGTTGGTGTATGTAATAAATAATCTGAGTAGGCCAACAGAGTGACATTGATTGATGTATCCTCAGCTTTGTTTGTAAATTACTGTAAGAATTCATCCATGTAGTGTACTGGGTTTGTGTGTGATTGACAGGCCGGCTTCGGGAGTCTGGGTGGCTTAATGGCCCACGTGATACTGCATTTGTCACAAAGCTCCCTCTACAACGACGAGGCACTGGTCGACGTACATCCCCCCGCCGTGAGTAGTCGATGCGTCCTGCGCCTTAGATGCTCTTACACAACTCGTCGTATCTGTTCAAAAACACTGTCACCTTCGTTTTTTAGGTGTTTTCTTTTTGTTTAAAGCAATGTTTTCCCGCGATTCCCTGATAGTGCTAATCCCATGGGAAAAGATCCTCGTTTTCGCTGAAATTTGCCATGTTACCTTAGAGTTAGAGCCAGTGAAACTAACTATGCACTGCGATGTTTGACACTTTGGAACTAAGAATTGAACCCGACACATAATATAATGATGATAATAATGATAATAAAACAATGAGAACCATAGCAATGATACTACCAAGGATAGTGATGAATGATAATACCAATGATAATGAATGATAAGACCAATGATAATGAATGATAAGACCAATGATAATGAATGATAATACCAATGATGATAAATGATAATACCAATGATGATAAATGATAATACCAATGATGATAATGATAATTGCTAGGGTAACGTGCTATTATCGGAGCAACATTACTTACAGATAACATCACCATAAATTGCCGCTTTTTTGTCGTTTGTTGCGGGAGACAACTTTCATTCGCATCTGCTGTCCTGAAGGGACCTGGTTGGGTTGGGTTGGCATTAGGAGGAGCTGAGTAGTGAAGTGTTGGGCTCGCGTTCCTGTGAGCGTGAGTTTGAGCTGTGAGCGCTCTGCTCTCTAAACCCGGTGATGTGTAAGTACTGGGCGTGCTTTCAGTTGACGCACAGCGTGTGGTCCCCACAGTCCGTCGAGTCCAGCATGGAGGAGCTATGCCTGCCCTTCCTGCGTCTCGCTGCCCTGCTGTACCAGCACCTCTACAGCGACACCTCGCGGGACGCGCCTGCAGAAACGGTACGGCGCCTCAAGCCTGCACAGTTCGATGGCTCTGAATTTCTGTGATTTTCTGTGATTGACATATTAGGTTGATCATACTGAGATAGATATATTAGGTTGATCACACTGAGATAGACATTAGGTTGATCATACTGAGATTGAGCATATTGGGATAGACATGAGGTTGATCATACTGAGATAGAAACTAGGATCATACTAAGATTAACATATTAGGTTGATCATACTGAGATTGACATATTAGGTTGATCATTCTGAGATTGATCATACTGGGATAGACATTAGGTTGATCATACTGAGATAGACATTAAGTTGATCATACTGAGATTGATATTAGGTTGATCATACTGATATTGACATATTAGGTTGATCATACTGAGATTGATATATTAGGTTGATCATACTGAGATTGACATATTAGGTTGATCATACTGAGATAGACATTAGGTTGATTATACTAATATTGATATTAGGTTGATCATACTGATATTGACATATTAGGTTGATCATACTGAGATTGATATATTAGGTTGATCATACTGAGATTGACCTATTACGTTGATCATTCTGAGATTGAGAATACTGGGATAGACATTAGGTTGATCAAACTAAGATAGACATTAGGTTGATCATACTAAGATCGACATTAAGTTAATCATACTGAGATAGTCATAGGTGGATCATACTGAGATCAAAATATTAGGTTGATGGTTATAATCCACCTAACTTTAGTTTAAACTAACTTTTATTTTAAATGGTTAATATTTTTAGATAAAGTGCAGAAATGAAAAATTCGTTTTGGCACACATGCCAAAACGCTGACACCATAGGTTTCTGTAGTAATAGGTTCTATTAATTTGCCTCTGTATTAGATATGTAGAATCAAATCTGGGTAATCGTTTTGATTTTGAAAATTTGATGCTTTCATCAGACTATGCAGCTTTAAGCATCCGCTTGTTCTTCTATGTGTTAGTTGTTGATTATTGTTTTCCTCAGGAGACGGCGAATGAGTACTTCGCGTTGTGCGAGTACCTTCAGATGGTGGCGGCCCCTGGTGACGCAAGTCAGCGATCCAGCACCGACGCAGTTCACTGGTTCTGCGAATCCCCGCAGGAGCTCGTTCTGTCCTGGACTCAGCACTTCTCTCAGTTTATCAGCAAGAACTCGACAACGGCCAGGGTGAGACAGGCCCTCCTGCACAGCACAGTTTGAATGGGATATTTAATAGCGAGGGGTCTGAATCGGTAGAGCGCAGGCTTCTCGTGTGGAAGGTCGGGAGTCCAAAACCAGGGCCGAGTCAAACCAATAATTTATCAAATTGGTACTTGTCACTACCTTGCCTAACACTCAGCATTAATAGGAAAGGGCAAAGACTGGTTAGCACAGTATCAGGATAATGTGATTGGGGGCTTAGGGGGTTGCCCGAATCGGTAGAGCGCAAACTTTCCGTTTGGAAGGTCGGGAGTCTGAAACCCCTGTCGAGTCAAACCAATGACTTATAAAATTGATACTTGTCACTACCTAGCCTGACACTAGGCATTAATAGGAAATAGCAAGGACTGGTTAGTACAGTGTCAGGATAATGTGATTGTGTGGGATATTGGGTCATGGCTCTCAGTGGGGCAGCATTATAAAGTCATCAGGAGTGTGCACTGTCACAAGTCAGTACCCGTCTTGATATCACCTTAGATGTTGTTAGGACATAAAAGGCAAACAAACATTTCTGAGATAAATATATTAAATTGACTGTTATAATCTACCTTACTTTAATTTGAAATAACTTATTTTAAATCTCTGAGCTTTGAGATATTTGAATATGTAAAATTAGTTTTGGCAAGCACAGCAACATTCTGACAGCATAGGCTTCAGCAGTAACATATTCTGTTAAATTGACTCAGTACACCCTTCTATCTGGCAACAAATGTTTAATAAGTGCATCATTATCTAAGATATGTAGAATCAATATGAGATAATTGTTTTAGTTTTGACAATTTTATGCTTCATCGGACTATGCAGCTTTATGAATAAAAGATGTTTTGTACTAGTCTTGTCGAACCTGTGTTGGCAGATCTTGCTGATGATGCCGGTGAGGTGGGAAACGCCTGTGCTGTTCAGTCTGCCGAGTCGGTATGACGAGATCTTTCAGCACTATCGTAAGCGCATGTGTACCAACTGCTCATCCGTTCCGAAAGAACCGGCACTCTGCCTGGTATGTGCTGCCCTTGTGTGCTTCAAGGAGACGTGTTGCCGACAACAGGGCATCAGTGAGGCTGTCCAGGTAAAGCAAATTTGTCTTCTCTTTTTTGGGGGTGGGGGTGGGTAAATAAATTTGATTCTTCTGAACATTGCTTTTTTCCCCCCTGATTAGTTTCAACACAAGATAAAAATATGAGTAACTATACTGTGTGCAGTATTCATACGTTAGGATGTGCTTGTAGGTAATTAAGATTAAGATTAAGATTAAAGTCTTTGACCCCCTTCTTCCTCCCTCCTTCGCTCTCTCCCTCCTTTGCTCTCTCCCTCCTTCGCTCTCTCCCTTCTTCGCGCTCTCCCTACTTCGCTCTCTCCCTACTTCGCTCTCTCCCGCCTTTGCGCTCTCCCTACTTCACGCTCTCCCTACTTCGCGCTCTCCCTACTTCGCGCTCTCCCTCCTTCACGCTCTCCCTACTTCGCTCTCTCCCTCCTTCGCTCTCTCCCCACTTCGTGCTCTCCCTCCTTCACTCCCTCGTCATAATCTGCATAGTTTGAAACAACCTATTCTCTACAGTTATTTACGGTCCAATCATTGTCTCTGTGGTCAAGCTGTAGCTATTAGTGTCATATATATATATACATATATAAATATTTATATATAATGCTTACCTATTTATATATGTAAAAAAGAGAGAGACACACATACCACACACACACACACACACACACACACACACAAACACACACACACACACTATCTAACCAACGCAGCCAGTGGGAAGCATTCATCTGACTACCTACCCTTGTTTGTACACTTCCGGTGTCTCCTGCAGCATGCGATAGACTGCGGCGGCGGGACCGGCATGTTCCTGATTGTTAACTCGTCGATGATTGTGGTGATTAGCGGGCGGCGCGCCACGCTCTGGGGCTCCGTCTACCTGGACGAGCACGGGGAGGAGGACAAGGAGCTCAAGTAAGCCTGCCCCACTCTAGTCTCTCTAGTCAACTCCCAGCTTGGTTTTAAAATAACCTACCGGACAACTCCCACCTTATGTGGGAGGTTGTGGTACCAATCCCCGCACGAGTTCGACCAAAGGCTTACACATCATCTAGCTATCTTGTATGGTGGGACCAAAGGCTTACACAGCGTCTAGCTATCGTGTCTGGACAGACCAAAGGCTTACAGAGTGTCTAGCTATCTTGACTGGTCAGACCAAAGGCTTACACAGCGTCTAGCTATCGTGTCTGGACAGACCAACGGCTTACAGAGTGTCTAGCTATCTTGTCTGGTCAGACCAAAGGCTTACAGCGTGTCTAGCTATCTTGTCTGATCATACCAAAGGCTTACAGAGTGCTTGGCTATCTTGTCTGATCAGACCAAAGGCTTACAGAGTGTCTGGCTATTATGTCTGATCAGACCAAAGGCTTACAGTGTGTCTAGCTATCTTGTCTGGTCAGACCAAAGGCTTACATGGCGTCTAGCTATCTTGTCTGGTCAGACCAAAGGCTTACATGGCATCTAGCTATCTTGTCTGGTCAGACCAAAGTCTTACAGAGTGTCTGGCTATCTTGTCTGGTCAGACCACAGGCTTACAGAGTGTCTAGCTATCGTGTCTGGTCGGACCAAAGGCTTACAGAGTGTCTAGCTATCTTGTCTGGTCAGACCAAAGGCTTACAGTGTGTCTAGCTATCTTGTCTGGTCAAACCAAAGGCTTACATAGTGTCTACCTATCTTCTCTGGTCAGACCAAAGGCTTACAGCGTGTCTAGCTATCTTGTCTGATCAGACCAAAGGCTTACAGCATGTCTAGCTATCTTGTCTGGTCAGACCAAAGGCTTACAGAGTGTCTAGCTATCTTGTCCGGGGCGAGGTATGAAGTAGGATAGGGGAAATGACTATTGTTAAGTTGCACATTGCAGTACAGTATGACCCTCTTATAACGCGATCGGGGTCACCATATAACGGAGTTCAAGAAATTCAGCTTGAGAACTCACCCAGTCTTAATAGAACATCCTAATCCACCCTATTATCGCCTCTTATGACTTGTTCTTTCGTCTTTTTATTGTTACTGAAGTCAATTTGTCCATGTATCTATAAATAAAAAACATTTCACTAACAAAATGTTGTCTCTTTTTTTAATTATTAACTTTGTTCTCTCTCCCAATTTAAGGGAATTGAGTTGGGGAAAGGTGAAGGAATCGAAATAAATTGAGGTTATTTGTCACCCCTACTGATTTACTTTATTTCTTCCTTCCCCAAGCTTTTGATTGATTGATTTGTTAAAGCTCAGCTACTTTCTGTTGGTGTTTGCAGGCGTGGCAAGCCGCTGTACCTGAGTAACGAGCGGTACCAGCTGCTCCAACAACAGTGGGTGCATCACACCTTTGAGCACGTGTGTAAACGTTGGATATTCCACCAGAACCGACTTTGACCGCCTACACCCACCCACACACGCCCATACCCACGCACACACGCCCACACCCATGCACACCCGCCTACACCCACCTGCACCCGCCCACACACACACACCCACACCCGCCTACACACAACTACACCAACCCACACCCACCTAGCCACACGCACCTACATCCACCCACACACGCCCACACCCATGCACACCCGCCTACACCCACCCAAGCATGCCCCACACCCGCGTACACCCGCCCACACACCTACACCAACCCACACCTGCCTACACCCACCCACACCCACACCCGCCCATACCCACCCACACCCACCCACACCCGCGTACACTCACATACACCTGCACATACCCACCTACACCCACCCACACGCACCCACACCCACTTACACCCACCCATACCCACCTACACCCACCCACACGCACCTACACCCATACACGCCCACACCCACCCACCTGCACCCACCCACTCAAACCGACCTGCACCCGCCCAAACACATCCACACCCACCTACACCCACCCGACACGCCCCACACCCACATACATCCGCTCATACCCAACTACACCCACCCACACCCGTCCACCCCCACCCATATCCACCTACACACACCTACAACCGCCAACACGCACCTTCACCCACCCACACCCCCTTATACCCGCCCACACCTGCAGGCCGCCATCAGATGCCACACAGGCTCCACCTGCAGGGATTCTCCACACGCTTTAGCTAGGTTTTCTCTTCCTGTCTCAGTTTAAAGCTGCATAGTCCGATGGTTTTAAGTTTCTGTCCTTTTTATGAGACAAATATATTAAACTAACTTTAACCAGTGCACAGAACGGGTTAAAGCTAGGCTCCGCCTCAATCCCTGGACCAATATTGTGTTGAACTGTCGTGCTATATAAAGACATTATATTAATATTATTAACGGAGTGCCAGTAGCATCTCCTCCACCGATTGCTACTATCGCCCGAACCGCTGATGCCAGTGGCCTGGGCAACTTGGGTTTGCACGCAGTGAGCAAACCCACTGCGAGCAGCCGCCGAGCTGCCGTGAGCACCACTATCGCTAGCACTCCCGTATATTCAGAGACCGTCTGTATATCTACATACTTTGCTATATTCAGGACTTGTGCATAGTTCTGTTTCAATATAGTGCCGCCATCTGGTGGAATCCATCTATACCATTATGTGGTAAATCATATCGGTGGCACTATTCAATGGCCGATGTAACAACACTCACAGGTACATGACTCAAAATGGATGCCACTCTGGTCAAAGTGACCAAAGTTAGTAAAAACCATCAAAATTAATATGAAATGTGTACGGTAGGCACAAAAAAACACGCTATTAACAACTCATACATGGTGAAGCTTCAGTGGAGTATTATGATGGACGTTGGCAGTGCCGATTAACAGAGGAGTAGTGATCAGATTGACTCAGTATTCCCTTCTATGTGACAATACATGCTCAATAAGTGCAGCAGTATCTAAGCTCAATGTGTAGAATCAAATCTAGATAATTGTTTTGGTTTTGAAAATGTGCTGCTTTTATCAGACTGTGCAACTTTATGCTGCATAGTCTGATGAACACATACAATTTTCGAAACCAAAACAATATCCGCGTATCCAACTTAGATACCGGTGCAGTTATTTAATGTCTGTATAGAAGGGAATACTAAGTCGATTTAATTGAACCTGTTACTGCTGATGCCATCAATGTCTAGCATTTCGGTGTGCACACCAAAAGGAGTGTTGAATGCTTTCACTTCAAATATCACCAAAGTTAACCATCGATAAAAGTTACTTCATCCTAAAGTGAGGTAGATTATAACGATCCACCTAATATATTTATCTACAAAAAGAATATGTCAGAAACTCAAAACTATAGGATTATGTATCTTAAGAAAAGACATTTTTTTCCATTTTAATTCTATCGTATTTAAAAATATTTTGAATACGCTTATTTTGGTAATATGCTTATATATATAGTTGTAAATTTCTAGGATATTATTTGAGTGATGATGTTGTCGTCACATATCTCAAAACTTCCATGAATATTTCACAACTACCTGGGAGTGAACCTGTTCGGTCGTGTGGTGGCCCAAAGTATAGTCATTTTTCGATTATAGATGCACTCATTTTGTCCCATGTGAAATCTTCAATACCCAAAGCAGTTAACACTAACATGATCAGCTACATACTATTGAATATCATTCTCACTCAAATACTGACAAAGTGTGGGAAATGGCTACCTTTTATTGAGTCATGAAAGTTGTTCAGGGAGCGTCCATTATTCATGGTTATGGTGAAATGAAATAAAGACAATACGCGCCTGGCTTCATCTCATGAGCGTAATTATGAAACACCTTGTGTCTTAGAACTTTCTGTTTACATGATTTTTTTTTTTTTTTTAAATGAAAATAGCCCACTCTTTAGGCTGCTAATCAATGTATACCCGTCGCATATTATTCCGCCAGCAAAAGCTTTTATTTTTAAACTTCAACTCCATAATGCTAGTTATAATGGTCACTCCCGTATTATTATTTATATTAGAATTAAAAAGTAAATAAAGTGTAAATATTGAAATCACTGCGGGAATGTGTACAGTTGTAGCGTGATTGTCGATTGGTACAGCAGGGTAGGACAATAACTTTTTCCCCCCACTTGCCCAACCGGGCAAGTAACTGGATCTTCTACTTGCCCAAGTGGCAATCGGTACTGCAGAACAGAGAAATAACGACTTGCCTGTTCGGTCTGGTCACAGAGAACTTCACCTGCCCGACCGAGTAAACTAGTTGCCCCGGGCAATCAGGCAGTCCTTATTGTCCTACCCTGTTAAGAGGGAATGTTATTGAACTATTTATCAAATTGCAATTATTCACACCATTTGTAAACCTGTATAGAACGATTTCTTTTGCTATTTAAATTGATATTGGTTCTGGAGTGTGGCATATGCTACAGTACATTTCAAGCATAGACACGCGCTATACAAATAACATGAAACCTTTGCCTGGCTGGCAATTTGGTTTGTAAATGGCTGTGTCCATTCTTAGTTCTGACACTTGACACAGTAAATGGCTTCGACTACGACTAATGATCCATAGTTAAAACCTTGTAGCCATGTTTTATTTGATTCCCGATGTTGACTGTTGTTTTGCTCAGTTGTTATAAAGGGAACGATGGGAATATATATAGATAAGTACTGTGTCACTTAGTGGGTGGTGCGATCCAGAACTCTACTTAAAAAGGCTATTTTGCTTCTTAAATTAAGAAATGACGTGCTCAATTAGTTTATTCAGCCTTTCGCCACTTTTTCTCAATGAGCACCAGAAAAGAAGAGTTGTATATACATATTGATCAACCCTACACCTGAGATTTTTTTTAAAGCAACATAAGAACAACAACAAACTGTATAGTATGTGGCTTCCTCTACTTCATACCCTACTAGATTGATTGAAGCAGTTGTTGATACTAAACAGTTATATTGTCTGAGGCGTTCTTTGCTAGTCCATTTACTCACAGTGGCCGACATCGATTAATCACCTCTGACCATCCCAACCATTTATTTGCATATGAGCGGATCATACAAACTCGGGTTGCCTAAATGAATGAATGCTCTTAGGGCAGAAAAAATGGGATGTCCTATTCACAGTATCAATTTTGGCTAATTTTAGGTTCAAGCAGCCATTTGCAATTGACACAGTGATGAAAGAACAGCTCTGATTGGACCATTTTGAAAGAGTATATCTGATTGGGTCCAAAGGGAAGCTGTGATGTCATTGCTCCTGATGCCCCCAGCCAAGACGTGGGGCATTGGAGTTGGATCATTTTGCACATGGCCTGTGAATTTGTTAGGTACATCTCGGGGTGTTCTAATTGAAATTCGGACAACCATGATGATTCGAATGGTTCAGACTGTGATAATCGATGATAGCCCAGCTGACATCTAGTTGCACATTTACTCACTAGGTGGCAGCTTGGTGAATCAAATATAGGGAACCTGGATGTTCACATGGTGATGTGTTGGATGTCCTAGTTGTTCCCCGGGCGTGTCTGTTGGGGCGTAATCGATTAATCAACTCGGGTCACCCGAGCCACTTTTTGGCGCATGCGCACATCCTACAGACTCGGGCTGAATAAACGAATACACTCGGGGTGGACAAAATGGTGGCTTAATCTAAAACTTAATATTTTTTTTCAATAATCGATATATGTACAGCAAAATAGGATTTAAAGTATTTTATGATTGTAGAAGCTGACAATCTGGGTTATTAAAAAAAAGAAGAGCATTAAAATAAGTCGGAGTTGGACTGGTAGCTGTTATCCTACAGGTACCAGCAGATGTGACGTCATCGCTCCTAGCAAACCCCAGCCAAGAGGTGGGTTACCGGGGTCGGGTCGTTTTGCACATGGCATGTGTATTTCTCTACTCCACTCGAGGTGTTCGATTTGAAATTCTGACGACTCGGGTGACCCGAGTCGCTTGGGTCGTGTTAATCGATTACCGCCCTGGTGTTTATATTTAGCCACGAGTGGTTTTGTATGTTCTCACCAGATGGCAGAGTGATGTCAATATCGGTGGTTGTGATATATATATTTATAGAGATGTATAAGTGGGGGATTGCATTATTTAAGGTGGTTACATCACATGTTGACAGAGTTTCCGCACAACACCGGATGGTATTGCAATTATTGAACCATTAACAGACTTACAATTCCAGGGGGACTCAAAACTACGCTTTATTCAGCCGAGACGAACCAAAAAGACTATTAAATTTATACGGTTAGGGTTCTTGATTTGTATTAATTTTGAATAAAACTAAGGTTTTGCACTGTGCGTACCGTCAAACTCAAGGCATTGTCAATGGTCGCTAGCAATCTTCATACAGAAAATACAGGAAAGGTGATATATCTCTAAATCCACACCACCTAGAAACAAATCGCTTTGTACACATGTAGAAAACATCTTTACCAAAAACATTATATTAAATTTATAAGGTTAGTGACAATGTTAGATTTTGACGCATGCGCATGAAACTGACAGGCAGCTGAAACTGACCGGGCGCTGAAACTGCGACACCGGGCAGTCCTTATTGTCCTACCCTGCAAGTTTCTCTTAAAGACTTATTAGGGGGTGTGTATACACTAGGCCAAGTGAGATTATAATGTGCGTAAGGTTGTATATGTGTACAATGTAGAGACTTGAGTCAAACTACTGTAGACACGATTTATACTACTTAACACTGGTCACCGTGGATGTTCTTTTGTGTCACTCCACTGCTACATATCACACAGACAGCATGCGGGAACTGACGTATAGACAAACTGGCTCAACTGCTGATTGGATACCGACATCTGCTTAACACAATGTACATACCGTAGTCCCACCGGAGGCTTACCGGTTTAGGCATAAATTGACGTTTAGAAGAAAGACAATTAAATGTGAAAAAAACGTTTAAAAAAGGTTTTTTGTTTTTGAATTTTTAGACGACAATTATGCATGTACGTTTAACTAGAGGAACGATTGTTGGAATTTATTTGGCTCGCGTGTGTGTGTGTGTATATATATATATATAAATTTATATAAATATATATATATATAATGTTTATGTGCGTTTATGTTATGTATGTATGTTTTTCGCGACATCACGGTAATTATACACTATTTTAGTTGAGCTGTACAATCAGCTGTTACCCCCCACCCAACTCACCCCCCCCCCCCCGCCCCTTAGACACACACAAGACTAATTTTTATAGGGAGAATTGAATTCTGGGAGGCGTTTAGATTATGCCCGGTGAATAACTTAATTCTAGAAGTGACTTTTATATCTCATTCCTAAATTCGGTCGAAATATTAAATTTCACACCCCCCCCCACCCCCCTGGATATTGGTAAATTATGGGACTTATGGAATGGCTGAGGATTTGTATATCTCCTTTATATTAATATTATAAATATTACAAATTCATCGGTGTGACACTAGCTGGATTTCTGCGCAAAGCAGTAGCATAATAGTTCGTAGTTAACAATCTTAGCATGTTTGTTATACAGTTATGTATAACTATACATGATTGCAAGCTTGGATATGAATTTGGTACAACGGTCAGTTCGATTTAGAAGTTGTATAACTTTTTATATAATTTATATTAAATAAAAAACCACATCTTTCCCTTTACTAACTGGTTGCATGACTTGAATGACCTGAAATGATTTCCGATGGTATTGTCGTGGGGGTGATGAAAATGGGAAATATTGCGCCTAGAGTGGGACTCGAACCCACATCTCTTTGCATTCTGGGCCAGTGTGCTAACCATTACACCACCTAGACTCCCTGATATCAACACACCCACACCTACCTGTCTATGCGGCTTCTTGCCTGAGAGATCAGTGCAGACCACTACACTCGTCCCCCTGGAATTGTAAGTCTTTTAATGCTTACAATTACATACATACAGGCAATGCAATGCACTTACATACACAGGGTAGGTTCAACAACTATACAGCGCGTAGCTTGTACAGGATCCTGGTCACAGCACCAGTGTCGTGGGGGTGATGAAAATGGGAAATATTGCACCTAGAGTGGGACTCGAACCCACATCTCTTTGCATTCTGGGCCAGTGTGCTAACCATTACACCACCTAGGCTCCCTGATATCAACACACCCACGCCTACCTGTCTATGCGGCTCCTTGCCTGAGAGGTCAGTGCAGACCACTACAGTATCAAATAAAAATAGGGGTTTGGCACTGAGTATGAACTATTGAATTATACTGGTTCAGTAACGGTATATTGTTTGGACCCAATGCTAAGTGATAACTAGGCATGTTATTGATTTGACCCAATTCTAAGTGACAACCAGGTGTGTTGTCAATCCGACACAATACTAAATGATAACCAGGTGTGTTGTTTGGGCCTAATACTAAATGATGACCATGTGTGTTGTTGACTGGACCGAATACTAAGTAATAACCAGGCTCATCGATTGGACCCAATACTAAATGATAACCAGGTGTGTTGATTGGACCCAATACTAAACGATGACCATGTGTGTTGTTGACTGGACCGAATACTAAGTAATAACCTGGCTCATCGATTGGACCCAATACTAAATGATAACCAGGTGTGTTGATTGGACCCAATACTAAATGATAACCAGGTGTGTTGATTGGACCCTATACTAAATGATAATCAGGTGTTTTTGATTGGACTCAATACTAAATGATAATCAGGTGTTTTTGATTGGACCTAATACTAAGTGATAACCAGGTGTTGTCAATTAGACCCAATGCTAAGTGATAACCAGGCATGTTATCAATTACACTCAATGCTCGGTGATAACCAGACATGATATCAATTGGCCCTAATGCTGGCTAACAACCAGGCGCCAGTACCAGTCGCCCAATTCCATTGGTCGAGACAGATTTGAGGTCCAATAGGAATGTCACTTCTGCATTAACCCAAGGGCAATGTTTCTTCAATTAAACCTACCCACTGAGGTACCAGTGCAGTCTCCCCCCCCCCCCCCAACCACCTTACAAACGTGTACCTTTGGTTTACAGTGTCCTGGCAAGCCCCCCTCACCACACCCCACACTGCTTACCCAATGTTAGTGTGCTGCATTACGCCCAGTTATGCCAGATCAACTGATATGACATAATCTACATATATTTTTGGAAATGTCAAGTGAGATACATTAACAGGTTTCCTACCGCTCGCGGTTAGTAAAGTTGTGTAAGCTGCTTTTGATGCTGTGTTCCTCGTGAAATTCAACCATTTGTACTATTTATAGCACCATGAACCGGTCGGCTAATTTTTATTTGGTGTTTTCGTCAGTTGGATTATCTATAGCAGTGTTCTCGACGGGAAACATATCTTTGTGTACAGTGTATATAATAAATAACTCTTTAAGCTTGAATAAAAAGAAATGGCGTAATACTTATGCGATGTTGGTCTTGATTTATAATATAAGCACTCACTTCAGAAGTCGTGGGTCAATCTCTCGGCTGAGGTTTTCTGACAAATTAATCACGAGATATTATATTATGCATATGTTTTAATGAAAGAACTGCAGTTCAGATGCAACAACCGACACATGCTATCCAGGCCAAAATGAAACTGTCATCATTCCGATAGTCATTTTTCTTAGGAGCTGACCCATCCCCTATATACTACGCAATATGAAATTCAGACTTTACTAGAAAGCACAAAATAAAGCTTGTTTTATTTAATGATGCCTCTAGAGCATATTGGTTTTTATCATTGGCTATTGGACGTCAAACCTGGTGACCCCCAATAGCTGATGTCTACTTTTTGTGCTGGGGGGGGGGGGGTCATTAAACAACAAAGAAAACAAACCTGCTGCCGCCACATAGGTTACTCTTTCCGATAAGCAGCAAGGGGTCATTTATAACTTTCTCACAGACAGAACAGCACATACCACAGCCTTTGATGAACCAGTTTTAAGCCGTGTTCACACACACAACTTTAGGCCGAACTAGATGAGGCGAACTAGTGTCGTGTCCACACATGCAGTATTCTCAGGGCAGTTTAAGGTGGAAATCGATATCTGCGCATGAGCAAGCCCATACTAACCAGTGCCAGTTTCGGTTAGTCGATGTCGGCACGAGAGAGTGTGGGTTCGACCTAGATCTGTTTCGACTGAATCGTATTGTTTTGGAACGGTCAAAACTTCTGCTGGGCAGTGAAACCCTAAAAATAAATGAAAAAAATATCTGTGCACAGCTAGTAGTTTCATAGAGCAAATTTACCGGAAAGTCAACAAACTCAGGTCTCGACTGTGACGTCCTTAATCCGCCTCATCTAAACCGCTACCGTCCATACAAGCTAGTTCACTTCAACAATACTACCTCGCGACGTGGTTTACTTGAAGCGAACTAGATGAGGCGAACTAGCCCTAATTCGCTTCAGCGTCGTGTCCACACAGCGAATGTGAGCCGAACTAGACAAGGCGAATTAGTTGAGGCGACTTAACTCCCGTGTGTGAACACGGCTATAGACCACTGGTTGAACTAGAAAGCACAATGATCTATTTTACAGAAAACAACTAAATGGATTTGTTCGGTTTTTGCACCTGAATTCTTCAACTGATAGGACTATTTGTACATTTAATAGCAAATATCGATGAATTGACTCACAGCCTAATCTCGACAACAGTACTTTCGGCCTCACTTCAGTTAACCTAGATAAAAGATTCAACCCCATACTTCCAGTACAGGGGTGAATGACAACATAGTGTAAATACGGGCGAAAATAGCTTTAGTATGGAACAGGAAGTAGAATGCCTGCCTCCAGTATCAAATGGATACTTATATCGGCACACAGTTGGTGAAATAGGAGAGAATGCAAAAAGACAAGATGGCGGCCATAGAACACCATCGATTTCACTTTTAAATTGCCTTAAAGTATATGTTTTATTATACTTTCCAACTCAAAAGTAGCAGGTAAATATGAAGACGCACATAAAGAATATATTGTGCTTCTTAAATTAAGAATTTACCAGCTCAGTTAATTTCCCCAGCATGTCAAAATTCGCCAGTTTTTCTAATGGGTTGGTTTTCACCCCTGTAGTGGAAGTACGGGTGAATCTTTTATCTACAGTTAACCCTGCCATGTCATGTCTCCAAACTCGCGATGGAATTACAGAAAAATCAGTTCCAACTCTTTAAAAGTTACAAACATCTTTTATTTTTTAACATAATCATAGAAATTCCAAATGCCAAAATTCATAACCAATAAGTTACATATTTGTGTTTTTATTTAGCTTCGGTAATAAAGAGTTAAAAATAGCAATCGACACAAAGCAATACTTACATAGTGTATTATGATTAGAAATATCCATTCAGTCGCATTCAATTAGTAATTATTACATTACTTAAGATCTATTTATAGTATCGTGACTGGTGACATTTAGATATTGGTATTTGGAGGCAGTTATGAAAAGTTGAAGTTATTCTTACATATTCCTGAAATCAATCATATAGCTTAGTTTAAATAAACACCTTTACGCATTAAAACCAGTAAATAGTCTCAAAGACTGATTTGACCTAGAATCATATTGTCTACAGTTCATTATGTAATGGATGAGATCAAAGAATACATAACATACCGGCCACAACACGCAAGACTTTAGATTATATAAGTTGTTTTAAACCAATGGATTTTGTATAAAGTCAGTGAATTTCATGTGTCACATGTTATAACGCATTTGAAGACAAGATAATATATATATATATTATACATATTATATATATATACATATATATTAATTATGCGAGTACTTACGAAGTACAGTTCATGCATAATTGATGTTTCACCAAGTACGAGGAGTCAGCTATTTGTAGGAGAGTGGGAGGTAAGTGTCCCCGATCCAGCACCCTTTACCTAACCGTACTTGAAATTATGCCTTAATCCAAAACAATTGGTGAAAGATTAATATGCAGCAGAATAGTAATCTTCCAGTCCAGTAAGATCACTCTGTCACCCCCCTCCCCAGTGCGACCTTGAACCCTAAGTCCCTGACAGCTAAATGTTTGTTGTCCGTCCAATCCTTAAACAATTTAAATACAAGTGAAACGTCCCAAAACCTAGAATACTTTGGTTTGGGTGGATTGTGCTCATATACTGATTTTAAGAACCAGTGAACCACATAGTGCTTGCCTACGGTCTGGCCTTCTATCCTGGGTAAGACTACCGACAGGGCCAAAGGGCCGTGTTAAGACCCCAGTCACACTAGAGCCTGCGACCACCTTAGACCAAAGAACCGATACTCACCAGTGACGTCCTTGTTACCAAAACAATGGTTGCCGATGTCTGGGTGTCACTGGTGAGTGTGGGTTCTTTGGTCTAAGTTGGTCGCAAAGTGGTCGTAAGCTGTAGTGTGACGGGGGTATTAATTGCCCCGAA
This sequence comes from Branchipolynoe longqiensis, assembly GCA_030323885.1. Classification (NCBI taxonomy): domain Eukaryota; kingdom Metazoa; phylum Annelida; class Polychaeta; order Phyllodocida; family Polynoidae; genus Branchipolynoe; species Branchipolynoe longqiensis. The sequence goes on along the minus strand of CM059196.1, from coordinate 36,657,803 downwards.
CCCCAAACCTTCAGCTTCTAACGAAAGTAGAAATCTAAGCACTTGTGCAATGGATGGTGTTAAACAATCAATTTTTGCGCTAGTACAGAAAGGTTTCCACTTGGTAATATAATGTACATATAGTTTCACAGTGCCTGGCCACCAGGCACATGCTACTATTCTCTGTAGAGTAACCTTATCGATACCCAGAGGGGACAAATGACTCCTGAGCATTGGGATACCCCCGAGAGGAGCGAGCTGTCGTTTAGTTCGCCCTCTCCTGGGAGGTCGCTTTGTCTGAGATGCCTCGCTTCTCTCAACGACTGTTGGCTCCGCCCTGTGGGACCGTGTCGTCATCTGTTGTTCGACATCCGCCTGGATGATCAACCTTGTCATCGGTTGACACCCCGTCCTCGGGGGCGTAATCGATTAATCAACTCGGGTCACCCGAGCCACTTTTTGGCCCATGCGCACATCCTACAGACTCGGGTTAAATAAACGAATACGCTCAGGGTGGACGACATGGTGGCTTAATTTGAAAATTAATTTTGTTTTTTAAACCAATAGAAATACAGCAAAATAGGATTTAAAGTATTTTATGATTGTAGAAGCTGAAAATCTGGGTTATTAAAAAAAAAAGTATTAAAACAACACCTAGCCTACATGTTGTTTTAATACTTTTTTTGTCATAGGAGTTGTACCAGTAGCTGTTATACTACAGGTACCAGCACAGATGTGACATCATCGCTCCTCGGAAACCCCAGCCAAGAGGTGGGTTACTGGGGTCAGATTGTTTTGCACACGGCACGTGTATTTCTCGACTGCACTCGCGGTGCTCGATTTGAAATTCTGACGACTTGGGTGACCCGAGTCGCCCGGGTCATGTTAATCGATTACGGCCCGGGTGATTGACTGGCCGGTTCGATAAATGGCTTTTTATTCAACTGTCTGTCAGCTATTTGTATAACGAGGGGCGTATCAGCCAAAGCCAATAAACAATTTGTTACAGGTTCTGAAGAAGGACAGCGCCAAAACCAAAATACTCAATATAGACCCGAATAGTATTTTGGACCATAGTCATAGAGCTCAAACTATAGGAGGCATTCGACTGGGCCCTTTCTATCCACAAGATTTACGGATGGATCGGATGGAGCCACAACACACATCCGAATCATACGTGTAGTAACCGACTTCCGGTCCCAGTCGAATAGGAATTTGTAAGGAAATATTTTGATATTCGCATAGAGAGGCCCAGTCGAATGCCTCCACATTGTAAATCTATGGGAGATGCCCACTCTCGCTGTCAGTTGACACCTGACCCAGGGAGGCATTTACTCCCTATTTATTGGAAGAACCTACCTAACAAACACCGAAATAAAGCCTAATTCCCACAGGGCAAGGCGCTAGCCAGGCGCAAACCGAGTCATCAAGGGTGGGAGGGGCTCTGTAGTAGTCTCATGGTGTTGGCACCTTGCTGTCTTGCGACTGTTTCACGTGTAGTGGACCGGTTTTAGTATTCCCCAGAAGCGGAATCTCCCCCAGCGACAACCTCACATGCGGCTCCTACTGCCGGTGGCCAACAATTTGGAATAAACTACCGAATAGTAATTTGGCTATTAGGTTGCCAACATCAGTTGGTCTTTAATCAATCAATAACAGGGTTCTAATCCTCCGTCCGGCTAAATGCCGGGTACCAGAAACTCACCAAAACACCTACGTTCCGGTGAGTCGGTTAACTCTTTGCGCTGGATCGGTGTACACTTAGCTCTCAATGTTCTATAATTAACCAAGGGTCCGAGGACGAGGGGTGTGTGTGTGTGTATATATATGGCCTCAACTTTGTGTCACTGGTGAGTGTGGGTTCTTTGGTCTAAGGTGGTCGCAAAGTGGTCGTAAGCTGTAGTGTGACGGGGGTATTAATATATATAAAATATACAGTAAAACCTCTCTAACCGACCATCTCCACAGATCGACGGCTCCCCTATATCGATCACTTTCTTTGGGTCCCAAACAATCGCCATACAATACCATTGTAACGATTTTTTTTTAAACACGCTCTAAACCGACTACCTCCCTACATGGACCATTTAACGTCGGTCCCATGGTAGGTTGATTTAGAGCGGTTTTATTGTATATATATAATTTTTGTGTGGATATATGTCGTGAAAGAATACATCGTGACATTACATGAGGTCGACAACTGGTGTACAGTATTGTTATACAAGTACATATTCACAAACAATTCATTGTCAAAGATATGCTATTGTTCACTTTATTAACAGTGCAATACTAAAAGGAAAACAGGTTTTTCAAAACTGCACTAAAATGCTGGACCCAGACTATATATAAAGAGCCCCTTGCACCGATCTGTGATACTACATAGGCCTTCAAACTAGACTGGTCTTAAACGTTGCATAGTCCGATGGTTTTGAATTGCTACAAATTTCTGAGGTAAACACATTACATTGATCATTATAATCTACTTTACTTGAGGTTCAAGTAACGTTTAGTTTATATGGCTAACTTTGGAGATATTTGAAGAGACATGCCAAATTAATGTTGCCAAGCACACCAAAACTATTGACACCATAGGTTTATGTAATAACAGGTTCTACCTATGTCTGATGAGGTATCAAATTTTCAAAACCAAAACACTCACATAGATTTTATTCTAGATATCTAACTTAGATACTAATGGACTTATTAAGCATATGTTACCACATAGAAGGGGATACTGAGTCAATTTAATAGAACCTGTTACTGCTGAAGCCCATCATGTCAGGGTTTTGGCATGCATGTCAAAATTAATTTGGTATGTTTGCACTTCAAATATCTCCAAAGTTGGTCATTTAAAAAGTTACTTCAAACTAAAGTAAGGTAGATAATAACAATCAATTTAATATCTTTATCTCAGAAAAATGACAGAAACTCAAAACCATCGGTCTATGCAACTTTAATTGGCAACTGCCCAGTTCGACTGGCCGTTGAAGAACCCGGCATTTAACAGTTAACTTTACCTCCTTTTGGCAGATCTCAGATATTAGACACTTACATACCTTACAATAAGGAGCCATAATAATATAGATTGGCATGGTTACACAGAAATTTGTAGATTTAATTTTAATGATTGTCTCTTGAAACAACAGGTTGAAAGGAACTGAGGAAACAATGGAAATGTACAAATATATGCCTATGTTAATATATTAAATGTTTGTTTGTTGCAGTTTTACGTCATGGCAACATCCAAGGTCATATCAGGAGCTTCGAAATAATTTTAGGTCAGATGACTGATGTGTGTACATTGGAGATCTTTTTTGCTGATGACATTTGTTTTTCTTTTATTGGAAAAATGTAACTGCCCCTTCATCCCAAACTAGTTATTTTCTTGTAAACCAATTAACACAATTGGAAAGTGACATGGAACGTTTTACAACTAGGTCTGTACATATTAATAGGCTAGTCTTAGAAAGATTCACACATGATTTTCGCATACATTTCCGTTAAAGTTGCCTAATTCGTTGCTATTGGATTTTTGCCACTTTTATTTATTTTTTGCTTTAAACAAAATATATCGGGCTATTTATTATAACCGTAACTAGTACTAGAAACAATGAGAAATGGTTGCTCTGGAGATATTTAATGTGAAAGAAAACTTAATAATTTCGGCAAAGACACCAAGCATTTTGTAGTTGATAGCAAGTTGTGACCTAGATTCTGATCGTGCCATTATCACGAGTAACGCAAGAGTCATGCTACACTGGTACCGACATGCTGAATAGACTACATCACCGTTCCAGTCGCGCAGTGCATTGTGAGATCCGTCAAAGCAAAACAAACCCGCGAGAAGCACATGGCACATGCTAATACACTGGGTGCAGCTATGAAATGTGCTAGTTTCAGCTCATCTCAGCTCTTGTTTGAAACATAGAACACTAACTAACAAAATTTATATTATAAATTAAGATATGACTCTTTTATCCAGCATTGCATTTACATCAATATAATCAGCACATCTTATGACATGTGCATTTAGATCTAGACAAATCTGGGCACTCAGACTAGTACTTATTTTATTCATGTACTTAGTTTATTCATGTTTTTATTTATATCCTATGGTTAATGACATGTGTAGAACTAGAAAATGAGTAGGGTTAATCAGATATTGGTTATATATTTCTTTGAAACAAGTTTTTGTTGACACATTTGACAATTTAATATTTAGAAGAAGAATTACTTATGGCTAATCAATGGTGATGTAAACATCAGCCTGTAAAGTGACTGAAATTGTATGTTTCTTAGCTCAAAATGCTTAATTGTGTCTTAAACATATCCATTATATTATTATATTGCATACTTCCGTCCATGTTTGTGCCAAATTGTTGTGGTTTAAACAAATTAATTTGGAATAAAATCGAAGTTTTGCCCTACGCGTATCGGCAAAGTCAATGGCTGTACACCTTTGCTTTGATGCCAACGCCGTTTTCAGGGCCTGCGCAGTCGGAACGGTGATCTCGTCTATGCTGAATGCTTAGGCAGCAGTGTAGCACAGGAGAACCACATTGCACAGAACTAGGGAAAGAGCAAAGAGAGGTCGCAAGAATGACCTACTTTGTTAAATGCTATTCTGGTTCATGGCTTCCTGTGAGGTTTATGTAATAAACACATTCTTATAAATTAATAATAGTTGACATCCTCATAAATTAATAATCGTTCTCTGAGGCACCAAGTCATTGCTTCAGTTAAATGTGTAGGATTAAATATAAGTTAAATCTTTTCATTTTGAAAATAATATGCTTTCATCGGATTATGCAACTTTAAATATTTTTGAAATAGGGTGAACCGGCTTAATTAGTTTAAAAGGGATATGTAAAGCTGCATAGTCCGATGAAAACAACAAATTTTCAAAACAAAAACAATTATCAGGATCTGATTCTACATATCTAAATTAGATACTGATGCACTTATAAAACATTTGTGGCCACATAGAAGGGAATACTGAGGCAATTTAATAGAACTGGTGACTGCAGAAACCAATGGTGTCAGAGTTTTGGCATGCTTGCCAAAATTAATTTCCCATGTTCACACTTTAAATATCTTGAAAGTTAGCCGCTTAAAATATAAACTACTTCAAAGTACTTCAAAGTAAAGTAAGGTACATCATACCGATCAACCTAATGAATTTATCTCAGAAAATGTCAGAAACTCCAAACCATCGGACTATGCAACTTTACATAACAAAAACCATATCTTAGGGGTTCTACTTCAAGATGAAACCACAGCGTCCAAGATGTTAAAGTCCGACTAACAAGAAAACTCACCTCATGCAGCGTTAAAGAGTACAATACACTACTCGATTATTTGACTTGAGCACCGGAAATCGGGGATCGGAAATCCCATTTGCACGCTTTAGTTATATAATTAATGTTTAATGTGGCCCTATATCTGATTTAATACTGATATAGCTCCACGCCCGAATGTTGTTTAAAAATTTAAAAAATAAGAAAGTATTTTATAACCGGGTTCTTGATCAAGTCAAATTATCAGCTGGTGTGAGGCAAGCTTTAGCTGATTGACACTCAGCAATGTGGCTAAATCCCGCCGAAAGCCACCCACGACTGAATACTGCACGCGTAAAAGCGGAATGCAGTATACGGATTGAACTACACTGGTCTCCCTGGCAGATACGCTCCACTGCATTACTCCCCAGCGTTCTTACGTCACAAGGCTCTAATAATAGGACAGCGCTGTTTATTCCGGCCAATAGGGCTCATGACCTGAAGCGATCAGTCAATCCACATTCCGCCTATATGGAGCCATAAGGAAGCTATGCTGCATTCCATGTTCCATATCCTGTTAGTTAAAAACAGCTTAATTCTGCCAAGTCTCGTCTCTTGGCCACATCCCTCTTAGGCCACTCCCACAATGCACCCCCCCCCCTACCTGCCCCGACCTTTCGCCTCAATTCAAGGCCCTAGCAGAGTTCCTGCATATTCAATTCTGCAATTAAAGCTGCATAGTCCGATGAAGCATAACATTTTCCAAACGAAAACAATTATCCAGAATTGATTCTACATATCTTAGATACTGATGCACTTATTAAATACTTGTCACCACATAGAAGTGAATACTGAGGCAATTTAATAGAATACATTACTGCAGAAGCCTATGGTGTCAGAGTTTTGGCATGCTTGCCAAAACTAATTGTACATGCTTTGTTTCAAAACTTAGTCATTTAAAGCTGCATAGTCCGATGAAATACCAAATTTTCAAAACCAAACCAAATATCAAAATTTGATTTTACATATCTAACTTAAATACTGATGCACTTATTAAGCATTTGTTTCCATGTTTGCACTCAAAATATCTCAAAACTTTACCATTTAAAATGAAAGTAACTTTGAACTAATGTAAAGTAGATACTAGTGATTGATCTAATATATTTAACTCAGAAAAAATACAGAAATTCAAAACCATCGGACTATGCAACTTAACTCCAGGGAAATTAGGCCTGTTTCCCGCTAAAAGGGTAATTCTGGCGCCGGAAGACGTTACTTTTCTACCGGGCGCCCTCGAATTGCCAACTGTGGTGCCATCGTGGTGGAGTGGTTTCCACCGCTATGTATAACTTACAGCGCCATCAAAGGCCGGTTACTCTCATACCATGTCTATGTGGTGTGGGAGGTTAAAAATCCCTTGGGTCGGTAAAAGTGTAGGCTCGGGCTTTCTATCGACCAGCAGTGGAGTGGGGAAGACCAGTCGTCTGTGACTGGGATTTCCCCTGCTTGGGACAACTAATGTACCAAAAAAACAAAAACAAAAAAAATGACGACAAAATTGAGAGACAAATAAGTGTTCATACTTCCTGTCTACCATTCGCTATATCGCTATATTACAAACTTTCAGGCGGCAAAACTTGAACCTGTCGTTTAGGCTTAAACCGACATTCGCCGTCAGTCCCGATTCCATGGGGCCAGGTAGATGAAAGATTCACCCCGTTCTTGCAGTAGGGGTGAATGACAACGTAGTCTAAATACGGGTGGAAATTGCTTTAGTATGGAACAGGAAGTGGAATTCCTGGTTCCACTATCAAATGGCTACTTATATCGGCACAGAGTTAGCGAAATGGGAGAGAATGCAAAAAGACAAGATGGTGACGATAGAATTCACTTTTAAAGTTCATTAAACCACATGTTTTATTATATTTTTTAAGTCAAAAGTAGTTGGTAAATAATTATAAAGATGCATGAAGAATATATTTTGCTTCTTAAATTAAGACTTTATCAGCTCATTTCATCTATACCTCCTTTCGCCACTTATTAAAATGGGTTGTCTCACCCCTTCTGCAAGTACGGGGTCAATCTTGTATCTACCGCCCACCCAACCGATCAATCAACTAGAGTTAATTGTGTAGGGTTGAACGACACTCTGGCCACTGGGACTCAAATTCATATTTAGATTAACTACTTGACATTCATGAACTTGTAGCCTACAGTCCTTCAAAATAAAAGCCCTTTTAAACTCTTGTCTGCGTCGTGAATCATGACAAAATTCCATATTTCCATGACTGATTAAGTTGCATAGTTCTATAGCTTTGAGTTTGTCATTTTTCTGAGATAAATATATTAAAGTAAATATCATAATCTATCTACCTCACTTTAGTTTGAAATTAATTTAATCTTAAATGGCTAAGTTTTGAGATATTTGAAGTGCAAACACATCAAATTAGTTTTGGCAAGCACATCAAATCTCTGACACAATAGGCTTCTGCAGTAACAGGTTATATTAAAATGACTCCGTTTTTAAATGCTTAATAAGTGCACCAGTATCTAAGTTAGATATGCGTATCAATTCTAGATAATAGAGGATATTACCACATATGCGCTGTGGTCACGGTCGCGCAACCGTAGTGTTCGTCGTCGCCGTCAGATGTCGCATGCATTGTGAATATTGTGTATTAATAGTGACTGACTATTTTGGTACCCTCCTAAAATCTTCAAAAGGGTACAAACACAAACATTTTATTTTTCTTGGAAGCTCCAATGACCCAAAAGCAATATATTTTTGGAATTGTCAAAATATCCCAAAATTTGCCTGACATACGTGCATTTGAAAGTTAGTAATTTCCATAGCTTTTGTATGCGCTGTGGCTACAGTCCCACAACCATAGTGTTTGTCAGCGCCGTCAGATGTTGCATGCATTGTGAATATTGTCAATTGCTTTGGTTTTGAAATTTTGATGCTTCATCAGACTATGCAGCTGTAATAGAAATCAGCACCCCACATGTTTCCTCCAAACTACATGTAACCCCAATTCTTATTGGATATTGCCAATACACGGTGGCTAGGGGCCTCTAAGTGTGAACATATTAACATGTTGCATACACATATCCATCAGGAAAACTACTCAGTAAGTAAACCAACATAATAATTTTGAATAGAGGTATAAAGTAAATGAATTCTACATTTCAACATAGACAAATGCAAAATTTCGTACCAAGATAGTTCAAATTCTATGATTCATGGAAAATGTCTATTTCAATTCCATGATATTCAACGGTTTTCAAGAGCTGCAGGAACCCTTCCTAGACGAACAGACACGCTCTGCAATCTATTTGCTATTGCAAATTGCTCAGTATACTTTTCGGAAAGGAGCCTAAAATATGATGCAGTTATTACGTTCAACATGATAGATCTCATTAATAATTGTGTGGTGATTATTATTCTTATTTCATCTTCACATTCGGAGGACTTGCCCACGCACGGTTCGGTTAGAAAGCGAATTTTGTTAATAAAGAGCGACTCCTCGTGTGTATAATTGCTGCAGTGTTAAACATAGATTATGCTTGCAATAATCAGCGCAGAAGAAAAAATTCTAAGTCATGTGAATTAAAATATGGCTCTAAAATATACAAGAATCAGTTTTTATTTGTTGAATTCCATTCAAAAACACATTCCAAGTCATGTGAATTTAAATATGGCTCTAAAATATACAAACTTCAGTTTATGATGGTTGAATTCCTTTAAAAAACACATACGCTATTCAAGCCAATCGCATGTTCCTACCTCAAAAACATCCCCAACCGAGACTCCAACCGTGACCCTGGCCCCAACCCCGACCCGACCCAAACCATGACCCTGACTGACCCTTTGCTAGCCCTGCTTGACTGCAGGGTTGAGATCGGCAAAGTAGAAATGTTGCATCCCGTCCTCAGCTGACAGTCTTTTGTTGGGATTGCACACCAATAAATTCTGAAAGAGACAAGAAAAACACGAGTTAGAAAAAAATGAACAAAAACAAAAACACACACAACCACAACCACACGCACACATGCACGCGCACACAGACACACACAACCAGCCTCCCACAAAATAAAGTTGTAAATCGTTCCCATGAAGCCTAAATTATCTGGTCAACTGATTTTAACTTAAAATCTTGTTGCTGCTGTTGTTGTTAAATTAGTTGGTTGTTGGAGTTTTACATCCTGGCAACATCTAAGGTCATGTCAGGAAGGGTACTGACTTGTGACAGTGTGCACTCATGGCGACTTTATAATGCTGGATGGGTGACCGACCACCTGAGATCAAGGTAAAGGCGTGCAGCCTACAAAGTCAGTTGGTTGGCTGTTGGAGCTTTAACCTTTAAGACCTGGGAAATCAGGCCGCAGGCACCATGACATGATACCCCACTCAGTCGCATTATGCCGACACTGAGCCAACCAGTCCTTGCCCTATCTGGTTTGACTGGACCAGGAATCCAACCCATGGGTTCGAATTCCACGATCTACCAAAACTCCCGACCTTCAACACGGGAAGCCTGCGCTTTACCTCTTGTTGTCTGACGTCCTAGCAACATCTAAGGTCATATCAGGACGGGTACAGACTTCTGACAGTGCGCACTCATGGCGACTTTATAGTGCTGCCCCAATGGGAAACCAGGTCGAAAGCACCATGACCTGATATCCCACTCAGTCACATTATCCTGACACTGAGCCAACCAGTCCTTGCCCTATCCTAATAATGCCGAGCGCCAGGCTAGGAAGCAACAAGTATCAATTTTTAAGTCATTGGTTTGACTCGACCAGGATTCGAACCCACAAACTCATGGGTTTCGATTAGGCCACCGTGTCCAGTAAGTTCAATGAAAGCATCACATTTTCTAAATAAAAACACATACCTTTATTTAGTCACAAATATCCAACTTAGATACTGAAAAGTAAAGCTTGTTTTATTTAACGACACCTCTAGAGGACATTGATTTTCGTATCATCGCCGATTGGACGTCAAACATATGGTTATTTTGACATATTTCTTTGGAGGAAACCTGCTGCCGCCTCATAGGCTACTCCTTCCAATAAGCAGCAGGGGTCTTTTATAAGCACTTTCACACAGACCGGACAGCACGTACCACAGCCTTTGATACACCAGTTGAGGACCACTGGTTGGAATGGAAAATAGCCCCAACTGCAAATGGGTCCACTGAGCAGGATCGATAGGATGACCGACACCTTCACAAGTGGACATGCTACCGCCTGAGCTACGTCCCGCTCCAACTTAGCTAGTGATGTAATCATTCAGCACTTATTGCTGCATAGAACTCAGTTATAGTAGTAATAGCTAATACATCTACTAAGTAAATTTAATGGAACCTGTCACTACTGATGCCTATGATATTCATCATTAATTTAGCATGTTCTCACTTCAAATATCAGAAGGTAACAAAGTTTTTCAAAACTTTAAAAGAAAAGTAGATTGCAATTATCAACCTAATATTTATTACTATATGGCAAAAACTAAAAACCATCGGATCAAGCAACTTTAAAGCTGCATAGTCCGATGAAAGCATCATAATTTCGAAACCGAAATAATCACCTAGATTTGATTCTACGTATCTAACTTAAGATACTGACACACTTATAAAGCATTTGTTGCCATATAGAAGGGAATACTGAAGCAATTTAAGAGAACCTGTTACGGCATAATCCTGATGGGATGGCCGAATGAGTTGAGTGTCTGTCCCCTGTTTTGGGAGATCTGGGGATCCAAATCCATGAGTTTGTGGGAACAAACCCTGGTCGAGTCAAACCAATGACTTAAAAATTGTGATACTTGTCGCTTCCTAGCCTGGCACTCGGCATTACTAGGATAGGGCAAGGACTGGTTCGCTCAGTGTCAGGATAATGTAAGCCTATGGTGTCAGAGTTTTGGCTTGCTTGCATGCTTGCCAAACTTAATTAGGCATATTTGCACATAAAATATCTCAAAAGTTAGCCATTTAATACAAAAGTTACTTTGAAGTTACGGTATGGTAAATTATAGCAATCACCGTATTATATTTTTATCAAAAAGTGACAGAAACTTAAAATCATCGGACTATGCAACTTTAAGAAAACCATTCAAAATTGTGCTTACCAGAAGAAGTTCCCGACCCTTCGAATTGAGTTTCGAGACAACCTGCTGCCAGTTTGTAGTCATATGGTACATGGGGTAGGGCTGGAAAATAGCAATGACAGACCAGTGTCCGTACACATGTGAATATATGGAATTCAAGGCTATTTCAAGGCTTTTCATGGCTGTTTTTGATAGGAATTGAAGACTATTTTCATTTGGATTTAGTCCGAAATCACCATTTGGAACGCCAATTTCAGACTAAGTTAGATCAATGGGGACAGCTTAATGGAATTCAAGGCTTTCAAGACCAAAAATAGGTTAAATTCAAGGCTTTTCAAGACCTTGAAATGGCTCAAATGAAGTTCAAGAGTTTTCAAGAATTTTCAAGACTTTCCAGGCCCCGTACGGACCCTGAAATACTTATTCTTAACAATATTTGTTTCATGTAATGCGTTGTGTATGGCAGGGATACGGCTAAATTCTATCGACACAAATACCACTTAAACAGTTACCAAAAATAGAAAATAGACTTATGTGTAAATAATGATTTCCCCACCCCATCTTTTTTGGGGGGGCTAGGGGAGGGGAGGCGGCTAAGGGCCGCAGCTCGGGGAGGGTATGAAAAACAACAAAAGGTGAAGATGATAAAATATAAAGATGATGATCAAGTATATTAATGTCAAAACTACATTTTCAGTAAAAGCAGCAAAAATGCAGTAAAAAAAACAAAAAACAATACCAAATACATTACATTTAATTGACATTTACCCAGGATACTACATAGAGTGACCGTTGTATGATTAAAGTTATGTAAAGCCATAAGACCTGGGCTAAGTGGTGTGCAGAGGTTTTGTGACACCTGGGGTTAACTCCTTGATAATATGCCCCTAAAACTCAAGGAGCGGGACATACCTTAGGCGGCAGAGTGTCCACCTGTGTAAGTGTAGGTCATCCTATTGATCCTTGCAGTTTGGGATATTTTCCATTACAGCCAGTGGTCTACAACTGGTTCTCAAAGGCTGTGGTATATGATGTCCTGTCTGTGGGAAAGTGCATATAAAAGACCCCTTACTGCTTATCGGAAAAAGTAACCTATGTGGCAGCAGCAGGTTTCCTCCAAAGAAATATGTCACAATCACCATATGTTTGACATCCAATAGCTGATGATACAAAAAATCAATGTGCTCTAGAGGCGTTGTTAAATAAAACCAGCTTTACTTTACTAAAACTTAAGAACAGGGTCTAGTACTGAGAAATGTGAGCAAGGAAGACATTTTAAATATGCTCCGATATGGATGCCTGGAGCCGCTGCCCCTGTCCCCCCTCTCTACACGCTACTGCCTCGGGCTCGGCCATTGAAAAATTATATTCTACAGAATAAAGTAAATACCAACAAATAAATTAAATAAAAACATTAATAAAAATGATAGGAAGAGGCAGTACTATTACTAATATTAGATTGGAAACACAGGTTCTCATCTGATCACTGATGTTAACCACTGCCAGTATTTGGATGGGTGACCAACCACCTGAGATTAAGGGAAAGGCGTGCAGCCTACAAGTCAGTTAGTTGGTTGTTGGAGTTTTATGGCCTCGCAACGTCTAATGTCATATCAGGACAGGTACCAACCTGTGACAGTGCGCACTCATGGCACCACTTTATAGTGTTGCCCCACAGGGAGACCAGGCAGCCAGCACCATGACCTGATATCCCACTCAGTCACATTATCCTGACACTGAGTCAATTAGTCTGCCCTATCCTAATAAGTGCAAGCGCCTGGCTAGGAAGCAACAAGTATCAATTTTTACGTCATTGGTCTGACTCAAGCAGGGTTCGAACCTATAGGTTTGAATCCTATGACCTACCAAAACGGTACACGGACTCTGAACTCATTCGGCCATCCCGTCTGGTCTACAAAGTCAGTGCTGGCTCAGTACTACTTTGTAAAAAAAAAAAGTAAAGCTTGTTTTATTCAACGAAACCTCTAGAGCACATTGTGTGCACACTGTGTTCATCGTATCATCGGCTATTGGACGTCAAACATATGGTAATTCTGACATATTTCTTTGGAGGAAACCTGCTGCTGCCACATAGGCTACTCTTTCCGATAAGCAGCGAGGGGTCTTTTACATGCACTTTCCCACAGACAGGACAGCACATACAGCCTTTGATGAACCAGTTGTGGACTACTGGTTGGAACGGAAATAGCCCAAACTGCAAATGGGGTCCACTGAGAGGGATCGATCGGATGATTGACAGCTGTACTACCTTGTAGTCGGGAAGCTGTGTCATCCCGGACCAGGAGTCCTCCGTCGGTGTCCCCAGCAGCTTAAAGATCCGCTTCAACTGGTCGTCTACGTCATTGCCGGGGAACAGCGGCCGACCAGCGTTAGCCAATTCTAGAAAGACCAAGGTTACACACCTTATACGAGTAATGCAATGGTCGCTGGGCGAAGGAGGACTTTTCAAACGCCGTTTTTTATCTTTCTTTTCCTTTATTTGATTATTTTTCTTTCATTCATTTTTTTGTTTTTTCATTCCTTTCTTTCTTTTATTTATTCTTAAAAAACTTTTTTTTCTATTTTTGTCTATTTGTTCTTTCTTTTCTTAGTTCTTTCTTTCTTTTCGTTTTTTCTTTTTCTTTCTTACTTAAAAGGCAACACGTCATCTGTCAAATTATCAGTCATGCCATAGCAAATTATGCTCACTGAGATTTAAAAGAGGTAACTTTGAAATAACAACGATGTTTCATTTTAAACGGAGACCACCCTGAACAACTAGTAAGCCCTTCAGTTGAGTGATTTAACCTACTGAACGATTTAACCTAGTGAAATTGCACTAAATTGTTTCGGATAGCCATTAGTTGTTTTTTGTGTGGTTTTGTAAAGGACTGTTCAGAAGTTAAAACCTCACACACTCAAAATGAAGTGTTGGGAAGTTACCACAAAGTCAAAGTAAACAAAAGTTCACTTGCTTACAAGAACGGCATCGTCAGAGGATTACCAATTTGCAAACCCCAAAACACAAAATTACAAGATATAATTTCAAATTAGAATAGTTTTAATGAGCCATTTATCAACATGTCCCCCCCCTTTTTTTCTTTTTTCTTTTTTGGGTGATGGTGTATTTATTCTGCCCATAACGGTGAAGTCTAATGACTTGTATTCGCCGGTAGACAGTAACAGTCTTGTGGTTCCCCTTGTTTTGTTACTTACTTTCAGTAATGTAGCTATCTACTGCATGCATTCTTTCTCTGTTTTGTAAGCATTCCCCCCAAATCTCCCTACCCTCTGTGAGTCTGTTAGTACTTTAAGGACTTTCCAGTAGTTATTTACAACAATAGCAGCTTCAGTCAATAAGCGAACAGCAACTGACAAGACGGTTACTGACAAAAAAATTGCTATGACAAACTACCTCGCGTAACATCCATTTAAGACCGGTAACTACTGAGTTAATTGCGCATGATTGATTGTCATTTCTCACCCGCAAATATGCATCCTGCTGACCACATGTCGATGGAGGTAGAGTAGAGCTTGGCACCGAACAGGACGTCAGGCGGGCGGTACCATAGTGTCACCACCTCAGCCGAGTAGCACCGCACAGGGATGCCAAATGCACGCGCCAGCCCAAAGTCAGCCAGCTTCAACTCGCCGTTCTACTCACAACAAAGGGTACACTGTCTTTAATGTTGTTTCCCCGCTCTTTCTTTTTGTTCTAAAGATTGGAGATTGGTTGTTTGAGTTTTATGCCCTGGCCACATCTAAGGTCATATCAGGATGGGTACCGACTTGTGACAGTGCGCACTCATGGAGAATTGATTACGCTGCACCACTGGGAGACCATGTCACCGGCACCATGACCCGACATCCCACTGTCACATTATCCCGACATTGAGCTAACCAGTCCTTGCCCTATCCTAATAATGCTGACCGCCTGGCTAGGAAGCAACAAGTATCAACCCCACGATCAACCTAAATGAGAGGCAGATGCTCAACTCATTCAGCCATCCTGTCTGGTCCGCCTTTTATGTTCCTTCAACCCCCTTTTTTTGGTGTAATTATTTGCCTCTCACATTAAGTCACATTGACAGTTTTTTTTTCATTGCTAAACAAAGTTGATCTGCTTCCAGTTTGATCATTTACAAGGTGTGATTCCAGAAATTCAATAGATTTAATTACTCAAAATGAATACATTTTAAAGTTTGTTTGTTGTTGTTTTACGTCCTAGCAACATCTAAGGTCATATCAGGACGGTACATGTGATTACTCAAAATAAATACACTGTAAATGTGATTACCCAAAATAAATACACTTTAAATGTGATTACTTAGAATGAATATAATTTAAATGTGATTATTGCTATTTTGGACAAAACATATGTGATCAGCAAATCATTTCTAAAAGCCGATACAGGAAGATACAACATAGACATTGACTAAGGTAGCATGAACACAAAGCTCTCTACCAGGTTGGCTGGACAGTGCTGCAGAGCGCTCTGCTTGATTGACTGGACATTGATGCAGAGGTCTGCCTGGCTGATTGGACATTCGTAGAGCCCTTTGCCTGACCGACTGGACATTGATATGGAGCTCTGCCTGGTTGAGTGGATGTAAGGCTCTCTGCCCAATTGACATGACATTGATACAGAGCTCTGCCGGATCGACTGGACTTTGATACAGAGCTCGACATGATTGACTTGACATTGATACAGAGCTGTCTAATTGACTTGACATTGATACAGAGATATTCCCGATTGAATTTACATTGATAGAGAACTCTGTCCGATTGACTTGACATTGATACAGAGCTGTCCGATTGAATTTACATCGATACAGAGCTCTTCCCGATTGACTTGACATTGACAGAGCTCTGCCCGATTCACTTGACATTGATACCGAGATGTCCAATTGACTTGACATTGATACATATCTCTGTCCGATTGACTTGACATTGATGCATAGCTCTGTCCGATTGACTTGACATTAATACAGAGCTCTGCCCGATTGACTGGACATTGATACAGAGCTCTCCCCGATTGACTTGACATTGATACAGAGCTCTCCCCGACTGACTGGACATTGATACAGAGCTTTCCTCTCTTGCATGTTTGACTCTGCTTTACTAGTTACATCACTGCAGGGCACTAGTCGGGACTAAGACTCCAGACTACCTCTTTAAGCTAACCAGCATGTTGTATGTGTAGGGGCAACTAGTCCTGCTAGAAAGGTCACTGGTCCAGTTTGAGACCAAAACTTGACTGTGCTACTTCAATCAGCGCTTTACTTAAAGCTCCATAGTCCGATGATAGCATCAGATTGTCTAAATTCGATCCTCCGTATCCAACTTAGATACTGGTTTAGTTATTAAGTATTTCTTGCTGCATCGAAAGGAATACAAGTAAATTTAATAGAACCCGTTAGTCCTGAAGCCGAATGATAGCCAGAAATTTGACGTGCATGTCCAAATAATGCCTTCACTTCAAATACGCTAAAGTAAGGTAGATTATAACAATCAACTTCATATATCTATCTCAAAATCCCAAAAAATAACAAAGAAGAGCATACAAACTTCCAAGATAACGAAGGGGCAATGCTCACAGACAAAGATGCAGCAAACAAACTGAACAGACACTTTGCCACAATAGGGCAAAAGCTGTCAGAAAAATTCAAAAAAAGATGGGAAAACAGATCAGGAACTGTGGAGAACGAAATCCCCACCTGCAAAACAGATATGACATAGACACGAATAAACCAAGTGGAATAGATGAAATACCAACCAAAATACTGAAAGAGGCACTCCAAGCCATCCCGGCCACCATAGTAGACCTATTCAACATCTCCTTTGAGCAGGGGCGTTTTATCTCAGCCTGGAAAATGGCAACCATCACCCCCATTCACAAGGGTGGAGACAAACAAAACATGGGAAACTACAGGCCAATATCAATTCTTCAAACCCCAGGCAAGCTCATTGAAAAAGTGTTACATAGACACATCAATGAACACCTGGAAAAAAATGATATACTAAACGAAAGACAAGGGGGCTTCAGGAAACTGCACTCCACATCAAAAACAATAGCTAACCTAACAAATGACATAATGGCATCAATGAACCAAAAACAATTAGTTGGAGCCGCCTTCATTGACTTCAGCAAAGCATTTGACACAGTAGACCACAAAATACTACTGGAAAAACTAAAAACCATGGGCATAAAATCCAACACTATGGATTGGATAAGATGCTACCTGAACAACAGGCAACAGAAAACAAAAATAAACAATACACTATCAGACAACCAACCTGTCACATGTGGTGTACCCCAAGGGTCAGTGTTAGGGCCACTACTCTTTATAATCTATATAAACGACCTTGAAAAATGGTTGCAAACTGAATGCCTCCAACTATATGCAGATGACACAGTCATATACGCAAATGGCACCACAGAGGAGGAGGTAATAACTAAACTAAATAAACTCCTACTAAAACTAGATGAGTGGTGTGAGTCCAACAAAATAACCATCAACACAAGCAAATCAAAAACAGTACTCTTCTCGCATAAACAAATGCCAGAAAGAAAACTACACTGTAAGTTAGGAAACCAAACACTAGAAAATGTAGACCATTACAAATACCTAGGCCTTGAGTTGGACAGCCAACTAAACTACAACCTATGTATAAATAAAATTATACAAAAAGTAAACCACAAACTGTGGCTATTTGCAAAGCTAAGAGACTACATGACACAAGAAATGTCAATAAAAATCTTCAAGGGCATGGTGCTCCCCTATTTTGACTATGGAGATGTAAACTACATGGGTGCGAGAAAAGAACTACTAAAAAAACTGCAAACACTGCAGAACAGAGCCCTAAAAATCTGTCTAAGAGTAGACAAGCTGCACCCAACCTATGACATACACAAAAGAACCAAAGTGAAACTACTAGAAAATAGGAGAATAATTCATTTGAAAACATTAGCATATAGCTATAGTCAAAACAGTAAACTTCTAACAAAACCACAAAGGGCTACTAGAGCAAATAATGCACCACTACTAAAGCAGACCAGAAGCCGAATAAAAGCTCATGAGAGAAGCACGCTGGAAATGGCTGCCAAGTTGTGGAATGCCCAAACGGTAAAGGAACGACAAATTCCTGACCTAAAAACTTACAAAAAATATCTGTGCAAAATAAGGCTAGGAAACCCCCAGTAAGCTGCACTGCAAAGGGGCATGTGATATGTCACGGCCCACCAGCGGGATGCCCAATGGAAGGTAACCATGCCAAAAGTAGCCAGATAACACACCACACAGCTACGTACAAGCCTATGATATGTAAATAGGAGTAGGCTAGTCTAGTAATAAGAGTAGAAAAATAAAAACATATATACCAAGAAAATCCAAAAAAACTAACATAGGCTACTAACCATACCAACCAATTATCTATCTGCTACTGAAATGCAGGCAATCAAATACCTTATCAGCAGCCACTGTGTGGTAAGATAACACCAACACTACAACTGGCCAGCATTGAAAACAAGCCTGGGTACCCGGGCTTATATGCTATGGACAGTATAAATACAGCCTCAATAAAAATTTTAAAAAATTAAAAAAAAACAAAAAAAAACGTCAGACTTAAAAGAAGAAGAAATACACACATTGTACATTGCTGTTTCTGCGACATCTCCCTTCCAAACACCTCCAACCCTGGTTTCGCCTTTGGGTGAACCAGCATGTTTGATATGTCAGGGATGAGAGTTGCCTCCAAAAAAAAAAAAAATGCAAATCTCGATTCCAGGACAGTTTTTCCAATGCTAAGCACTGGACCGGAAATTAACCACTTGGCCAAGAAAAAAAAAAAAAAATGGAAATCCTCCCCAAATCAGAAATTTCTCATTTATACCAAATGAAGGAACTTGGTTTGAAGATGAGCTTACCTTGTTAATGAGCAGGTTCTGTGGTTTGAGGTCGCGGTGCAGCACATTGTGACTGTGACAGAAGGCAAGTCCGCGCAGTAACTGGTACATGAACGACTAGAGAAGGAAAAGAAGACTGGCAGAATTCGCGCGGCAACTCCACACACAGCAAATATTAACTAAGGTTATATGGCAAATATATTTTTATTGTACAAAACAAGGGTATTTTGTTATAGAATACAATCTATATATATATATATATATATATATATATGCTGAATAAGCCATTATACGAGTATAATAAGGCCGAAAGCCTCCACCTGCTCCTCAGCCCCATCTCCCTCCTTAGTCATCGGCTGCTGGAGCCTGAACTCAGTCATCTACGAGTGTAACCTATCTAGCCTCAGGTCGCCTGTGGCGCCACCTGTCCTAACGGTCTCACGACCCACACTCATTGTACCGCTGAAAAATATATAAAAAGGTTTATTCATCGGCACAATTTTTCTCTCTTTCAGGTGATGGACTTGTTCATTTATTCAGAAAATTCTGTCTGCAAGACTTTTACTTGGAAATTACAGAAGTAGCCTTAACAGGAACTTAACAAACAAACAAAATTAACATACTATTAATCATTTGGACCACCTGAATTTCTGCTTAACCTAGTTTTATTATGCGTGTAACGATTGGTTATCTAGCTATTATCTTGTTTTCTAGGTGCATTTATTAGTCAGCCCTCAGATTCTTCCAGTAGATGATTCGACCAGACGTGATGGCCGAATGAGTTGAGAGTCAGTCTCCCGTTTTGGTAGATCATAGGATTCGAACCCACGGGCTCGAACCTTGGTCAAGTCAAACAAATGACATAAAAATTGATAACAACACTTCCTAGCCATACGCTTGGTATTATTAGGATAGGGCAAGGACTGGTTGGCTCAGTGTCCAGATAATATGACTGAGGGGGATATCAGGTCATGGTGCTGGTGGCCTGGTCTCCCAGTGGGGCAGCACTATAAAGTCACCATGAGTGTGCACTGTCACAAATTAGCACCCGTCCTGATGTGACTGTAGATGTTGCCAGGACGTAAAACTCAACCATCAACCAACCGATTTCCATCACCACCCCGCTGTCTCACCCCCTGGTAGAACTAATATAGATGTATCGGGTAGCGGATCAGTGCACATGGTCTGAAGGAAGGGACTGTTCTAAGCTTCTCTCAGTTCTAAACCCATCTTTTGATAAAATAACCATTAGCATAATAATAACAATAATACAAAAATTTACAAAAAGAACAATAACAAGATGTATCATAATTTTTAAAAGAGGATAAGGTTACAAGAATAGAGATGGTAAAAACAGAGATAAGGAAGCAAAATAGTTCATCTTGACAACGTGAAAGCACAGATAAGGAAACATGGTTTATCATGACAATGTAAAAACAGGGATGAGGAAACAATGGCTTACCTTGACAACATCTGGGTCGATTTCGCCATTACAACTGTCGAAGTACTTCTTGAGGTCCTGATCGCAGTACTCAAAGACGAGCGTAAGCTTCTTTTCACTGTGAAGGACATCATGTAGTCTGTGGAACAAGAATACAGGGGAAATAAACTATGTGCACACAATCAAGTGAACACAGCATGTGGTATTACAATAGCAAGAATCACATTTAAGACCTTTTAAAGACTTTTTAATACCAATTTACATACAATTTAAGACCAATTTGTAACATACATAGTGAAATAAATATTAACAGAAATGAGTGAGGTGATGCAATCTATGTGGACGATTACTTTTTAATACCAATTTTCATACAATTTAAGACCTATTTGTAACATACATAATTAAATAAATAATAACAGAAATGAGTGAGGTGATGCAATCTATGTGGACGATCACTTTTTAATACCAATTTTAATACAATTTAAGACCTATTTGTAACATACATAATTAAGTAAATAATAACAGAAATGAGTGAGGTAATGATCCTACCCAGCAGAGGGGGAGGGGGTAGGCCCTGAGTGCAGTTACACCCGGCCCTGCCAGCATCACTATGTCTATTTACATCCCACTCAGGCACCAGCAGTACCTACATATATATATATATACATACATGCGCTTGGTCATGTACACCTGCTTAGTAATAGACCATTTGCATTCCCCCCGATGCCGTAAATCAGAATATTTTACACCATGATTAGGATGCTGAAATAGATCTCCATCAATGGTTTTTCAACCCACACTCAATACAGCGATGTATCTGGCATCCCCCCCCCCCCCCTCCCACGCACCAATAGAGCAAACAACCCCCAAATAGAAGCTTATTGATGCCTCCATCAAAATGAACACTATCTAATGCTATTATTCACATAGATAAATTAATTCTCTGTCACGAATCTGATTTAGCATAACTTAATGAACGCATTGAACATTCTTTCACATTTTAACATTTATAGCAATGTAAAGTAAATAAAGCTTACCTGACAATATTTTTGTGTTTTAACTCTTTTAGCAAACAAATCTCCCGCAGTGCTGAACTTGGTACCCCCTGAAAGAAAAAAAACGTACAAAAAGATAAAACAGCTCGATTATAATTACAAGGGCAACAAAAGAATAATGGTCAAGACTAGGAACAGGTTTATTTTAACACTGCTTAATTCAACATATATTGTTAGGGCAGACGTACCCTCCTAAATGTTACCGACTTACATTTTTAAAGAGAAGATTTTACTAATCTAGTTTCAATATCATCATCACAACCAGCACCATAATCATTCAGGTGAATCCACTTCAGGGGCACGGTTTTATTAATCCAAGGTAGGTCACACTGTCCCGGCCTCCCCCCTCCCCCACCCTAATGGTTACTATTTTGGTCGTTCTTTGAAATTGGATACCACTTTTGTGACATGGAAGTGAAAAGTGAAAACAATCCAAATAATAGCAAAAAACATTCCAAATAATAGCAGAATCCATATCCATATGAAGGTTTATAATTATAAGTTGTGCATATGTAGAAATTATTATTTTTCACTTTTTGACTTTGATTTTATACAAATTAAGAAAACTGTTAAAATTAACCGTAAAACATCATTTTAACACACATCCATAACATCATTTCAACACACACCAAATTCAAACAAAATGTTATTGATTACAATTAAACCAAAAAAATTGTGTTTTTTACAAGAAAAAAGCTGAACAAAATTTGTTTGTTCATTAACATACCTAATTATTTGATTTACTCCCCCCCCCCCAAAAATAAGAAGGCAAAATCATGAACAATGTAACATGGAAACCAAAAATGTGGGAATCTGAGAATGACCCATTTACATTTTACTTAAATTATACAGAGGAAAGATTCAGCGATTCTATTTTTCGTTACCTCATCATCGTCATCCAGGCGAACCCTCTTCAGGGCCACGATCTCATGGGATTCTCGATTCTTAGCTTTGAACACAGTGCCATAGGTTCCTGCAGAATAGTATACAATCAGTTTATTTCAACATCCTCATTATATACAGTTACATTTCCATGAAACTTAATTACAGTAGATGAAGAAAAGGAGAATGAAACAAGCACAATGCTTATGATACATTCCCCTATTAGAATGCATAAAAACAGTATTATCCTAGAGTCTTATACATTCTCTGATTTGAATTAATAAAACGGTATTATTCTAGAGGCCAACACGAATTAATCCGTCTGATTTCAGTTTATTTAGCAATAAGATATGGTTGGGTGTTTTGAGTTGACATCCCTTAGCTTAGGAAGTGATCTTATGTGTACACCGATTTGAATCTATATAAATACTATTTGTATTGATATGTGTCTCCAACAAGCAACTCAGTAGAAGTGTTCTATCCTGTCTCCAGGATGTAAACATTCAGGTGGCACTACACTAAGTATCCAGACATCTTCCCCCTTCACACACACACATACACATACAGTTACTCTCCCACTCCATAAAGGGTATTATGATAGTATAGTACCATATAGTGTATGTTATGGTTATTAGATAGCTAGGTATCTATATGTATACACACATACATATAAAGTATGTGTGGTCAATGTTAAGTTGTTCAACATGGTAGTCTAGTGTCTTATTATAGATCCATCCTGATCACTGGTCGGGATACTCTGGTCGATCGGCGCAGAGGAAGGGTTTCACCCCTCACTGTGTTCCCAGGGTCTCCTGGAGGGGCAGCCATCTTTGCTGCACTTGGAGTGGGTGGTTCTTCTGGCTCTTCTCCAATTCCTCCTGTTCCTATATCCTCCTCCTGATGCTCATACTCAGGTAGGTAGGGTTCTTTGACTTGAAGGAGATGCCCCCTGTTTCGGATGTACTCCCCACCATCCTCCGTTCTGACTCGGTATGACCTTGGTCTCACCTCCTCTAGCACTACTGCTCTTCTGTCCCAATGCTTCTCTCTCACTCGCACCACCTCATCTCTGCCCAGTGGTGGCAAGTCTTTCGCTGTTTGATCATATCGTTCCTTTTGTTTGCTCCTCATCTCCTCTCGTTTACTATCTCCACACTCTCTCTTGTCCTCGGACTTCCCCATTGTCATACCCGGTAGCTGGCTCCTAAGCTTCCTGCCCATCAGCAATTCAGCCGGGGACTTACCCATCTCTCTGGGAGCCTTCCCGTACTGAAGAAGGGCGAGGTAGATATCTCCTCCATCCTTCCCACAGCACGCTCAGCCTGCCCATTTGATTGGGGGTATCCTGGACTGCTCGTCAGATGCTCAAACTCGTACTCCTGGGCGAATCGTCTAAATGCACTCGATGCAAACTGAGGCCCATTGTCACTCATGACTACTCGTGGTATCCCATGCCTCGCAAACATGCTCTTGACATGTATTATCACTTGGTCTGAGCTTGTGTGTGTCAAGAGTGCGATCTCTGGATAGTTGGACCAGTAACCCACACAGATCACATAGTCATTTCCACCCCAGTGAAACAGGTCCAGCCCCACCTTGTCCCATGGCCCACGAGCGCCATGCTTCTCCAGGTGCTGGTAGGTCTCCTTGGGTTGCGCAGGGCGGTACCGCTGACACACTCCACACTCTTGCACAGCCCCTTCAATGTCCTTGTTTATGTTGGGCCAGTACAAGCAGTCTCGAGCCATAGGCTTCTGCTTTTCTATTCCCAGATGCCCAACATGGAGTCTTTCCAGCATCTCCTTCCTCATGCTCCTGGGTATGACCATTCGGTTACCTTTCAGAATGACCCCCTTTACCACATATAGTTTGTCTTTATAGTGTGCATATGCCATGCACTCACCTGCTCTCCACCCCTCTGTGATGCATCTCAGAACAGCGAGGAGCACCTCATCTTTTGCTGTCTCCTCTGCAATCTTCTGCAGCTGTTGATTCGTAGCAGGAAGGCCCTCATACACTGTTAGGACATGTGCCTCTATTTCCTCACAGATCTCACTTTTTACCTCTACACTGCCAACTGCTCTCGACAGCGTGTCCGCAAGGTACAGTAACCTGCCAGGTGTCCACTCCATGATGTAGCTGTATCTCTGCAGCTTCAACATCAGCCTTTGGAGTCGCAGTGTCATGTCAATGAGTGCCTTCTGGCTAAGTGCAATGAGGGGTTTGTGATCTGTCTCTAGAATCACACTCTTTAGCCCAAAGATGTAATGGTGGAACTTCTCACACCCGTATGCGATGCCCAGGCACTCCTTCTCAATCTGCGCATATCTTTTTTCACACTCACTCAACCCTCTGGCCCCATATGCCACATATACCACAGGCTTCCATTCCTTATCATGCAGCTGGAGGAGCACAGCCCCCAGCCCATCCTTTGATGCATCTGTCGATACTTTGGTCTCTAATACTGGATCGAAGAATGCAAGTACAGGCATGGTGGACAGAATGTACTTGATCTCCTGCCACTCCTTTTCGTGTGCTGCCTGCCACTGCCACACTACACTCTTCCCCAGTAACTCCCTGAGGTTCTTGCATCGACTTGCAAGATTGGGAACAAATTTCCCCACAAAGTTAATTGAACCTAGAGCCCTCTGTATGCCCTCCTTATTCTTAGGCCTCTCCATCTCTAGTATTGCTACGATTCGGTCACTTGAGGGACGTACCCCATCTCCACTCAGGTGCTCCCCAATGAATACCACCTCATCTTTCTTCAGCTCGCATTTCTTCCAGTTCATGAGCAGGCCATATTTCTGAATTCTAGCCTTCACCTCCGTCAGCCTGTGATCATGCTCCTCTTCTGTTGACCCCCACACTAGTATATCGTCCATGTATACCCTTATCCCCTCTATATCCCCAAACATTTGTTCCATATACTTGTGGAACACCTCAGGGGCAGAGCATAGTCCATAGGGTAGTCTACAATACATGTAGTGGCCGAAAGGGGTGTTAAAGGTAGTGAGTGGTTTTGACATAGCATCCAAGGGTACCTGCCAGAATGCTTGAGAGGCATCCAGCTTCGAAAAGAACCTTGCACCTGCCATACCTGCAAAGATTTCTTCCCTCGTTGGGAGCTGGAACCGCTCTCGCAAGATCGCCTTATTAAGGTCCTTTGGGTCTAGACATACTCTCAAGCTTCCATTAGGCTTGGTTACCACCACCATGCTGCTCACCCACTCTGTGGGCTCCTGCACCTTTTCAATCACCCTCAGTTTGACCATTCTCTCTAGTTCCTCCTTCAGCTTGTTTCTGATGGCCACTGGCACCCGTCTTGTTGCATTAACCACTGGTCTGTTGTCTGCACCCAGCACAATTCTATGAACAAACGGCAATGCCGTCAACTCGCCCATCCATCTGTCACTCACCTCTGGCAGTACACATTTCTTCAGGTCTGTGGCCTCCTCTTCTGCTTCTTTATTGTTCCGAACATTGTAAACCCTTTTGATCAAACCTTGTCTTTCACACGCTGCCGCTCCTAGGATGCTTGGGCCATTGTTGACAATGATAAACCTCAGTGGATGACTTCCGACTTTTGCACGAACTGTTACCACGCAGGAGCCGACCACGGGAATGTCACGTCCATTATAATCACTGAGCCTGACTCCGGCCTTATGCACTTTAGGTCTATCCCGTAGCTTGCCATAGTCCTCCTTATTTAATAGATTTGCTCCTGCTCCTGTATCCAGCTTCATAGGGACTAACTCTCCATTTATATCAACTGCATGTACCCACCGTGAGTCTTTCCCCAACTGTATATGGTGAATGCCAACTACAGATGTGTAGTCCGGTGCAACTTTCCCCGTTTCAACCATACCCACAAATAGTTCTGGTTCATAGCCCGAGCTGTCAGCATGCTCGTCGTCAAATGCTTCAACCACTCTCACCTTCGCCGTACACATCTTTGTATAGTGACCTTTTATCGAACACTTCCCACACCTAAACTTCCATGCTGGGCAGTTCCTAGGTCCATGCCTACGACCACACCGACGGCAGTCATAATCATTTCCATGGGTCTCCAGCTCGTTATGATTTCGTGACTCAATATGACGGCCTTGTCCACTTCCCACTTGATCTCCTCCTAACTGGTTCGGCCGGCGACTAATGGCAGCTACAGTCTCCCGTGCTTCCCCAGGGTTCAGGATCTTCGCTTGTGATCGCGCTCTTGCCGCCACTCGACAGGTTTCTATGGCTGACGTCAGTGTTAGATTCCTATCCCTCAACATCTTCTCACGCAGACGTGCATCTGAGATGCCCAGAACTAACATATCCCGTACTAGTTCGTCACGGAGGTTTCCCAGCTCACAGGTGGCTGCCAATGTGCGCAAGTTTGTGACAAATGCATCCAATGTCTCACCAGCTTCTTGGCGCCTACTCCAGAACTTGTATCTTTCATATGTGATATTCTTTTGTGGTCGACACAATTCATCAAACTTTTGTATAACACATTTGAAATCATCCTCTGACTCACCCTCTTGATATTCAAATGTTTCAAAGACTTCCATCGCATCTGGGCCACCATAGGTGAGTAGCATTGCAACCCTCCTCTTGTCTGCATCCTCTGGCACCCCTGCTGCCACAAAATACCAGTTGAGTTGCTTCCTTCACTTTTCCCAATGATCTGCCACATTCTCCTCTTTCAGCTTAAGATATCCTGGTGGTTGTAGCTTGTGATCTGCCATTATTATCAGCTTTTTACTCCTGGCATCATGTATTGATATGTGTCTCCAACAAGCAACTCAGTAGAAGTGTTCTATCCTGTCTCCAGGATGTAAACATTCAGGTGGCACTACACTAAGTATCCAGACACTATTGATGACCAGTATGAACTAACATAATCATTGATAACGACAACGAGTTAAGAAACATAAAGGTTATCTAGATAACTTGCAAATAGGGCCTATAGCGAAACAAATTAACGAATTATATCAAGACAATGCTAGGAAGGATGTTAGAAAGTTAATAGAATGTGTACAGCTTTAGTAAGGATTTAATTTTTTTAATTTATTTAGGTAATCGGAGAAGGCAGATTGGGTGTTCGGATAACTAGTCCTTAATGTCTATATGACTACAGTCACACTACGACGTATAGCCTTATGGCCCTGTCACACTACAACGTATTGCATCAGCGTATGCCCAACGGCTGAAATGGTCCAACACGTCAAGATTCATCAAACCTTTCGGCGCTGAGGGGTGGCAAAGTTGGACGTATGGCTAACGTTTGTGAACGCATGTGCAACGTATGGCTAACGTATGACAGCGTATCATAGAAAGTATGGCCAAACGTTTGAATAACATGCATCCCGCGTTCTCGGCATATGGCCAGCGTATGCTTAGCGTATGAGTAACCTATCCCAAGTGGGAGGCACGTTTGTGTGTTTGTTGGCCATATGTTGGCTCGAAAAACGCTCGCACATGCTCATGCTCAAGTTTACAGAATACCAGCGAACGTCATATACGTTGTTCGATCGTCAGAAGAATGCCTTATACGTTAAATACGTCAAGACACATAGAAAAAAACCAGCTCTGATTGGCTGAAACCACTGAACCTGGCGGGCATATTGGAGGTGCTTTTTGCCTCCTATTCGAAAAGCAAGACGATTCCGAGACGCACCCTGAACGCATATAGATAAAAAAAAAATGCTGTGGAGCCATCTCGGAGGCGCACCCTGAATTCGGCCCTGGCGGTCTAAATGTATGGCACTGACTGCGTATGCGCCTTATGGCTTATGGCTACGCATACGTGAGCCATACATTTAGACCACCTGCCTAGACCTACAGCTGGGCTGGGTTCAGGGTGTGCCTCGGAGAAATTCCAGACGTCGCACTAGTCAGAATGGCAAAAGCAGTCGGTTGACTCGAAAATGGCCCCCTCCATAGGGGGCAGCCATTTGCAATTGAAAAGAACAGCTCTGATACAGCGATAGGCTGAAACCACTGAATTTTTCCAGGCGCTTTTTGCCTCCTACCTGAAAAGCAAGACGTCTTCGAGGTGTCTCCGAGGTGTACCCTGAACGCAAATAATGAAATGAGAGCCTAATTTCACAATTTAAGAAGCAACATTTATTCTTTGTAGATGTCTTTATCTTTACCCGCTACCTTTGAGTTGAAACATATAATAAAACAGCTGGTTTAATAAGATTTAAAAGTGAAATCAACGGCGTTCTGTGGCCGACATCTTGTCTTTTTGCATTCTCTCCCATTTCACCATCTCTGTGCCGATATATGTAGCCATTTGATCCTGGAACCACAGTTTCTATTTCATGTCCCATACTAAAGCTATTTTCGCCCGTATTTAGACTACGTTGTCCTTCACCCGAGTACTACACAAATACCGGGTGAATCTTTTATCTACTGTAGCCTATGATAGAGGGGGTGTAATGACATCACAAGACAACATTCGGTTGCCATATTGGATCGCATACAGAATGCTTGCAACTGCCTACACTGTGCTTATTTACTGATTTGTTGGTTTATTTGTAACTGGTTTGAGTAGTTTGGCCTCAGAAGTTGTTGCTAAAGTGTTGTAAGTAAACACATTGGATGTAAACTGCCCAGAAGCAGAACCTCCCAGAACACAAGAAAGCTCTGTTTTACTACATCTGCATGCATTCACAACATGTCTAGGGAGGGTGCTCGTAATCCAAGATGGCTGGCCGCTGACCGCTGACTGCTGAGTGATGACGTCACGTGCACTCCCTCTATAGTTAAAATTATACTGGCACACCACTTGCCTTGGCATTTCTTAGAATTATGATTCAAATTAAATTCGTTTAAACACCACAAGAAACATTCCAATTATATAAAGTCTTCTCTAAGACGAACAAGAAATGACGAATTACCAATGCATGGGAACTGACTATGACTTAAACAGTGACTGAGTAAAACAGTGTCGCTCAGACCTCAGTTTATCATGTCATGGGCAAATCAACGTGCAGGTGTGTTCGATTGGATCCCGTGGACATACGCCATTCGGAGATTCCGCAGACTCTCGTCGCCTGGGCGTACGCCGGGCTCTACGAAACGAACGCACCGAGTGATACAAACAAGTGAGAAAATGTTGTGGTCCTGAACTAAGTGCGCGCGATGATATTTCCAACCCAGTGTGCAGAATCTTATCAGTTCCTTTTGCTATGTTCCTTACATAAGTGATTTAATGAAAAGAGACAACACGGCTTTGCTTTACCTTCCCCGATTTTCTCCAATTTTTCATACTTCTGCATCTCCCAACTGATGTTGATAGATTTCCGCAGAAATCTCGCCGAGAGCGCGACTTCAACGTGATTCACTATGGCGGCCAGACCAGCGCCCGGCTACCCTACGCCAAACATGCAGCAACAACGCTATCCTTCACCGGGTCCACCGATGACTTCGCGTTATCAACAAGGGGGTTACCCTGTAAGATTACTTTTGCGTCTTCTGTGCAAATTGCGGAGCGAATCATCTTGAATTTACGCTATAATCAGCACGGCAGCATCTCCATTTGGTTTTCACCACTGGCACTGCGTCACCTGCGGTCGAGAACAAAGCGTTAGAACTTAAAACCAACGGGCTCATCCGGCTGTGTTTTGATATTTATTTTAATTAATTGTGCCCTGAACGTAACACACAGAGAATATAGAGGATTTCATGTATACATATAATGCATGTACTAGTCTACCACAGCACAGTTTAGTGTCAGTCACGTCATGTAAATATGCAGAGGCTGATACCATCGTCCTACTCCTACTCCTACTAGTCCTAGGCTAGGGCTAGGCCTAGCTAGACCTAGTTAGGTACCCCAGTAAAATTTTCAAATTATTCCAAACATTCAAATTATAATTTCATTGGAAGCTCCAATGAATCAAAAGCAATATGCTTTTTGAATTTTTAAGATATTCCAAAAATTGAATGAGATATGTGCATTTGAATTTAAGATTTTTTGTATTAGCTAATGCACTAGAGAAGTGCCTTATTTAGGGCTGTTAAATAGACTAATTATAACAACATTTCCTTGTAGTTTCTTTATTAATGATCCTATCCTGATCAAACTTCACACCAAGGTTCTTCTTCATATACCAAATCACCCCAGCTTATCAAAACTGATATATAAAAATTAGATCACCGGAAAATATAGGTTTCCATGGCAACCATAATGCAATCACTCCCACCTACAATATGAGTCAACTGTAGCTATTTTTAAATAATGGTCAGATCCTGATGAAATTTCACATCAAGGTTCTTCTTGGTCTGTCAAATCACCTCAGCTTATCAAAACTGATATAAAAAAATTAGATCACAGAAAAATGTTGGTTTCCATGGCAACCGTAATACAATCATGCCTACAACTGCACTTTATTAATGGTTTGTTCCTGATCAAACTTGACATCAAGGTTCTTCTTATACCAAATCACCCCAGCTTATCAAAACGGATATACAAAAATTAGATCACAGGAAAATGTAGGTTTCCATGGCAACCGTAATACAATCACTCCCGCATACAATATCAGTCAACTGTAGCTCTTTTTTAATAATGGTCAGATCCCGATGAAATGTCACATTAAGGTTCTTCTTGGTCTGGCAAATCACCTCAGCTTATCAAAACTGATATAAATAAATTAGATCAGAGATAAATGTAGGTTTCCATGGCAACCATAAAAATGTTGGTTTCCATGGCAACCGTAATACAATCATCCCCATAACTCCAGTTTCTTTATTAATGGTTTGATCCTGATCAAACTTGACATCAAGGTGATTCAAACAACCAACAATCAAACCCAGATGTAGCAGTCAATGCAGTGTGCCTGTGTGCAGTGTGCCGTTTTCCGACATGACTGGGCTGCTCAGAAAGTCGCAAGAAGTTGTACGAGTTTTATCGCACCGGCGACAGTGGCGCTCCCGGCGGATTCCGGGGTACCTAACCAAACACCACCAAACACAACAAAACACCGTTGATCTAACGACTAACGTAGTCGACGCATCCCTCGGGAATCCAGTCAAAGCAACCAAACAACCACCAACAACCAAACCAACAACAACAACCAAACCAACAACAACCAAACCAACAACAACCAAACCAACAACCACCAAACCAACAACAACCAAACCAACAACAACCAAACCAACCACAACAAAACACCGTTGATCTAACGACTAACGTAGCCGACGCATCCCTCGACCCTCCCGCGGGGGCCGCGTGTGAGTCACTCAACTAGAGAATCCAGTCAAAACCACCAAACCACAACCAAACCACCAACAACCAAAATCAAACCAACAACAACCAAACCAACAACAACCAAACCAACAACAACCAAACCAAACACAACAAAACACCGTTGATCTAACGACTAACGTAGCCGACGCATCCCTCGACCCTCCCGCGGGGGCCGCGCGTGAGTCACTCAACTAGAGAATCCAGTCAAAACCACCAAACCACCAACCAAACCACCAACAACCAAAATCAAACCAACAACAACCAAACAACAACAACCAAACCAACAACAACCAAACCAAACACCACCAAACACAACAAAACACCGTTGATCTAACGACTAACGTAGCCGACGCATCCCTCGACCCTCCGCGGGGGCCGCGCGTGAGTCACTCAACTAGAGAATCCAGTCAAAACACCAAACCACCAACAACCAAAATCAAACCAACAACAACCAAACCAAAACAACCAAACCAACAACAACCAAACCAAACACCACCAACACAACAAAACACCGTTGATCTAACGACTAACGTAGCCGACGCATCCCTCGACCCTCCCGCGGGGGCCGCGCGTGAGTCACTCAACTAGAGAATCCAGTCAAAACAACCAAACCAACAACCACCAACAACAAACCACCAACATCAAACCAACAACAACCAAACCAACAACAACCAAACCAAACACCACCAAACACAACAAAACACCGTTGATCTAACGACTAACGTAGCCGACGCATCCCTCGACCCTCCCGCAGGGGCCGCGCATGAGTCACTCAACTAGAGAATCCAGTCAAAACAACCAAACCACCAACCAAACCACCAACAACCACCAACATCAAACAAACAAACCAACAACCAAACCAACAACAACCCAACCAACAACAACCCAACCAACAACAACCCAACCAAACACCATCAAACACCACCAAACACCGTTGATTTAATTACTACTGTACCCGACGCATCCCTCGACCCTCCCGCGGGCCGCGGGGGCCGCGCGTGAGTCAGAATCCAGTCAAAACACCAACTTTTGGCCATCAAATTGTAGAGTTGCGATTCCAGTTAGAGTCAATGTAAGACCAGTTTTAGGAAGATAAAATGCTAAAGTTTCCCATTATGATAGTTAACATGCACTTTCCCGGCAGTCTTAGCTCTGATTTCTGCATCTGAAGACTTGAATGGCTTGGTAAAATGCCTTTCAAATGTCACACAGCACTGAAAATGGTCTCTATCTGTGCCCCAGTCTGTTGTGGTTCAAACCCAGATGTAGCAGTCAATGCAGTGTGCATGTGTTGCACATGTGGTGCCGTTTTCCGACATGACTGGGCTGCTCAGAAAGTCGCTAGAAGTTGTACGAGTTTTATCGCACCGCGACAGTGGCGCTCCCGGCGGATTCCGGGGTACCTAACCTAGTCCTAGGCTAGGGCCTAGGCCTAGCTCAGTAGCTGACTGACTGGTCCACCCGACCATGTCCATGACCATGGGCATGGTCCATGCTCATGATCCTGAGATACTCTTAATACTTAGCCAAAAAGATTAATTGATTAGTACTAGTAGCCTAAAGTATGCCTATACAGATAAAAATAATATTTCACCTCTGAAGCCTTCTGAGCTGAGGTTGAGGCTACTCATCTACTACAGTAGTACGGGGTGATTTAGTTAAATATAGCCTAGCCTAGCCGCCCTAACCCTGCCTCAAGGTCTAGCCTAGATAAAAGATTCACCCGGTACTTGTAGTACACGGGTGAACGACAACGTACTGTAAATACGCGCAAAAATAGCTTTAGTATGGAACAGCAAGTAGAACGCCTGCCTCCAGTGTCAAATGGTTACTTATATCGGCACAGACTTGGTGAAATGGGAGAGAATGCAAAAAGACAAGATGGCGGCCACAGAACACCGTCGATTTCACTTTAAAACTTATTACACTAGATATTATATTATATTTTTCAACTCAAAGGTAGCGGGCTATCAATAAGACATATGTAAAGAATAATTGTTCTTCTTAGATTGTGAAATTAGGCTCTCAATTCATTAACCCGCTTTTTCGACCGTTTTTATATAGGGTTGGTATTCACCCGTGTACTGCGAGTACCGGGTGAATCCTTTATCTAGATCTAGCCTAGCCCTAGGCTATTTATTTTAATCACCCTGTACTGCTGCAGTAGCCTCAGAGTAGACCGTCATACTCATAGTAGCAAAGTAGGCCCTACGACTAAAGTATTGGTAGACCATGGGATCGTGGGTTCGAACCCTGGTCGAGTCAAACCAATGACTTAAAAATTGATACTTGTCACTTCCTAGCTAGCATTACTAGGATAGGGCAAGGACTGGTTGGCTCAGTGTCAGGAAAATGTGACTGAGTGGGATATCAGGTCATGGTGCTGGCAGCCTGGTCTTCCAGTGGGGCAGCACTATATAAAGTTGTCAGGAGTGCGCGCTGTCACAAGTCGGTATGTTGCTAGGACAAGTTGGTATGTTGCTAGGACGTAAGACAACAAACAAACAAACCCCGTTAAACCAAACTTGAAGGGACCCTAGAAATTTGTTTTGATTAACCGAGCTTTGGCAAAAACGCGGGTGCATTATGAATGTAATATACAATTATGTAGACACTTTGATTATTGTTTTTTATGTATACAGTATAACCCCATTAAACCAATCTCGGTTAAACCAAACGATCGGTTAATCCAAACTTTTTTTGGCGGCCTGGCAAAATACTACCATTTATCATATAAAAAAGTTGGTGGGGTCTCAGATGACCTCATAACCACATGAAAGTTTGGTTTAACCGTACCAGAAGTGGCCTGGGGTCCAACAATTTTGTTTGGATTAACCGATAATTTGGATTAACCAACTTTGGTTTAACCAACTTTTTTTATATGATAAATGGTAGTATTTTGCCAGGCCGCCGAAAAAAGTTTGGATTAACCGATCGTTTGGTTTAATGGGGTTATACTGTAGTAGGGCAATCCACAGTACTAGTGTCTAGTGTCAGTACCATGATCATGGATGCGGTGCACACTAGACTAGTTACTCCCATGACCATGTGAATATTTATCTAGATGCACACATTATGATAATATTAACACTGAGACAGGATCTCTCAATAACAATAATTTAAGCCCACATATCTCGTCCAAACTAGCAAATCTTTAGTTAATCTACAAATACTACTAGCAGGAGTAATACCAAAAGGCAATATACAAGACACGCCACTCAACACTTGCCCATGAAATACAGCAAACATGGTAACTGGACAGGTCCCCTAGCCCACCCTGACTGCTGTACCATCAAACACAATGTACAACAATTATAGTGTATTATCTTCTAATATTAATAATGAAAACAATATAGTATAGTAAAGTTCAAACATACTTTAACTTTAAGCACTTAAATCTGTGCCATACATAAATAAAATTGTGTCTGAGTAAGAAAACTACTACACCTGATCAAAGACAATGCGCCTTGTTTGCCGTGGGATGGCACCACTGCATGAATATTTAAGAAATTTCTATATGAAAGTGCTCAGTGGCACGTCTTGTTGTACATTGTCTTTGGTATACTCAGAGTTATACTACATCCGTAATCTAGTATGTGTTTATATCCTGCTGAAACCTGAGAACTTTCCGGTATTGTCATTTACACTGGTTTGGACGTAGAAAAGTAGTATTTAATAGAACTCATCGTGCAGTATGACAGAAGAATGGAGCTGTTTATTTAGTCAGCTCCTTTGTATCCACATAAATGATAGACTACAGTGTCACACGGTCACCTATGTAATTATTTACTCCGACTTTCATCCCTGAAATATTCGCTCATACCATACATGCATAAGAGCCATCTAAATCTGTGTGGACTGTGTTTATTTATATCCAGGGCCCGCCCCAGCGTACTGGCGGGGGGTACCCGGGTATGGGGCCGCAGATGGTGCAGCAGATGGGTCAAGTGATGGTTCACAGCCCCATGGGACACCGGCCCCAGATGGGAATGGGCCAGCCAGGGATGCCACCGCCTCCACCACCTCAACACCACCAGGGCTATCCAGGTAGGTGTTACATTAGCTCTATGGTCTGTGTGTAACACAGGGATGAAAGATCTCCGCGATTTCGCAAATTTCCGGGATTTTTTAACCCCGTAGCACCATCAGTGTATATTAATATGTGGTGCAGATGGCGCAGCACTACGCAGCGCAGCGTATACCAATATATATGAAACCCGATTTCCGGAGATTTTCCGCGATTCCCTGACAATGCTAAACCTATGGGAGAATATCTGCATTTCCACTTTTTTTCCCGGAGACCACTTTCATCCCTGGTAACAGTACAGGCCAAAAAGAAAAACATTCCTGTTTCCAGTTGCATGGGGAAAATTCTTTTGGGTCAGTAGGTAGGTTAAACAAAAATCTATATATAATAACAATTGTTTGCAGTGTGCGGTTTGACAAACAATTTTTTTTTTAGAACTAATTTATAGTTCTCAAAACTGAAATTTACACTAGGGTCACCTAATATAGTACTTCTCAAGCTCTGTGTAGATATATAAACTATTCATACAAACTATTCATACAAGACCTGCTACAGATCTGAGTTCAACGGGACCACATAAGAGGGCAATTAACAAACAAAAAAATCGAGTCGGTGTATTCTAACAGGGTCGGTCGGGAAACGGAAACATCAATATTTGTTTAGGCCACATGGCAGAAAAGTTTAGCAAGCATGGAAAGTAAGGGCCATGCGTGGTCTTTCTTTTTTTGTCTAGACTTGACAGCCTGAGTTTCTATTTTTAACTAACATAAATCATATGCGTGACAATGGGGACAAGACGAAGAGAATACAGACTTTTGCGGTATCACTTCTTTTTCTTTTCTTTTTGATTAAAGTTGCATAGTTCCGTGATTGGGGGTTTTTGTCATATATTTTGTTGGTCATTGTAATGTACCTTATATTAGTAACTTTAAAATGGTTAACTTAGGAGATATTTGAGCTATAAACATGCTAAATTAATGTTGGTGTGCTTGTTAAAATCTCAACACTTTGGCTTCAGCAAGTAGCAGGTTCTATTAAATTGACTTCTCTTCTATGTAGAGGGATGAAAGATCAAGATTTGGCAGATTTCTGTGTACCACTTTGTGACGTGGAAAACAAAAGTAAAAACATTCCAAATAATAGCAGAATCCATATTCATATGAAGTTTTTGTGCATATGTCAGAGTTGAATTTTGTTTTTCTCCAAATGACTGAAGTTAATTAAGCATGGCCGGAAGACCAGTGCTTCGGCGCTGAAAAAAAAAAATGTTTACCAACAAACAATTAACTAGCATGCCACTTTCCACCCAAAAGTGGATGAGAATATGGGACATTTTGCAGTTAAACATGCTATTTGGTGTCAGGTTGACTTCTGTTTCTTCTGAATCATACCAGCCGCTACCAGCTCCCCCAGCTCTAGTGCAAAGAACATCTCAAGTAAGTTCTGCCTGTGTTTGCATACCGGGCCGTGAGCACGGCTACTTGCAGGCCTTGTAGCATAAAGCATGTCGTTACAACAGCTTCAGCCCTTATGTTTCTGTGTTCCTGACATGTTTTGTTTGATGACTGAGACGGCGTGATTTCTCACTGCCATAATTAGCTTCAATTAGCATGGTTGTAGTAGATAGGTATTTTTTTTCCCCGCATACCATTTTCGTATTTTATGTCTTGTCTTTTATAGTGAAGATGAATGTGTTCAACAGGCTATGCATACCTACTATATATAGTTATAATATATAAGATGTTAAACCTAAACCCGCCCGATATTTTCGTCTGTATGGTTGGGAGTTAATTATCTGATATCGAAGCATGGTGTCCGTACAGGGCCTGGAATGTCTTGAAAAGTCTGGAACTTCATTTGCCCCATTTCAAGGCCTTGAAAAGCATTCAATTTAAACCTATTTTGGGTAATTAGTCTTGTAAAGCCTTGAATTCCATCAAAATGTCCCCCACTGATCTAATTTGGTCCGAAATCACCATTCGCCATTGTTTTCTTTTTTCCTGAAATCCAATTCCTATAAAAAAAAAAACCCTGAAAAGCCTTGAAATAGCCTGGAATTCCATATCTTCACATGTGTATGGACCCTGGAAGTTGTTGGAGAATTCAATCACTGTACATAGGCAAAGCCTTGATTCACCACCAGACTACCTTCTAAGCATATGTCAAACCTTTCAAGGAATTTGAAAGGTTGTATAATATTATATGTATGGTATGTTACATACATTCTTATAGAAGTACAGTAAAACCTCTTTAAATCGACCAACCATGGGACCGACTTGAAGTGGTCTATTTACGGGTGGTCGGTTTAGGGAGTTAGAGTATCCTTACAATGGTATATTATTGGGACCAAAATAAAACGATCGATATAGGGGAGTGGCCGATCTGTGGAGGTGGTCGATTAGAGAGGTTTTACTGTACATAATTTTCATTTTGATTTTTGTTTGATGTAACTAGGATAGTATTCTTTAAGATGGTTATAACAAATGATATGCAATTCATTACCAATTAAGTAATAGCTTAATGTGCATCTTGGAATCCTGCTTTGACGACTGACTGCATTATAGGAATGTGTACTGTTCAAGCCTAGTGCGCTAGAAAAAACTAATACAATAAAGGAGTTTTTGTGCTGTGTTCTTTTTTAAAAGAAGCAAATAACCGTCGTTCATATATATATTTTAATACCGTAAAACCTGAAATAAAAGTTGATTTACACGTTTCCCAGTTATTTCAAGTGAGGTTTACTAGTTTCCCAATCATTTAAAGATTTGACGCTAATGCTAATGCGTGATTCGAATCTTGTTGCTGATGTCTATTTCAGTTTCCTTCCAGGAGTGGTCAAATGGACGTGTGTGTGTTTAATTTGATGTGTTTTCGAGTTAAATTCTACCAATTTCATATGGAATAGGGCATTACATAGGGGATGTGGTTGCTTCTGCCTCAAAAAAGGATTTGATTATCGGAATGATGGCCGCTTCAGCTAAAACATGGTAGTCATGGTTTCATCTCAGTCTGAATGGCGTTTGTTGGTTTTTGAGCTTCAAATATTTACTGCCCCCACCCCATTTCATCTGAAACATTCGTCTTAAGATTGTCATTAAATGAGGTTCCCGCTTTTCTGGCTCATTATTGTACTTCCCCATCTCTACTGATGGTGGCGCCATACTCATTCACTAGTTCCAATTTGTGCCAACAGGTGAGACAACTTGGAATGGTTTTCTCTCACTTTTCTGTCACGCGACCATCCAGTTTCATTTCATGTATATGAATTTTTTTTATTTATTTAATCTAATCTTCTCTATTAACTAAGGGAGAAGTAAAATAACTGATGGTAGGCCCTTATGCCTGTCATCTGATAAATAGATCCGTATTAATACTAAGCTTCCTCTATCGATTCTTGGCCACTCTTGGACATCTAATTTTTTTGTTTGAAGGGGAGAAACCTTGACCCTCCAGCGTGTAGGGTTTCGTGCCAACTAACACTCAAACATATTTGACTAAATTGTGTTTTTTGTGACCTTTTACCACTTAAAGAAAATACAAATGTAGGTAGCCTAAAGCTACGGACAGACAGGACGCGTACGTCGGGCGTGCATCAAGTACAAGCGGGTGTCACGCGGTTCTCGCGTGCAAATAACGAACACACTGGATGCGTCTGCCACGCGTCAACGATCATATCAGAACACACACATAGCACACTGTGTGGTACACACACATAACACACTGTGGGTTACACACACATAACACACTGTGTGTTACACACACATAACACACTGTGTGTTCCACACACATAACACACTGTGTTCCACACACATAACACACTGTGTTACACACACATAACACACTGTGTGGTACACACACATAACACACTGTGTGGTACACACACATAACACACCCTGTGTTACACACACATAACACACTGTGTGTTACACACACAAAACACACCATGTGGTACACACACCTAACACACTGTGTGGTACACACATAACACACTGTTTGGTACACACATAACACACTGTGTGGTATAACCATAACACACCATCTGTTACACACACATAACACACTGTGTGGTACACACACATCCACACTACTATCATACAAACAACATACCTAAAAACAGATGGGAAGAGTAGGACGGTCCAAACATGTGCTACAACCACTATCAAAAGCAACTACCTGTTAGGAAGCAGTCTCCATATGATATATGAAAAAAATGGGATGGTCCAAACATGTAGGACGGTACAAACATGTGTTCTAACCACTATGAAAGCAACTACCATCCATGTGCTTAAGCAGCCTCAACTAAACACATATAACACAGTGTGTGTTACACACACATTACACACTGTGTGTTACACACATAGCACACTGTGTGGTACACCCACATAACACATTGTGTGGTACACACACATAGCATGCTGTACACACTGTGTGGTCAGGCAAAGTCGGCCAAATTCAGTCAAAAGCCACGCGTCACCACACGTCAAGCATAAAAAAATCGCTCCAAAAGCGATTCGTGACGCACGCGCGACGCACG
Organism: Branchipolynoe longqiensis; assembly: GCA_030323885.1. NCBI lineage: Eukaryota > Metazoa > Annelida > Polychaeta > Phyllodocida > Polynoidae > Branchipolynoe > Branchipolynoe longqiensis. The sequence continues at coordinate 36,617,347 of CM059196.1, read as the reverse complement.
CATGAGAACCGCACGCGCCAGTGTGTTCAGGTTCTCCTTATTACATACATTTTGATTTTTGACGCACGCGCGATGCTTGACGCACGCACCAGTTACGCGTCCAGTGTGTTCGCAGCTTAAGAAGAAATGTTAGCGTTCTCAGCAACAACTGGACTATCACCACTTAATTTCTTGTTAGTATTATGCCATTTTATTTCATGCTTGAACACCAATTTTGTAATCTATTTTGAGCTTTTGCATTCTATTTAAAAGTGAATAACAATGTGACAGAAATAATTTTGGACACCAGGGTACGACAGTAACTTTCTTTCCCACTTGCCATTTTGGTCAAGTGACTGAATTTTCTACTTGCCCGAGTGGCAAAACTACTTGCCCGTGCCCAAGTCAACCAATTGAAACTGAAATTTGCTACTGTAGATTAGAAAAATGATGACTTGCCTGTTTGCGCAGGCCACTGAGAACTTCACCTGCCCGACAGAATAAACTAGGTACTCCGGGCAACCGAGCAGTCCTTATTGTCCTACCCTGGACACTTCTCACCATTATTGCTGGCATGGTGTAAAATAATTAATCACATACTCGTTTCCCCCCCCCCCCCACACACACACACACACTTTTAAACGAGTTGTGATAGTTAACTTCGACTATTGAATTACATCTAATTGATTTTAAGGTACACACCTGGTTCATCAAAGGCGGTGGTATATGCTGTCCTGTCTGTGGGAAAGTGCACACAAAAGACGCATTGCTACTTATTGGAAAGAGTAGCCTATTTGGCGGCAGCGGGTTTCCTCCAAAGAAATATGTCAGAATGAACATGTGTTTGACGTCCAATAGCCAATGATAAAAATCAATGTGCTCTAGTGATGTCACTAAATAAAACAAGCTTATTTTCTAATTGATTTTAACAACATGGCACGAGTTCTATGAGTTTGTCGACATCAACTTGTTAACAATTAAATCTATTAGACTATAGAAGTATGTAATGGATACTTTTGGTTTAAAACTAAGCCCATTTCTTGACTAGCTTAATCACTACATATATTGACATAGAACTAGAAGTAGTGTGAGTTGTGTTGTTTTAATGTCATATATAAATATAATATACCTAGTTATACCCCGTTATAACGCGATCAGTGGTGGACCATACAATGTTATTGCGAAAACAGCATGGTCGCATTAAATCATGGTTCAGTTTACTGAGTGGCGTTTGAATTAAAGAATTCTGGGTCCAGTGAATCATCGCGTTATATCCCAATTCGCGTTAAACCGGGGCGTGTTATAGTGGGGTTTCATTGTATAAATGTGTCTCCATTATAAATTGTTTACTTTTGTACATGCATTGGGTGGGAGCGAGCGCGAGGGACATCAGAATAAAAGTACAGGTGTATTCCGGTATGCACGAGCATGTGTTTAAGTTGAATCATTGAGAGCATCTGTATGTTAGGTACAGGGTTACCCTGTCTCAATAATTTATTATCCAAACTATGCATAACTGGAGATGTTATTCTGCGGGCGGTGGACAATGTGTTTATCTGGCTGCAGTAAGGCCTAGAAGTAACCAGCATATGGTGCATGCGGCTTGTGTATACGTGGTATATACTACAGACATGGAAGCGAATAGTAAACTGCCAATCAACATAAACAATCAATTACTAAATTATAATTAGAACGGTTGGGGATGTCTATGTATTGAATTATGGTAGCATAGATTACGCAGACTATGCGATGAATCTGTGTCCTTAAATTAAGCTAATAAAACATTAAAAAGAAATTTAATAAAAAATCAAGGAGGTATTTAGTTTAATCTTATAAGTATATCATGTTAATAGTAATGATAATAAATATCAATAACAATTAGTCACGAATATATGTCGCCAACTTCCTTTAAAGAAAAAAAATTATATATTCGACGTGATAATCTGTTTTTCTTTTTTGAATAGCACATTCAAAACCGAAAGACAAAGAAGCAAGTAAGTAGCAGGCCGGCTGCCTTAACACAATCTAATCTTTGCTCTGGCATCCTGCCCTCACGACTGCATGTAGTTGATCGGTTTTCCGCTATGCGGCGCCACATTCTGGAAACTCGATCTTTAGTTCTCTGAGTTGTCGCTGCGCTTGCAATGGCTCTGTAAGTTCCTTTCCTGCCGCCATTCTCTGGCTCGTGCCCTCCACCCTGACTATACTGCCAGCCGACTCAAGCATCACCAGCACGTTGCTATGAGCGCCTGTTTTGATTTAAGCCTAACTCGTCGTGGTTGTCACTCAAGACTTGTAAGTTGTAGTGTGCGCATAACCTCTCTAAGTCGACCGACCATGGGACCGACTTTAAATGGTCCATTTAGAGAGGTGGTCGGTCGGTTGAGGGAGTTAGAATATCCTTACAATAGTATTGTTGGGACCCAAATAAAGCGATCGATATAGGGGAGTGGTCGATCTGTGGAAGGGTCAGTATGGAGAGGTTTTACTGTAAATGGATCCTCATTCATATCATCACTCACACAGGGTCCGTACGGGGCTGGGAAGTCTTGAACTTCATTTGCCCCATTTCAAGGCCTAGAAAAGCCTTGAATTTAACCTATTTGGGGTAGTTAGTCTTGAAAAGCCTTGAATTCCATTTAACTGCCCCCACTGATCTAAATTAGTTTGAAATTTCCATTCGCCATCATTGTTTTTTCTCCTGAAATCCAAATGAATATAGTCTTGAATTCCTATATATAAAATAACAGCCTTGAAATAGCCTTGAATTCCATATCTTCACATGTGTACGGACCCTGCTGACAGCAATAAGAACACCAGCCATGTGCACCCAGTAGTCTTATCCTAGATGGCGGGTGTACTACTTAGTCGTGGTAATCTCTGCGTGACATCTCTCCCTTGTTGTGCTCTCAAAATCTGATTTTATATTGAACACACTTGATCGCTTTCAAGGTTAGAACAATATTCTCCCACGAATAGTCTGTCCTTGTGTACAGTCTCCATAAAATGATCAACAGGGTCCGTACAGGGCCTGGAAAGTCTAGAAAAGTCTTAAACTTCATTTGCCCCATTTCAAAGCCTTGAAAAACCTTCAATTTAACTTATTTTGGGTCTTGAAAAGCCTTGCATTCCATTAAACTGTCCCCAGTGATCTAAATTAGTCTCAAATCGCCATTCACCATTGTTCTTTTCCTGAAATCCAAATGAAAAAAGTCTTGAAATAGCCTTGACTTTCATATCTTCACATGTGTACGCTCCATGGTATAAGTTATCCCAATGCTAGTGCCAAGAAAACCTAATTATGAACACTGAAGAGATATTATAAATATTAAAGAGATATAAACCTAAATTTCAGCATCCTCACGAGATGATGCCCGCTCTCGACGATAGTTCTAAATTTGTAAGTCTCTAATTATCAAGTTAAAAAAAAGAAAGAATTTCAATAGTTCTGCAAATTTTCGGCGGTACAGTGGCTGTAGGTGGAGGTGGGGGGGGGGGCAGTGGTGCATGCACAGACGGGTGGGGGGGCCCCCCCCCCCCCCCCCAACGGATCTGAGTGTGACTGTGAGTAGGATGGAAGTGTAGGTGAATAGATAGGCTGCTCCAGTCGATGACTGAGGGAGGAGTTAGAGCTGAGGATCAGATGGAAGCTTTCGGCCTTATTATACTCCTATAATGGCTTATACAGCATATAAACCGAATGACTCGGTGGCCAACAATGCCATTAAAAACGGAAATACATTTAGTAAACGATGTAATTGAACTTGTAGCGTCAGAACGAATGTTACATTTATATTCAAGTTTAAGTTGAGGTAGACATTTATCAAAGTAAAGAGTGAAATCATTATTTAAAATAAGGAATTGTACAACAAAACCACGCAAGCCCATTACATTTAAAGCCTGCTGGAAATTCACAGTCTCAGATGGGAAGTAAATCTCAATTGACTCACAGTTCACAACGTGGATTTGAGAAAACTAGACTCAATATGACTTCATGAGTCCATTTTTATGGATCCTTCTATTTTGTTGTAATGATACGATGGATTTTTTTTTTAAACCCTTAAATGCCAACTTTATAGATCACACACACTAAAAGGTCCATTCTTGGAACTATTCATGGGCTTGTCGGTACCTACTTTTTTAATTTACATGAAATATATTAGCTAAGTTCTGGTATCATACAATCCTAATTAAATGATTCAGTCCTGTTTCACTTGTTAATTTGCATCTCTCACAGATCTCATACGGAACAGTTATAGCCCTGTCACACTACGATGTATCTCGCCGGCGTGCCGCCAATGCGCAAAATCACTTTTAATCGCCGAGAAACGTCAAGATTTTCAGCATCAGCGCAACGCATTGGTAGTGTGCGGCTGACGTTGTGGTAAAAGTTTGGCGCGCCGTCCTGATATGACCTTAGATGTTGGTAGGACGTAAAACAACAAAAAGCAACGTGTGGTAACGACCCTCACGTGCGCCTGACGTCTGCCTAGCGTTCGCATAACGTTATTCCAGCGATCTCCACGTGCTTGTAACGTAGCCCTAATATTGGCACCCGCGTGTTGGCGCGCGTTGTCGGTCGTCGAAAGTTTTGTGCAAGTGCAAAACTTCGCCGATCGCCTCACGCGCGCCGCCGACCGTCACCGTAGATCAACGAATACCAACGCGCACTAAACGCGCGTGTAATGCTTCCTGACGTCTGCCGACGATTTGCCAAAAAGTGACACACGTCGATGCCCGTTGGCGAGAAACGTAATGTGAAAGCACCATTAGTTTGAGAAACCTGTGCTGCCTTTTCACCCAATCGATGCCAGCTAGTCGGCATCAATAATGTCCCTCAACCCGCCCTCGACACACACCTACCCGCGCACGCACGCGCGCACACACACTCACACACACACTCACACACACACACACATACACACACACACATACACACACACACACACACACACCACACATGCCTGCTTACCCGCCTCGCCACATCCAATCTTAGTCCTTTGTGCACATTGCATGGGTTGCCATGACTACCGGGTGGCGTGCTATAGATCGCAGTCTACGCTGAGGATGAGTGTCTCTGGTTTCTGGTCATGTGATGTCGACCGGCCATCTTATGTCACATGATGTTACTGCCTGTCACATGACTACAGTCAGGTGATTGTAGCCCCGATGGCGTGGGCATTAAAATACTTGAAGTTGTGTCAGTGTTTGAAGTCAGAACTCAGTCGAATCTCTGGGGACAAGGCCGCGTATTTGGGTGGTAGTTATTCTGTTTTAGGGGTGCACTAAATTTACCCGGAAGCCTCGATCTCTGAATTAGGCAGAACTAATGATTGCTGAGCCGGAAACATTCACAAAGTGTCTAGCCAGGCACTCGGCATTATTAAAATAGGGCAAGGACTGGTTCAGTGTCAGGATGTGACTGAGTGGGATATCGGGCCATGATGCTGGCAGCCTAGTCTCCCAGTTGGGCAGCACTGTCGGCATGAGTGCACACTGTCACAAGTTGGTACCAGTCCTGATATGACCTTAGATGTTGCCAGTATTTTAAACCCCACCAACCAACCATCTATTTATTCTTGGTTAAATGCCATTGCAAAAAGTATTCTAATCTTATTATAAGCATACATACTTTCTCCGGTTTAGTGATGTTATGGAACACTGAAGGTTGCGTGAGAAGTTTCAAAGGAACAGTTTTGTTTGTTTGTTGTTGTTTTACGTCCTAGCAACATCTAAGGTCAGATCAGGATGGGTATGACCTTAGATGTTGTTTTTATGGATTGCGGTAGAAAGGAACATTGGGGATTGTGGGAGAATGAAGCATTAGAGATTGCGCTAGTCTGGTCTGAGCTTAGTGACCCCCTGCCCCTCCCCCAAATCTGCTTTCTGTTCTTTCGTCTTTGTTCTCCTCCCCCACCCGCCTAGTTTATGATGACTTTTATCGAATATCTTCATACATGCTGTTTTAACAGAAATACTTCATATTAATCACATAAATAGGAATATGTGTAGTTTAAAATGTTTAAATTGTTTTTTATCGAGGTAGCCGATGATCTTCGTGACAAGATACTGAAATGCTGATTGCATCTGAAACCTCATCTATTACTGATGATTTTGCTGGTTTCTGACAACATTGTTTTCCGTCCTGATATGACCGTAAATGTTGCCAGGACGTAAAACTCCAACAACCAACCGAAAACATTGTTTAGCTTCTGTGATCCGGTGAACACTGACTTATTTTCAATGTCATGTAGCCAATGCTTCTCAGAGAAAAGGGGGCCGAATTAAAAATGCACTCCTCCTCCGCTGAAAACAGCCATTTGTGTCTATTTGAAGTAACTGCAAGGCATGTTGGGACGGCCTATATGAGTAATTTGCCGAAGTGTAGCACATGTTGAAAATATATCAAGAACATTCGCCATTCGGTCATTGCTGCCATCTCCCACCCACATTAACACACATATATATTCTCATTAAGTGATTATGTATGCAACATGGAGGAACACGGTGATATTGATAATATACACGACATAGAGAAACATAATGATGCTGATTATGTGGGCAACGTAGAGAAACACAATGATGCTGATTATGTGGGCAACATAGAGAAACAATGATGCTGATTATGTGTGCAACATAGAGAAACACAATGATGCTGATTAGGTGCACAAGATGGCGGAACACAATGATGCTCATTACTGATTATGTGTGCAACATAAAGAAACACAATGATGCTGATTAGATGCACGAGATGGCAGAACAGAATGATGCTGATTACGTGTGCAACATAGAGAAACACAATGCTGCTGATTATGTGTGCAACGTAGAGAAACAATTATCCTGATTACATGTGCAACATAGAGAAACACAATGATGCTGATTATGTGTGCAACATAGAGAAACACAATGGTGCTGATTATGTGTGCAACATAGAGAAACACAATGATGCTGATTATGTGCACAAGATGGCGGAACACAATGATGCTCATTACTGATTATGTGTGCAACATAAAGAAACAATGATGCTGATTAAAAGCACAGATGGCAGAACACAATGATGCTGATTACGTGTGCAACATAGAGAAACAACGCCGCTGATTAGGTGTGCAACATAGAGAAACACAGTGATGCTGATTACATGTGCAACATAAACACAATGCCGCTGATTAGGTGTGCAACATAGATTGATTGATTGATTGGTGGTTGCTTTACACCGTGTTGGCAGCATAGGCCATATTCACGGCGAGAAATGTTTGTTTTTTGTTCAAACCATCACTTTTACATGTAAAAGCAGACAATCAATTATGTGCCAATAGACACTCATTAAATTAGAAAGCTCACAATCATATATTTGTGGTCAAGGGATAGAATCTATTTAGTAAACTATATGAGGTGGTACAGTCCAGCTGCCCTCAAAAAGGCTAAAATGTTTTCCTGTTTTACCTTAGTAAAAAGGTCTTGCATATTGTCTGCAGTGGAGAACTCTTGGCGCAAAAATCAATGCAACTTAGTCAAATGTGTTTGAGCGTCAGTGGGGACACTCAAACACATTTGACTAAGTTGCATTGATTTTGAGTTAGGACTGCAACATAGATAAATACAATGATGCTGATTATGTGTGCAACATAGAGAAACACAATGATGCTGATTACGTGTGCATCAGAGAAACAATGATGCTAATTATGTGTGCAACATAGAGAAAGTACTGTCTTTGTATAACCTTCGTGGTGAAAGGGCTATTTAATTTGATGCTAATTAGGGACTGGGATCCATTCCCATAGAATCCTGCCTGCTCATCTGCCACAGACAGTCATCCAGATTATTAGGTTATCGTTCTCGCGGAGGGTGGGGTGAACGGTGACGTGTGTGGAAGAGCTGTGATGCATGTTCCCAATATTGTTATCTGAATGACTAGCAGTGGGTAGGGTGTGATAGGCAGGCGTCGACCAGAAATGGACGTGAAGCTATGTGAATTGGGGGGGGGGGGGGAAGGGGAGTGCGAAGAACAAGCACTCACCGCCTTCGTGCTGTTTACCAATATCCAAGCGGCATATTCATATATTTTACCTATAATAAACTCCACCTCCGTGTCGTTCACCAATATCCATGCGCATCTCCATACATTTGACCTATAATAAAATCCGCCTCGATGTCGTTCTCCAATATCCAAGTAGTATATTCATATATTTTACCTATAATAAACTCCGCCTCGATGTCATTCACCAATATCCAAGTGGCATGTCCATACATTTTACCTATAATAAACTCTGCCTCGATGTCGTTCACCAATATCCAAGTGGCATATTCATATATTTTACCTATAATAAACTCTACCTCCGCGTTGTTTACCAATATTTAAGCGTATATCCATGCATTTTACCTATAATAAAACCCGCCTCTATGTCGTTCACCAATATCTAAGTGGCATGTCCATACATTTTACCTATAATAAAATCCGCCTCGATGTCGTTCACCAATATCCAAGTGGTATATTCATATATTTGACCTATAATAAACTCCACCTCGATGTCATTCACCAATATCCAAGTGGCATGTCCATACATTTTACCTATAATATACTCCGCCTCCATATCATTCACCAATATCCAAGCCGCGGGTTCATTCATTTTACATGTAAAAAAACTATCAGCCAAGGCTGTTAGGAATTTTAGTTCCAAATCAGGTGCATGCATAATATAGTTCCAATTCCCACTTCCTGACATGTGGCATCAGCATATTTCATCAGTGATTTTCCTATCTGTGTCACAACTATTGAGCGTATCAGGGAATTTGCTACTGGCACAGGGCAGGATGGCCGCGTCGGGAAGAGCACATGCTTCCTGTACAGAAGTTGTAGGTTCAAATCCCACTTGAGTCAAACCCGTGACTTACGAAATTGATACTTGTTGCTATCTAGGCCGGCGGTCGGCATTACTAGGATAGGGCAAAGACTGGTTAGCTCAGTATCAGGATACTGTGGCTGAGTGGAAAGCAGCCCGGTCTCCCAGTGGGCCAGCAATATAAAGTCACCATGAGTGTGCACTGTCACAAGTCAGTACCCATCCTGATATGGCCTTAGCTGTTGCTAGGATGTAAAACCCCAACAAACAAACAAACGGATTGGGCCATCTCTGTGGTCAATATTGGCATTGCAGTGACCATAGACTCAGTATGTAGACCACAGTCGAGCACAGTTTACCGAGTCTACATTTTCAAGAGCGGAAAGATCACAATACACTGTTTAAATGTCGAACAGAGAAGAAAGGGCAACGTATGTTTTGTTTGGCTTTGTGAATAGAGTGATGGATTTTGCATTTGCCTGGATGGATACGCAAGAAATCTGCAGACACTGCATCAAATTGATCAATATCAATGTCTTTGTCTGCTGCTTGGTTCGAATCCACGATGGCCCAAGACTGCGTGTGGTCTGATGCCTGATGCTCCCTAGCTGTTTACGCAACCAAATGCATGACTCAATCGGTAGAGTGCAGGCTTTCCGTGTGGAAGGTCAGGTGTTCGAATCTCAGCGGAATCGAACCAATGACATAAAATTGACCAGACGGGTTGGCTGAATGAGTTGAGCTGAGGGTCCGTCTCCCGTTTTGGTAGATCGTGGTATTAGAACCCACGGGTTCGAACCTTGGTCGAGTCAAACCAATTTATACTTGGTGCTTTCTGGCTAGGCGCTCGGCATTATTAGGATAAGGCAATGACTGGTTGGCTTGCTGTTAGGATAATATGACTGGGTGAGATATCAGGTCATGGTGCTGGCAGCTTGGTCTCCCAGTGGAGAGCATTATAAAATCGCCATGAGTGTGCACTATCACAAGTCGGTACTCATCCTGATATGACCTTAGATGTTGCCATGACAAAACTCCAACAACCAAACCGTATAAAATTGATACTTGTTGCTACCTAGCCTGATGCTTGCCATTACTAGGATATGAGTGGTTACCACACTTTTAGGATAATGTGACTGTGGGATATCGGGTCATGGTGCCGGCGGCCTGATCTCCCAGTGGGGCAGCACTGTAAAGGTGTCATGAGTGCACATTCACAAGTCGATAGACAAGACGGGATGGCCGAATGAGTTAGAGCTTCCGTCTCCCGTGCTGGTAGGTCGTGGGTTCGAACCCTGGTCGAGTCAAACCAATGACTTTAAAATTGATACTTGTCGCTTCCTAGCCAGGCGCTCGGTATTATTAGGACATGGCAAGGACTGGTGTGCTCAGTGTCAGGATAATATGACTGAGTGGGATACCAGGTCATGGTGCTGGCAGCCTGGTTTCCCAGTGAGACAGCATTATAAAGTCACCATGAGTGCACACTGTCACAAGTCGGTACCCGTCCTGATCTGACCTTAGATGTTGCTAGGATATAAAACAACAACAAAAAACAACAAAACACAAGTCGATACCCTCTTGATATGTCCTTAGATGTTGCTAGGACATAAAACAACGCACACACACACATCTGCTTAGACCTGCATAATCCTGAAATCATAATTTAAAACCAAGGCATCTCTACCTAGTCCTACATGTTCAACTACTGGTCTAGTCTTTCCGCATTAAAAAAAAAATAATCGCATATAAAAGGTGAACCAAAAGGTATTACACTCCTTACTAATCCTTGTCGTGGCACCAGTTTAACCGACGGGCTATTCCACCCCCGCTTAAGGCGAACCTTTGTGTTAATTTATGTAATTATTTCCTTGCGAATTTCCTTGGCCTGCCGCGGGCCGCTGCAGCCTCTCGTCCCGTCTGCAGGTAGTCCGTCTCTGTCGGTGTCCGCCCTGGACTAAAGGCGGCCAGCCAGAGTTTCGTCTAAATACTGGAATTTGCCTTCGCGCGCATTTATCGGCCTAAAGTATATATATTAGGTTATTTCAACTAACTGGCTGTCCCCTCGCCGTTCAGGGCATATTAATGTTAATAAATTAATCCAGAACTAAGCAGTCAAGCTAGTGTTGCTGCTGCTGTCACGGTTAATCCGCCTAAGTGCATGTCATTATTTTAGCCAAAAGTAACACTACGTTACTTCCGTTAATATGTCTGGGTCCGAACGCCCGACCTCCCTCTCGTTGCTTGGATAGTCGCAATTGACATATCCAAGCAACGCTTTACGGCCAAGAACCCACGGCCGCACAAATGGTGGCAATTTGCGCGCCCGTGGAACCGAGTAGCCCACATCTCCAGATGCGAGTCACTCGGCACCAGCGCGCAAATGCCCAAGGCGAGCAGTCTCGCCCACTTCACTGACATACCCCTTGACACATTTGGAGCACCGGCGTTAGATAACCCGGGACCCGCCTTTAACACCGGAGCTGATAAAAAGTTGCTCATACATATGGCCCCTGGCCTTTCCTTTTAGACCACCGATCCCTTACCTTACGTCTGGAGCCTGTTACACTGGTCCCTTGTAGTTAAGCACAGTTGCTGCATATTACTTGGTAGCACGCGTGTATTTGGTGTGAAATCACTATGCTAAGATATCTGGAACACCGTTATACAGGTTCTTGTGTACCTATAGCATTGTGTTGTTGTACATAAACACCATCGGTGTTCCATGCGCCAAATTACTCCTGGCCTTTCTTTTTAGACCACCGATGCCTTACCTTACCTCTGGAGCCTGTTACACTGGTCCCTCGTGGTTACACACAGTTGCTGCACATTACTTGCTAGCACGGCTGCATCCAGTGTGAAATCACTATGGTAAGATATCTGGAACACCGTTATACCGGTTCTTGTGTACCTATAGCATTGTGTTGTTGTACATAAACACCATCGGTGTTCCATGCACCAAATTACTCCTGGCCTTTCTTTTTAGACCACCGATTTAATGCCGAGAGTACATCATCGTGGGCCCCCATTGTATTTGCAAGCCCAGTTTATAGCAGTGCCATCCTCTTTTCGCTTATCTACAATGCAGATAAGCGTGTGAGCTCCGCGCAGATAAAACATTTGGTGGGAGCCGAAGACAAAATGTCGGTGATGTGCACCAAACCCACCACCCTACCCGCTGTATACCACCACCCAGCGCCATGTTTACCTTCTTGTCTAGACGCAGCTGGAAATAGTGATGAGTGCGCATGCGTGCGTCATGGCGCATGCGCATTTGCCATACACGGGTATGGCGTCTGCAGTTACAATCTCTGCGCAGGCGCATTACAATGCCGTGACATATGGACGAGCTATTGCCTCTATGCCATCACCCAATCTCATGCATTTTGAAGGAGCAGCGTCGGCAAATAATGGAATGGCACCGGTGTTATTTTAGGAACCGCGAAGCATCTTTATGTAACGGGAGAAGATTAGACGCACACAGAAATGCACAATGGGGCTGCAATAACGCTGAAATGATGTGGCAATAATCATGCCAGCAAACGCTACTGGTTAGTGTGCTGCAAGATTGGTTGGTTGTTGGAGTTTTACGTCCTGGCAACATCTAAGGTCATATCGTTGTTGTTTTTTTACGTCCTAGCAACATCTAAGGTCATATCAGGATGGGTACCGACTTGTGACTGTGCACTCATGGCAACTTTATAGTGCTGCCCCACTGGGAGACCAGGCCACCAGCACTATGACCTGATATCTCACTCAGTCACATTATCCTGACACTGAGCCAACCAGTCTTTGCCCTATCCTAATACTGCCGAGTGCCAGGCTCAACTCATTTGGCCATCCCATCCCGCCATTTGTGACTGAGTATAATATATTCCATCTCCATTTCGGAGGATCTGGTTGTCCTGGAAGGGCACATGCCAGATATGCTTGGAGAGTGCGTGTCTCCAAGTGGGGATTCAAATCATTCATAAGCTAGTAACTGACATCTATGAGACTGGATTTATACCATTGAATATGAATGAATCCATATTTGTACGACTCCCAAAGAAGCTAAAACCTACATTGTGTACTGAGTACAGAACACTAAGCCTGATGAGTCATATGTTGAAGATGATCCTGAAAATAATTTTACTGAGAAACAGACAGAAAATTGAAGAACAAATCAGTAACGTACAAAGTGGGTTTATATCTGGAAGAGGTACACGTGAAGGGATTTTCAATATGAGAATGATTTGTGAACGTTATTGTGAAGTGAACCAGGATGTTTATGCCTGCTTTATTGACTATGAGAAGGCCTTCGACCGAGTCAATCATGAACTGTTAATCAAATGTTTACAAGATATTGGTGTCAATGGCAAAGACATTAAACTAATTGTGAACTTATACTGGACACAACGTGCATTTATAAAAATGGAGCAGGGCCTATCGGATGAAGTTATGATTAAACGAGGAGTTCGACAGGGGTGTGTATTGTCACCATGTCTATTTAACCTGTACACAGAGATGATTTTCAGACACATTGAAGATTGCAAGGGAGTGACAATAGGTGGCATGAACATCAACAATCTTAGATATGCCGATGACAGTGTAATACTAGCAGACAGTGAGAAAAACCTACAAGATATAGTGAATAGAATCAATAAAGCTGGAATACTATTCAACATGAAGATGAATGCCAGGAAGACCAAAACAATGGTTATAAGTAAAAAGACAGATAAACCAAATGTCAATATAACCATAGATGGCACAAACATAGAACAAGTATCCGAATTCATATATCTCGGACAAAAGATTACAAATGATGGGAGATGTGAGGAAGAAATTAAAAGAAGGATAACAATAGCCCGAACAACATTCTCCAAAATGTATAGAGTGTTAACATCAAGTAAGATATTAATACAAACAAGGAAGCGTATTCTTCAGTGTTATGTGTGGTCTACTCTAATGTATGGGGCAGAGACATGGACAATCTCTAAGAAAATGTACAAACGTTTAGCAGCATTTGAGATGTGGACTTATCGAAGGATGATGAAAATATCATGGACAAAGAAGATCACCAACAAAGAAGTTCTCAGAAAAATTAAAAATAAGAAAAGCTTGTTTGCCACTATACAGACAAAGAAACTTATTTATTTTGGCCACATCATTCGTCAGAGTTCAATATACCGTACATTGTTGGAAGGGAAGGTGAATGGCAGCAGAGGGAGAGGGAGACCAAGAACATCATGGTTTACAAATATTTCACAGTGGACAGGCTTGAATTATTCACAGTCTATCAGAACAGCACAACATCGGGACAAGTGGAGAACCATTGCATCCAACCCTCGACTAGAGGATGGAACTATTGATTGATTGAGCAACATCTAAGGTCATATCAGGTTGGGTACCGACTTGTGACTGTGCACTCATGGCAACTTTATAGTGCTGCCCCACTGGGAGACCAGGCCACCAGCACCATGACCTGATATCTCACTCAGTCACATTATCCTGACACTGAGCCAACCAGTCTTTGCCCTATCCTAATAATGCCGAGTGCCAGGCTCAACTCATTTGGCCATCCCATCCCGCCATTTGTGACTGAGTATAATATATTCCATCTCCATTTCGGAGGATCTGGTTGTCCTGGAAGGGCACATGCCAGATATGCTTGGAGAGTGCGTGTCTCCCATAATTACGGATCGGTTTACACAAGTTTTTCTTCCATTACTTTCATTTCTTTCAAAATTCATCTGTACAGAGGTCGCCGTCAACTATGGTTTATTGGCGCTCTGTAGGAACGTACACATTAAATTTGTCTCGAAGTGGGTGTTTAATTATTTAAACCGAGGTCCCTGTTTCTGTGCTCACGTGTGGAAGATGGGCAGTTCGGTTCCCCATCGAGTCAAACCAATGACTTATAAAATGAATACTTGTCGCTTCCTGCCCTGGCGCTCAGCATTAATAGGATAGGGCAAGGACTGGTTAGCTAAGTGTCAGGATAATGTGACTGAGTGGGATATTGGGTCATGGTGCTGGTGGCCTTATTTCCCAGTGGGGCAGTGGTATAAAGTCAACATAAGTGCACACTGTCACAAATCAGTACCCGTCCTGATATGACCGTAGATGTTGCCAGGATGTAAAACTCCAACAACCGACCAACCCTGTTCCTGTGCTGCTTTATTCCTAACATGCACAGAGAGATTCCTTAATCACGAAAGCTGTTCCGTCCTGATATGACTAGATGTTGCAAGGACGTAAAACCCCAACAAACAATAAAACAAACAAACAAACCAAAGCCATTTATTTCAGTTGTTTACAAGACAGTGTGAAGTGCGAACTCTCTTATTGTCGCACAAGGATTAGGAGTTTCAATATAATTTCGCAAATATTAAATAATTAATATTGTCTAGTTACCATGAGACAAAGTTAGCAATGCGGTGACTTTATATTGCCTGGGATGGGAGAGGGACAGTTTACTGAATGTAACGTGTAACTAAAAAGGCAATCGCACTAGAACTGTATCAACACTGAACTCGATATATTTTATCTGGAATTTGTAAATGGTTTGTTTCTTTGTTGTTGTTTTGCGTCCTAGCAACATCTAAGGTTATATCAGGATGGGTACCGACTTGTGACTGTGCACTCATGGCGACTATATAGTGCTGCCTCACTGAGAAATCAGGCCACTGGCACCATGGGCCGATATCCCACTCAGTGACATTATCCTGACACTGAGCCATCAATTTTATAAGTCTTTGGTTTGACTCGACCGGGAACCGAACTACCAATCTCCCGCACACGAGACCTGCGCTCTAAATGGTCGTATAGTCTTCACACACATGAGAACCCAAATCAAAATGGTCCAATGCCCGGGGCAACATTCCCGAAGCTGGATCAGTTACTGACCCTTCCTTGAAGGACAACCTGATTACCCTCAAAACAAAGATTTTTGGGGAAGCACTCTATACATAGTGCACATCTTAAAGTTGCATAGTCCGATGGTTTTGAGTTTCTGTCATATTCTGAGATAATTATAGTATGTTGATCGTTATAATCTATCTTACATTAATTTGAAGTAACGCTAATTTTAAACGATTAACTTCAGAGATATTTTGGGGTGCTTGCCAAAATTCAAACGTGATAAGGTTTAGCACTAACAGGTTCTACTGAATTAACTTTGTATGAGATATTTGAAGTGTAAACGCACAAAATTAATTTTGGGGTGCTTGCCAAAATTCAAACGGGTTTAGCACTAACAGGTTCTACTGAATTAACTTTGTATGCCCTTCTATGTAGCAACAAATACTTAATATGAGCACGAATATCTCAGTTGGATATGTAGGTTAAAATCTAGATACGTCTTTTGCTTTAGAAAATGTGGTATTTTTATCGGACTATGTAGCTTTAAGCTAGTTAACCTTACATAATTCACTGATCTTGAATTAAAACAAGTTTGTTACATAAAAAATAATAGGGTATGAGGTACTCTACTTCATTTCAGAGTAATTTCCTTTTGTAAACAAGATAATTGGCTAATTTAGAGATATTTGAAAGGAAAGAATAAATCATTTGTACGAGCATAATACTTTAAGCCAAGTACTCTATTGCTACATTAACTAAGTCACATTGCTACTTGTGAAAGCTATTCACCTTTGACCTTCTTAAGGGGCAAAGCCCGAAGAAAGTTATTAACGGGTGCACCAGTGTCTTAGGTTTGGATGTGAAGGTTCAAATCTAGATAAGTATTTTGGGTTTGAAAAGTATTATGCCATTGGATTATGCAACTTTAACTGCATTGATTGTTGGAGATTTACGTCCTGGCGATATCTATGGTCATATCAGGATGGGTACTGACTTGTGACAGTGTGCACTCATGGCGACTTTATAGTGCTGCCCCACTGGGAGACCAGGCCACAAGCACCATGACCTGATATCTCACTCAGTCACATTGTCCTGACTCTGAGCCATCCAATCCTTGCCCTATCCTAATAATGCAGAGCAACAAGTAGCAATTTTTAAGTCATTGGTTTGACTCGACCAAGGTTCGAATCCCATGATCTACCAAGCTTTAACTGCGCTTAGGGTATGAAGCATAGATGATTCAGAATTGATTAAGTTCGAGTCCAGCAGGTTGTAGACATGTATCCAGATGGTTCAGATATGGAGTGCCTTTTTCAGACGCCACTGTGCCGTTCTGTACTCATACCAACATGTTACATGTTAGATTGTAGACTAGACATGGTAAGCATTATATGGGGGAAAAACAAAGGGGACATGACCTACCGCCACCCACCACACCCCACCGCAAAAAAACACACAAAACCACCTTAAAATAAAACAGTCACACAACAATCCATATGAACATAGAAACAGAACGTGAAAAAACTATGTGATCTGTATGATTAATACTATATGATTTGTATGGTAATACTATATGATGTGTATGGTGATACTCTATGATTTGTAGGGTAATACTGTATGATTTGTATGGTAATATTGTATGATTTGTATGGTAATACTATGTGATGTGTATAGTAATACTGTATAATTGTTGGATTATACTATATGATTTGTTGGGTTATACTCTATGTGATTTGTGTAGTAATACTTGATAATTTGTAGGCTAATTCTATATGATTTGTAGGATAATACTATATGATTTGTTAGGTATGCATTTGTCAGAAAGGCCTTGCCCTATGCTTTATTTTTATTCCTGGCCTAGTTTGAATATATTGAGCTCCACACCCCACAACGTATTGTGTGATTAAACGGCACCTTCCTTATAGATACCGCTTTGAGCGACATGGTCTACTCACCGGTCATGTGCTGAGGGACAGGATTTACTCATCGCGACACTGAGAGATGTACCTTCCTCGCAGATAATACTGCTATGAGTGACATCGTTTACTCAGTGGTCATGTGGTGAGGGATTTACTCATGCGATCATGTGGTGAGGGATTTACTCATCGCGACACTGAGAGATGTGCCTTCCTCACACATACTGCTATGAGTGACACAGTTTACTCAGCGGTCATGTGGTGAGAGATGAGGTTTACTCATCGCAACACTGAGAGATGTGCCTTCCTCACACATACCGCTACAATTGACACAGTTTACTCAGCGGTCATGTGGTGAGGGATGGGATTTACTCATCACAACACTGAGAGATTTGCCTTCCTCCACATAACACTACACGTGAAATGGTTTACTCAGCGGTCATGTGGTGAATGACAGGATTTACTTATCGCGACACTGAGAGATGTGCCTTCCTCACACATACTGCTATGAGAGATATGGTTTACTAGGCGGTCATGTGGTGAATGACGGGATTTACTCATCGCAACACTGAGAGATGTGCCTTCCTCACACATACTGCTATGAGAGATATGTTTACTAGGCGGTCATGTGGTGAATGACGGGATTTACTCATCGCGACACTGAGAGATGTGCCTTCCAACGAAATGTGCCTTCTCACACATACCAAAAAACCCAAAACAACCACCACACAAACCTCACACATACTGCTATGAGAGATATGTTTACTAGGCGGTCATGTGGTGAATGACAGGATTTGCTCATCACGACACTGAGAGATGTGCCTTTCTCCCACATACTGCTACAATTGACACAGTTTACTCAGCGATCATGTGGTGAGGGATGAGATTTCCTCATCGTGACAATGAGAGATGTACCTTCCTCACACATACTGCTATGAGAGATATGGTTTACTCAGTGGTCATGTGGTGAGGGATGAGATTTGCTCATCGTGACACTGAGAGATGTGCCTTCCTCACACATACTGCTATGAGAGATATTGTTTACTAGGCGGTCATGTGGTGAGGGATGGAATTTGCTCATCGTGACACTGAGAGATGTGCCTTCCTCACACATACCGCTACACTTGACACAGTTTACTCAGCGGTCATGTGGTGAGGGATAGGATTTACTCATTGTGACACTGAGAGACGTGCCTTCCTCACACATACTGCTATGAGAGATATGGTTTACTCAGCGGTCATGTGGTGAGGGATGAGAGTTGCTCATTGTGACACTGATAGATGTGCCTTCCTCCACATAACATTACAAGTGAAATAGTTTACTCAGCGGTCATGTGGTGAATGACGGGATTTAGTCATCGTGACACTGAGAGATGTGCCTTCCTCACGCATACTGCTATGAGAGATATTGTTTACTCAGCGGTCATGCAGTGAGGGATGAGATTTGCTCATCACGACACTGAGAGATGTGCCTTCCTCACACATACTGCTATGAGAGATATGGTTTACTCAGCGATCATGTGGTGAGGGATAGGATTTACTCATCACGACACTGAGAGATGTGCCTTCCTCCACATAACACTACAAGTGAAATGGTTTACTCAGAGGTCATGTGGTGAATGACAGGATTTACTTATCGTGACACTGAGAGATGTACCTTCCTAACACATACTGCTATGAGAGATATGGTTTACTCAGCTGTCATATGGTGAGGGATGAGATTTGCTCATCATTACACTGAGAGATGTGCCTTCCTCACACATACCGCTATGAGTGACATGGTTTACTCAGCTGTCATATGGTGAGGGGTGGGATTTACTCATCGCGACACTGAGGGATGCCTTCCTCACCAGTACTGTGCATGGCTTACTCGGTGGTCATGCGTTGAGGAACATGTGATGCATATGGTTTACTTCAGTCACATTTTGAAGGATTGTATTTACTCGGGCGTCGCAGGGACTCGGCTTGGCCGTGTTGGGCGGAGTTAGGACTATTAAAATCGCAAAGATCTCAAATTCACAATACCCAGCATATCTTTGTTTCTCATTGTTTAATTAAAGAATAAAAAGACTAAAGATCCCATTACTATTTCTGTTAGGACATTCCAGCGTCCTAGAAAGAAAAGATAAAAACACTTCGCCCTTAACAGTCTCCCCCTCCCCCTCTGCCCCCCCCGCTCTACCCCTGCTCCCACCGGACGCGGTGGCCGAATCGGTAGAGTGCAGGCCTCCCCTGTGGAAGGTCGGGAGTTCAATTCCCGGTTGAGTCAAATGAATGACTTACAAAATTGATACTTGTTGCTTCCTAGCCAGGCACTTGACTCGATGTCAGGATAATGTGTCTGAGTGGGATATATTGTCATGGTCATGGTACTGGTGGCCTGGTCTGCCAGTGGGGCTGCACTATAAAGTCGCCATGAGTGCACACTGTCACACTTTGTACCCATCCTCACATGACTTTAGATGTTGCCAGGACATAAAACTCCAACAATCAACCAACCCCCTGCTCCCACCCCCCCCCCCCCACTCTCCCCCCCCCCCCCCTCCTCCTCCCCATGCTGAACTATCACGAGTGACACTTTGATCAAACAGTGCTTTGGTGGGTGGTAGGGGTGCCACACCCGTGTTTAGTTAGACCATATAAAGCTCCTTTTTCTCGTTTCTATATATATATTTTTTTCGTTAGACATGCTAGCCGCCCTTAACTGTCTACATCTAACACCCTCGCCATCCTGCCCTCTAAAACCGTCCGATATGGGAATGTTTACTGTTTTCACCCTTCTCAGTGTCCTGTTTTCACAAAGAATGACAACGACTTTTTTTTAGCGCGCACAAAAAAAACACCTCAGGCTAAACAGCAGATTTGGTTGTGCCTTGCTGTGTGGTTTTGGGGGGAAATAGTTTGTTTTGGATGAGTATAATACACACATTGACAGAATGGCAGTAACTCATCCGATATATTGATTATCTCGACCACATTGTCCCTTTGTGTGCAGTCCTTTCTCCGACTAACTGCGGTGTGTGGGTGGGTGGGTGGGTGTGTGTGGGTGTGTGTGAGAGAGAGTGTGAGAGTCAGAGTGAGTGAGAGAGAGAGAGAGAGAGAGAGAGAGAGAGAGAGAGAGAGAGAGGACCGTAAACAAGCTATTTATGGCCTGAAGATAACAAATGAAAGACGTGTTTTAGAGGAAATTTAATGAGCAGACAACATTTTAGTCACAGCAGACGACAACGCGATAACACGTGTAGTGTTGAATATGATAGTTCCACTATGCAGCTGTACGCACGCGCACACGCACACACATTCATACCTCTCAGTCGTTGATTGTTGGAGTTTTACATCCTAGCAATATCTAAGGTCATATCCAGATGGGTACCCACTTGTGACAGTTCACACTCATGGCGACTTATAGTGTTGCCCCACTGGGAGACCATGCTGCCAGCACCATGACCTGATAGTCACATTATCTTGAGCCAACCAGTCCTTTCTCTATCCTAATAATGCTGAGTGCCAGGCTAGGAAGTGACAAGTATCAATTTTGTAAGTCATTGATTTGACTCGACCGGGAATTAAGAACTCCCAACCTTCTGCATGGGAGGCCTGCGCTCTACCGATTTGGCCATCGCGTCTGGCCATATATCTCAGTGAGACGGGCAGTTCTCAATAAGATGCTAAAACATATATACCCAACTGCCAAGACACAAGACACACCACACACCAGTTACACACCCTACACATTGGGCAGAAACCAGCCCACCATCCAACGCATATATCTCACCATACATGCTCTATTGGCCGTCTCCATCGTCAAGCCCAAAACTTGCGGAATTCTCATCTTGCATTCTGCAGGGTTCACATAGTATTACGACAGCGAGTTCAGTGTTTAGTCACATTTATTTGGGTTGGTGGGTGGGCAAACGCGGTGGATGGTCAGTGATTTGCTAGCAATTCACATCACTGGCCTACATCTTAAGCCAAACAGAAGCTATTGGTAGTCGAGGCACTGCTTGTAGTGTTTACCCTTTGGGAAAACTAGGCCCTCTGCATACGTGGATTATGCGCCGTGGGTGTGGGTGTGGGTGTGGGTGTGGGTGTACGACACGAATGTTCAGGGTCTCTGAAGAGGTGGTCAGGCTGCTGGAGTAACTGCTGCGTGTGACTGGTCAGTGTGTGTGGCGCCACCTGGGGAGTGGGGCAGGTGTCCGAGGACTCTTTACCTATAAGTTAGCCAGTCTGGAAGTGCAAGCGGTGAAACACCTGACAGGTGAGTAAGTTGTGTGTGGTTCAAAGACTACACAGGATTCTGATTCAGAAAGAAGCGCCGCAATGTTACAGAAAGCGGTCAGCCTTCTTCTAAGTCCTAAAGTACCAGGAGTTGTGTTCCCTCCTTTGTGCTGCGGTTTGTTTGTTTGTTGTTGTTTTACGTCCTAGCAACATCTAAGGTCATGTCAGGATGGGTACTGACTTGTGACAGTTCGCACTCATGGTGACTTTATAGTACTGCCCCACTGGGAGACCAGGCCATCAGCACCATGACCTGATATCCGACTCAGTCACATTATCCTGACACTGAGCCAACCAGTCCTTGCCCCATCCTAATAATGCCGAGCACCTGGCTAGGAAGCGAGAAGTAACAATTTTTAAGTCATTGGTTTGACTCGACCAGGGTTCGAATCTGTGGGTTCGAATCTCGCGATGTACCAAAACCTGAGACTGACGCTCAATTCATTTGGCCATTCCATCTGGTCACCCTACTGTGTACATCACCATGTGCATGGCTGTAGTTTGTTTGGCGGTTTTACATCATAGCAACATCTAAGGTCATATCAGGATGGGTACTGACTTGTGACAGTGCGCACTCATGGCAACTTTAATATCAGAAAGCTTGTTTTATTTAACGATGCCTCTAGAGCACATTGATTTTTATCATAGGCTATTGGACGTCAATATTTTAATATCGGGAAAGAAAGATCTCTGCGATTTCCGCGATTTTCTTTGATATATATACCGATTGACGTTAACAAAATGGCAAGGAATCAGGATTATATGACATTTAGTGTGAATCCTATTCTTGTATGATCTTAGATGTTGGTAGAACATAAAACCCAAGCAAGAAAGAGTTAGGTATGGGCGATAATATAGTGACAAGGAGAGTTGAAACCGGGCCTCTACCATTGTTCAGTGATACCCTGACAATGTTAATCCTATGGAGGGAAAATCCGTGTTTTCGCGGAAATTCGCCAGCAGTGTAATAATCTCTGGTTGATTTCCGCGGTTTTTGCCGGAGATCACTTTCATCCCCGCTGTATAGTGCTGCCCATTGGGAGAGCAGGCTGCTAGCACAATGACCTGATATCCCAGTCACATTATCCTGATCCCGTGCTCACGAATCCTTGTCCAATCATATTAATCCCATGTGCCAGGCTAGGTGGCGACAAGTATCAATTTGATAAGACATTGGTTTGACTCGGCTGGGATTTGAACTCCCGACCTTCCGCACAAGAAGACTGAGCTCTACCGATTCGACCACTGCATCCAATTGTGGTGTATATATATATATGGATGTGTACATACCATGCACAAACTAAATGTGATGGCTCCAACGGCTGGAAGACCAGTGCCTCGGCGCTGACAATATGTATTCAGACGAATAAAATATTATTAAAAAAAAAAAATGTAATGTGGCGGAGGGGGAGGGGGGGTGTAGGGTAGACGTGACGTCTTCAATTGGTTAATTTGGACAGGCGTCCTACCTAGAATGTGAGTAAAAGTAGACTTCAGCGAATGTCAAGAAACGCATATATCCTTCTCCGACATAGTTGAGACCCCCTCCCCCCCCGCCCCCCCCATCCATATTCCCATCCCACGCCTACTTCCACACACACTCTAATGTACACACCTCACAGGTCAGCCCCGTCGCCGTGAGTTCTCCCTCTCCCCCTCCCCACTACGGTCCTCCCTCCCGTCAGCTCCGTCGCTTTGTTTCCTTCCGACCTCACACCCTCTCTCTTTCTCTCTTTTTCGCTCGCTCTCCCCCCCCCCCCTACTCCTCCTCCCCCCCCCTCCCCCCCTCCCCTCCCTCCCTCCCCCTCCCTCCCCCCTCCCTCCCCCTCCCTCCCTCCTCCCCTCCCTCGCTCCCTCCCTCCACGCCTCTATCCATCCATCCATCCATCCATGCCTCCATCCATCCACCCATGCTTCCATCCATTCATCCACTCCTCTATCGATCCATCCATCCATCCATGCATCCAGCCAGCCAGCCAGCCAGCCAGCCAGCCAACCATCTGTGCCTCAATCCACACATTCACGCCTCCATCCATCCATCCATCCACGCCTCCATCCATCCATCCATCCACGCCTCCATCCATCCACGCCTCCATCCATCCATCCATCCATCCATCCATCCATCCACACCTCCATCCATCCATCCATCCACGCCTCCATCCATCCACCCATCCACGCCTCCATCCATCCACCCATCCACGCCTCCATCCATCCATCCATCCACGCCTCCATCCATCCATCCATCCACCCATCCACGCCTCCATCCATCCATCCATCCATCCACGCCTCCATCCATCCATCCATCCATGCCTCCACCCATTCGCCCATCCATCCACCCATCCATCCACGCCTCCACCCATCCATCCATCCACACATCCATCCATCCATTTCACAAGCCGTACATGTATGTATGCCTGCACACGCCTCAATCCACACCTCAGTCCACCCATTCAGCCCCCATCCACGCATCCTCCACCTATCCATCCACACCTGCTGACACCACACAGGCTGTTCTTTCCAATAAACAGCAACGGGTCGTTTATATGCACTTTCCCATAGACACAGACAAGGTAGCACATACCACACCCTTTGATGAACCAGTTGTGGAACACTGTTTGGAACGGAAAATAGCCCAAACTGCAAATGGGTGCACTGAGCAGGAACGATAGAATGACACAGACAGGACAGCACATACCACACCCTTTGATGAACCAGTTGTGGTCCACTGTTTGGAACGGAAAATAGCCCAAACTGCAAATGGGTGCACTGAGCAGGAATGATAGGATGACACAGACAGGACAGCACATACCACACCCTTTGATGAACCAGTTGTGGACCACTGTTTGGAACGGAAAATAGCCCAAACTGCAAATGGGTGCACTGAGCAGGAACGATAGAATGACACAGACAAGACAGCACATCCCTCACCCTTTGATGAACCAGTTGTGGACCACTGTTTGGAACGGTAAATAGCCCAAACTGCAAATGGGTGCACTGAGCAGGAACAATAGAATGACACAGACAAGACAGCACATCCCACACCCTTTGATGAACCAGTTGTGGCCACTGTTTGGAACGGAAATCCCAAACTGCAAATGGGTGCACTGAGCAGGAATGAGAAAATAGCCCAAACTGCAAATGGGTGCACTGAGCAGGAATGATAGGATGACACAGACAGGACAGCACATCCCACACCCTTTGATGAACCAGTTGTGGACCACTGTTTGGAACGGGAAATAGCCCAAACTGCAAATGGGTGCACTGAGCAGGAATGATAGGATGATTCCCCCCCCCCCCAACCGTCACAGGTGGACACGCTACCACCTGAGCTACGTGCCGCTTCCTTTGACTGGTAAAGAATAGACACATCTGTGCGTGGGCATAGCTTACACTGGTGGATGACTTGGCGTTTACACACCGACCAAGCACAGGGTCGTGTCTTGTGGTTGTAGTTGGTATTGTTGTGTTAACGGTAATTAAAAAACTTCCTCATTATGACTGCGATATATGTGTGATGCTGAACACATTATGCGAGTAGAAAGGCATGGAAGGGATTTTTAAAAAAAAAGCCAACGGGGACCTCCCCCCCCCACCCACCCACCTCCAATTTTCTTGACATGGACTCCAAGTTGCAAGCTTCAATTTATAAAACTTCTTTGCAGCGCTGCACTCCCATCCCCCCTCCCATCCCCACTTCTCCCGCCGCCCCCCCCCCAAAAGATGCCCATTTACATATGAATGTTAGGTACACACCTACCATATATGATTCGCGCACTAAAACTCGCGACCCGACCGGACCCGCTTAAAACTGAAAACGGGCCAATTCATTTTTCGAATCGCGAATCGCAATTGTAAGGAAGCCGCTTTAGCCCTAAAAGTGAGTTTTAAGTCGTGAATCGCAATCGGTAGGTGTGCTAGGGGAGTGCACACCTCACAACTTTTGGGGAGTTTTTGATTGTATACGGTAGGTGGGTGCGGAAAAACGGTAGGTGTGTACCTAGCATAAGTCACACACAAAGCGTCAGTAGTCAACGAGCATGGCTTGGTTCCCGTGTTCCTAGCTGTCTGTCTCAGAGGCAGGTCGGGGCTCCAGATGTTAGTGGGCAAAGTATGTTTTGTCTACGCCCATAGCTTCCACCCATCAGCGCTAAGACAATAGACTTGAGCAATATTTTTTGTCTCTTCAGTATGAAAAAAAAGAACAAGGATTCAAATTCCCAACTGTGTGCGCATGCGTGCGTGCGTGAGTGAGTGAATTCACAACTCGATGTGTGTCTGGTGGATTTTTGTTGTTTGTTTTTGGGGTGTTTAAAAAAAAAAGATTTGTTGTTTTTGGGGTGTTTTTCCCTGTGGATTTGTTTGTAGTAAAAGAAAACGGGCTCTCTTGTGTGGTATGATTTTCTGGTAAACGGGAAACACGGTGTGTCTGTGCACAAGGTGGTCTATATGCTAAATCGAGGTTAGTTCAATAATCTGACTGGTGTCTATAAAATGGCCTGTACGGGTATGTCATGTATGTGTGGATGTGGGTGTGGGTGGGTGGTGGGTGGTGGAGGATGCTGCAGTGGGAAATATGAACGATGACAATGATGTGTGTTATACCCCATTTCCTATAGAAATAAAATAAACAAAATATAAAAATACCGGTGCATTTAGGCATCCATCATCTACCTCTTTACCCCCAGTCGGATAAGGCGCACCGGCATAATATAATACACTGTCCCCTATTTTTGGACTGGACGCAGTGGCCGAATCGGTATGCCAGGCCTCCCGTGCAGAAGGTCAGGATTTCCGAGTCCCGGTCGAGTCAAACCAATGATGTACTAAATTGATACTTGTCGCTTCCTAGCTTGGTGCTTGGCATTAATAGGATAGGGCAAGGACTGGTTAGTTCAGTATCAGGATAATGTGACTGAGTGGGATATCAGGTCATGGTGCTGGTAGCCTGGTCTCCCAGTGGGGCAGCACTATGAAGTCGCCATGAGCGTACACTGTCACAAGTCGGTACCCATCCTGATGACCTTAGATGTTGCTAGGATGTAAAATGCCAACAACAAATGTGGGATGGTTGCCAAAATTGTGTGAAAAATAGGGTGTGGTGCTATAGATCAGGTGTCCAGCAGATGGTTGTGTATGTGTTGTAAGGTGGGGCCGGGTACGGTTGGAATTGATGCCTGAAGAATTGATGTTTAAAAAATATGTATATATTATGAGTCACCTTTATGGGGGGGGGGGGGGAGACGAGAGAACCCCCCCCGCACACACTTTTCCCGTTACATGCCACTCTTTATGTTTTCCAAAACAAAACAAAAAAACACCAAAAGTCCCTTCTCCATGGTGTGATATGTAGGATCAAATCTATGTATATGTTTTGATTTTTGAAAATTTGCTGCTTTCATCAGACTATGCAGTTTTAAACCGAACACTTGCAAATTTGATACTTGTGACAACTTTGTCCGGTTATCACATTACTAGGGTAGAGAAGGGGCTGGTTAGCTCCCTGTCGGGATAGTGTGACTGAGTGAGATATTGAGTCACGGTGCCCCCAGCCCAATAGGAAAGCACCGCACAGTTGACACTGGTACACACTGCCACAAGTGTGTGGTGCCCTTGACTTGACGGGTTGTGCGTAACCTTTCGGTTACAGACTGTAAACTGTGAGCATTGAAACAGCACCAATAAATCGGTCCGATTTTGGCTGAAGTGTCAACTTCTAGGGGTAGTCAAGAGTACGGTTGATTGATTGATTGGTGGTTGCTTTACGCCGTGTCGGCAGCATAGGTCATATTCACGGCGAGAAATGTTTGTTTTTTGTTCAAACCATCGCTTTTACATGTAAAAGCAGACAATCAATTATGTGCCAATAGACACTAATTAAATTAGAAAGCTCACAATCATATATCTGTGGTCAAGGGAAACAAATTCCCATAGAAAAAGAAAAGTTTCATTAATAATTAATAGAATCCATTTAGTAAACTATATAAGGTGGTACAGTCCAGCTGCCCTCAAAAAGGCTAAAATGTTTTCCTGTTTTACCTTAGTAAAAAGGTCATGCATACTGTCTGCAGTGTAGAACCGTTGGCGCAGGGCCAAAAAGTCAACGCAACTTAGTAAAATGTGTTTGAGTGTCAGTGGGGACTGACACCCAATACATTCAGGGGGAGGTTCCCCCTTGAGCAGGAACTTGAGTTTGATTGCCGAACGGTCGTCGAATCGGCACCAATAAATCGGTCCGATTTTGGCTGAAGTGTCAACTTCTAGGGGTAGTCAAGAGTACGGAGTACTTGAGTTTGATTGCCGAACCGTCGTCGGCACCAACAAATCGGCCCGATTTTGGCTGAAGCACTTGAGTCCAGTCGCCGATGGGTTGGAGAAGAGGGAGGGGAAAAGAAGGGATCTGCACCAAAGGAGGACAGCAGTGGAAAAGGAAAAGGGCCCCATCCAAGCAAACAACTACTTTGATCAGGAGGAGAAGTAAGCCTGGGAGAACAAAAAAAGAAAGGGTAGGATTGAGGAAAGAGAGAGAGGAGAGTTGAGTCAAAGGGCTGAGCCTTCTTGCTCTGTGGTGACCAGTTGGTGAGCCGGAGACATGAACGGAGTAAAGCTAAGATTCCATATATGTGGTATGCGAATGTGGCAAAATATGGAAAAGCATGCAAAGGTGCTTCCATATGTCCATATGCGATTGCCAATGCGGCAAATGGATTGACCCATGGACCGAGCGATGCAAATGCATTTGCCACAGAAAACAACAGTGACTGACTTTCCTTGCCAATATTTGGAGCAAAAAACCCCCAAAATGGTATGGGTATCTATGTTGCATCCCGCACGCTGCATGCCGCATAACGTGTATATGGAATCTTAGCTTAAGGTAGGAAGTGAAAAGCTGGCCAGCCTCCCCCTGCACTGTTTTTAGACAAATCCAGGAGAGGAGACCTCCCCCCTCCCCTCCCCTCTGCCTCTGCCTCTCCCTCCCCTTCCCCCTCTCCCTCTCCATCTCTCCCTCCCTCCCTCTCCCTCCCTCCCTCCCCCTCTCACTCACATGCGCGTGCATGCACACACACACACACACACACACACACACACACACACACACACACACACACACACACACACACACACTGGCTGAAGTTTAAGGCGCGTCTCGCTTCTAATTTGGAATCATTTGGTTATTGCTAAATCGACACCAAGCCGAACGCCGAGTGTTGTCTGGGCACAAATTATCATGTGTGTGATTACTTCAAATATAAGCCTGTCATCATCAATCCGCCGTGCATCGGCAGTGCCCCTCACCCCCACCCCCCGCCCACCCCACCCTAATGCGGTACAATTGCAGACACCGGAAAGCAGATCGTCTATATGGGTTAATTAAGTTGTAGATTGCTTCGGCTCGCAGGTTACCGGGAATCCTTACAGGCTCTGGTGTCAACACTGACGGGGCCGCTTCAACATAACAGCTGTCACAACATCCACATGGAGGCAGTGTGTGCCAGCAGGAATGTCGGGTCAGGTCGGGTCGGGTCAGGTCGAGTCGGGTCGGGGTGGACACTGGTGGGTGTGGATCAAGTATGTGGGTGTTCTATGGGTGGATGTTCTGTTGGGTGGGTGTGATTGAAGTGTGTGGGTGTTCTGCTGGGTGGGTGTGATTGAAATACGTGGGCATTCTGTTGGGTGGGTTTGTGGATGTTGGGCCGGTGTGTGGAGGTGGGCATGGGGTGGGTGTGAATGAAGTATGTCAGTGTTCTGTTGGGTAGGTGTGAATGAAGTATGTGAGTGTTCTGTTGGGTAGTTGTGATTGAAGTCTATGGGTGTTCTGTTGGGTGGGTTTGAATAATTGGTTGGATATTTGAGTTTTACGTCCTGGCAAGATCTAAGTTCATCAGAACGGGGATTTGAATGAAGTATCTGGGTGTTCTGTTGGGTGAGTGTGAATGAAATATGTATAGGTTCTGCTGGATGGGTGTGATTCGAGCACATGACCGCCTCCTTTGTTTGTAACTGACTTTCCTTGCCAATATTTGGAGCAAAAAACCCCGAAAATGGTATGGGTATCTATGTTGCATACCACACGCTGCATGCCGCATACCGTGTATATGGAATCTTAGCTTAAGGCGGTAGGAAGTGAAAAGCTGGCCAGCCTCCCCCTGCAGTGTTTTTAGACAAATCCAGGAGAGGAGACCTCTCCCTCCCCCTCTCCCTCTCCATCTGCCTCTCCTCCCCCTCTCCCTCTCCTCCCCCTCTTCCTCTCCCTCCCCCTCTTCCTCTCCCCCCCTCCCTCCCTCTTCCTCCCTCCCTCCCTCCCTCCCCCCTCTCACTCACATGTGTGCACACACACACACACACACACACACACACACACACACACACACACTGGCTGAAGTCTCAATTCTAATTTGGAATCTTTTGCTTATTGCTAAATCCACACCAAGCCAAACACCGAGTGTTGTCTGGGCACGAATTATCATGTGTGTGATTACTTCAAATATAAGCATGTCATCATCAATCCGCCGTGCATCGGCAGTGCCCCTCACCCCCACCACACCCTAATGCGGTACAATTGCAGACACCGGAAAGCAGAGTGTCTATATGGATTAATTAAGTTGTAGATTGCCTCGGCTCGCGGGTTACCGGGAATCCTTACAGGGTCTGGTGTCAACACGGACGGGCCCGCTTCAACATGACAGCTGTCACAACACCTACATGGAGGCTGTGTGTGCCGGCAGGAATGTCGGGTCGGGTCGGGTCGGGTCGTGGTGGACACTGGTGGGTGTGGATCAAGTATGTGGGTGTTCTATGGGTGAATGTTCTGTTGGGTGGGTGTGATTGAAGTGTGTGGGTGTTCTGTTGGGTGGGTGTGATTGAAGTATGTGGGTGTTCTGTTGGGTGGGTGTGATTGAAGTGTGTGGGTGTTCTGTTGGGTGGGTGTGATTGAAATACGTGGGCATTCTGTTGGGTGGGTTTGTGGATGTTGGGCCGGTGTGTGGAGGTGGGCATGGGGTGGGTGTGAATGAAGTATGTCGGTGTTCTGTTGGGTAGGTGTGAATGAAGCATGTGAGTGTTCTGTTGGGTAGGTGTGAGTGTTCTGTTGGGTAGGTGTGAATGAAGCATGTCGGTGTTCTGTTGGGTAGGTGTGATTGAAGTCTGTGGGTGTTCTGTTGGGTGGGTTTGAATAATTGGTTGGTTATTGGAGTTTTACATCCTGGCAACATCAAAATTCATCTGAACGGAGGTTTGAATTAAGTATCTGGGTGTTCTGTTGGGTGAGTGTGAATGAAGTATGTATAGGTTCTGCTGGGTGGGTGTGATTGGAGCACATGGGCGTTCTATTGGGTGGGTCTCAATGAAGTATGTTGGTGTTGTGTTGGGTGGGTTTGTGTTTGGACGTGGACGCTGGTTGGGTGTGAATGAAGTATGTTTGCGTTCTGTTGGGTGGGTTTGTGTTTGGACGTGGATGCTGGTTGGGTGTGAATGAAGTATGTTTGCGTTCTGTTGGGTGGGTTTGTGTTTGGACGTGGATGCTGGTTGGGTGTGAATGAAGTATGTACATCTTCTGTCGCATGGGTGTGACTGAAGTATGTGTGTGTGCGCATGGGGGAGGTGAGAGTGCGGGATTAAACTAAGTGCAGTGTACAGCGGCTGGGTTGGTGTGAAAGACGCTTGGTGGGTGTGAATACTGTATGGGTGTGACCCCTCTCCAAGGAAGCTGTGAGAGGTTTGTTTGTTGTCGTTTAATGTCCTAGCAACATCTAAGGTCATATCAGGACGGGTACCGACTTGTGACAGTGCGCACTCATGGTGACTTTATAGTGCTGCTCCACTGGAAGATCAGGCCGTCAGCACCATGACCTGATATCCAACTCAGTCACATTATCCTGACACTGAGCCAACCAGTCCTTGACCTATCCTAATAATGCCGAGCGCCAGGCTAGGAAGCAACAAGTATACATTTTTAAGTCATTAGTTTGACTTGACCAGGGTTGGAACCCACGATCTACCAACACGGGAGGCGGACGCTCTAACTCATTCAGCCATCCCGTCTGGTCAGCTGTGAGAGGTGAGAGGACACTGACCGGGTGTGGTTACAGGGAAACTGGAGAGGTCATGTGACATGGGACATGTGAAGCTGTTGTGTCTGGAGCGAGGAATGTTAGCTGGGTGTCAAGACCCAGACCATTGGTTGGTGAGTTTTACCTCCTGACAACATCTAAGGTCATATCTGGACGGGTGGCGACTTGTGACAGTGCAGGGAGTATCTAAGTTATTGAGGGTCTGGCAGGGTCAAACAAATAATCAGCACATGAGTGCTGAACCGATGGAAACTTCATTTTGGTGTTAGTCATCAAAATTGTTTGTTTGTCTGAGTTTTACGTCCTGGGAAGATCTACGGTCAACGTCCTGTTATGACCTGAGATGTTGCCACGACGTAAGATTGCAACAACCAACCAAATCTAAGGTCATATTACAATAGGTATCGACTCGTGACTACACACTCATGGCAACCTTATAATGCTGCTCCATTGGGAGACCAGGCCGCTGGCACTATGACTCGATTTCCCACACAAGTCACATTATCCTGATCCTGAGCTAACCAGTCATTGTCCTATCCTAGTAATGTCAAGTGCCAGGCTAGGCAGCAACAAGTTGTAAGTCATTGATTTTACTCGACCGGAAATCGAACTCCGTACCTTCTGCACGGGAAGCCTGCGCTATACCAAATCGGGCCCCGTCACCGAAAAAGCTCTGAAGCTACCTGAAGGCTTAAACTCACTCGCAGGTATTTCCTGTGTGGCAGCTCCCCCCACCCACACCCCCTCACCCCGTGCTCTCCACCCCGGGCTCCGCCCCCGGGCTCTCCATCCCAGGGCGCCTCCCCCAACCCCGGGCTCTCCACCCTAGGCCCCAACCACACCCAAGCTCCGCCCCAACTGCCGGGCTCCCCTCCTCCCCCTGGCTCCCTCCCGCCCTCCCACCCCCACCCCAACGCCATGAAGACTGCGGACCTCAGCAGCTAGAAGTGACGAGTATGTGATCAGATAGGCGACACATAGGAATCCGACCAAATGTCAGGTCGGATGGGTGGGTTTCACGACAGTGGAGAAGTCGGTGTCGTCGCCTGGCTGTATTTGCCATCAGTTGCGTGGCCGACTAATACCCCAGTCACACTACTGCTTGTGACCACTTTGTGACCACAAAAAAAGGTTGGTCGCAAAGAGGTCACACACTGGTTTCAGAATGGTCCTCCATGTTTGCTGACCTCCTTGCGACCATTTTGGTCACAAGGAGGTTGCAGCTACTTTACTTTAAAATACTTTGCGACTAAATTGGTCGCAAGGAGGTCGGCGACCATTGCTTTGGTCACAATGAGGTCGCCGGTGGCTGGGTTCTTTGGTCCAAAGTGTTCGCCAGCCGTAGTGTAACTGGGACTTAAAGTGGCGTTCACACAAAAAGCCCTCCGATGTGAGGTTACTGAATGTTACACATAAATAATATTTGCATAATGCCATATTCTCCCAGGGATGAAAGATTTCCGCGATTTTTTATATTTACCGATTAATGTCAAACAAAATGCCAAGAATTGGGATGTATATGACAACAATTGGCTAGTTCGAATCCCATTCTTATATGACCTTAAATGTTGCTAGAACATAAAACCCAAACAAAAAAGTGTTAGGTATGGGCGGTAATACAGTGACAACAAGGATAGTTGAAACCGGACTGATTCCCTGACAGTGTTAATCCTATGGGTGAAAATCGCATGTATTTTTGTGTATTTAAAAGCCTCTTGCTGATAGAACAGGAATTTGATCCAAAAATGTCCAAGTGCCTAAACTATGTTGCACAGATTGTGCTTACAAAAGTTGAATTGCTGCTAACCCGACACATTTTTAAGTTAAAACATCTTTTTTTTAAATCAATGGTGGGCTATTTTTCAGGCACGGGTGGAGACAATCACCAATTTAAACATTTCTATTTGGCCTAATCGTTATCCTTCAACAGTGGCCGAATTGGTGAGTGGTTGTTTCCAAAGCTGTGAAGAATACTGACCAGTAAAAGGTATGAGTTCATGAGGTTGACTTGTCGGGGGGGGGGGGGGGGGGGTGGCGGGGGGGGGGGGGGGGGGGGGGCAGCGGCGGGGGGGGGGGGTAATGGAGGATAGGGATGGGGGGTATTTGACTGTGCTTCCTATTATCTTTCCTAAGGGTGATCGCCTGAGCCATAACTATTGCCTCATGTTTTGTGATAAGGGTTGACTAAGTCTTTTTGCATTCCTTATTGGTTTGCCTTAACATTAGTTAAGATGACTTATTGGAGGCTGGTTTTATATTGATATTAAAACCCGAGAACTTTCGCATGCTTTTAAGGCACGCTGCTATGTCTTGCTAAGCTTTCACCAGTGACAGATATAAATTTACATGGCATGACCTTAGGATTATTGCATGTTCTGGTAAGTGATTGTCACGAATTAGGGGGGGCGCGGGAAGGTGATCGTCAACGCTCGTGCCTGTGAAATCAACCGCCCCTGATTTAAAAAAAAAATTCATTTTAAAATAAACTTAAAAATGTGTCGGGCTAGCAGCAATTCAACTTTCGTAAGCACATAATTTAGCCACTTGGACATTTTTTCAAACACCCTGAATGCATAGAATTTCTGTTTTATCGGCAAGCGCCTTCTAAATGTTGCACAAAAATACCTCATTTGTTATCGGTATTATGTCTGTCATATACCAGAAAACTAATATATATATATAAATAAAAAACTGCCCCGCCCAACCCGGATTTGTGTGGGCAAAAGGACGATCACCAACTTAAACCCAAAAAAATATTTGGCCTTAGGGATATATGCATGCATGAAGTTAGCTATAGGTTATATGGATCCTTCAGCACCACACTGTGGCAGACGTGGGGAGACAAATAATACAAAAAATAAACTCGTTAGAAACATGGTATTTTGTGCCCTTGTTGGGGTATTGACCGGCCCCATTGGACACTGCTGCTAACCAATCATTGAACTCCAAATGAGGTTCTGATCTGAAACCAGAGCTTGGTTTCAGAACTGCTGTATATTATCTAATAATGTAACTATGACCAGGCGTGGTGGCCGGATCGGTAGAGCGCAGGCTTCCTGTGTGGAAGGATGGGAGTTCCAATCCCAGCCGGGTCAAACAAATTCCTTAAAATTGATACTTCTCGCTACTAAGCCTGGCGCTCAGCATTACTAGTATAGGACAAGGACTGGCATCATTATCAGGATATGAGTGGGATATCAGGTCATAGTACTGGTGGTCTGGTCTCCCAGTGGTGCAGCACTATAAACTCGCCGTGAGTACGCACTGTAGCAAGGTGGTGCCTGTCCTAATATGGCCTCAGATGTTGCTAGGACATAAAACCCGAGCAAAATATATTAGATTGTTCGTTATAATGTAGTTGGAAGTAACTTTTTATTATAGACGGCTAACTTTGGGTACTTTGAATTATAAACAGACATTATTTTTGGTGTGCACATTGGGATTTGATTCCCGGTCGAGTTAAACCAATGACTTATAATGAAATTGTGACTTGTAGCTTCCTAGCCTGGCACTTGGCGTTAATAGGATAGGACAAGGACTGGTTAGCACAGTATCAGGATGATGTGACTGTGTGGGATATCGGGTCATTTTGCTGGTGGCCAGGTCTCCCAGTGGGGCAGCACTATAAAAGTCACCATGAGTGCACACTGTCACAAGTCGGTACCCGTGATGATATGACCTTAGATGTTGCCAGAACATAAAACTCCAACAAACAAACAAACTGCGAAATAAACACATTTTAACTACAAAAGAAAGACAAATCAGCCGCAAATTCTGTACTGTATGAACAAAAAAACTAAAAATGAATCCTGACAGATCATTTTGTTGGAGCGCAGTCCTGTGGAAATTTGAATGGATTCTTTAGTAATTCATTGCCAATATTTCAACTCTCGCGTCGGGTCTGATGTGAGAAAACAAGCAATATCCACCACAGGTTCTTCTATTTTGTGCCACTCTGGTTGTGTGCAGCAGTTCTGCAGCTATTGGGATTATATTTGTTTTGAGCGCCTCTTAACTGTTGTTTATTGTACCAACCGCGAATAAAACTCACTGACTGAACAAGGGAATTCCACAGATTTATGCGATTCTAAATCAGATAGGATCATAGTCCAATGGTTTTGAGATTCAGCCATATTTCTGAGAAAAATATATTAAATTGATTATTATAATCTACCTTACATTTTGTGTGGTAACGTTTATTTTAAATGGCATAACTTTGGAGATATTTGAAGCGCAAACATGCAAAATTAGTTTTGGCAAGCACACCAAAACTCATTGTAGGCTACAGCAGTCACAATTTGTACTAAATTGACTTATTACGCCTTCTATGTGGCAACAAATGCTTCATAAGTTTACCAGTATCTAAGTTAGATATATGTACAATCAAATCTATGTGAGTGTTTTGGTTTTGAAAATGTGATGTTTCATCGGACAATGCAGCTTTAAACTTAAGTTTGTGGAGACCTCTCAACTGGCTGTTTCTGTTTTGTGTTTTTATTCATTGTGCTTTATTTAATTAATTTGTTATTAAGCTGGGTAGAAATTAATATGGGCCTTTTGCATTCTTTTAATTGAAACGCATTTCTGAGCTTTGCTGCGTGAGAAGTGTGAGAGGTAATGCAAAGGCACTGTCATTATACCAAATGACTTGCAAAATTGATACTTGTCGCTTCCTAGCCTGCTGCTCGGCATTAATAGGATAGGACAAGGACCGCTTAGCTCAGTGTCAGGATAATGTAACTGAGTGGGGTATCGGGTCATGGTGCTGGTGGCCTGATTTCCAAGTGGGACAGCACTATAGTCACCACGGGTGCACATTGTCACAAGTTGGTACCCGTCCTGATATGACCATAGATGTTGCCAGACGTAAAACCCCAACACAATCAACCACTCATTCACCCACTCGCACGCACGCACGCACGCACGCACGCACGCACGCACGCACGCACGCACGCACGCACGCACGCACGCACGCACACACACACACACACACACACACACACACACACACACACACACACACACACACACACACGATTACAGACAGCAGCGTGCCCCGGCGGTTGATCGCCCCCGTCGGGTCAGATCGAGGTGACAGGGTCGGGGTGGGCGCGTGCCGCCCGGCGCCGACAAGGGGCGCCAGTGTTGATTGCCTTGTTACTCCCGCCGTCCGCCATCTTTTGTGCACCACGTGACTCAAGTGGCGCTGACCCCTGCGTGAACCCGGCGGCGGTCGGAGGGGGCGCCACTGGCTGCAGTGTTTGTACAATCCGGGGTGTGTAGTGTAGACACTCCCCACAGAATCCGAGGACAGTCGCAGACACTCCAAACACCGGAAGCAGGACTGATGCTGGCAATTGAAAAGCCCCCGCTTGGAGAGCAAACTAGCCGGGCTGGACAAAATGGGGAAGATCTGCGTGTATCTTAATTTGTCTTATTATAAGATGATGATGGTTGGAAAAGGGAAGTGCATGCAGAGGTGAGCACAGTAAAGGATGTCTGAACCGGTGTGGTATTCACAGAATCGTGGAGCAAAGGTACTGTAAATCCCTCAATTGAAGTAATTGATCGTATCATCGGTTTATCACAAAGATTATTTAACCATATGCCAAAATGTTAGGTTCCACAGTCATCAATTCTGATTGGTTAAAGCTGCATAGTGCGATGGAGCATACAATTTTCAAGGGGAGCGGGATGTAGATCTTTCTGATAAACCGATGATGTGATCAATTACTTCAATTGTGGGATTTACGGTACATTCGCTCCACGATTCTGTGAATACGATTCTTTACGATGCTCACCTGTGCATGCACTTCCCTTTTCCAACCATCATCATCTTATAATGAGAGTAGAGTGTCCACCTGTGAAAGCGTCAGTCATCCTATCTATCGATCCTGCTCAGTGGACACATTTGCAGTTTGGGCTATTTTCCATTCCAACCAGTGGTCCACCACTGGATCATCAAAGGCTGTGGTATGTGCTATCCTGTGTGTGGGAAAGTGCATATAAAAGACCCCTTGCTGCTTAGCGGAAAGAGTAGCCTATGTGGCGACAGCGGGTTTCTTGCAAAGAAATATGTCAGAATGACCATATGTTTGACGTCCAATAGCCAATGATAAAATTCAATGTGCTCTAGAGGTGTCATTAAATAAAACAAGCTGTACTTTCAAATTTTCAAAACCAAAGCAATTATCTACACGTCATTCTACATATCTAACTTAGATACTGATAAGCATTTGTCGCCACATAGACGGGAATAATGAGTCAATTTAATAGAATATGTTATTGCAGAAGTCTGTGGTGTCGAGTTATGGCATGCTTGCCAAAACTAATTTGACATGCTTACACTTCAAATATCTCAAAAGTTAGCCACTTAAAATAAAGTAAGGTAGATTATAACAATCAGTTTATTATATTTATCTCGGTAAAATGACAGAAAACTCAAAACCATCGAACTTTAATTATTTTAATTAAAACATTAAAAAAGATGTTAGGAAAAGATACGACAGTAGTCATGGGTGACCCTGACAAGTCACAACTTCCACTTCTCACACCATCAATTCAATATTTTTATATTTGTTTAATGTGATGAATTTATTTACCATGCTCATAACGGAGAAGTGTGTTAACACTTGTTTTCACCACTGGGCAGCACTAGTCCAATTTGATTCAAATCTTTTTAACTTTGTTTTTTAGTAATAATTAAGGTTTTCTTGTTCATGGCACCACATGTTGAGGCTACGGAGAGCACAACTTGTAGTGTACTGCCCAGGTTTAATTCTAGAACTGCGCCATGGGTTGAGTTGGGATTTATCTGAAATTCCTTGCAGGAGGATCTATTGGGTGTCTTAGGGTACTGGTTGAGCTGAGTTGTGTGGATGGTGGTGTTATTATATCACTCTGAGTCTGACTGACAGTAACACTGCAGTGTTAGATTGAGGCAGGAGGCTCTGTGATGGCACTGCGGTGCGGTGGCTGGTCTCTCGCCACCCCTCCCTCTCCTCTCCTCCCTTCCGCTCCCCCGCCTCCCCTTTCCCCCTCCCTCCCCTCTTCTCATCCCCTCCCCATCCCATCCCTCCTCCTCCCATCCCATCCCCCCCTCCTCCCTGTCGCCCCCTGCCGCCACTACACAGCAAACCACCTGAACACACAACGCCGCAGCTGTACACGCTTATCTGGTGATGGGGCGGGGATGTTTTCCTCTAAGTAGAACTTCCTGTTAGAAGAGATTTCACCAGGATCTGTCAGACTCTAGTCAATGGATCTAGAATTTATCTAAATAAATATATATATATATATATATATATATATATATATATATATATATATATATATATATATATATATATATATATTATATATATATATATGTATTATGGGATGAGAATTTCCAACAGATCGGGAATTTCCAATCTTTTAGGTCTAACCTGTTCTCATCCCTGTTTTATTATATATGCTAATTTCCGGTCGATCTGTGGTTTCCAAACTTTTTTGGCAGTGACCTACATTTTTAGGTCTGACCTGTTCCCATCCGTGCCTTTTGTTGTTGTTTGTTATTAATGGAAATAAGGAAAATCCCTGTCGGTTGCAGTTTCTCGAGCACTGAGTACTCAGACCTGTGGTGGGGTTTATTATCTAATGACAGCCTCCGTTGTTTGCGTGTAGCCTTGGCTTTTATATGATGGTGATGCGTGCAAACATATTTGCCCGACTTGCCAATTGGTTTAGTTTGTAGACTGTGGTAGACACCAAGCCGGGCACGCTTCTATTATGTGTGTATGGGCAGATGGTGACAGTGGGACTAGGCACTGTGTGTGTAACAAGGAGTGACTGGGAGGAGGTGATGTGTGTGTAACAAGGAGTGACTGTGAGGTGCTGTGTGTGTAACAAGGAGTGACTGGGAGGAGGCGCTGTGTGTAACAAGGAGTGACTGTGAGGTGCTGTGTGTGTAACAAGGAGTGACTGGGAGGAGGCGCTGTGTGTAACAAGGAGTCACTGGGAGGAGGCGCTGTGTGTAACAAGGAGTGACTGTGAGGTGCTGTGTGTGTAACAAGGAGTCACTGGGAGGAGGACCTGTGTGTGTAACAAGGAGTGACTGGGAGGAGGTGCTGTGTGTGTAACAAGGAGTGACTGGGAGGAGGCACTGTGTGTAACAAGGAGTGACTGGGAGGAGGTGATGTGTGTGTAACAAGGAGTGACTGTGAGGTGCTGTGTGTGTAAGAAGGAGTGACTGGGAGGAGGCACTGTGTGTAGCAAGGAGTGACTGGGAGGAGGTGATGTGTGTGTAACAAGGAGTGACTGTGAGGTGCTGTGTGTGTAACAAGGATTGACTGTGAGGAGGCACTGTGTGTAACAAGGAGTGACTGGGAGGAGGTGATGTGTGTGTAACAAGGAGTGACTGTGAGGTGCTGTGTGTGTAACAAGGAGTGACTGGGAGGAGGCACTGTGTGTAACAAGGAGTCACTGGGAGGAGGCACTGTGTGTAACAAGGAGTCACTGGGAGGAGGTGATGTGTGTGTAACAAGGAGTGACTGTGAGGTGCTGTGTGTGTAACAAGGAGTCACTGGGAGGAGGCGCTGTGTGTAACAAGGAGTGACATGGAGGAGGTGATGTGTGTGTAACAAGGAGTGACTGGGAGGAGGCGCTGTGTGTAACAAGGAGTGACTGGGAGGAGGTGCTGTGTGTGTAACAAGGAGTGACTGGGAGGAGGCACTGTGTGTAACAAGGAGTGACTTGAGAGGAGGTGATGTGTGTGTAACAAGGAGTCACTGGGAGGAGGCGCTGTGTGTAACAAGGAGTGACATGGAGGAGGTGATGTGTGTGTAACAAGGAGTGACTGGGAGGAGGTGCTGTATGTGTAACAAGGAGTGACTGGGAGGAGGTGCTGTGTGTGTAACAAGGAGTGACTGGGAGGAGGCACTGTGTGTAACAAGGAGTGACTTGAGAGGAGGTGATGTGTGTGTAACAAGGAGTGACTGTGAGGAGGTGATGTATGTGTAACAAGGAGTGACTGGGAGGAGGTGATGTATGTGTAACAAGGAGTGACTGGGAGGAGGTGATGTATGTTTAACAAGGAGTGACTGTGTGTAAGAAGGAGTGACTGGGAGGAGGCACTGTGTGTAGCAAGGAGTGACTGGGAGGAGGTGATGTGTGTGTAACAAGGAGTGACTGTGAGGTGCTGTGTGTGTAACAAGGAGTGACTGGGAGGGGGCACTGTGTGAAGCAAGGAGTCACTGGGAGGAGGCGCTGGGTGTAACAAGGAGTCACTGGGAGGAGGTCCTGTGTGTGTAACAAGGGGTGACTGGGAGGAGGTGCTGTGTGTGTAACAAGGAGTGACTGTGAGGAGGCGCTGTGTGTAATAAGGAGTGACTGGGAGGAGGTGATGTGTGTGTAACAAGGAGTGACTGTGCGGTGCTATGTGTCTAACAAGGAGGTGCTGTTTGTGTGTAACAAGGAGTGACTGGGAGGAGGTGCTGTATGTGTAACAAGGAGTGACTGTGCGGTGCTATGTGTCTAACAAGGAGGTGCTGTGTGTGTGTAACAAGGAGTGACTGGGAGGAGGCGCTGTGTGTAATAAGGAGTGACTGGGAGGAGGTGATGTGTGTGTAACAAGGAGTGACTGTGCGGTGCTATGTGTCTAACATGGAGGTGCTGTCTGTGTGTAACAAGGAGTGACTGGGAGGAGGTGCTGTGTGTGTAACAAGGAGTGACTGTGCGGTGCTATGTGTCTAACAAGGAGGTGCTGTGTGTGTGTAACAAGGAGTGACTGGGAGGAGGTGATGTGTGTGTAACAAGGAGTGACTGGGAGGAGGTGATGTATGTTTAACAAGGAGTGACTGGGAGGAGGTGATGTGTGTGTAACAAGGAGTGACTGGGAGGAGGTGATGTATGTGTAACAAGGAGTGACTGGGAGGAGGTGATGTATGTGTAACAAGGAGTGACTGGGAGGAGGTGATGTGTGTGTAACAAGGAGTGACTGGGAGGAGGTGATGTATGTGTAACAAGGAGTGACTGGGAGGAGGTGATGTATGTTTAACAAGGAGTGACTGGGAGGAGGTGATGTATGTGTAACAAGGAGTGACTGGGAGGAGTTGCTGTGTGTGTGTAACTAGGAGTGACTGGGACGAGGCACTGTGTGTAGCAAAGAGTGACTGGGAGGAGGTCCTGTGTGTAACAAGGAGTGACTGGGAGGAGGCGCTGTGTGTGTGTAACTAGGAGTGACTGGGACGAGGCACTGTGTGTAGCAAAGAGTGACTGGGAGGAGGTCCTGTGTGTAACAAGGAGTGACTGGGAGGAGGCACTGTATGTGTAATAAGGAGTGACTGGGAGGAGGCACTGTGTGTAACAAGAAGTGACTGGGAGAAGGCACTGTGTGTAACAAGGAGTTGACAAGTGATTGTCACGAATTAGTAGCCATGATGTAAAACTCCAACAACCAACCAACCTGTGTGTAACAAGGAGTGACAGGGAGGAGGTGCTGTGTGTGTAATAAGGAGTGACTGGGAGGAGGCACTGTGTAACAAGGAGTGTCTGGGAGGCGCTTTGTGTGTGCGTGTGTGTATGTGTGTATAAAAAAGGGTGACTGTGTATATTGTGTGTGGTGGGATTGTGTGTGAAAGAGGTGCTATGTGTCTGTGTGTGTGTGAGATGGGGCGGGGTGAAGGAGTACTGTGGGTGTGCGTCTGTGGGGGGGGGGGGGGGGGTAACGGTACACACGGGGCCACTGACCAGGCCAGTTGGTTGGAGGTGATAAGGTTTTCCTCTCGGCTCCTCCACCCATCCCACTCCGCCACCTCCCAACAGCCAACCCCAACAACCCCACCCGAGCACCCAGCACTTCTCACCAGAAACCCATCAAGCAGCACCACCAGGCACAGTCCACAACCATCTCAGTTCAGCGTGTAACTCCTAGGGTGGTTTTGAGTTTCTAACATTTTCTGAGATAAATACATTAGGTTGATTGTTATAATGTACTGTGATAGCCCACGGTCTTCCACACTGCCACACACTCATGGAAGAACGCCAAGATTGAGTAACAGTACGCTTCAACTGGTTTATTATAAAACCTAGCCGCTCTCCGCGGCGTCAACAGTCAACTGACCAGCCCCCTCACTCATTAGGTCCCACGTCGCCTCTGTAGGTGGGTGGGGGGTGTGTGCTAGCCACACGCAGTAGAGGG
Organism: Branchipolynoe longqiensis; assembly: GCA_030323885.1. NCBI lineage: Eukaryota > Metazoa > Annelida > Polychaeta > Phyllodocida > Polynoidae > Branchipolynoe > Branchipolynoe longqiensis. Next base: position 36,574,242 of record CM059196.1, on the reverse strand, counting down.
CAGCCCAGTCGGGGCCCTCCCCGGTGGCTAGCATGCCGCCACCTAGTGCAGTTCAGTGTAACTGCGAAGGTGTATGGCGTAGTATCTGCCGCCACCACCTGGTAGTGGAGCTCATTTACAGACCACTACAGTGCCTTACTTTAGCTTGAAGTCACTTTTATTTTAAGTGGCTAACTTTTGAGATATTAAAACAAAAGTTAAGTTTGTTTTATTAAATGATGCCTCTAGAGTACATTCATTTTTGTATTATTGGCTATTGGACGTCAAACATATGGTCATTCTGACATGTTTCTTTGGAGGAAACCTGCTGCCTCCATATAGACTACTTTTTCTGATAAGCACCAAGGGGTCTTTTATATGCACTTTCCCACAGACAGGACAGCACATACCACAGCCTTTGATAAACCAGTTGTGGACCACTGGTTGGAACGGAAAATAGCCCAATCTGAAAATGGGTCCACTGAACAGGATCGATCGAATGACCGAGACCTTCACAGGTGAATACTCTACCACCTGAGCTACGTCCCGCTCTGAGAGGTATTTTAAATGTAACCATGCAAAATTAATTTTGGCATGCATGCAGTAACATGTTCTGTTCAATTGCACCAGTATTCCCTTCTGTGTGGCGACATGTTTAATAAGCGCACCAATATCTAGTTTAGATAAGTAGAATTCTTTTGTTTTTGAAAATGTTGATGTTTTCATCGGACTTTGTGGCTTTAACTCACTAACTCATCACATACCACTACCACACTTATCCCAACTCATTAGTAATAGTATTGCGGCTTATAAACTAACCATTAGAACCACCCCACGCCCTCCGACTCTAAAAGCTTATCGCGCGTCACCACCAAAAAGGAAAATCCCAAATATATTGAGAAACTTCCTGCGCAAACTCAGTCTGCTCCATCTCGGACCCTGGTGGCGGGCCACAGTACTAACTGTGGAGAACACAAATGGGAAGCAGCGACAAAGACCTATAAGTTGCGTAACACCTCCAATTTGTCATTAATTCATTTTGTCATTACTGAGAACCTAACGGCTCTGATTTGATGCCAATATTGAGAGCCTTAAGTGTTCAGCGTGAACTTGAAGTTAGGGGACGAGGGATCGGGCTGGGGTTGGGGGGTGGGTGGGGTTGGGGGTGGGTGGGGGATACATTTGAATGAGAAGACATCGACCACCAGCCACACACTGCGCAAGGGATTAAATCCTGCTCCTGTGGTCTCCGCAACCGATCCCCTTTCAGCAGTTGCAAGTCTGTTCAACAGATTAATCAAGAAAATAATGCCTGGCTCTGTGATCTACGGAAATAGTGTCGGCAAAACAACAAATGGTTGGCTGTTTTATAATTTAAACAAATTTAATTCTTTTCAAATTAATTATTCTTTGCAATCGTTTATTATGCAAGGGAAATTTCAAACCCCCAACCACCCCCCCCGCCCATAGTTGGCCCGCATGATTTCAGCACTCCTTTCCCTATCCTTGTAATGCAAAGTGCTTGGCTAGGTAGTGGTAAGTATAAATTCTTAAGTTGTTGGTTTGACTCAGCCGTGTTCCACGTACACAACGTGTCACATGGGAAGTGGGCGCTCGACTCATTCGGCCACCTCATCTGGTTGTCACTGTCCCTTTAGTTGAAGGCCTGGTTTCCAGACAAAGATGGTGCCCACCTGTCCTTATTCACCGACACACCACTTGGGGGCGTATTCATTGCAATGGCGCGGTTGCATGCTGGGAACATATTTGCACATACGTCGACAACTTTCGACTCCCAATGTTGTGCTGGGTGAAAGTCTCCTTAGTCGGTAGTGTGCACTGGCATAGAACCTAGATTAAACTCTAGAAGAGTTAATTTATTTAAGTTTTTTCCCGCACTGGCGACTGGCAATACAACGGATTTAATCTTGTTTGTTTTGTTTGTTTGAGCTTTACATCCTGGCAACATTCAATGTCAATATCAGGATGGGTACTGACTTGTGACAGTGCACACTCATTGCGGCTTCATGGTGTGTCTCACTGTGAGACCAGGCTGCCAGCACTGTGACCCGATTTCCCACTCAGTCATATTATCCTGATGCTGCACTGACCAGTCCTTGCCCTATCGTAGTAATGCCGAGCAACAGGCTAGGTAGCGACAAGTATAAATTTAGAAAGTCATTGAATTGACTCAGCTGGGAATCAAATTGACGACATTCCACCCGGGAAGCCTGTATTCTACCAATTCGGCCACTGCATCGGGTTTCTGATCTGATGCGCGAAAAGGAAGAAGGCAAGGCGGATATGGAAAAACAAGGCGTTTATTGGACGCCTCGGGAAATAAGTCATACAGAGGAGCAATCAACAAGTACAGAGAGGAGCTCATGAGGAGCAGAAAATAGGTACAAATGAAGGGGCTCATGAGGAGCAACGAGCAAGTAAATGTACAAGGGCCCTCAGGGGGCAAGTCGAGCCCGGTAGTGAGGTGGAATGAGTCTAGAGGGGGGGCCGAGGATGCCCTCCACCTAGGCTGGAAAGAGAAGAGGGTAAGAGGATTAGTTGGCTGGGTGGGGTGGAGGAAAAAGGGACGAGAGGCGAGGAGGTGAGTGGGCGGTCGGCTGACGGTGGCCGGGGGCGGCCTTATAAGCAGGGAGGCTGGAGGGCGACGGGCTGGAAGGTTAGGTGTGAAAGCAGCCGGCCCGGGGCTGAGGGGGAGGGCGAGGTTGAGCAGCGGGCGTCGGGGTGAGGGAGGCGAGAGGAGGAGAATCGGCCGGCCCTCACCCGCGGGCGGGGGGAGAGGAAGTCTCTCTCCACGCATCTACCGGCGCAATGCTTCGCATTCGACCGATGCGCGAAAAGGAAGAAGGCAAGGCGGATATGGAAAAACAAGGCGTTTATTGGACGCCTCGGGAAATAAGTCATACAGAGGAGCAATCAACAGGTACAGAGAGGAGCTCAAGAGGAGCAGAAAATAGGTACAAATGAAGGGGCTCATGAGGAGCAACGAGCAAGTAAATGTACAAGGGCCCTCAGGGGGCAAAGTCAGAGTCCAGTAGTGAGGCTGGAATGAGTCAGTGAGGGGGGCCGAGGAGCCCTCCACCAAGGCGGAGCAGAGGGCTCGAGGCGCGCCCGAGGGGGCGAGGCAGGGCACGGTGCGTGCACCACCTCAGAGGTCAGGTTCCCTGTCTGGGCGGCGAGTGTCCGGGGCCTACGTCGACAGGGAGTAGGCGGCCAAAGAGAAAGGAGGCCCGCTCCTTGGAGAGATGTGGTGAGGAGGTCCGGCGAGGGTCGAGCAGGGGGGCAGCGAAGTCCTCAGGGCTGGGTGGGGATGGGGTCGGGGTCGGGTCGGGCGGGTTGATGAAGGCGGTGTCGTGGTCGGCGGCTGCATTGTCTGGGGAGGGTTCCTCGTGAGGCTGGGCTGTGTCTGAGGCGTGAGGTGCGAGGTGATTATCCCCGGCTCTGTCTGGGCGGCGTTTCGATCGGTGGTCGCTGGGGGGTTGTCGGTGGGGTTCGCGGGGCTGTCGGCAGTGGTGAGGGTGAGGCGCCGGGGAGGGCCCCCCGGGCCGGCCGGGGGGGGCCGGCGGATCAAAAATCCGCCGAGGCGGCCGGGGTCTGGCGCTCACGGGCTTGCTTGGTTAGGCAGCCGGCCTCGCTGTGCATGGTCAGTATGCGCCGCACGTTGGCGCAGTAGGCGCACACGTGCCGGTGCCTGTCCCCCACCCCGCCGTGGGCCTCCCCGACAGGGGCCCGATCGCACGAGGCGGGCTCGCGGTTCCAGACGGGGCAGGGGGCCCCGTGAGTCTGCCTATCGTATGCGATGCGGGTGTTGACTTGGGCCCGGGGCAGGTGTGCGCCTCGGGGAGGGTCGTCGCCTCGGGGGGGTCGCTGCCGCCGGGGCGGCCTGAGGGGCGGGCAGGGTGAGGGCCTCCACCCTCCCCAGGTTGAGGGCGTCCGGGTTGTGCCACCCCTGGGGGAGTCTCCCGTCCGCGATCCATGTGAAGATCGTCTCTGAGTAGTTGCGGACGGTAGCCCAGGGGTAGATCAGGTTGTCCCTCAGCAGGGTGAGGTGGTGGTGGTGTAGGCCTCGGATGGAGTGGGTGGGGAAGTTAGGGTGGTCGATCAGGGTGAGTAGGGCGAGGCTATACTCGTCCTTAGTGGCCTCGCCCCTCCTCACTGGCTTCCTCTCGGGCCCCCTCTCCACCAGGTCTGAGGGGAAGATGTAATCTGACCGTATACCTTGCCGCCTCACAGAGTGCCGCGCCTCGGCGGAAGCCAGTATCTCCCGCACGGCGTCGGCTGCGGATGCTGGGGTGTGCTCGATCGGCTCCTCGTAGTAGGTGGGCGGAGGAGCAGGGGCGGCGAGGTGGTTATACCGCTCGTACTGGGGGTGTACCGCCCCCGGCAGGGTCTCTTGAGGTGGCGGCGGGGGCCGAGCCCCGGCTGGGGCGCGCGCCCGAGGTGCTGGGGCGCGCGCCCGAGGTGCCGGGGCGGGCGCTGTGGTGTAGGCGGGCTGGCGCCTTGGTGCAGGTGGGGGCGTCTCCGGCGAGGCTTGGGGTCCCCCCGACTCCAGGGCGTCCAGACGGGCGTCCATACGGGCGGTAGTCTGGCGCTGCTCAGTCTCGAGGCGCTGGAGGGCCTCGAGGATCGCCGTCGTGTCGGCGCCCGAGGTGCAGTCCGAGGGTGCCGAGGGGGACGCCGGGGCCCAGGAGGGTGAGGCGCCCCGCGGTGAGCCTGAGGAGGGTCCCGGCGTGGCCAGGGCGGTGGCCCGGGAGCCCTTGCGGCCCTTTCCCTTTCCTTGTCTTGGCATGCTTGGAGCGGCCTGAGGAGTTGCAGCGGTCCGAGGTGGAGTCGGCGTGGCGGAGGCCCAAATCAGGAAAAAGGGCAGAGCGGCGAGGAGGCTGGAAGGCGAGTGGCTGAGGGTGGCCGGCGGGCGGCCTTATAAGGGAGGGCTGGAGGGCGACGGCAGGTGAGGTGTGAAAGCAGCCGGCCCGGGGGAAGGCGAGGGAGAGGTGAGCAGCGGGCGTCGGGTGAGGCGAGAATGCCGCGTGACATCCGGGGCGGGGGAGGGTCTCTTCCTCTCCACGCATCAAACGCAATGCTTCGCATTACCACCAATGCAGCCTCATCCTGATATGACCTTAGATGTTGCCTGGATATAAAACTCCAGCAACCTACCATCTAATAATGCAGCCACGGTGTGAGCGTGAGCGTGTGGCCGGCTTTAAGCCGAGATTCCTTACACGCGGTATGCGGTATGCGAATGCGAATGCGAATGCGGCAAAAAATCGAAACGCCTTGAACTCAATGGACTACAACCCTTACACGCGGTATGCGAATGCGAATGCGAATGCGAATGCGAATGCGACAACTCGATCGGTCCCTGTAGCGATCGGTACGGCATGCGGCATGCGGCACCCAGGGTGTGAATAGAAACCTGAGTCTGATGTGTCCATTAGTTTAACACTAGGAGAGGCGACTGAGCATTACGGAACGGTCACGCACAAGGCTTCTGAGTGGAAACATATGGTAGTGGTGGTGATGGGGGTTCTGGTTAGTAAAAATGCTACCAGAGCCACAAAAATAGGAATACTTATCTATAATTTGGTAATTATAAAGGTAAGAACCTCCTTGTGAGGTACCAAGAGTTACATAGATATAGATGCCATATTAGGCCATATACAGTGCAGTATGGAGTATACTTGTTAATTTTTATTTTTTAAATATAGCCAGTCGTGTGCCGCATGCCGGATGCCGCATACCGCGTAGAAGGAATCTTCCCATTCGCATGCCGCATACCGCATGCCGCATGCCGCAGTCCGCATACCGCGTGTAAGGAATCTTAGCTTTACTCTACTTTAAAAGTCTTTGCGGAGATTGTATGGAGACTCGGGCCGGGCAATCCCATTAGAGGGTGCGTGAGGGTGGTGAGCAGGGCCCCGCTACCGCCCCATACATACAAATGGTCAACTTACCCGCCTCCTGGGCGCCGAATTTGTATGTAACGGCCGGGTCACATGACGTGAATGGACCAATCAGGAGGCAGACGGGCGTTGTGGTCTCAATTGGACTGGGCTCGCTAGAAGGGCCAGTGCCATGATTTAGCGGGGTGAGGTGAGGTGAGGTGAGGTGAGGCGCAGGGATGGGGGCTGTAGGCTCCACTGTAGTACACATGCTGTACTATTCATTCACAATCACAGCCTTTATAGTTTGGCAGGCGTACAAGATGTTTTCACTGGTTGGTTAGTTGTTTTATGTTCTGGCAACATTTCAGGTCATATCACGATGGGTACCGACGTGTGACAGTGCGCACTCATGGTGACATAGTGCTGCCCATTTGGGAGACAAGACCACCAGTACCATAACCTGATATCCCACTCAGTCACATTATCCTAACACCAAGCCAACCACTCCTTGCCCTCTCCTAATAATGCCGAGCACCTGGCTAGGAAGCAACAAGTATCAATTTTGTAAGTAATTGGTTTGACTGGACTGGGAATTGAACTCCTGACCTTCCACACGGGAGGCCTGCTCTCTACCGATTCACCCACCGCGTCCAGTTGTTTTCACAGTTCATCTAGTTGGACAGGCATTCGTTGTACAGGTGATTGTCACACTATCCCACCTCCTCCAAACAAACTATTAAAACACTGACATGTTGCATACCCCCACAAAATACCGAGGGCTGCTTTCTAGCACGGTTATCATAAATGAGAATCTTTTGGAATTCCGGACTTTTTATCTGCCCGGTTTTTCCGGATATGGTCAAAATTTGAGATCGTTCCGAGTTTTGCACAATTCATAAAATATTTTCCTCTTTCTTTTTTTGTCAGTCCATTCTCATCTATGGTTTTTGATATGATGGCTTTTCTTGACGGTCTGAGACCCATCTCGAAGTGGGATGGAGCTCAGATGGTAGAGTGTCCACCAGTGTCCTGCTCAGTGGACCCATTTGCAGTTTGGGCTATTTTCTGTCCCAACCAGTGGTCCACAACTGGTTCATCATGTGCTGTCCTGTCTGTAGGAAAGTGCATATAAAAGACCCCTTGCTGCATATCGGAAAGAGTAGCCTATGTGGCGGCAGCGGTTTACTCCAAAAAAATATTTCAGAATGACCACATGTTTGACGTCCAATAGCCGATGATAAAAATCAATGTGCTCTAGAAGCGTCGTTAAATAAAACAAGCTTTTTGACACCCGCCTCAATATTGATTTTATTTTCAAGGCAAACTTTAAATGTCTAGGCTATGTCAGAAAACTCAGATTTGATTGAGTTATTGCAGCAGTTCTTACCTCAGGAATACCGGAAGTTAAGCTTCAGCAGTCCTCATCTCAGACGCTGTCCCTCATCAGCGCCCCATAGTTGCACATTAGCATATATAGTACAGTTCTTGCTAGAAATCTACCTGCTTTATGTTGAATTTCTTAGCACTGCCCGCTTCATTTATGACTGTCGCCCCCTACACCCCCCAACCCTCCACCAATGGTCTGTAGACGGGGGAGGGGGGGGGGGTGTATGTATTGCGTACTCAGCAGTTAAGTAGTATATGTAAATGATAATTTGATTCAGAATGACTGTCCTCAATGGAGCTGGGTGTGAATAGATTTGAGTGTGACTGCTTTCCCCCGTCCTGATATGACCTTAGATGTAGCCATGATGTAAAACTCCAACAACCAACCATCCAACCAACCAACCAACCAACCAACCAACCAACCAATCTGTCTCCGTGATACCGGACACGGTGGCCGAATCGGTAGAGCGCATGCCTCCCGTGCGGGAGATCGGGGGTTCAATTCCCGGTTGAGTCAAACCAATGACTTACAAAATTGATAGTTGTCGCTTCCTAGCCAGGCGCTCGGCATTATTAGGTTATGGCAAGGACTGGTTAGTTCTGTGTCAGGATAATGTGACTGAGTGGGATCTCAGGTCACTGTGCTGGCGGCCTGGTTTCACAGTGGGGCAGCACTATAAAGTCGCCATGACTGCACAAGTCGGTACCAGTCCTGATATGACCTTAGATGTTGGTGGGACGTAAAATAGCAACAACAAACAAACCAACAAACATCGCACTGTCCCAAGTCGGTACCTGTCCTGATATGACCTTAGATTTTGCCAGGACGTAAAACTTCAACAACCAACCAACTACTGGCGAGACCTTCTGTGCTTCCTAGAGGGTTAGAATGTGATCTGTTTGACTAATATTTCATCATTATTCCATCCGAAAATAGAATCGATCGCATGACTACGCCAAATTTGGGGTGGGGGTTTATGCAAAGTATCTCCATGTAGCTTGTGTAGTTAATATTTAGGAAATTTTCTATTTTCTCATTAAAATTTATATGTGCAATTAATTTCTGTACGCATGTGTTTGCATAAATTTGCGTATCTTCTTTGGGGAGTAGACGGGTGAATATTTTCGGAGGGGGGAACAATATATATATATATATATCCATAATTTATGTTTGTGAAAGGGGACACTGGGCATGTGGTATCGGGGATATTGCGTTGGGCGTGGCGGGTGTGTGTGGGGGAGGGGGATGGTGGTGCTCCGCTGATATGGTCCACCAGTGAGTTATGCCCTACTTGTTGTGGTGGACCTGTGGTATACCCGGGGTCCTGGTGCCACAACGCATACATAGTATTGTACACGTCGTGCAGTGCCGTCTTCACCCTCCACGAAGCGCCAGGATCGCTGTCTTAGCGCCGATAATAGGTGGTTTGGGAGGGTGCTATCCTCTACAGTCCAGCGGTGGGTTATGCCCTACTTGTTGTGGTGGACCTGTGGTATACCCGGGGTCCTGGTGCCACAACGCATACATAGTATTGTACACGTCGTGCAGTGCCGTCTTCACCCTCCACGAAGCGCCAGGATCGCTGTCTTAGCGCCGATAATAGGTGGTTTGGGAGGGGAGGGTCTATCCCCCACCACACAACCCCCACACCAAAACCACCCCACCCACAACCAACCCACAAAACACCCCACACCACACCAACCCCACACCAAAACACCCACCCCCCCCCACAACCAACCCTAGCGCCGATAATAGTGTTTGGGAGGGGTGCTATCCTCTACAGTCCAGCGGTGGGTTATGCCCTACTTGTTGTGGTGGACCTGTGGTATACCCGGGGTCCTGGTGCCACAACGCATACATAGTATTGTACACGTCGTGCAGTGCCGTCTTCACCCTCCACGAACCGCTAGGATCGCTGTCTTAGCGCCGATAATAGGTGGTTTGGGAGGGGGGGGGTACTATCCTCTATAGTCCAGCGGTGGGTTATGCCCTACTTGTTGTGGTGGACCTGTGGTATACCCGGGGTCCTGGTGCCACAATGCATTCATAGTATTGTACACCTCGTGCAGTGCCGTCTTCACCCTCCACGCACCGCCAGGATCGCTGTCTTAGCACCGATAATAGGTGTTTGCGGGGGGGGGAGGGTGCTATCCTGTATAGTTCAGCGGTGGGTTATGTCCTACTTGTTGTGGTGGACCTGTGGTATACCCGGGGTCCTGGTGCCACAATGCATACATATTATTGTACACGTCGTGCAGCACCGTCCTCACCCCACACACACACCGCCAGGATCGCTGTCTTAGCGCCGATAATAAGTGGTTTGGGTGGGGGGGGGGGGTGCTCTCTTCTATCGTCCAGCGGTGGGTTATGTCCTACTTGTTGTGGTGGGCCTGTGGTATACCCAGCCTCCTGGTGCCACAATGCATTCATATTATTGTACACGTCATGCAGCACCGTCCTCACCCCACACACACACCCCCATACGCCGCCAGGATCGCTGTCTTAGAGCCGATAATACGAGCTTTTACCAGCCGTGTGCGTCTCTGTGTGGCGTAATGTACGGATCATGCCCGCCAGACACCTGTCGACTGAGGTGATTAGCCACCACCTGGTGGCCGGACTGGCATAGGCAGACAGGCCCGCCACCTAGTGACGGGATGGCCGAATCAGTTTAGCGTCCGTCTCCCCATTTTGGTAGATCGTGGGATTTGAACCCACGGGTTTGAACCCTGGTCGAGTCAAAGCAATGACCTAAAAATTGCTATTTGTCACTTCCTGGCCAGGCGCTCGGCATTATTAGGATAGGGCAAGGAATGAATGGCTGAGTGTCCGGATAATGTGACTGAGTGGGTTATTAGGTCATGGGGCTGGCGGTCTGATCTTCCAGTGGGGCAACACTATAAATTCTCCATGAGTGCGCTCTGTCACAAATCAGTATCCGTCCTGATATGACCTAAGATGTTGCCAGAACTTAAAACTCCAATAACCAACCTAGGGGCGTCCACGTGTGCCCGAGAAAAGGGTAGCTAGCATGTTGTGAAACTGACCCACTTTTTATTTATTTATTTATTTATTTATTCATTTTTATCCGGTCGAAAGTATCTCCTGTATTTACACATAAAAATATCGCCACACTGTTCATAGTAGGCATACCAAATAACTTGTTTGTGTAGTTTTGGGATTATTGTTGTTGTAGTTTTGGGATTATTTTTAAGGTAGTTTTGGGATTATTTTTAAGGTAGTTTGGGGATAAAGTTTGTTGTAGTTTGGGGATTATTTTTGTTGTACTTCGGGGATCAATTTTGTTGTGGTTTTGGGGATTGTTTTGTTGTATTTTGGGGATTGTTTTTGTTGTAGTTTGGCCATCATTTTTGTTGTTGTCGGTGGTGAATCATGTGATATAGTATGGTTGATGATAGATAAAAGATTTACCCGGTACTTGTAGCACGGGTGAACGACAACATAGTGTAAATATGGGCTAAAATAGCTTTAGTATGTGACAGTGACTAGAAACTGTGGTTCCAGGATCAAATGGATACATATATTGGCACAGATTTGGTGACATGGGAGAGAATGGAAAAAGACAAGATGGCGGCCATAGAACGCCATTGATTTCAATTTTAAATCGTATTAAACTAGCTATTTTATTATATTTTTCAACTCAAAGGTATTGGGTAAATATGAAGACATCTACAAAGAATAAATGTTGCTTCTTAGATTGTGAAATTAGGCTCTCATTTCATTAACCCGCTATTCGACCAGTTTTATATAGGGTTGGTATTCACCTGTGTACTGCGAGTACCAGGTGAATCCTTTATCTAGGTTGATGATGGTTACAGCTGCACGCACTGCCAGCTAAAAAGTTGCTACAAATTTGTAAACGGAAGTTGATAAACTCCATCGGCAAGAAGAGGCTAATCGAGGCCTTGTTGTGAAGAACTTGTTCGTTTGTTTCAGTTTCATGTCCTGGTAACATTTAGGGTCATCTCAGGACGGATACCAACTTGTGACAGTGCGCACTTATGGCGACTTTATAGTGCTGCCCCACTGAGAGACCAGCCTATTTGTACCATGACCCAATTCCCCACTCGGTTACAATATCCTGATACAGAGCTAACCAGTCCTTACCATGTCCTAGTAATGTCGAGTGCTGGGCTAGTTTAGAAACAAGTATGAATTTTGTATATCATTTGACTCCAGACCTTCCGTACGGGAAGCCTATACTCTACCGATTTGGCAGCCTCGTCCGATTGTGAAGAACTAGCACAAGTGAAGTAGTAAAGCTATGCAGCTCACTATGTTGATTGAAACTGTCTAGACACTCTAAGCATCTAGCCACTGCTACAGGAATAGATCAGCTGGCAGTTCAGTCTTCGTGGAAATGTTCTGAATAGCTGCTGATTGGAATTACCTTCTAACTGTTGCACAACGGCTTATTGTGGATTAATGTCGTCCATTACTGTTTAACATTGGGTTCCTTGGGGATCGATCCTGCTCAGTAGACCCATTTGCAGTTTGGGCTATTTTCCATTCCAACCAGTGGTCTACAACTGGTTCATCAAAGGCTGTGGTATGTGCTGTCCTGTCTGTGGGAAAGTGTATATAAAAGACCCCTTGCTACTTATCAGAAAGAGCAGCCTATGTGGTGGCAGCAGGTTTCCTCCAAAGAAATATGTCAGAATGACCATACGTTTGACGTCCTATAGCCGATGATAAAAATCAATATGCTCTAGATGTATCGTTAAATAAAACAAGCTTTCTTTTTTTGGGTTCCTTTGATTTGATCAAGTGAATTAATCTGATGGTAGATTATAGTCAGGTCCCTCACCCATCGTAATTTTTTAGCTGGCTATCTAATGATTGGTTCTGGCTATCTAGTTATTGGTTTGAGCAACAATACGTTCTGGCAACATCTAAGGTCATATCAGGACGGGTATCGACTTGTGATAGTGCAAACTCATTGCAACTTTATAGTGCTGCCCCACTTGGTGACCGGGCCGGCAGCACCATTCAGGTCAGACCAAAAATTGTCACCTATTCTGATTTCCCCCCAATGGTGGTCAGAATGGGAATTAAATCACGCCTGAAACCGTTGCCTAATGGCCGGTACACACCTACCATTTACGATTCGCGCACTAAAACTCCCGATCCGCTTAAAACTGAAAACGGGCCGATTCATTTTTCGAATCGCGAATCCCAATCGTAAGGCTAGCGCACACCTACCGTTTTAGCCCTAAAAAGTCGCGAATCGCAATCGGTAGGTGTGCTAGGGGAGTGCACACCTCACGACTTTTGGGCAGTTTTAGATCGTATACGCTAGGTGGGTGCGGAAAAACGTTCGTAAACGGTAGGTGTGTACCGGCCATAAGCCATTTGGGTTTGATGGCCATTGTCCTTTGACAAGCTCCAGCAAGTCGGTCTATAGGTGGGGGGGGCAAGTTGGTTCTTTACACTAATACTAATAGTGTCCCGCTTATGGCCCTGTCACACTATGACGTAACGACGTCGGCGTATGGAGAACGTGAATAACGTTGAACTTCTCGGCGTAGTATGCAAATTTGGGCACAAGTTGAACATGGATGCAGCGTAGTTGACGAGAGCGTAACGTCGGTAAAGCGTAGTGATACCGTCATTCAACGAGAGAGGACAACTTCATTATGTTCACGAAACATTATGAACGTTATTCCATCGCCAGAACTACGTTACGTGATGGCAAAACGTTGAACGTACGTTGAATGTACGTTCTCCTGACGTTATCCTGACGTTCCCATTATGCCACGTGGACGTTTCCACGGGGTTTAATGTGGGTCAACGTAATGCAACGTACGGCAACGTAGTTGAAAGTAGTGACTAACGTTTTAATAACGTCTGTTTAACATCATTGACGTTCGCCGAACGTGTACAGAACCTACGGCGAACGTAAACCCTTACGTTCGAGGTACGAACGTCCAAAACCTTGACGTAACACGACGTAACGTGATGTAGCTCGACGTCAGTCTAACGTCATTCTGATGTCATCATAACGTAATCCAACGTACGTCAACGTAATGACGAAAAATCACCACGTCAGGCTTACGTTGGCTCGTTACATCGTAGTGTGACAGGGGTATTAGGAACCTCAAAACTCACTAGCTTTGACAGGTAGTCACGTGATTAGTTAATGTTGCAATGGTGTATTGGACTTTACTTCAACTGGTGTGCATGCACAAATTACTTGTCATGTTCTCAATTTAAATCTATCCCATGTTAGCCAAGTTTGCGTCCATAGGTAATTCACAAGTACTCCAAAGTAAGGTATTAAAAGAAATTCAAGGCCGAAGGATGGCCGCAACAGAAATAGTCGACTGTATGAAAGTAAGGGAAGTTTTCTGATGAGTTGCATAGTCCGATGAAAGCATCAAATTTTCAAAACCAAAACAATCATCTAGAATTGATCCTACATCGCTAACTTAGATACTGATGCACTTAATAAGCATTTGTTGCCACTTAGAAGGGAATACTGTGTCAATTTAATAGAACCTGATATTTCAGAAGCCTGTGGTGTCAGAGTTTAAGCATACTTGCCAAAACTAATTTGACATGTTTGCACTTCAAATATCTATAGATTTAGCCATTTCAAATCAAATTTACTTCAATCTAAAGCAAGGTAGATTATGACAAACCAAATGTGATCGCTCCAATGGCTGGAAGACAAATGCCTCGGCGCTGACAAAATATGTATTCAGATGAATGAAATATTTACAACAACAAAAGTTGATATGGTCTTTAGGCTGATCAGATAGTACCTGCATATTTCAGAATGACCATATGTTTGACGACCATCTATATTATGGGATGTTAAAGGCAAACAGACATTAGTTGTATAATAATGTATAAATATGGTCTTTAGGCTGGTCATAGGGTGGGCGTTGTACATGCCAGGTTCCGGTGGCACACATTCAGCCAGTAAACAGTTGTATAGTACGTAGGTATGGGAGGTGCTCTCATAGTAATGAGATTGGGCAAGTCCCGGGAGAACGATCCCTACAGCAGGGCTGGATTTACTATCAGATCACCATTCTTGTTGACAAGAAATCTAGGCAAGAATCATATGTTTTTCCTCCTCAGATGATACTCTCTCCCCCCCACACCCCCTTCCCCACACACACACTTTGATGCTCCTTAAAATGTTACTTTTCCCCACCCACCCATTGTATCCCTGCGACCAATTGAAAGCACTGATGTAATGATCGAAGCAGTTTCTAGGCTGTGTTGTAAATGCTCTTCAGAGACTTTCTGGTAAAATAGCCCCCCCCCCCCCCCCACCTAAAAGATCCTCTAGGGTATACTCTAGATTCAAGCCGGTATTTTGCCGAAAATAGGAGACGCACCATCCCTACCGCCATGACTGCCAATCAGCCCCACATCTGTGATTAAAATGAAGAAAAATGAAGCGATGCTTCATCCTTTCGGTTTTCTCCTCAAATCCACAAACCAATAACCAAGAGCGAATTGGTTTGAAAAGAAAGTATGGATGAGGACGCGTTCATTTGGGTATTTGGTTATTTCTTTATGTGTCGCTGGGAAATCCACACATCACACGTGCAGCCAATATTATGTGGGTACCATAGATACACTTTGTAGCCAGTCTATTTATGCTTGATTAGTTGGTTGTGGAAGTTTTATATCCTTGCAACATCTAAGGTCATATCAGGATGAGTACTGACTTGTGACAGTGTGCACTCATGGCGACATTATAGTGCTGCCCCATTGGGAGACCAGGCCACCAGCACCAAAACTGGATATCCCACTCAGTCACTTTATCCTAACACTAAGCCAACCAGTCCTGCTGAGTGCCTGCCTAGGAAGCGACAAGTATTAATTTTTAAGTCATTGATTTGACTCAACCAGGGTTCGAAGCCATGGTTTCGAATCCTATGATTACCAAAAAGGGAGCGGACGCTCAACTCATTCAGCCATCCCGTCTGGTCTTATTTCTGGTTGGTGTTAGTGTTCATTAGTGTTCATTAAATGTGCCTTAAACAATGACAGCTCAGTTGAGTATACTATATATTGTATTATATTCAATATATTCTGTTCACTCTTCTTTTTCTCTCTTTTCTTTTAAGCATCTCATTGTGATGTATATCATTGGCCACACCTGTGCATATGAGCCTGTCTCAAAAGGTGATAACTCTTTTTTTTTTGTCCATTGTAATGATTGACACAAAACAGCACAGAAACGGTTACACTGAAAACACAAATGACATTTGCTTCAAATCAATATGTATTCTATTGGGATTATGAAACACCATGTAAAAAACAAATCAGTTTATCCTGAGCAAATGCATAAGCAAATAGCATGTTGGTCGTTACAATGGACAAAGATTTGTCCCATATTGCTTAGCACCTTTTGAGACAGTCTCATATATTAGACTGAATTCACATGCCACTATATTGCTGTTAGCATATGTGAAAGCCCATTATAACACAATCATTGCGGTCCATGCACCGTCATTGCAAAAACAGTGGGGTCGCGTTAAATTGAGGTTCAGTTTACTGAATTAATTACCCTTTGAATAAAAAAATGCCTGGGTTGGTTCAATGAATCATTGCGGTATATCTGAATTCACGTTAAATTGGCGCACATTATTATGGGGTTTCACTGTACTGCCATATAATTGTCATGAAACAATGTCACCTGTTATGCAATAAATACAAAAGAGAAGGGGTAAAAAGCGAATTTTTGGGTGGGGGATGGGCAGAGCAGGGGGTTGTCTTCCTCTGTACTTTCTTGTGACTTATCGAATCATTATTTCACTGAGCTCACCCTTACACACTATGCCCCAATGTCATACTATATTGTCATTGTTCAGCGTTGGAAGCCCATCATCGAATAAAATAATAAAATAACCATAAAAATACCCCACTCCCAATATATATATGTAGAAATATATATGAAGAGTTCAGGCTCAAAATCATGTAAACGCCAATCCAAAAATTGAGTTTAAGTCAAAGATATTTTACCTGAAAATAAGTTTAAAGCTCAGTAATTCCACTTTCCATATGATCACATGGTTATGGAGCAATACACAAAACAGTAGGAATATATACTGTTTGAAGGTTTGATTCCAATGTTTCTCTCCATTTTTGGATTGGCGTTTACGTGGTTTTGCACCTGAACTCTTCAAATGCTCTCTCCATGCCACTATACCAAAAGAGAAAACTTGGTGATCTCTCAAATCTGAATTTGTATCTAGAAGTAAATAACAAAGATGAATTAGGGAATTCAATTAAATCGCCCTACAGGGAGTCAATGAGACTTGTCCTGACCTCCGATCGATTATTATATTTTCCATTCCAACCAGTGGTCCACAACTGGTTCATCAAAGGCTGTGGTATGTGCTGTCCTGTCTGTGGGAAAGTGCATATAAAAGACCCCTTGCTGCGTATCAGTTAGAGTAGCCTATGTGGCTGCAGCTGGTTTCCTCCAAAGAAATATTTCAGAATGACCATATGTTTGACGACCAATAGCCGATGATGAAAATCAATACGTTCTAGTGGCGTTGTTAAATATTTAAAAAAACTTTCCTTTTTTTGTCCTGACCAGTCTCTGTTAAAAATAAATTCAAAATTAGTGAGAATGTTGAATCTGTTCTCAAAGCATTGTTTCCCCAACCAATGAATCTAATGACCATCGCCAATCAGATTGCACATGGTAAAATTAGCACAGTCGACACTCTCTGATTAAACTCTGATACCAGGGTTTAATACACTTGACCTAATTCCTATCTTAACCAACATTACAGTCACCGACCATGCTTACCAATCCGTTATGTACATTAACTGGTTAGAAATAAGTGCTAAGATACCTAATGTATAATTATCTAATAAGGTTTATATTGACTATGTATACTACATGTTCCATATTGCTCATTCTTTGTCACATATCACCCTATTTTTTCCTAGCTTGTGAATATCCTTGATAGTAAGACTAAGAGGCATGCAAATGGTGACTTATAATTAAAGTTCTTGTTGTTTGTTGTGGTTTTCCCTCCTAGCTACATCTATGGTCATAATCAAGACGGGTCCCGACTTGTGACAGTGTGCCGTCATGGCAACTTTATAGTGCTGCCTGACTGGGGATCAGGCTGCCAGCACCATGACCCAATATCCCACTCAGTCACATTATCCTAATACTGAGCTAACCAGTCCTTGCCCTGTCCTCGTAATGCCGAGTGCCAGGCTAGGGAGTGACAAGTATCAATTTTATACGTCATTGGTTTGACTCAGCG
Organism: Branchipolynoe longqiensis; assembly: GCA_030323885.1. Taxonomy (NCBI): domain Eukaryota; kingdom Metazoa; phylum Annelida; class Polychaeta; order Phyllodocida; family Polynoidae; genus Branchipolynoe; species Branchipolynoe longqiensis. The sequence continues at coordinate 36,556,699 of CM059196.1, read as the reverse complement.
GGAAAGGGTGGAGGCATAGAGGAGCTCACGCTGAAAGAAAAGTCTAGAACTTCACCAAGTATGACCAGAATCGATGCACACACATACATACACACACATACACACAGACACACATAGACATGCACACATACACACACATACATACATGCACACACACACACACACAATCACACACCTCAAAGATTGTGGCTTCAAACCGTGAATATTAAGGTGGGTTATTTCCCAGCAGGGAAAGTAAATCCTTCATGTTACTAATGGCGAAGATTGGTATTGGTTGTTAGTTTCTAATGTGGAGCCTATTGCGTAATATTGCACCTGGCCCGCCCGCCTGCATGGCCGAATCCATGTTAATGAACACTCACAAAAATTGTCCGCCAGCCGAGTGGAGTGCTGTAATGATGCCTCCTGGTAGTGAGCCAATGGGGTGTTTTACTAACTAACACCTGCACTCCTAAAATTCTCACAGGATGTGGTGGCCGAATCGGTAGAGCACAGGCCTCTCATGCGGAAAGTCGCGAGTTAAATATATTCCCGATCGAGTCAAACCAATGACTTACAAAATTGATACTTGTCCCTTCCTAGCCAGGCGCTTGGCATTATTAGGACTGGTTAGCTCACTGTCAGGATAATGTGACTCCCAGTCAGGCAGCACTATAAAGTGGCCATGAGTGTGCACTGTCACAAGTCGGTACCCATTCTGATATGACCTTAGATGTTGCCAGGATGTAAAATTCCAACAACCAACCAACCAACATGTGGCTGAATCGGTAGAGCATGGGCCTCGCGTGTGGGAGATCGGCAGTTCGATTCCCAGTCGAGCCAAACCAATGACATATAAAATTGATACTTGTCGGTTCCTAGCCTGGCGTTTGGCATTAATAGGATAGGGAAAGCACTGGTTAGCTCAGTGTCTGGATAATGTGACTGAGTGGGATATCAGGTCATGGTACCAGTGGCCTGGTTTTCCAGTGGGACAGCACTATAAAGTCACCATGAGTGCACACTGTCACAAGTCGGTACCCATCCTGATATGATCTTAGATGTTGCCATGGCGTAAAAGTGCAACAACCAACCAACCAACCAACCAACTAAAATTCCTCAGATTAAAGTATCAAATCCTCACACCGGGGAGGCAAGCAGCTGTGTGAACTCAGCTCCGGGTGAATTGCCTCTGCACACGCTCTGTTTAGCCTGATGTTTTTGATTAGATGGACAGATCAGAATGTGATCTAATTTGGCTAATAATAACCACTGAGAAGTTCATGGCTCTTATTTTGGCTAAAATTGTGGCAAAAATGTTGATGAAACTGATTGCTGTAATGTTCTGAGAGAGTAACATTCTGGCAGTAAGAATAGACACCCCACGACATTTAGGATTTTATTGAACATTTAGTATGGTCATGATTTTTTTTAAATACAGCAAGCTTGCAGAGATGCGACTTAGTTCTAGGAGTCATGACTTGGTGGTCCGCACCAAATATGGTGGTAGAATTAGTAGAGTGCAGGCTTCCCATGCAGAAGGTTGGGAGTTCAAATCCAATCCGAGTCAAAGCGATGACTTATCAAATTGATACGTGTCACTACCTAGCCTGGCATTCTGCATTAATAGGATAGGACATGGACTGGTCAGCACAGTAATAGTATTAGTGTGTGGGATATCGGGTCAGAGTTGTGTTTTTAGCTTATTTATTTTGTTTTACGGCAGAGGAAAGTCGGTAACCTTGAAATACAGATGATGGATTAACACAACATATAGCGAAAGGTGGATTTTGGACTGTTTGCAATCTACAAACACAAGAAGCAAGAAAACCAAAATTATGACTAAAACTAAATTCCAAAGATTTGAATCAAATTGGACTACTGCTGCCCAGCAGTGAAAACAAGTATTAACACACTTATCCGTTATGAGCAGGGTATAAATTCATCACACAGAAAGAAAAAAAAAGGGGGAAAAAAAGAAAAGAAAAGGGAAAAAAGGGGGGGGGGGGAAAGGGAAAAAAGAAGAAAAAAAAGTTTCCTATCAAAGTGTAGTAAATTGCAATACAAGCCCAACCACTCATGGACTCTTCATATATCATCAACCAGACGGGATGGCCGAATGAGTTAGAGCGTCCGTCTCCCGTGTTGGTAAACCATGGGATAATGGGTTAGAACCCTGGTCGAGTCAAACCAATGACTTAAAAATCAATACTTGTCACTTCCTAGCCTTGCGCTCGGCATTATTAGGATAGGGCACAGACTGGTTGGCTCAGTGTCAGGATAATGTGACTGAGTGGGATATCAGGTCATGGTGCTGGTGTCCTTTTCTCCCAGTGGGACAGCATTATAAAGTCACCATGAGTGCGCACTGTCACAAGTCGGTACCCGTCCTGATATGATCTTAGATGTTGCTAGGACATAAAACAACAAACAAAACAAATATATCATCAGAGAACTGTGTTACGCTGCAAACCAATAGTCGTGTCACTTCTTATACACTTTTATTGGAGATTATTTGGGAAGTCATTTATAATTGAGTGGGCCGTTCAAATTCTCCAAATCAATGCCTGAGAATTAGGGATATATATCTTCTCTGAATATGTGTATGCCATACCAGACTTTTTGTTTAATGCCTCGAAATGCAAGAAATTGTCAAATTATACCTAAATCTAGTAAGTGTCAACCTGTGCAGCAGTATCAAAAGTATGGAAGTTTCAAACCCAAAAACCCACCACTGCTACCGATAAAGAAAAAGGGGCATCGTTTGATGAGGGTCTTCTGTGATAAATAACTTAGAAAAATGGCTGTGCCTGCCTCTCATCAGATTTTTACAAACATTCAGTTTCACAAGGGCCTGATTGGTGTGATTGCCATCTCTTGGTTTTGCCCTCAGCGCTTGCTGATCCAGTCCTATCTGGTATCACCTTAACCTGACACCCGGTCCTGGTAACAGGACTCATCTGATTTTATCCGGCGACCGACTGATGATCCGGGCCATAAACCGAATTGTTGCGAATTGATGAGGTGTTACGCAGTTGTTTCCTAAAATGGATTCTTGAGATATATCACCTGTGATTGGGAAAATTCTGTATTTTTCCCGACTTTGGTGTGGGTGTTTAGTTATGTGTTATCAGCACTGCTTGGGCAATTACTAAAAGGTCTTTGTATCATATAAAAGACACATTCTCTATGCTGAGAGCCTTGCGCATTGACCGAATCGGTAGAGCGCTGGCCTCTCGTGCAGGAGATCGGGGCGTGCAATTCCCGGTCGAGTCAAGCCAATGACTTACAAAATTGATACTTGTCACTTCCTAACTGGGCGCTCAGCATTAATAGGATAGGGCAAGGACTGGTTATTGTTGGTGGCCTGATTTCCTAGTGGGGCAGCACTATAAAGTCACGATGAGTGCGCACTGTCAGTGTCACAACTCGGTACCCGTAGATATTGCCAGGATATAAAAGTCCCAACATACTAATTTATGTTTATATTTTGATTGCTTGATTCTATGACACTTACTTATGTGACATTTGTTCAGTGGTGATTGCAACTCGTTACAATCTCAGAAGGTTTTCGCAATTCTGATGCAATCTACCATAAGAGAAGGCTGCAGCCAAGTAATGTTGGATTGCTGCAGGTGGCCAGACATTGCAATAGTGATCACATCTCAGCATAGATTTGGTTGTTTTTAATTGCTAAGTCACATTCATTATTTCTAATAATACTATCAATAATGTTCACCAGGTGATGTTTGTTGTGTATGGATCTATGTCTTATGTATGTATGTATGTATGTATGTATGTATGTATGTATGTATGTATGTATGTATGTATGTATGTATGTATGTATGTATGTATGTATGTATGTATATATGTATGTATGTATGTATATAAATATATGATGTATGACGCATTACACGAGTACAAATGCAAGCGGAACATGTTCTCTATATATTATTCCTCCCTGGCGCATTGATGGAGTCGGGGTAATTGGTGAGTGGGCCCTCTCGCGCCACACACACTGGAGGACCCCCCACACACACACACAAATAGCTGTTTAATTGCACCATTTCCATTAATTTGTACACATTCCACTCTACTTAACAACTCAACTTAACAGGGTTTATAGACATATATTACTTACATATGAAGAATCTATTAACAAAACTACAGTCACTGTCAGTGCTCACCACGTGGGCAGTGTTTATATACCGCCACGTGTGCCCCGCCCCTCACACCACGTGGTCTATCAAGTGTAGTACCAAATGTCACCCACCTGTAGACCGGAAGGTGTGCGCGCATCCGCCGGCTGTTTGCTCTACAGGTGGTTCCGGTTCCGCTCAGTGTCGCGTGGCTCGGTGGCTGAGTGGCTCCCCCTGCCGCCTGTGATGGTGCCTCGTTGTTGGCCGCCTTCCTTGTGGTTGCGCGTCAGGCTGTCCCAGGGCACACGACCCCTCCCGCCGGCGCTAACAGCGTCACTGATGGGCGTCATCGGCTGCCGAACGGGCCCCGACCGGGACGCCCGATCCACCATCGCCCCGCCCCCTCCCTCCCGTCTTCCCGCCCACTGTCCCCCACCCCACCCTCCCGGCTTCCCGCCCGCCGTCCCCCGCCCCCTCCCCCCGGCTACCCGCCCACTGTCCCCCGCCCGCGATCTCCCGCCCCTCCCTCCCGGCTTCCCGCCCGTTGTCCGCCGCCCCCTCCCTCCCGGCTTCCCGCCCACTGTCCCCCGCCCCTCCCTCCCGCCTTCCAGCCCGCTCTCCCAGCCCGCCCTCCAACCCGCCGTCCCCCACGACCCGCCTTTCCACCCGCTGATCACACCCACCGCCTTCCTACTCGTTTTTCACCGCCACCCCTCCCATTCCACTCCACTGTTCCCTGCCCCATTCCCACCCACCTTTCCACCACCCGCTGTTCCCGCCCCTCTCACCCCCTCCTCTGCCCCCCCCGCTACCCCCTCCCCCACCTTCCCACCCACTGCTCGCCGTCCCTTCCCACCTTCCCCGCCTTCCCACCCACTATTCCCCACCTTCCCATCCGTTGCTCGCCTTCCGCTGGCAAACCCGGCCTGCCGCCTTCTTCCCCGCCCTCCTCCCACCGCGCCCTCCTCCCAGCCGCCGTCCCGCGGCACGCCCGCCGCCCGCCGCACAGCTTCCCGCCTCCCCGCCTCCCGCCTCCCCGCCTCCCCGCCTCCCCGCCTCCCCGCCTCCCTCCCCTCACCCGGGACATGGAATCGGCGGTGCCGCTACCGCCACCACAGTCATAGACCTGCCCAAGCCTTTGCGATGCTTTTTTTTTTTTACAAAGACATATTATTTTGATGCAACATTTAACAAAAAACCCAAAGGTGCAATTAAGCTGACCGGGACGAATGTTGTGGGAAAACACAAGGCTTTGCACCTACTTATTTAATGATTAGTGTACGAACATTAAGGTGATGGCTTAACAAATAAAGATCTAAATTCATTTGATCTCAAACAGGTAAGCGAACAATGTTCCTGACACTCTTAAATTCCTTTCAGACTTTTACTTCCTGGCAACATCTAAGGTCATATGAGAATGGGTGCTGACTTGTGACAGTGCGCACTCATGGCAAATTTATAGTGCCGCCCCACTGGGAAATCTGGCCACTGGCACCATGACCCAATATCCCACTGTCACCTTATCCTGACACATTATCCTGACAGTCCTTGCCATATCCTATTAATGCCAAGCACCAGGCTAGGAAATGACAAGTATAAATTTTTACGTAATTGGTTTCACTCAACCACAGTTCGAACCCATGGTTTCGAATCCCAACATCTATCAAAACGGGAGACGGACGCTCAACTCATTTGGCCATCCCGTCTGGTCCATGCCAGTGGAAAAATTCCTGGTTCAATGTGAATATGCGCAATGACTGTTCACATATTAGTTGCCCAGACACTCGGTACCAGCTAATTTCCAGTGACACTGCGGTGCTGCTCTGAAGATATCTTATGCTTGAACTAACCAGACGCAGTTGCCCAATCTGTAGAGTGCAGGCTTCCTGTGCTGAAGGTCCTAAGTTAAAATCCCAACTGAGTCAAACCAATGACTTATCAAATTTATACTTGTCGCTACCTAACGTGGTGCTCGGCATTAATAGGATAGGACAGGGAGTGGTTAGCACAGTATCGGGATAATGTGACTGTGGGATATCAGGTCATGGTACTGGTGACCTGGTCTCCCAGTAGGGAAGCACTATAAAATCAACATGAGTACACACTGTCACAAGTCGTTACCCGTCCTGATAATACAACAACAACCAAACCAAACGAACGATGTGCTGAACTGAATTGTCAGAAGTTGTCGGTGGGTAAACATTGTGGGAGGGGCTTGAGTTTGTCTATGCGGTGGGAAAAGCGGAGTATTGACAGCTAGGGGCGTGGCGGTTGACAAGAGAAGTGGAGAGGGGAGGGGCTAGAAATAAAAACCTGAAGTGATTATCTTAGTTAAAAGTAAAGCGATTTCTGCGCCGACACGGTCCCTGCTTTGTAGTTTATGTTTATGTATTTGGTGAAGGTGTCATGGTATATCACGTGACACATGTTAATCGGTGAATGTCTTATTTTAATTTTAAAATAGATTATAAACAAACTTCCTTTATTAATGTTACTTTTAAGTTAAGTTCTTACACAAAGAAAGGATATCGTATCAGGTAAAGTGGTTCGATGCCTGTTGGTAGTTGCAAGGATGAATTGAGCGATAATCAGGGTTGGCACACAACATACTCGACGAGGGGTGAGTGACAGTGGGGTGGGGCGGGGACGGGTGAAAGGGTGAGAATCTGGAACTGTTCGTCAGACTCCTTGTTTAAGTTCCCTCAGTAGACATGCCATGCTTCTGGCTTCTGGCTTCTGGCTTCTGACGGCCAGCCATTGTTGGTGCGATTGTTGCATGTGGTATCGGTTACTTCCAACACTATCAGGCGTGGCAGATATTGGGTCCTGTTACCCAGATCTCATGTGCCCATAAACCTCCGAAAATCTCTGCTCACAATGACACTCTAGCGGGATACTCAGCTGCACCACCGTCCTACTGCCCATCTCCTGTATACTGCCCCGCTCCTTTCTGTCGCTTCCCTGTACTGCCCCATCCTGAAACCATACCACCCAATGCAAGCGGATCAACGTGCTGCACCAAACAGCTAACTAGGCTCAACAGCACAACCTGCCTGAACAGCCCTACTGTCCCGCCCCACCCTGACACCCTGACACCAAACCGGACTGCCCCTCCCTGACACCATACCACCCAATGCCCAACAGCACACCCTGCCTTCACCACCCCACTGTACCACACAACCCTGATCCCCTACTGCTCAACGCAACTAGATCGGCCTGCTGCACCAAACTGTACTGCCCATCCCTGACACCCTACGACCCAATGCCCAACAGCACACCCTGCCTTCACCACCCCACTGTACCACACAACCCTGATCCCCTACTGCTCAACGCAACTAGATCGGCCTGCTGCACCAAACTGTACTGCCCATCCCTGACACCCTACGACCCAATGCCCAACAGCACACCCTGCCTTCACCACCCCACTGTACCACACAACCCTGATCCCCTACTGCTCAACGCAACTGGATCACCCTGCTGCACAAAACAGCTAATGGTGCCCAACAGCACCCACTGCCTGCACCACCTCACCCTGACCACCTACGTAACTGCACAAACCAACTAACCATATCTAACAGCTCACCCTGCTTTCGTCGCCTGACCTCACCATACGGGATGGCCGAATGAGTTAATCGTCCGTCTCCTGTTTTGGGAGATCGGGGGATTCGACCCATCTGTTCATGGATTCGAACCCTGGTCGAGGCAAACCAATGATGTAAAAATTGCTTCCTAGCCAGGTGCTCGGCATTACTAGGATAGGGCAAGAACTGGTTGGCTCAGTGTCAGGATAATGTGACTGAGTGGGATATCAGGTCATGGTGCTGGTGGCCTCGTCTCCCAGTGGGGCAGCATTATAAAGTCACCATGAGTGTGCTTTGTCACAAGTCGATACCCGTCCTGATATGACCTTAGTTGTTGATAGGACGTAAAACAACAACAAACAAGTTTTCAGTTGGGGTAAAATACGCTTGAAACACCATCAACACACTTCTTGATCATCATCATCCTCGTCGTCATAATCGCCATCATCATCATCATCATCATCATCATCATCAATATAAATCCCTTAGCCGCAAGGGTCGTTGGGGCACCACGGATGACTTTGCAACCACTTTTCTCTGGTTTTCCCTGTTCTCCACTGCACTCTGGAACTTGCCAAACTCCAGGCCTGATGTTGTCTTCCCACCTCTTCCTTTGTCCACCTTGTTCCCTCGCCCCATTCCATGATGTTGTCTTCCCACCTCTTCCTTTGTCCACCTTGTTTTCTTCCCCCATTCCCTGATGTTGTCTTCCCACCTCTTCCTTTGTCCACCTTGTTTTCTTTCCCCATTCCCTGATGTTGTCCTCCCACCTCTTGCTTTGTCCACGTTCTTTTCTTCCCCCATTCCCTGATGTTGTCTTCCCACCTCTTCTTTTGTCCACCTTGTTTTCTTCCCCCGTTTCCTGATGTTGTCCTCCCACCTCTTCCTTTGTCCAGTTCTTTTCTTCCCCCATTCCCTGATGTTGTCTTTCCACCTCTTCTTTTGTCCACCTTGTTTTCTTTCCCCATCCCCTGATGTTGTCCTCCCACCTCTTCCTTTGTCCACGTTCTTTTCTTCCCCCATTCCCTGATGTTGTCTTCCCACCTCTTCCTTTGTCCACATTCTTTTCTTCCCCCATTCCCTGATGTTGTCTTCCCTCCTCTTCATTTGTCCACCTTGTTTTCTTCCCCCATTCCCTGATGTTGTTTTCCCACCTCTTCCTTTGTCGACCTTGTTTTCTTCCCCCATTCCCTGATGTTGTCTTCCCACCTCTTCTTTTGTCCACCTTGTTTTCTTCCCCCATTCCCTGATGTTGTCTTCCCACCTCTACCTTTGTCTGCCTTGATTGCTTCCCCCGTTTCCTGATGTTGTCCTCCCACCTCTTCCTTTGTCCACGTTCTTTTCTACCCCCATTCCCTGATGTTGTCTTCCCACCTCTTCCTTTGTCCACGTTCTTTTCTTCCCCCATTCCCTGATGTTGTCTTCCCACCTCTTCCTTTGTCCACCTTGTTTTCTTCCCACATTCCCTGATGTTGTCTTCCCACCTCTTCCTTTGTCCACCTTGTTTTCTTCCCCGATTCCCTAATGTTGTCTTCCCACCTCTTCCTTTGTCCACCTTGTTTTCTTCCCCCATTCCCTGATGGTGTCTTTGCACCTCTTCCTTTGTCCACCTTGTTTTCTTCCCACATTACCTGATGTTGTCTTCCCACCTCTTCCTTTGTCCACCTTGTCTTCCCCCGTTCAACCTAGCAAGACAGGATGAATGGGACATATGGCCATACCCTGTAGTCTGCATCTCTTTATGATTATCAGATTTCTTGTGTGCATTCGTTAAAGCAACCGACCTTACATTTCTATTTGAGTTATATTTGTTTTAATTAGATGTGAATACCGATGGCGACAATTTGAGCTGGTCATCAAGGATAGGCGTCATCACAGATAGGTAGATAGACAGATACAGACAAGCAGGTAGACAGGCATACCGACAGACAAACAGACAGGCAGGCAGGCAGTCAGGCAGACAGGCAGGCAGGCAGACAGACAGACAGACAGACAGACAGACAGACAGACAGACAGACAGACAGATTCACAAGATATTGGGGTACGTGCGAACAACCAGACAACCACTAAAGAACCTGATAATTACAGTTATAATTACTGACCCTATGACCTCACCCCGTGCACAATCTTCATAGCTGCCTACCTTGATTAAACAAATATCCAGGGAGAGGTTTTATGCTGAACTAGATGTGCCCGTCAGTTTTAGTTGGTTAGTTAGTGAGACGACCACCTCGACGCCGACTAGCTGGACATTATCATAATCAATCTAATTAGAAAGAATTCGTCTAGAAATAGATTCAGTCTGGTTTCTGATATGTGCGCAGTCGCGGAGATCTTGGGTGGCTCGGCGGGGGGGGGGGGGGGGTGGATTGGAATTAAAGGCGTGTTCAGACAAGACATTATTATTATTGGAGGAGATGTGAACATGTTCTGTCTGGTTACTGGCGGACTTTGCTAGTCTCTCTTCTTGTTCATTTATCCCAAGGACTCTATACCCACTGGTCCACCCCCCACCCCCGCCTCCATCATGCATACTGGTCCATTTTACCCAGGAATCCATACCCACTAGTCCACACACACACACACACACAAACCCACCAACCACACACACACACACACACACCACACACAACACACACACTCACACACACGCACGCACGCACGCACGCACACACACACACAAAACCATGCCTACTGGTCCATTTATTCCCAGGACTTCACAGGTAATGGTCCATTCCCTTCAGGACTCGATGCCTACTGGTCCATTCACCTCCCCACGGGACTGCATGTCTACTGGTCCTTTTATTCCCAAGCCTGTATTCCTACTGGTCCATTCCCCGCAATACTCCATTCGTACTGGTCCATTTATTGTCAGGATTCCATTCATGCTGGTACATTCCCAAGTCTTCATGCCCGTCCATAATAACAAGTCCAACTGCCGGTTTTATTTTTCAATGTTGAAGAATGTAGTTTTTTTTTTACGCCACTATAACCAATCCTGGTTCATGATTCTGTAATTAGGTCAATTTAGCCACACTGCACAAGTCCTGTTTCCCAACACTATTCATTTACCTGTAAAATGCTGTCCAATTTTAATCATCAAATATGTATGTAACCAGATCATTACACCATACCAGTCTATAATACCATATTTGGTTGATTATTGGAGTTCTGTGTCCTTGCAACAATTAAGAATAATATCAGGACGGGTACCAACTTGTGACAGTAAACACTCATGGCGACTTTATAGTGCTGCCCCACTGGGAGACGAGGCCACCAGCACCATGACCTGATATCCTACTCAGTCACATTATCTTGACACTGATCCAACCAGTCCTTGCCCTATCATGACAATACAGAGCGCCTTGCTAGAAAGTGACAAGTGTAATTTTGTAAGTCATTGGTTTGACACAACCCGTGTTCGAACCCATTCAAATCCCATGATCCACCAAAAATGGGAGACAGACACCGAACACATTTGGCCATCCCGTCTGGTCCATAATGCCATATCATCCATAGCCCGGCACCATTGCTTTCACCACTATGCTGGTCTACTTTTCAGCCACTCAACCAGTCCATGCCCAAAGAGACGTAGCTAGCCTCAGCCAGTTCCTCTCCCCCCCCCCCCCCCCCCCCCCCCCCCCCCCCCCCCCCCCGGCCGTCTCTAACCACTTGCCGTCTGGCTGCTTAAAGTTGTATAGTCCGATGGTTTTGAATTTCTGTATTTTTTCTGAGATAAATATATGAGATCGATCACTAGTATCTACTTTACATTAGTGCAAAGTTACTTTCAATTTAAATGGTAAACTTTTTAGATATTTTGAGTGCAAACATGGAAAATTAGTTTTGGCAAGCTTGCCAAAACTCTGACACCATAGACTTCTGCAGTAACAGGTTATGTTAAATTGACTCAGTATTGCCTTCTACACAGACACAACTGCTTAATAAGTGCATCAGTATCTAAGTTAGATATCTAAGATCAAATCTAGAAAATTGGATTGGTTTTGAAAATGTGATATTTCATCGGACTATGCAGCTTTAATGAGGGCCGCTCCCTGTGAGCCCCGAGCACGTCTACGCTATATGAGTGAGCTGCTCGCTGCTGTGAGCAGGTCGTGTGAGCAACTCGCTGGGTATTGATCACAGCAAGGGGGCATGTCACTCAACACTCGCTCACCATCCGCTCACGAGCATTTCCTGTTCACAACCACCCATCCTCTTCCCGCTCTGCACCCTTTCGTTTCCTTCTCATCATCCCGCCCGCCCTCTGCTCACCTCATCCTGCTCGCTGCCCTCTCCCTCCGCCCCCACGTCCCCCTTCCCCAAGTTCTACCTGCCTCCGCGCCCATTCCTCCCCACCACACATTCATTCTGCCACCACCTCCTGCTCGCTGCCCGCCGGTGGACAAATCGGTAGAGCGCAGGGCTCCCATGTGGGAGATCAGCATTCAATTCCCGGTCGAGTCAAACTAGTGACTTATAAAATTGATATTTGTCACTTCCTAGCTTGGCGCTCATCATTAATAGGATATGGCAAGGACTGGTTAGCTCAATGTCAGATTAATGTGACTGAGTGGGATATCGGGTCATGGTGCTAGCGGTCTGATTTCCCAGCGGTGAAGCACTATAAAGTCATCATGAGTGCACTGTCACAATTCAATACCCATCCTAATATGACCTTATATGTTGCCAGGACGTAAAACTCCAACAACCAATCAGCCAACCTCCTCCTGCTCGCTGACCCCCCCCCCCCCCCACACACACACACCTTTACCCCAGTTCTACCTGGCTCCGCGCGCACATTCATTCTCCCAGCTCGGGCCTCTGCCCCCCGCCCCCCCCCCCCCTCTCTCCGCCCCTCGTCGCGCTGTCTCACCCACGGCGTGTGTCGCCGGGTGAGACTGCATCTGTGCCGGTCGCGAAGTGTCCCTTATCTTACCCCCTCCCCCCTCCCCCAGCCCTCCCCCACACCCACACCCACACACCCATCCCGCTATCTACATCCAACTTGCACGACCCCGGCTCGTCCAGAACTCGCCGCCTCTATCGGCTCCGGACTGATCGCCTTCCTCCCACGAAACCAGATGTGTGGATAAAGGGTCTTTAATCCTGGTGAATGTGGGGGGAGGGGGGGGGGAGCAGCTCGAGACGTGAGATGAAGATGCTCAACTCCCGTCTGTACGTGAGCTACTTACTCCTCACGCAGCACTTCCATGCCCCTCCGTCATATGAGCAGCTCACTATGTGTGTAGCAGCCGACTGCTGTGTGAACATGCACCGCCTTCCCCTATTTTGACAGCCTCCCCCCCCATCTCCATCCAGCCTGTTCTCCCCGCTGCTTAAGACAGTTTTCCCGCCCGCCCGCCGGCTGGTTAAAAGCGAATCTATTGATCTTGGGTTAACAGCTCACTCGGCAGGCCGGGGGGCTGCACCGGGGTCCCTGCTTCCCGCCAGCTGTGTCTATCAGCGATAGGGGTCCGCCGCTGCCGTGCCCCCCGCCACTGTGAGCATGCAACCAGACGGGATGGCCGAATGGGTTGAGCATCCGTCTCCTGTTCTGGTAGATTGTGGGATTTGAACGCTGCTCGAGTCAAACCAATGACTTAGTTAAAGATGTATACTTGTCGCTTCCTAGCCAGGCGCTCAGCGTTAATAGGATAGGGCAAAGACTGGTTGGCTTGGTGTAAGAATAATGTGACTGAGTGGGATATCGAGTCATGGTGATGGCAGCCTGGTCTCCCAGTGGGGCAGCACTATACTATCAAATCGCCATGAGTGTGCACTGTCACAAGTCAGTACATGTCCTGATATCACCTTAAGCCGTGTTCACACGGGGCAGTTAATTCGAATCATAAAAATCAACTTGTATAGTTCGGCTCACATGTGGCGTGTGAACGCGCGGCTGAGGCGGTTTAAGCCTGAATCGACTCATATAATTCGGATTTTATAAACCACCTCTGTAGGTGGTTTATATGAACCGAATTTTATGATTTGACTTATATCGCCCGTGTGAACGCAACCGACTTACTTGAGGCGGATTAAGCATGTCACCCTATATAATATAATTTGGTCTATGAACCGGCTAGAGGTGCACAGATATTTTTTTCATAATTTATTTTTAGGGTTTCACTGCCCAGCAGAAGTTTTTACGGTTCCAAAACAATATGATTCAGTCTATACATATCTAGGTCGAACCCACACTCTCTCGTGCCGATGTCGACTAACCGAACTGGTGCTGGTTAGTATGGACTTGCTCATGCACAGATATCCACTTCTGCCTTAAACCGACTCAAGCACTGCCCGTGTGAATGCGAAACACTTTCAAACTCGGTCCGTGTGAACACGCATCTAAATCGATTCATATGATTCGCCTTGTCTAAATCGCTTTAAACTTTTCCCGTGTGAACACGGCTTTAGATATTGCCAGGACATAAAACTCAACCAACCAACCAACCAACCTTTGAGCATGACGGGCGTGTCCACATGGTGGCACCACCGCGCCCCAAGTCCGCCGTCAGGGGGACGTAGGCGGGGCTCCGGGACGGGAGGGGTGATGGACATGGCCGACCCAAAGCCTCCCCCGGCCGCACCGCCATCACCACTATTGTACCGGGTCGTCCTCAACAAACTCAAAACCCTTACACAGTAGTGTGTGAAGATTCCAGCCGTGACCGGTCTCTTCCCGGTCAATCGGGGTAAAAAAAAACTGCCACTGTGCCGTGTCTACTGACCACACCAACCCTGGATAATTAGAAGTGCGTACCTCTCCAACAAACTCATCACCGCCGCCACCACCGTCACACCGCCCGGGTGGCGCGCGGTGTGACGGCGGCCGGCATGACAGACTATTTAACACGAGTTCTGCTATTCGTCATGGCCTAGAGTAGCATGTCGAAAGGCGCCTGTCGGCCTGCCACTCAGCCGCTTGTGTGCTGCTGACGGCCGCTGGTGCCAGTCAGGACGCATCTATATATAGGATAGGGCGGGCACGCTGAGAGCGGAGTGTGGAGTGGTGTGGGGGTGGGGGTGGCGTTCGGGGGGGGGGAGGGGGGCGTAGGGCTCAATAGCCTGGTGCCTGTGGATGATGACCAGTTGTCTAGTCGCAGCATACCGGACGCGGTGGCCGAGTCGGTAGAGTGCAGGCTTCCCGTGTCGAAGGTCGGGAGTTCGATTCCCAGTCAAGTCAAACCAATGACTTATAAAATGCATATGTGTCGCTTCCTAGCCAGGCGCTCGGCATTAATAGGATAGGGCAAGGACTGGTTAGTTCAGTGTCAGGATAATGTGACTGAGTGGGATATCGGGTCATGGTGCCGGTGGCCTGATTTCCAAGTGGGGCAGTGCTATAAAATTGCCATGAGTGTGCACTGTCACAAGTTGGTACCAGTCCTGATATGACCTTATGGTGCTGTCACATTACGACGCTTCTCGCCAATGTGCATCGACGTATGTGATTTTTTGGCGCAAGGTCGGTATACGTCAGGAAGCGTTACGCGTGCGTTAGGTGTGCGTTGGTATTCATTGATCTACAGCGACGGTCGGCGGCGCGCGTCAGGGGATCGGTGAAGTTTTGTGCTTGCACAAAACTTTCGACGTGCGACAACACGCGGGTGCCAACATTATGGCGATGTTAGGGGCACGTCGAGATACGTTAGATGCGCTGGAATAACGTTATGTGAACGCTAGGCACACGCCGCACGTGCGTGAGGCTCGTTCCCACACATTGCGCCAAACTTTTTTTATTTTTTTCTCACGCATCGATATACGTTACCACAACGTCCGCCGCACACTACCAATTCATTGCGCTGACGCCGAAAAGTTTGATGTCTCTCGACGATTAAAAGTGATTTTGCGCATTGGCGGCGCGCCGGCGAGAAGCGTCGTAATGTGACAGCACCATTAGATGTTGGCAGGATGTAAAACTCCCAACAACCAAGCAACCGCAGCTTCTATACGTTGGGGGATGAGGGGGGGGGGGGTGGAGGGGATGTGTGCGAAATGTCTGATTGTGAGTGGCAGTGACTGATTGCTGCTCGACGGCTAGCAGCAGGCCGCCCCCCTGAGAGCTGGGAGGAGGTGGGTGGGGGTGTATGTGGGGGGGGGGTGTATGTGTGAGTGAATATTGGTGCCACAATGAGCATATGTCAGCGGTGTGCAGGGAAGGTGGCGCGACTATTGAGGACCTGGTGCCTGGTACAGAGCCACACAGCGCTTCACTACTGACTTGCACATGCGCTTTGTTATGCACATGCGTTTTGTTTGTGGTGGTGGTGGTGGTGGTGGTGGTGGTGGTGGTGATGGTAGTGGTGATGGTAGTGGTGGTGGTGGTGGTGGTGGTGGTGGTGGTGGTGGTAGTGGGGAGTGGTGGTGGGTGGTGAGGGTGATAGTACTGGTGGTGATGGTGGTAGTGGGCAGTGGTGGTGGTGATGATGATGATGATAATGAGGATGATGGTGGTGGTGGTGGTGGTGGTGGTAGTAGTGGTGGTGGTAGTAGTGGTGAGGGGGTGGTGGTGAGGGTGGTAGTACTGGGAGGGGGTGGTGGTGGTGGTGATGGTGGTGGCGGCGGCTCTGTCGCTACAGCCTATGTTAGGTGTGTCACCAGGGGCACTCTCCGCCTGCGTGTACACCCCATCCGCCTAACCCCACGCTCCCCCGCGCCGCGTCCCGTGCCGTCCGCCCCGTCCCCCCGCCACCGCCGCTCCCTAACCCCGCCGGCATTGATCGGTCCCGTTGCGGACAGGGGGCAGCAGTGGCAGGTTTTTTCCCCTCGCCCCGGATATAACACTCAACGGGTCGCAGCGGGCGGGCGGACGGCGGGAGGCACCCGTACGCATACCGCACCACCACCAACATCCACACACACGGGGTTGTGTCTGCATGCGTGGGTGCGTGCGTGCGTGCGTGCGTGCGTGCGTGTGTTGGTGAGCTAGGTGTGTGTGTGTGTGTTTGGTGTCTGTATGTGATGCGTGCACATGTGTGGCAGGGGTGGTGGTGGTGGTGGAAGTGGTGGTGGTGGAAGTGGTGTGATATGGTGGTGGTGAAGGAGGAGGAGGAGGAGGAGGAGGAGTAGTACGCTATGAACTGATGGTGTCTGGCTGTGGGTACAGGGCAAATAGGGTTAGTGCACAGGAAATATACCGGACATGGAGGTGGAGTACCGGGGTGTTGAGTGTGAGGGTCTGTGGAGGGGAGGAGGTGGTGCAGGGATGTAACATTGTGCTAGGACTGGTTAGGTGTCATGGTTGGAACAGCATGAGACATGAGAAGGCTGGTGGCGAAGGGGGACCATACCTGTAGACTGTAAAGGCGCCACATGCATTCGCTCGTGGTTCAAGAGACTGGGCTGTTTGAGCAGGTTGACATTGTGCTAGGACTGGTTCGGTGACATGATTTGAACAGCATGAAACATGGTGTGTGAAGGCTGGTGGCGAAGGGGGCTGTACTTGTAGACTGTAAAGGCGGACTATTCATTCGCTTATGGTTCGAGAGACTCTGGGCTGTTTGAGCAGATTTACCTTATTGCGTAGTAGAAGAAATTTAGAGCACGGAACCTAAAAGGGGTGTAGTGGGTATGGATTGTGTGTGGGTGGGATGTAGATGATGGGCAGCAGGGATGAGTGTAGCAGGCGGTCAGAGGGTGGACGGGGTGTAGCGGATGAGCGGTGGAGCTGGGTGTAGCAGGCGGTCGGAGTATGGGCAACGGGGCTGGGTGTAGCAGGTGGTCGGAGTATGGGCACGGTATAGCAGATGGGCAGCGGGGCTGGGTGTAGCAGGTTGGTAGGCTGGGTGGAGCAGGGGGTCGGAGTGTGGATGGGGTGTAGCGGATGGGCAGTGAGGTTGGATGTAGCAGGCGGTCGGAGTGTGGATAGGGTGTAGCGGATGGACAGTGAGGTTGGGTCTAGCAGGCGGTCAGAGTGTGGATGGGGTGTAGCAGATGGGCAGTGAGGTTGGGTGTAGCAGGCGGTCGGAGTGTGGATAGGGTGTAGCGGATGGACAGTGAGGTTGGGTGTAGCAGGCGGTCGGAGTGTGGATGGGGTGTAGCAGATGGACAGTGAGGTTGGATGTAGCAGGGGGTCGGAGTGTGGATGGGGTGTAGCGGATGGACAGTGAGGCTGGGTGGAGCAGGGGGTCGGAGTGTGGATGGGGTGTAGCGGATGGACAGTGAGGTTGGATGTAGCAGGCGGTCAGAGTGTGGATGGGGTGTAGCGGATGGACAGTCAGGTTGGGTGTAGCAGGCGGTCGGAGTGTGGATGGGGTGTAGCAGATGGACGGTGAGGTTGGATGTAGCAGGGGGTCGGAGTGTGGATGGGGTGTAGCGGATGGACAGTGAGGCTGGGTGGAGCAGGGGGTCGGAGTGTGGATGGGGTGTAGCGGATGGACAGTGAGGTTGGATGTAGCAGGCGGTCGGAGTGTGGATGGGGTGTAGCGGATGGGCAGTGAGGTTGGGTGTAGCAGGCGGTCGGAGTGTGGATGGGGTGTAGCGGATGGACAATGAGGTTGGATGTAGCAGGCAGTCGGAGTGTGGATGGGGTGTAGCGGATGGGCAGTGGAGCTGGGTGTAGCAGGCGGTCGGAGTGTGGATGGGGTGTAGCGGATGGACACTGAGGTTGGATGTAGCAGGCGGTCGGAGTGTGGATGGGGTGTAGCGGATGGACACTGAGGTTGGATGTAGCAGGCGGTCGGAGTGTGGATGGGGTGTAGCGGATGGACAGTGAGGTTGGATGTAGCAGGCAGTCGGAGTGTGGATAGGGTGTAGCGGATGGACAGTGAGGTTGGGTGTAGCAGGGGGTCGGAGTGTGGATGGGGTGTTGCGGATGGGCAGTGAGGTTGGGTGTAGCAGGCGGTCGGAGTGAGGATGGGGTGTAGCGGATGGACAGTGAGGTTGGATGTAGCAGGCGGTCGGAGTGTGGATGGGGTGTAGCGGATGGACAGTGAGGTTGGATGTAGCAGGCGGTCAGAGTGTGGATAGGGTGTAGTGGATGGACAGTGAGGTTGGATGTAGCAGGCAGTCGGAGTGTGGATGGGGTGTAGTGGATGGACAGTGAGGTTGGATGTAGCAGGCAGTCGGAGTGTGGATGGGGTGTAGCGGATGGAGAGTGAGGTTGGATGTAGCAGGCAGTCGGAGTGTGGACGGGGTGTAGCGGATGGGTAGTGAGGTTGGATGTAGCAGGCAGTCGGAGTGTGGATGGGGTGTAGCGGATGGGCAGTGAGGTTGGGTGTAGCAGGCAGTCGGAGTGTGGATGGGGTGTAGTGGATGGACAGTGAGGTTGGATGTAGCAGGCAGTCGGAGTGTGGTCGGGGTGTAGCGGATGGGCAGTGAGGTTGGATGTAGCAGGCAGTCGGAGTGTGGATAGGGTGTAGCGGATGGACAGTGAGGTTGGATGTAGCAGGCAGTCGGAGTGTGGATAGGGTGTAGCGGATGGGCAGCGGGGCTGGGTGTAGCAGGCGGTCGGAGTGGGGACGGGGTGTAGCGGATGGGCAGCAGGGCTGAGTGTAGCAGGCGGTCGGAGTGTGGACGGGGTGTAGCGGATGGGCAGCAGGGCTGAGTGTAGCAGGCAGTCGGAGTGTGGGCGGGGTGTAGCGGATGGGCAGCGGGGCGGGGTGACATGGGTGAGCGAGGTGTAATGTGCACGCACCAGAACAGGATGTAATGTGTATGCAGCAGAGCAAGGAGTGGCTGGTGGATAGCATGGCGGTGTGAAATGGGTAGGCACCAGGCTCTGGGATGGGTTGTCATGGGCAGGTACTGGGCCGGTTTGTATCTGCTGGCAAGAAGACAGGTGGGCATGAAGTGGGAAGGGCACCTGGGCGGGTAGTCAGGACCGACACAAGATGGGTGTAGCAGGAGGGGAAGGGGTGTGGGCATGGGGTGCAGGCCAGGTGGGCAGTGGTTGGGGTGGGGGGCGCGTGGAGTGAGTGGGAAGTGGGGTGGGCGGGCAACAGGCGGGTTGTATCCGGTGGGCAGTGGGGCGTGTTGTAGCGGATGGGCAGCTGTGCATGTTGTAGCGGGTGGGCAACGGGGTGGGTTGTATTCGGTGGCCAGCGGGGCATGTTGTAGCGGATGGGCAGCTGGGCGTGTTGTAGAGGGTGGACAGCCTGGCGTGTTGTATTCGGTGGGCCGCGGGGCGTGTTGTAGCGGATGGGCAGCTGGGTGTGTTGTAGAGGGTGGACAGCGGGGCGTGTTGTATTCGGTGGGCTGCGGGGCGTGTTGTAGCGGATGGGCAGCTGGGTGTGTTGTAGAGGGTGGACAGCGCGGCGTGTTGTATTCGGTGGGCAGCAGGGCGTGTTGTAGCGGATGGGCAGCTGGGTGTGTTGTCGAGGGTGGACAGCGGGGCGTGTTGTATTCGGTGGGCCGCAGGGCGTGTTGTAGCGGATGGGCAGCTGGGTGTGTTGTAGAGGGTGGACAGCGGGGCGTGTTGTAGCGGATGGGATCGGGGCGGATGGGCAGTGGGGTGGGTTGTATCCTGTGGGCAGCGGGGCGTGTTGTAGCGGATGGGAATCGGGGCGGATGGGCAGTGGGGTGGGTTGTAGCGGATGGGAATCGGGGTGGATGGGCAGTGGGGTGGGTTGTATCCGGTGGGCAGTGGGGCAGGGTGTAGAGAGCGTGCAGGCACCAGGGAGGCGGCAGGTCATCAGCTCCGTGCCTGCGGAGGTCTGCAGAGGACAGATCAATGATCTGCGGGCGTGGAGCGGGGCGTTAACAGCGCGCCCCGGGCCGCCCCCGTCACACGCCGCTAGTGGCGGTCAGTAACCCGCCTCAACACTGCCCCAACCCCCACCCTCACCCTCACCCTCACCCCCACCCCACCCCACCCCACCCCACCCCACCCCGGCCGGTCTGCGTACTATTACTAGGGCACAACGACAGCCCGCCCACATTCACACCCTATACCATCACACATATACTCACACATACAAACACCATCAAACACACACACACATAGCCACACATACAGACACCATCACACACATAGACACACATACAAGCACCATCACAGACACTCACACACCATCACACACACTCACACACCATCACACATATACCCACACATACAAACACAATCAGATACTCACACACATCCCCACATATACAAACACCATCACATACACCATCACACATTCAAGCACCATCACACTATCACACATATCATCACACAAGCACACCATCAACCACACACACACACACACACCATGCGTGGGTATACATCGGGGTACTGACAGTGTTCATGTAATGAATGTTAGTGGGTCACTCTCCTGAAAACTGGCCAGAAGTGTCACATGGAGAGCTAAAATCTAATATTTGAATTTTTTACATTTTTTGTTTGCAAATGAAAGCTGGAAATCTCCCCTTTACATCTATGTAAAATATAAATTGATGAGATAAAAAGGAAAGGTGTAGTCCATGAGTAAGATATGTCTCATGGCAGTATAACATGTGTGTCACACGTGTAACACATATTTAGGACACCACACAGTCTGCTTAATAAAAATCTAATCAGAATTAAATAATATCATACTTAGAAGCATATTAATCATGGCATAATATACAGAAATATGTAGTGCTTATATTGATAAAAAAAAAATTAATTCCCAGCCATGCTTTATTCACTGAATAATTAGTGTACAATATTTGTGTGGATTCCAGACACCATGGTTACACGTGTGACGGAAATTTGTAATGTTATTTCTGAAGACATCAAATAATTTTTTTAAATTTAAGCATGCATACATGTTAATAAATACTTCCTTTGTGATTTGGACACTGCTTTGTTTGATATATCAATGCAATACAAGATGTTAATAAGGATTCAACCACGTCCCATATGTCATGTTACAAATGGCTGACTGTAAAATGGGTTTTTTTCATACAAAAACACTTCATAGCTAAAAGGACCAAAGTTGCACACAGTTTATTTTATTTCCCTTATTTCTTTCATCAACTCTGAACATGAATATGAAAAGTATAAGGAAAAAAATAAGTAGGAAGGTTTTTATTGATGTTTTAAAATCCCATCCCATGCTGACCAGTTTTCAGGAGAGTCCCCCTAGTAGATTAGTTAGTGCTAAAGCCATCACACACTGAACATAACCTTATGCATGATATATACAACACACCATGCAAACTAATCCGTCTTAATTGATTCGAAACATAAATATGTATAACCCATTATAGATTGAATGTTGAGGGTCTTTTAGATAAGGTTAACATCTGAGTGCGTGCAACATAGTTGAGCTTTAATTGATGAACTATTTTTGCAACTGATCTAAGACGGGTAGCTGAAGGTAACAGTTGTTACGACGATAAGTCTAATCACACTTGTATCACTACAATTCTTGTAACCCCAGTTTACTGACAATAAACAAGTTTGTTTGTTTGATTTTTGTTGTTTTACGGCTTTGACTTGTGAGTGTTCGCTCGTGCTGACTTTATGGTGCTGCCCCACTGGGAAACCAGGCTGCCAGCACCATGAACTGATATCCCACTCAGTCATATCCCACTCCTGACACTGAGCCAACCAAAATGCAGAGCACCTGGCTAGGAAGTGACAAGTATACATTTTTAAGTCATTGATTTGACTCGACCAGGGTTCGAACCCACATACCCATGGGTTCGGATCCCCAATCTTCCAAAACAAGAAAGAGACTAACGCTCAACTCATTCGGCCATCCCGTCTGGTCAATAAGAAAGTTGCTGACTACGGGGGACAGTTGGTTCCAGTGTTGTACGCTCTGTCCTCCGGATATAAGAGCCAATGTCATTGAGTTACCTCTAGTCACCCCGATCTCCCCTCCCCTCCCCGTCCCACATGCCGCACTCACACCCCCACACACACTCCCACACACACATGCCCACACACACACGCCCACACACACACGCCCACACACACGCCCACACACACACGCCCCCACACACACACCCACACACACTCCCACACACACTCCCACGCACACACGCCCACACACACACACACACACACACACTGCCCTCATTACCCACCCAACTGGGCGGGGTGGGTGGGCGGGTGGCTGGAGGTGTGGCGGGGGCAAGCGGCCACTGATCCAACCCGTGAGCAGCTCGCATTGCGACCTGTGAGCTGCTGCAACCGGAAGCCCCTGATCTGCCGCTGGGAGGCGGCGAGTACTACGTGTACCGCAGCTGCTGCCAGGCACCGGCGGAGAAAGCCACAGGTTCCATCTCCTAACCCCAAGTGCTCCCCCCAGGCTCCTCCCTCCCCCACACCCCCACCACCCCCCACCCCACCCTGCCCGATCCACCCATTCGCAACACCCGTAGCGACTTCGCATACGCATGCACCAACCCACAGGCACACACGCGCACCACCGCGCACCCACCAACACCAACACCAACACCCAATACCCGCATCCATCCATAGCGCCTTCGCACACGCGACCACACACACACGTATACATACACGTAGACACGCAGACACACACGCACACGCACAGCCGCCGCCGCCGCCGCCGCCGCCGCCGCCGCCGCACGGGCATGCGCTGTACAAAACCTATGGGGCCGTCACACCGCGTTCATCCGCCAGGTGTCGCCTGCTGCCCCGACCCGATTGGGCTGCGCCAGTGACGGGGCGGCGGTTAGCATCACGTCGCGGGCGCTGCTGGTACCAGCCCGCAGCCTCACCCTGTCGGGAAGTGATGTAACCTCTAGTGCATGATGCCCGCCCCCCCCCCCCGCATTCACCCCACCCCCGGCGGCAGCATCTGTACCCGGCGTACTGACAGCCGTACGTCCCCGGATGTCTGTCAATGTGCTCACATGGCCACTTCCTTGGCGCCTCAGGTAACGCTGTGGGAGACATTCCAGCTGTTCCCCTTCCCTCAGCCCTCCCCCACCCACCAACACTGTCACTCACACTCCTAGTACATGAGTAGCTGAGTAAGGCACGTCCACTGCCTGGGCACGCAGATCGGGCTGGAGGCGGGCTGCCCCGTGGCCCTCCCCGGTTGACCGTCGCCGTCACCACCGTGCACCACCACGGCGTGACACAGAGCCAGACGTCAGACCCGCGCTCCGCAGGCATAACTCACATATCGGATCACGCAACGACACGCCCAGCTCTTGGCGCGCGGGTGTAGGAGGGGCTGGGGAGGGAGGAGGGAGGGGGGGATTTGAAGGTGGGAGCGCAGGGTCGGCGGGTGGTGGGAGGGAGGGGGATTTGGGGGTGGGGGTGGGAGCGGACGGTGGTGGAATGAGGGGGGATTTGAGGGTGGAGTTGGGAGGGTAGGGGAAGGAGGGGGAGGGGGGATTTTAGGGTGGACCGACCGGGTGGGAGCGGGCGGCGGCGGGAGGGGTGGGGGGGGGGGGGGCTGTCCCGCGCGGGCGGCGGTAGTACGGACACCCGGAGATATGGGCCAGCACCCCCTGCACCACCACCACAGACAGTCGCACGGCGGGAGGGCGGGCGGGAGGCACCGCTAGTACTACATACACGACGCACTGTTACACCGCCGGGAACGCCGTGCAGCCGCCGCGGGGTGCTAGATGGCACCTGGAGGGCATTGGACGCCGGTAATTTAAAAAGAGAGAGAGAGAGAGACGGAGAGAGAGTGGAGTGTTAGAGGTAGGAGTGAGGGAGAGACGGAGAGGAGGAGGTGCGACGGTTAAGGCCGAGACAGATTGACGCGGTGTTGTAGCGAGCCCCCGGGAGGAGGGCGGACGGACGGAGGTGGGATCGGGGATCAGGCGGCGCAGCACCCCGGCGCCCCCGGCACCGCCCAGCAGCTGCCAGCTCGCTGTCATCACCGCATCAATCATCGCCACCGCCGCCTAGTGGCACGCGCCGGAACCACCCGCCGCCGCCAAACCATCACGCCCGATTTGTCGAGATTAACGGGCGATAATCCGTAATACGCGCCGACAGGGGCCATTAGGCTTCAAACGGGAGCAAAGGATTGCACGTGGTGGGTGGATAGAGAGAGGGGAGGGGGCCGGGGCCAATGTGGTGCACGGTCTCACTCACTGACGGCGGATAGCGCCGCCGACAGCCGACAACAAACGGGCCGGGGCGCCGAGTGGCGGCCGTCCTCCCCCCGGGGCAGGTCCCCGCTGTGGGAACTACTTTCGCCCTCAGCAGTGGCCGCTAGGGCGCGCTGCCTGCCGCAGGGACGCCCGCCACAGGGAGGCTGTCACTCACAGCAGGCTGCAAGGAACAAGTGATGACGGAAAGGTTCTATCCGAGACAACTACGATAAGGACAGGTCTTTCTTTCTCAGCTTTTCTCACTTTAAAAAAAGAAAAGAAAGGAAGAACAAAGAGCAAGATAGACTGACGGAGAGAGCAAAGAATAAAATAATAAGAGTGAACAATGTGTAAATTCAGCATTGATTTAACAGCGCCATATGTGTGATGGCTCGGTTGTCAATCCGTGGACATGTCTTTGTCGAGTAGCACACCACCACCACACACCACCACCACCACCACACACCACCACCACACCACACCACACCACACACCACCACCACACCACACCACACACTACTACCACCACCCCCACCACCACTACCACTGGCACTGAAGTCTCTCGGGCCGTTTGAGTAACGCTGCTGAAAGACGACAGCCAACCACACACACACACATACCCCTCATCACTACAATCACGAGCTGCTCATACCTCTCTCGCCCCACCTCGCCTCACCTCGCCTCACCTCGCCTCACCTTGCCTCACGCGGCGCTGACAAATTCACACACGTCTCCAATTGGCACCTGAGTGGATTAGGGACGGCGGCCACAGCTGGTGGCGCCGCGCCGCGGGGGAATAAAAAACAACAACAGCCAGATCAAGCCGCGCCGCTGCTTTAAATGGGGGGAAAAAGCGCCGCGGTGTGGGTGGGAGTGATGAGCGGATGAGCGTGGCGGTGGGAGGCGGCGCGGGGAGCCGGTGTTGCTACACTGTTGTGGAAGGCGCGGCGGGGAGTGGGTGACCTGTGGCGCTGGGGCAAGGTTGTTGACCCGCTTGGCTTGTTGGGATCAGGGGTCAGAGGGTGTCTGTTTGTGCTGGGTGTGGGGGTGTGGGTTCAGTCGGTCGCATCGGTTTTGACTTTCAGTGTAACTACCAGCATACTCTCTCTCTGTGCAGTCAGTCTTTGTGATGGGTGTCTTTATCTGACATGTACATTACATTACGTTACATAACACCCCGGTGTATGTAAGTCTAACCCCTATTCAATTAACACCAGGCAGACTGTTACACATACACACCCATACACCTACTGTATGTGTGTATGTGGCACTTATATACACATATATAAAGACACATGCACGTGAATAAACACAAAAACATCCATTTTCGGCATACGCACACCATCACTATGAGCAGCTCACAGCATTAAGGCCAATGGTGAGGGCATAGGAACGTATCTTGGTTTACCACGGCAAAGCGCAACGCCATGACTACGGGCAGCTCACACCATTAAGGCCTATGGTGAGGGTGGTGTAAGAAAGTATCTTCGTTTTAAAATGCCCTGCGGGAGGACGTGGGCGCACACGTGTACATACAATACAACCGATTGGTGAATGCCTGCAGTCTACTATCACACACACACACACACACATACACACACACACAAACACAAACACACACACACACACACACCGCCGCTGTTCCACCACCACCGCCCGCCAGGTCAGTAGGAGCAACACCGCTACCACTCCGCTGCAGCGCACATGGCCGATATCCGTGAGTCAGCTCCAGTGTGTACAGCTTGGATCCCCCCTCTCCCCCCCCCCCCCACCTTCCCTTCCTCATCCTCTGCCCGGAAGCACCGCCGTCAGCGCCATCCCTCGGTGGTAGGAGTGAGTGAGTGAGTGAGTGAGTGAGTGAGTGGGTGGGTGGGTGGGTGTGAGTGAGTGTGTATTGCACTGATTGTGCCGACCCACAGCAAGCTGCTCAACACTGCATCGTTGGCATCTAGCTACGCTTAGCCCAACCTATGAGCTGCTCTCCCGTTTACTCATCCCACCGCCTGTCTCCTTACGCGGGCCCTCACGAGCCAAGGGAGGAGGGAGGGGAGGGGGGAGGGGGTGCATACCTGGGCCTGCCTCCCGCCAGTATTCTACACGTCAGCCCGCGGCGAGTCGATCTGAGCAGCTCACTCACTACTCACACATGGACAGACCAGACACTCTCTACTCCCTGGGTGGCAGGCATACATCCGCTTGACAGCTGGCAACATCGCGATCACACACATCACATTCCTGCACCATAAACCACCCTCACCCCAATCCCCACACCTGGAGGATTGTACTCATTTTGAACTGCTCCAATGTTGGATCCTCGTTAACGTTAACTCCCTGGAGAGGTGTGGAGTATAGTGCATGTCCACTGACATTCCAGCACATGATTGTATTACTTGCTAAGCGGCTTTACTTACTTACCTATGGAGGAGAAACGAGCGCTGGATGGTATCACTGCGAGAATAACTTTACTGCTCACTGAACTGAACTGAACTGAACCGAGAACAACTCCGCTCCTTTTCCAAGCCCGTCATCAGCTCAAACGGGGCCGGCTTCGTCACGTGACCAGCGTGTACGCCGCGCCCCCTACCGGCAACTCTCAGGACCCGGCACGTGTGCGCGTTGGTGTGTTGGGTGTGTGAGGAGGGGAAAAGGAAGCCTTGATCCATCACCAGGCGCCGTCGTTGCAATCAAACAGGCGACTGTCTCTGATCAAGCCGTGAAGGCCTCAGTGAGCAGCTCACGGTGATGGGGGAGTACTTCCGGTGTGGACGGTCCGGTGAGGCCGGGCGGAGCCAACACAAACTGGGTCGTCCCATGCAGCGTGTGGTCTGCAGCTGACGGGCCACAGGCCGCTCCTATTCCGGGCTGAGGCCGCCCTGAGCAGCTGAGATGATCAGGAGCAGATGAAGACGCTGATGAGCAGCTCGAACCAGAACCACATCTATCAAGCAAGGACACGGCCAACCCAAACCCTGATTGATACTGGTCCTTTTCTTTCCCTCTTTTTTTTTTACGAGTGTTTTTTTTAAAGTATCGCGAGATAAACTCGGGTTCAAAACACAAGACGCTGCTTCTAATGTAACAGGCCAAACTCCTGATTGACCAAAAAGCTTTGAGCATCGTGAGATAACTCTCGGGTTCAGAACCGAAGACACCACATCCAACCTAACAGGCCAAACTCCCGATTGACTGACGAAAAAAGGGTACGGAACGAGAAGGTAGCTGATATGATGCAGTAGCGCGGTAGGGTGTTAATGCTGTGTACAAACTTTAAATGGCGGGGCTCCTGACCGGCTCAATGTAACGGCACGAGAGTAACGCGCACCAACTGGTATCAGGGTAAAATCGCGGCCAGCCGATAACAATTGGTATCAGGGTAACTGAATAGGATTCGATAGGGCCAGAGACTGATAGCTTATCTGCACACTCACAGAAATAGGCGCGTGGCGGGTTTATATCCTAGCGGGGGTGGTTGGAACCACGACCCTGGCTGCTTTTAGTGTTAGCACCACTATACCACAGTGTTATTACCACCACCACCACCCGCTAACACCCCACTCCCACCACCACCCACGCGCCATACACACACCCGCCACCGCTCGTTGCCATAGTAACATGCGGTTTGCCCCAAACCAAAGCGGTCATTTTGTGATAAATAGATAGATATTGTGTGATATTCACCGCCGTTAGGATAGGAGACTGAGCGGGTGGCGGTATTGAGGAACTGGCTCTGAATGGAACCGGCGGGTAACAGCGGCTACATAATACCGGAAGTAACTCACATATCGCGTATAAAAGTGAAAATAACCTGTAGAATTAGCTTACACCACCTCATACACATAACCAAACCTCAGAACTGGAACAAGACTTCTACTGACCTCTAGATGTTGCCAGGAAGTAAAACTCCAAACAACCAATCTACCGACCTCAACAGATTAGCGAGTCTTACGCTAACTTACTTTTGATATCATCTTCATTCTTTTTTCTTGTTATTTTTTTTTTTCACATTGAAATTTGGCTTCTTGCTAAATAAATAAAACTGAACTCACCTCATTTGTGTGTGTGTGTGCTTAGTTGCTGTCGCCGGAGCTTCTCTGTGTTGTGGCTAGTATTGTCGCTTTACCTCGGCTACGCCAGACACAACGACACACACATACACATATATATACACACACATATATATATATATATATACACGCATGCCTCCGTGGTATACACGGGACTAGCACGCCCTACCTCCTTATCTGTCCGCGGGTTAAAGTTAGCCGTATTACCTCAGGCTCGGTTAGTGATATATATATATATATCCTCATTGACTGAGGTCACCCACCAGACGGCGTGCGAGCAGCTCTAACACAAACACAACTAAATAAACCGCACGAAAAAAAGGAAGACAAGACGGGCAAGGAAAGCTGAGCCGACCTGATCCCCGCGCCCCAGACGCCGTTTGGTTTATGCTCCAAGTCGGGACAGAGTAAAACAAAGAAGGGTTGAAGTGCTTGCTCTCAGTCAGCAACTCAATGACCATTTAGTTTTCTGCGAGTAGCTGCGTTAGAAAGTCTCAGAGCGCAGTACTTTGGACATGGATTAGTATATACTGTATAAGCAGCTGTATTTATATCTGTATTTGAGCAATTGTTTTCCTTTATAACACATTTGCCTGTTATGCGCAACTGTGTGAGCATCACTGAGCAGTTCAGTACATCTCAGGGTATCGGTAACGTGTCGGTGATATTCACAGGGTACACACACACCAAGGGTAAGAGACGGACAGCGCTTTAACTAGGACAGTATTGGTCATCTGTGATACCACCCCTCTCCTGCACAATACCAGTTATTGGCATTTGGATGCTTAATATCGATTTTTGACTTGTTTATGGTACAGAGGTACATTTTGAAGGAAACCAAAGTAGGGCTGCTATTATTGCGTATTGAACACTGCTGGGGTAGCATCGAACTGCACTCGTTGCATCGTTACGCTTACTTGTTACCGAGTCCTCCTTTTAGCGCAGGCTCTGAAGGCTTTGATGTAAAAGGCGGATTGATGCGTGTGAAAGACGGAATGGGAAATCTCTGCTACATTCCTGTGTAGTAGTACTAGTAGTCCCTCACAGCGATTAGCGGAGTGTTTGCACCAAGGATTTAGCAGGCATAAAGGATTGGGGACACTGTTATCTGGAACACCGCTACGCCTGCTAGAGCCGTATTACCGAGACACTCTTAGTGGACATCTCGCACTGGACACGCATCCAGGAGGCGTGCCCTATACAAATTGACACAGGCTGATTGCTGGAAAACACCAGTCAGAATGTCCGACCCCAAGGAAGGTACGAGCAGCGGCACCATGCCCAAGGAGCCGCGTGGGAGAGGTGGGTGCTGCTCACTTAGGTGTTCAATGAACTGTTGGTGATGTGCTCGCTTAGTTGGCCAGTGAACTTAGCTGCTCACTGAGATGCTAATTGAACCTTCAGTGATCTGCTCACTTAGTTGTTCAGTGAATAGTTGGTGATCTGCTCAATTAGTTGGCCAGTGAACCTTCAACTAACTGATCACTTAGCTGCTCACTGAGATGCTAATTGAACCTTCAGTGAGCTGCTCACTTAACTGCTCACTTAGATGCTCAGTGAACTGCTCACTTAGCTGGTCATGTAAGTGCTCAATTAGTTGCTCAGTGAACCATCAGTGAACTGCTCACTCAGCTGCTCACTGAGATACTAATTTAACCTTCAGTGAGCTGAATTGTTCACTGAACTAATCAGTCAGTTTGATCACCGAGTTAAACCATTATATATGAGTTGGTCTCAATGACCCAATTAGCTTGACTATATAAGTTAGCATATTGGAGAGCAGCTCAGTAGACAAGACTGAGCTGCCCAATAATTAGCTACACAGACCTGCGCACTAAGTTATTAGTAGAATCATTGTGCTACTTACACTAAGTTACAGACTTGTTCCATTAGAAAATTACTTACTCAGTTTACCTCTGATTCCAATCACTTTCCTAAATCTGGATAATGATGTCGAGTATATGGTTATCCTAGTGGAACTATAATGCGAAAATATAACCTAATTGCTTGAATAATTATCGCCATTGACTAAATCCATGGTGAATTAAAATTTCCACGCGCTTAAAATTAGTGGATAAAAGCGGAAAGAATACATACCATTTAACAACTAATTAATATATTAGAGATTTAAAAATATCAACGATTTTGTAAATGGAATGTTTTAGAACCAGCATAATGGTAATAATAATGATAATAATAATAATAATAATAATAATAATAATAATAATAATAATAATAGACTGTGTATTTACGACTGTACATAATATAACGTTTTCTTTCTGAAAGGTTCTGGCGAGTCTAAAAAGAGTGAGACGAAAAAAGGTATTTGGCCGTTTGTTTTTAGTGCCTATGAACTGCTTGTTTCTAGCTGTTTCTCTAACTTCCCCGACTACTGCACCCAGACGCTTCTCTTTTATCTCAAGGCATCCCCCGCCCCGACACACACACACTCCAACTGACATCTAAACAGTGTCGTATATACTAACTATGACGTCATCTCCTGGCACAGTGCGATAGTGATCATACCAAAGGTGTCGTCATGCAACTGTAATGCTAATTGTGACGTCATGTGTCCGCAGATTGCATCCTTACTAATAACATTCCTATTCACTGGCATGCTATGATAGTGACCAGACTGATGACGTGATATGACGTCATGGTAGAGAACGTACTAATGTGCTGTGACGTAACTCCTCATGTGGACGTTAGTCAGGGTGCTGTGTATTATAGCTATTACCTATAATATAATCTGTTGCACAATAGTACCTCAATAGTACCCCGTACATTAGCATGATGTTCTTACTGCCCACTAGACTAATCTGACTTTGGATCTAACTTAGACAATAATGGCTGTAACCCACAACAAAGACCCTATAATACTAAGACGGCTCACTCAGCCTGTACTGTGTAATCAAAATGATCAAACCCACCACTTGGCGCGCTGGCTGTTCTCTTGGTTAAACAGGTGCTATATTATATGTATAGATGTATATATGAATGTGAGAGATGTGTGATGATGGCGATGATGATGCTGATGATGATGTGTATTTGTTCATACCAATTTCATATTGATGTGTATTCATACTTAGCTATCTCATGTATAATAAAATTGTATGTGTTTACATGTGAAACACCAACCAGCAGCTGGGTCGATCAAACCCACCACAAGGTGGCACTGCGAAATTCACATTACCATTGGAGAGATAGGGAGTGAGCCATCTTAGTATTATAGGGTCTTTGCCCACAATAAGGCATTCTGCTTTGAGTAGAGTGTACACCTAGTTTAAATAGTCCTCTGTCTGTGCAGTAATATAGCTTAAGTAATATCTCAGCGATATACACTACTCACAAAGTCTGATCTAGACTCTGCTTACTGTCTGCAGCTGTTGCTATTAATCTGATGTCCGATATTTATACACTGGGCAGTCGTAGCTTTCCTGTTGAATCCTGCATTAAAGCTGCATAGTCTGATGAATCATAAAATTTTCAAAACCAAAACAATTATCTAGATTGTATTCTATATATATCTAACTCAGATACTGGTGCACTTATTAAGTATTTGTCGCCACACAGAAGGGAATACTGAGGGAATTTAATAGAAGCTGTTCCTGCAGAGGCCTATGATGTCAGAGTTTTGGCGTGCTTGCCAAAATTAATTTAGCATGTGTGCACTTCAAATATCTCAAAAGATAGCCATTTAAAATAAAAAATTACTTCAAACTAAAGTAAGGTATATTATAGTGAACAGCCTACTATATTTATCTCAGAAAATGACAGAAACTCAAAACCATCGGACCATGCAACTTTAAGGTACCGAACTGCTAATGGGTCAGTAACATGGCCAACACATTCTTCACAATTATTGTGCTCGAATATCACTAGTCATGGCTTGTATGTGCTGGAAGAACCTATTTTCTGGGAGTTATTTAGGATCCAAGCAAGTTTGGGGGTTTCTAGCAAGGTAATGAATGAGTCGTAGGATCATTTAGCAGAAAATGTCCCTCAACACTGTGACGCAGGGCAGGGTACTGATACTCAGTTTGATAGGTTTATGCTATGAAATAGAACTGAAACATGTTTAGATTCATCTGATGGGTTAGTAATTATAGGGAAGGGTTATAGAGAAGCAGGTCACTGCAGTAGAATTTCCACATGGAAATATTCCCAAAACTTACTTTGAATAATAGTTAATTTGAAGCCCTTTAACTATCCCTTACAGATTTATGTAATTCAACATATTCCTTTCCTGTCTGACGTCACAAATGGACTATTTGAACTCCCAACTCAGAATGTATGGGTTGATCTCTCTGTGACCATTATGCTGAGTATCCTAATGATATTCACAATAGTTCTAAGTGTACTGCAGTTGACCTTGCTAAGATATGAATACATAGTGAAGATGTTGCTAATATTCATGTAAGGAATACATGCTTAAAAGCAGGTGATCAGATCATTAAGCGAAGTGGCTAATTTTGTAAGCACATGGAGATGAATCCAGTCAGAACTTTGCAAAATTATCGAAACATGAATATTTTAATATAAGAAAATGCTGCACCCAAATAGCATCTAGTGAGGTCTCTCCCTGACGAATTTAAATAAAAACGTGTTTTCTTTCCGAGAACCCTTGGTAAATGGCATAATGTCAGTACCCCTTTTGGAAACGGGGTGGAGGGGGGGGGGGATTTTGTCACATATACATCTCCTGATATGACCATATATGTTGCCAGGACGTAAAATTCCAACAATCGACTATATATATGTATATATATATATATTTTACCTCGGTATACAGCCTCAGGCTAGCCTCAGGCTAGGGAGAAGGAAGCACGTGAGGTACCAGCAATTAGCATATACAACTCACGACTGGATTACGTGTCGTTGGGTTGCTCCGGCAAATTTAGTCTAAATACAAGCTAATACGCAGTAAGTATCATAAAAACTGTGGTTAGCTTAATCATGATGCATTAGAGCATCATTATGGAAAGTTTAGACTTTCTTTGGTCCATTTTGGACGAGTTATTTGGTTATAAAAAAACAAGGATAGAATTCCTTCTCGAAGGATTGAAACCGGTCATTAGCGGTTCTGTCAACACCCGAGTCACCGTGTGATTATGGGTTGAGATGTGGGCTCTGCCTCGTCTTCTGTGGAAATTCTCTCGTACTCTAATAGAGAGTAATGTTGGAGATGCTCCTGGGTTTTCTTTTATAGACTCCCCTAGACAAAACTTTTTCAGGCGTTTCTCCGAGTTTCGTAGCATTTTCTCCAACTTGTTGACGTAGTAGTCACAGGTGGGAGAAGTGTGCGGAACAGAGGGATGGGCGGGCCGATACACTGGTCCCGACCCCGCGTAAAGGTTTGGGCTTGACCCACAACCCACGCACAAATTTAGCTTATTACGCCTGTGTTATAACGGTATAAACACGTTCTCTAACACCAATAGATGTCCAAATGAGTTTGAAACAACCATATTGTGACATATATATATACCGGGACGGACCAAAAATCTTTGTTTCAGCTCCCGATGGCCACGAAGCGGTGTAAGCGCGGTGCAGCAGCAGCCGAGGGGCGTGTTCCGAGTGGAGGGGACGAGGAGTACGACTCCTCACCCGTGTTGTCGGCAGTGCCTTCGACACAGCCCGGGGCGCATATTCTCTCCGAGGAGGACATAGTGCCTGACGGCGCCGCCGCTCAAAATTGGGAGACGTGGTTTGCGGCGATGGAGAGTCATATAATGGCTCTCAAACCACCGGTGTCTCGTAAACGGCGAATGCCGAGTGTTCAAGAGGAGTCTTCTTTGGAGGATTTCTCGGAGACCGACTCAGAGATGGAGCTTAGGGCTCCTCCTCCTTCTCCTAAACGGAGGAAGAAGAAACATATCGTTTCTTCGGGTGATGATTTCACCAAGGAAAGGGGAAGGACGGGACTTCGCAAAAAGCGCAAGACCAAGCCCAAGAAGAAGAAGAAGAAGAGGAAAGATTCTTCTTCTTCTGACTCGTCCACGGATTCCACTTCCACGGAATCGGACTGAGACACGCGATATGAAGGTGTCTATGCTTCCATTGGGGGCAAAGTGGCTAAGAAAGAGGAGAAGCCAAGGGCTAAGCGTGTGAAAACCACTACGCTTATGCGTGAGAACATCAATGGCCATTTCCGCACGTTTAAACCGGCGGAGATTATTTCTAAGTTATCAGATGAGTTAACAGGCATTAAAGGTGTTCCCAACTCCATCATTAAGGAGATGGATCGAGATGTCAATATGACGGAGGACCGTAAGAGATTTGAGGGTGTGTTGCACACAGTGCATATGGCGGTGCTTGGTACCCTAACAGCTATTGCTCCTGTAGCAAACAGAATGCAACGAGAAAATAAGTTCTCGTCTTTGGCTAAGACGATGGACAAAGGTATTGCATTGTTGGCGGCGGCAGGTAATTAATTACCTGTTGTATCGAAGATATGAAAATGTCTTCAAGTCGGTTTGCACAGATGCTGGCAAAGAAGTGGCTCGCTCAAAGAAGGTTACCGATAATGATGGGAAAGAGTTTACGCTCTTTCTTGCTCCAGAGCCGATTAAAGGGAAACCTTTAGATAACACAAAAATGTTTGGCGGTCAACTACAATACCTCTATAAAGAGGTAGAAACTGCAGCCAAGAGTGGCAAAAACATGGATGGTAAGAAGAAACAGGAAACTCCTCGTTTCAAAAGGTCACGAGGGGATTTTCGTCCACGGCGGTTCACCAGGGAAACCAGACCGGGCTCAAACTTCGGTCAAGCTTTTCGGGGCCGGGGCGCTCGCTCAGGCTGGACCGACAACACCGCACGGCCACTGGGCCGAGGTGTCAACTCGCCGAGACCCTTCCCCAGGGGCGGGTCCAAGTAGAGGTTGAAACACAAACGTTGCAAGTCCTTCCAGCCTCTAAAACCACACAAACTGTAAGCAACTTTGTGGCTGGTAATATTAATAATCATATTTCTGAGTGGCACAAAATTACTACTGACCAAGAAATTTTACAAATAGTTAGGGGTGTTCACATTCCCTTCACACAAATTCCGGTACAAGGCAGGATACCTTTTCCTTATAACATTGAACTGGTTGAACGAGAGGCATTAACTAAACAGGTACAAAAATTCTTTGAGAAAGGAATTATACAAAAGTGACATACTGTTCAGGAGAGTTTATTTCAAACATCTTCTCGAGACCAAAGCCTAATGGCGAGGTTCGAATGATCCTGGATTTAACAATCCTTAATAAAATGGTTGAATATCGACATTTTAAAATGTTCTCGCTAGATACAGCACGCGATCTGATTACGCCAGATGCGTGGATGGCTAGTGTTGATTTACAAGATGCATATTATACGCTTCCCATAAGGGAAAAAGACCGGAAATTTCTTCGGTTTCTTTGGGATAACCAACTCTATGAGTTTACCTGCATGCCGAATGGTTTAGCTTGTGCCCCTCGTTTATTAACTAAACTGCTTAAACCTGTTTTCTCAGTAATGGCGCGGAAGGGTCATATAATGTTTCCATACATAGATGATTCCTTTATTATAGCATCAACACAAATTGATTGTGGGAATGCAGTTTTGGATTTATGTGCATTACTTACTAAATTGGGGTTTCATGTACATCCACAAAAGTCAGTGTTTAAACCAACAAACAACTCAAATGTTTAGGGTTTATTCTGGATACACAGTCTCTTACAGTGTCGATAACAGAACAAAAACTAATTAAGTTTATGAATACAGCGACCCAGCTTATTAAGTTACCAAAACCTAAAATTAGACAGGTCGCAGTCTTTATTGGGATAATGATATCGTATGCACCCGCTATTCTATACGGGAAGGCCCATATTAAATCTCTAGAAATAGATAAAAATTTAGCGTTCACACGAACTAAAGGGAATTTTGAGCGAAGGATGTTTATTTCGCAAGAAGGGCTACAGGATATTGCATGGTGGATGCAACACATAGCAAGTTCACCAAATCCAATCCGTATGGCGGAACCTAATACGGTAATTACTACTGATGCTTCGTTAGAAGGTTGGGGAGGTCATCGAGATGGGGTCACAACAGGAGGTAGATGGCTTGATGATGAAAAATCAGACCATATTAATGCGCTAGAATTGCGTGCTATTTATCTGGGCTTATGTAGTTTAGTAAAGATACATAAATCACAAGTTAGACTACTAACTGATAATACTACTGCCATGGCATATATTCGTAACATGGGTGGAACCAAATCAAAGCCTTGCAATCAGTTGTCTAAACTGATTTGGAACTGGGCACAGGCTCAACAAGTCTGGCTGACTGTAGCGCATATTCCAGGGTCAAAAATACATTGCAGACATAAAGTAGAAATTTCCGATGACCATTTAGAATGGTCTCTCTCTACACCTTTGTTTAACTTCATTGTGAAAAATGGGGTACACCTAAAGTTGACTTGTTTGCATCACGAAATAATAATAAATTACCTTGTTATGTTTCTTGGCATCCTGAACCGGAGGCTTGGAAAGTAGATGCATTTGCTATTACCTGGGAAAATAATTATTTTTATATTTTCCCACCGTTTAGCATTATCAGCCGAGTTGTCAGGAAAATCGGTTTGGAAAGGACACATGCTATAATGGTGGTGCCCGATTGGGACACGCAACCTTGGCTGCCAGCAGTTTCACAACTGGCAAAAGAACATATACGATTCCCAAGAAAACTCGGGAATCTGACACACCACGGACCGCTAGTGGTTCACGGCGACGTGTCAACGACGCCCCTATTGGCATTCCTTTTCTAAGGAACCAGCTCCGGCGATTTGGATTGGACAAAATTACTGAGAATAGGATAGTAGCTGATGCCTGGAGGCCAGGAACTGTTAAAATGTACACATCCTATTTAAAGAAATGGGGTGTACATTGTTTGTTAATGAAAGTTAAGCCAACAAATCCAACAATTTCACAAGTAGCTCATTTTCTTCGTTCTCTAGAGGATGAGGGACTACCCTTTGGGTCGATTATTGCGGCAAGATGTGCGTTATCAATCATATTACCGAGAATTGATGGCGAATCAGTTGGAAAACATTATGTTCTTGGATATCTACCTCGTTCAATTTATCAAAGGAATCCTCCAAAACCAAAGTATAGTCGGTTTTGGGATGTGTCTGTAGTATTTAAGTTGTTTCAGACTTGGCCTCACAACTCGTGGTTAGATTTAAAACAATTAGGTTTTAAGGTCGCGGTCCTGTTATTATTAGTAACCGGACACAGAGGACAGACGATTGTTGCTTTGTCTTTAACTGGATTAGAAATAGACAAGAAACAAGCTACGCTTGATTTAGCACAATTGCTTAAGTCGAACACGTTAGGTGACCCTTTATCTACGGTT
This sequence comes from Branchipolynoe longqiensis, assembly GCA_030323885.1. NCBI lineage: Eukaryota > Metazoa > Annelida > Polychaeta > Phyllodocida > Polynoidae > Branchipolynoe > Branchipolynoe longqiensis. Next base: position 36,518,565 of record CM059196.1, on the reverse strand, counting down.
CACTTAGACTGTTTTCCGAGTGATCGGAAATTATGTGTTGTGTCAGCCATACGGGCTTATATATCTAAGACAAAGGATTTACGTGCATCACAACAACTATTAGTGAGCTTTATAAAGCCAAATAAGGCAATTTCACGAGACACCCTTGCCAGATGGACAATTACGGTGTTGAAATTGGCTGGAGTGGATACGAGCAAATACTCATCCCACTCAACTAGAGGTGCCATGGTCTCCAAGGCACGGTTGCTAGGTGTTTCTGTGAAAAGAATACTAGCGCATGCAGGCTGGAAGACGGCTAAGTCGTTTGCAAAACATTACAACAAGCGACTTGAAAAGCCTACCGGCATTGCAAAGCGCCTGCTCGCCAACTAACAAGAATAGGTGAGAACAAAAACGTTGAATATTATATAAGAATGGATGATATTAAGGATAAAAATGAATTATGTAAAGGTCTCCTTAGCCTGAGGCTAGCCTGAGGCTGTATACCGAGGTAAAATAGTAAATAGTTCATATATATTTATATATTTTTATATTTATAGATATATATATATATATATATTTTATATTTATATATTTAATAGCTGTCACATCTCTGGTGCTCGTGAAGTAACCAGTGATCAGACTAGTTCTGTTCATGCGAGTATGTTTGTTGTGGGGCCTGTGGGACGTGGTCAGTCACGGTCTATGTGTGGTCTTTGTGGGCTAGTTGTTTGGTCGATGCGGCGGGGGTTAGGGGATAGGGGGGGGGGGGATATATATATATATCTGTCCATCACACGGTGCTGTGAAGAACCAGTGATCAGACAGTTCTGAACATGCGAGTAATATATTAGTGGGGCCAGATTGCGATTACATTCACGGTCTGCAGTGGCTTTGCTTGTCAGTACTGGCGCCTACTCAAAGTAGCCTAAATGAGCAAGGATTACCACACGTTTATCTGGAAAAACCAAGTGTGTCTTGTCACTACCTCGGATTAGCCTAGCTTGATGCTCCCATTGCTGCATTCTTTAAGTCTGGATCTGTGCTTTACTGCGCAGCGTATTCACAGATATTCGAGGTATAGAGAAAATGGAGATACATTGTTGTTCCTTTTAAGTAATTGTCTAGACTCATTGGAAACAATGGTGAAAAATGTCCATTCTTTTCAACCATTGCACCCCCAAAGCCTATCTATTTCCAGCAATTTAGGAGTGGAAGGAAAATAGAAAATAAAGATTTTTATCCTATAATACTCTTTACATCATTGGTGAATATAATTTAATCTACCTCTTAAGGAACCCAATTTCAAAGTGAATAACAGGAGTTTTTAGCGATATATTTTCATATGCTGTGAACTGTCACTCTTTTCCTCTTGCCAAGAAATCCATTGAAGTAAGACTCTTTGTGGTATGTAGTAATGTGTGAGAAGCGTGTGTTAAGAGGGTGAGAGGTGTATGAAGTAGTGTGCAAGAAGTGGTGTGTGAAAAGTAGTGTGTGGGAAGTAGTGTGTGAGAAGTGGTGTGTGTGAAGTAGTGTGTGAAGTGATGTGAGAAGTGGTGTGTGATAAGTAGTGTGTGAGAAGTGGTGTGTGAAGTGGTGTGTGAGAAGTGGTATGTCTGAAGTGTGTGTGAAGTAGGGTGAGAAGTGTGTGAAGTAGTGTGAGAAGTGGTGTGTGAGAAGTGGTGTGTCTGAAGTGTGTGTGAAGTATTGTGAGAAGTGTGTGAAGTAGTGTGGGAAGTGGTGTGTGAGAAGTGTGTGAAGTAGTGTGAGAAGTGGTGTCTGAGTATTGTGTGAGAAGTAGTGTGTGAGAAGTGTATGTGAGAAGTGTATGTGAGAAGTGTGTGTGAGAGGTGTGTGAGAAGTGGTGTGTGAGAAGTGTGTGAAGTAGTGTGAGAAGTGGTGTGTGAGAAGTGTGTGAAGTAGTGTGAGAAGTGGTGTCTGAGTATTGTGTGAGAAGTAGTGTGTGAGAAGTGTATGTGAGAAGTGTGTGTGAGAGGTGTGTGAGAAGTGGTGTGTGAGAAGTGGTGTGTGAGAAGTGTGTGTGAAGTAATGTGAGAAGTAGTGTGTGAGATGTAGTGTGTGAGAAGTGTATGTTAGAAGTGTATGTGAGAAGTGCATGAAGTGGTGTGTGAAGTGCTGAGAAGTGTGTGAAGTAGTGTATCAGGTGGTGTGTGAGAAGTGTGTGTAAAGTGGTGTATGAGAAATGTGTGTGAAGTGCTGAGTGAAAAGAGTGAAGTAGTGTGAGAAGTGTGTGAGAAGTGTTTTAAGTGGTGTGTGTGAAGTGGTGTGTGAGAAGTGGTTGAAATGGTGTGTGCGAAGTGTTGAAGTGGTGTGAGAAGTGAAGTGGAGAAGTGTGTCTGGAGAAGTTTGTCTGTGGAGAAGTGTGTGTGCTGGAGAGGGAGTATAATGTATAGGTGTGTCAAGCGCCTGACGCTGTCAGGTGTTACCGGTAATGGGTGCGACTTGAGTGGGGAGGTAAATACTTTATGTGTATTGAGCAGACTAGGGTGCGATAGGTTCTTGTTTAAGAAAGTAGAGAGTGTGCATTTCTAAAGCCAACCGAATACATTGTTGTCGATATAAAGTCTACAGCGTATGGAACTCTGTGGTTGTAGCTACAATGCCTAGCAAACACTAGGATTATTCTCTAAATGTATCGTAGAATATAGCAAAACAAGAAAACTTACGTGTTCGACCAATAGCGCTTTGGTAACAGCAGTTCTCTAATCAAGAATGACAACAATGCAGACTATATCACGGTTCTCTCTCATCTGATCACCAAAATCTCATCCATATGTGGATGGGTGACCACCTGTGAATACCTGTAGACATCCTGATACACGACCTACTAAATCAGTTGTGGTTGAGTAGAACAACGAGATCCTGGCCTTGGGATGTATCTGACAGGGCTAACTCTCCTTCGGTTTTGGCAAATCGTGGGATTCGAATTCACGGGTTCGAACCCTGGTCGAGTCAAACCAATGACATAAAAATTGATACTTGTCACTGCCTAGACAGGCACTTGGCATTATTAGGATAGGGTAAGGACTAGTTGGCTCAGTGTCAGGATTATGTGACTGAGTCAGGTCATGGTGCTGGTGGCCTGGTGCCCCAGTGGGACAGCACTATTAAGTCACCATGAGTGCACACAGTCACAAGTAGGTACCCGTCCTGATATGACCTTAGATATTGCCAGGACATAAAATTGAACAACCAACCAAGATAACTTTCCTAGTCGAACAATGCCTGTGCCTGTCTCCAGAGTAGCTTCTACTATTAGTATTACTCCATCTCCAGGAATACCGTCTTTTGTGGGCGTTCTTATTATGGGTTTTTTTTAACATGAGGGAGATAAAACAGTATGTGTCTGTATAGCATACATAGACGAATGTGCATGGTGGCTAAGATTGTGTAAGAATTCGATAATTAAGTGTCCTAAGTAAAACTTTAACATTTGGTTGCTGAGGTCATCCTGCTATTGAGCCTTTTCCTGTGGAATATGTGCAACATTTTCACCCCTAGTTTCCTAGTTCTTGTATCTATTTAGTACCAATGGATAAACATGGTTTTTTAGTAGTAGTACCATGGCTGAATAACTAGGGCCTTGATTCCAAAGTAGATTTGAGGGTTCGATTCCTGGCCAAGTCAAACCAAGGATGTTCAAAATTGATGATTGCTGTCTGTGCTTGTCATTAATAAGCTAGGGCAAGGGGCTGGGGGTTGAAATGGAGAAGCTTTCCCCATAATTGTCCACCATTTCCCAGCTTTCCTCATAATTATTATTAACAAAAAGATATAAAATTAAAGAACAAATTTGTGGGTATTTCTTCCTGGTTCAAGCTTTAAGCCACAGGGGTTGTTTCTCTTGCCATCAATTTATTCCGAAAGTAAAATACAGCATGATGTAGGAGAGAAGGTTGGTTTTTGGAGTGTTATGTCCTTGCAACATCTAAGATCATATCAGGATGGGTATCAACTTGTGACAGTGCTCACTCATGGTGACTTTATAGTGCTGCCCCACTGGGAAATCAGGCTGCTAGCACCATGACTTGATATCAAACTCAGTCACATTATCCTGACACTGAGCTAACCAGTCCTTGCTCTATCCTATTAATGCCGACCACCAGGCTAGGAAGCGAAAAGTATTAATTTAATAAGTCATTGGCTTGACTCGATCGGGAACCGAACGCCCAATTTCCTGCATGTGAGGCCCGCGCTCTACCTATTCGCCCACCGCGGCCGAATGAGGAGGGAAGAAGACAAAGATAGATAGCACCATCACATGGATAGATAAGCGAGGCAGAATTGATTTTGTTTTGGTTTCTTGGATCTTGCATCCTTGCAATATCTAGGGTTATTTTAAGACGGGTACCGACTTGTGACAGTATACTGATGGCGACTTTATAATGCGACCTCGTTGAGATACCTACCGTCTTGCCAGCACCATGAGCCGATATCCCCTCATCGTCCTGGCACTGCCACCAGTGCTTAAAGTTGCAGAGTCCGATGGTTTTGAATTTCTGTATTTTTTCTGAGATAAATATATTAGATCGATCACTAGTATCTACTTTACATTAGTTCAAAGTTACTTTTATTTTAAATGGTAAACTTTTAAGATATGTTGAGTGCAAACATGGAAAATTAGTTTTGGCAAGCGTACCAAAACTCTGACACCATAGACTTCTGGCAGGAACAGGTTCTGTTAAATTGACTGAGTATTGCCTTCTACACAGAAACAAAATGCTTAATAAGTGCATCAGTATCTAAGTTAGATATGTCAAATCAAATCTCGATAATTGGTTTTGTTTTGAAAAGTTGATATGTCATCGGACTATGCAACTTTACCCTACCCTTGGATGAACCCTGGTCCCTCCTCCACCCCTTAATTGGTGGCAGGTGTGTCCTGTTTCACGAGGTCACGTGATGCTGTCTCCAGTGTTTATATACATGGCCCTCTCCTACGCTCACTAATCAGGACATTTATTGAGTAACATCATGTGATTTCTGCAGTTACCAACCTGGAGGTACTGAGAATCCTTGAGGTTTTGCATTGCGGGCATGCAACCTGAGTGGCGGCAGCTGCGAGCTTCCACCCCCCTCCCCCCCTAGAATTATATTTTGTAAATAGCTTTAAAATGGGCTATTTGAGGGCATTTCCAAGGGATAATAGGCTGATGTTTTAGGATATGGCGTTTTGTTTGTTTATTGTTGTTTTACGTCCTAGCAACATCTAATGTCATATTACGGGTACCGGCTTCTGACAGTGCGCACTGATGGCGACTTTATAGTGCTGTCCCACTGGGAAACCAGGCCGCCGGCACCATGATCTGATATCCTACTCAGTCAACTTCGTGGGATTTTGGGGTCAATCCATGACTCGTGAGGTGACTGATCAAAACCTTCACTTTCCGCGTCTCTCACGGGAATTTCGTCAGAGTTGACAACACTGTTTCTGGCTGTAATTGTTGTATTGGTTTGGCCTGACTGAGCTATGGATCGAACCCACCACCACCCGCAAGACAGTACCACGAGCCATCATTTAAATTATGGTGACTGTCTTATATTTAGTGGAAATGTTATATTCAGTAGCAACCTGTTTCATCTGAGTGTGGGAGTGTGTAGCAGGAGTAAAAGGCCACCAATGGACAAAGTAGCAAACTGAGTATATAAAATAACTATAACAGTGTTTGCCTGATGCCATGTATTTAGATCTGAAGGAAATATATTTGACTGTCTGATGCCATGTATTTAGTTTGTAGGGAAATATATTTTGCTATCTGAGAGATATACCTCTATCATTTCAATTGCAGTAAATAATTTGGCATGTTGCAGAATTAACTTCCAACTGTCCTCATTTTGTATCGGTATGAAATATCTTACTGTGAAATGTGATTGCAATGGTTATTCCATTTTGCTTTTTTAATTACATTAAATAGTTTGGCATGTTATAGAATTAACTTATCTAACAGCCCTAATGTTGTATCAATATGGAATATCTTACTGTGAAGTGTGATTGCAATGGCTATTCCCTTCTGCTTTTTTAATAACATGGTTGTCGTGTGGAATGTGCCTGTTCTAGTTACCCTCAGTAAATAGTCTTGCTGTTGAAAGCATATGTTTACCTGGTTTTCTTATTTTATTGCAAGTTAATAGATGGGTACAATAGATGGGATTACCCAACCTTATTGAAGTGAACTTTGTGATAGTGTGCTTTTCTGTGTAATGTGATTGCTTCGACTGGCTGCCAGGCTGCATGTGTTACTGGCAGTAAAGAGTTTAACTGTCTGTGGAATTTAACTAATCGGGCAATGTGCGGTCGTTAGTGGCAGTGAACAGGCATGCTGCTTGCTCACGCGAGTATTCAAATAAATAATCCAGACAGTATGTGGTTGCACGACACCATTAAATAATTCTCCTCGTCCCACCTTTTCAACTCCCTCCTGACATAAGGCCAAATAATAAAGCAAAAGTTGGTGCTCGGCCTTTTGAAATATAAATCAGGGTCGGGCGGGCAGTTATTATTTAAACAATATTTTTTTCAATATTTCACTGGTCTCCTCGCCCTGGCCCTTCCCTCTCGATTCTCTCTGCCGCCCTCATTCACACTCCAACACCCTCCCTCGCCCACACTCCAACACCCTCCCCCCCACACACTCCAACACCCTCCCTCCCCCACACTCCAACACCCTCCCTCCCAACCTCCTCCACTGTCGACCCTGCTCCCTCCCCTTCTCAGTTCCCTTTGTTTCACTCATCACATCCCATTCCTTTCCCACACTGCCCTGCCCATTCCTCCCTCTTCACTCCCCTTTCTATTTCTCACTCCATCCACCACATTCTCCACTACACGCCCTTTCCATTTCTCACTCCATCTGCCCTCTCCATTTAACAATTTAAACATTAAAATTAAAATCTGGGGCGGGCAATTTTTCAGGCACGGGCCGGGACGATAACCAATTTTTTTAATATTATTTTGTTTGGCCTACTGAGTAATGGCAATGCATCATTGGATGGTTTTGTCAATTCGTAAACTATGTCTATGACTGTGTGTGGAATGTCAGCAGACCGAACTTCCAATCCAAGTCTCAGGTTTATGTAGTCGGGTTCCAGTACCCATGGTTGCCGCTAGGTGCCGTCTGAGTGTTAAAAGGCCAGGAAACCAGGCTAATGTTTATGGCGGTAAATTGTGAGGACGTGGTAATATCCTGGCGCGTCCCGAGAATGTAAAATAAAAAGGCGGGGTCGTCTGCAGAATGTAAACAGTCCAGCTGTCTGCGAAATGTAAATAGTCTTGTCTGCCCCGGTCATCTGATGATGGCCAAGCTGACCTTTTCGTTTTACATCCAGTTCTTAAGCAATTACATGACTCCGTCCACCGTTAGTTGGCCAAAACAGTATGACTCCGTTCATGAGGTGGCTTTGTTTTTAACTCCTTGGGCGCCCGTTGGTGGTGACTTTTTCCACCACCGCCATTTTTTTCCTGCCTGTTCCCGCCATTTTCCCGCCACCTTGTTACGCTGACATTTCAAGCCTCGTTTCAGGTTAGCCGCAACTGGGAAATTGGGCCACTCTTATTCTCCAGGGAAACATTTTACAGAAAGTTGACTGGTCTTTTTTGGTTTAATATTTAGTTTTGTTTGTTTTTTCATCCAGTGATCATCGACATGATCCTTGGTAAAGGCCCAGTCACACCTTACCGGACTGGGGAACCGTACGAGAACCGCTACTGTACGGCGATGTCCGGTACCCATCCGGCAGTGTCCGGTACAAGTTTTGAACATGCACAAAACTTCTACCGGACACCGGCGGACTGACGTATCCGGTTGGTGTCCGGTTTGTTTGGTACATGTCCGGTACCCATCCGTACGTGTCCGGTTTGTCTGTTTTGTCTGGTACATGTCTGGTACCCATCCGTTACGTGACCGGTTCTCGTCCGGTACATGTACGGTACTTGTCCGGTCGCCCGGCAGCAATTGACCCAATTACACTCCATTTCGATACACTTTGTGTACTGGAGAGCACCGGACTAGAAAATTCTTTGTCTGGTGGTCTCCGGTAGTCAGTCCGGTAAGGTGTGACAGGTGCTTAAGACATCCAACTCGGGGATCTCATCAGTACCAAATACTAATTTCACTCACACATCGAGCCCTCAAGACCGATCAAGTCGAGTCTGTTTTTGTTTATTTAATTTCGCGTAAATCCGTCGGCGAAATATTTGGTAACCGTATTCACCGGGCTTCTTTTAAATCGGGTACTTTGTTAACCTTTGTGATGAAAATCACTTAATTCTGTGAGAATTAATTAATTAATCAATTGGAAAAGAAGATGTTGAGTTTTTAAAGTGGCGCTGGATGGGGAGGGGGGAAAAAGGCGTTTAACAAAAAAAGCTCTTGGCGTATTTGTCGCGGTGCTTACTCTGTTACTGTAATGGTCGATGAGGGGACTCAGATGGATGGATGTGGGCATGGTAAAGAAAGAAGTAAAGCACCCAGCTCCGATGGCCATAAGCCAAAGTTGCCGTGTTATCTTAACTTATTCAATTCCAGCCGCCAATCTTCCTGGTTGGGATTGTTTTGATCCTTGTACCTATCCTTAAATGCCGCCTAAAGCTTTCTGCTTGGGGTTCATCATTAAGTAAGAAGTTTTATGTGGGACTGGGTTAATATTTATAAATACTGATTGGTCCTTAGGATGTTTTTAAGGCACGGCCCGTGCCGCTTCATGGACTGGGCATTTCCTGACATCATGACGTACCACATACCTCTATGTATGTATGTATGTATGTATGTATGTATGTATGTATGTATGTATGTATGTATGTATGTATGTATGTATGTATGTATGTAGTAGTATGTATGTATGTATGTATGTATGTGTATGTATGTATGTATGTATGTATGTATGTTATGTATTATGTATGTATGTATGTATGATGTATGTATGTATGTATGTAGTATGTATGTATATGTATGTACGTACGTACTACGTACGTATGTATGTATGTATGTATGTATGTATGTATGTGTGTGTGTGTGTGTGTGTGTGTGTATGCATGTATGTAATGTATGTATGTATGTGTGGATATATATATATATTTATATTTATTTATAAATGTATATATCGACAGTGATAAGACTGTTATCGCATGTAATAATGTTTGTAGTGTCCTGCTCCTACCCCACCCCACCCCCTTCATGGGTGGGTGGGGCGGCATCCTTCACCCCCCCACCACCACCACCACCACCACCACCACCACAATGTTCGGGGGCTTTCGGACGACACTCGCTCGGAATTATTATTATTATTATTATATATATATGTAGAGTGGATACATATATAAAGTTGGATACAATGACATTCAAAGGTGTATTTAAAGGGATGCAATGACATTCAACAGTACGTCTAATTTGTGCTTTTGTTGTTTTAATTGGCACTGATTTAAATTGATTGCCTGCAACCATTGATGAATTGAACTTGTGGTGAAATAACCTCATGTGTAGATATATATGCAGCTTTTGGAACCAAGGCCAAAGCAGCTTTGGAATTTTTTGTCTGAGGTTATCTGTTTGCTGAGCCTGGTGCTCTCAGCTTAGTTAAGTATTGTTTGTTGGAAGCATGCAATTGCATCTATTTTCATCTCTCCTTTAGTCGTAGGACATTAGGCCAGTTACCTGCAATTCAAATACCCCACATGGCTGATAAAACCGTCAAATTAAACTGCTCATAAGATGCCTGTTTTTATATAATTCAAAGGATTGTTGTATTTGATGTGAGCAATTGCTGTGGATGGTTTGATATGCTTAACGCATGCCTTGATATATTAAAATTAGCAATATGTTTATGGTTAAATCCAATTTTTTTTAAAGTTGTTCCTTGTCAAATGTTGCTTTGTGGTGTGGTATTTAGCTACGGCCAGCTGTCCCTATTAGGTTGGCTAGTTTGTTTGGCTGCATATCTCACAGTCTGGTTCAGGAATGAAAGAGCTCACCGATTTCGCAGATTTCCGCGATTTTATATATTTACCAATTATTGTCAAGCGAAATGCTAAGGAATCAGGATGTATATGACAAAATTTGTTAGTTTGAATCCTGTTTTTATATGACTAGAACATAAAACCCAAACAAGAACAAGGTAAGAATGGGCGATAATATAGGCACAAAAAGGATAGATGAAACCTGACTTCCGGCATTTTCCCACAATTCCCTGACAGTGCTAATCATATGGGGGGAAATCTGCATTTTCGCTGAAATTAGCCGTCGGTGTAATAATCTTGGCTTGCTTTCCGCGTTTTTTGCCAAAGACCACTTTCATTCCTGCCGTGCTAACTCCTCCTGTGAGGATTAACCCTTACACTGGAGCTTCTTGTTACAGGTATGCACAGGAGTGGGATGGCAGCTATGCAGGCGAGCATGGACCGGAAGCGTCCTGCCGACCTGCGAGGCGCTCAACAGATGAAGAGGTAGGTCCGCTCTGATTGGTTGACAATGTAGGATGTGAATAATGGCCACTGTGATTGGTTGAAAATGTATCATGTAAGTAATGTCCGTTCTGATTGGTTGAAGATGTAAGATTAGAATAATGTTCGCTTTGATTGGTTGAAAATGTAAGATGTGAATAATGTCTGCTCTGATTGGTTGAAAATGTAGGATGTGAATAATGTCTGCTCTGATTGGTTGAAAATGGAGGATGTGAATAACGTCTGCTCGGATTGGTTGAAAATGTATCGTGTAAGTAATGTCCGCTCGGATTGGTTAAAAATGTAGGATATCACTATTATTTACTCTGATTGGTTGAAAATGTAAGAATAGTAAGAGGTGAATAATGTCGACGCTGCTTGATTGAAAATGTAGGATGCAAACAATGTCAGCTATGATTGGTTGAAAAACATATGTCGTAAAAAAAATGTTTGTTGTGATTGGCTAAAAGTGTAAGATGTAAATAATGTGTTAGAAGTTATTGAATCAGGCAATTGTGGACTAGAGATCGGACCGAATAGACAGCTATTGACTGGCAGAAATTCCTTGAGTGAAGAGGCTTATTTTCTGTTCCTGATCCAGATAATAACCGGCAGACCTCTCTGGTACATCACCAATATAGATTTTCCATGTGAGCTGCCTTAACCAGAAATGGATTCCACGAATGAGACAGAAACCCAGACGAGTAGCCCCCGCCTGGTGCTTGTGATCATGGGCTCGCAAGAGTAATTGTGTACTTAAGTGACTTGGGTTCCATTGTACACAACTGGGGGGGGGGGGGGGGGGGGGGCAGTGGATGTGGGGGGGGGGGTGGCAGTGTTTGGTAAGGGTTGTGGGAATCCCATTTGTGTGGTTGTCAAACTGCACCCGTTAACACAAATACCAGATGGGATGACTGAATAAACTGAGCGTTTTGAACCCCGTCTCGAACCCCATGTATGAAAACTGACCCATTAAACTTTAAAATTGATGTTTTTCACTACCTGGCTTACTGGAATAGGACAAGTGACTGTGGAATGAGGAAGACCCTTATTGTGTGTGATTCAATTTGCCCATGCTTCATCCACAGGTGTAATAATAATAATAATAATAATAATAATAATAATAATAATAATAACAATAACAATAACAAATATATATATATTATGGATCACAATGCTGAAAAATCAATGTGGAGACACGTAAGCAATGTGTTATATATTTTAGTGTATCTTGTAAATGCAATAATACAGGGATGAAAGATCTTCGCGATTTTGCGGATTTCTCCGATGTATGATATTTATCGATTAATGTTACACAAAATGCCAAGCAATTAGGATTTACATGGCAACACATGGTTAGTTTGAATGCCGTTTTTATATGTCGTTAGATGTCATGAGGATATAAAACCCAAACAAGAAAGTGTTAGCGATGAAGAGTCATAACAAGGACAGTTGAAACCAGACTTCCGGTATTTTCACGCAATTCCCTGACAGTGCTAAGCTATGGGAGAAAATCCGCATTTTCGAGGAAATTCGCCGTCGGTGTAATAACCACAGCTTGAATTCCGCGATTTTTGCTGCTGATCACTTTGATCCCTGAATCAATCAAAAATAAATTGATAAAAAAAAAAAATAGTATGGATTCCAATGCTGAAGAATCAATGTATAGACATTTAAGCACTGTGTTGTCTAAAGAGAGTCCGTGCTATATATGTTAGTGTCACTTATAAATCAGCAAACTGTGCATGTGCACATACCCAGGCACACATGCGCACACACACAGACCCAGGCACACATATGGGCACACACATGCGCACACACATACCCAGGCACACGCATACCCAGGCACACATGCATGCACCCACATGTGCACACACTCAGACCGAGGCACACATGCGCACACACACATACCCAGGCACACACATGTGTGCATACACATGTGCACACACACCCAGGCACACACGCGTGCACACATGTGTGCACACACACACAGACCCAGGCACACACATGGGCACACACAATTTGCACACACACAGACCCAGGCACACACGCATGCACACACACACACACATAGAGGGGAAGGGGAAACAAACCGTTGCGTCACATACCAACATGAACTAGTCATTTCACACACACACACACGCCCATGCATGCACACATACCCAGGCACACACATGCATGCACACACACATGGGCACACACACAGACCCAGGCACAGATGTGGGCACACAAATTGCACAGACAGACCCAGGCACACACGTGGCACACACATACCCATGCACACACACATGCACACACACAGACCCAGGCACACATGGATGCACACACTCAAACCCAGGCACACACATGCGTGCACATAAATTGCACACACACAACCCTGGCACACATGCGGGCACACATACACACACATGCATTCACACACAGACATGTGCACACACACATGCACACATATGCATGCATGTGAACACACTCACACTCACACCACCTGTTTCTCTCACACCCTACAACATCAACTAATAAGCATGCACCAGACAGACCCTATGTCATCAAAGTAGAATATCGATCGATTGGTTGAATTATTGATGAAGCGAGATGATTTGCCTGCGCAGTTCTCCATATCCGGTTTCTTCTCACCTGAACATTCATCAACAGTTCCCTGTTCCGTATTTATTTGGGCGGGTCCGATGCGCCCGACGGTGCACATACGGTTAACCACATCTCTACATGCACCGACGGGATGGCCGAATCAGTTGAGCGTTCGTCTCTCGTTTTTGTAGATCGTGGGATTCAAACCCTGGTCGAGTTGAAGCAATGACGTAAAAATGTATACTTGTCGCTTCCTAGCCAGGCGCTCGGCATTATTAGGAGAGGGCAAGGACTGGTTGGCTCAGTGTCAGGATAATGTAACTGAGTGGGATAGCAGGTCATGGTGTTGGCTACCTGGTCTCCCAGTGGGGCAGCACTAAAAGTCACCATGAGTGTGCACTGTCACAAATCCGTACCTGTCCTGATATGACCTTGTCCCATATCGGTACCCATCCTGATAATATCTCAGATGTGGCTTTGATGTAAAAGCCCAACCTAGAACTAATAAGATGGTGGTGTTAAACTGGTTTTCATAGCCAAGTGTGCTTTGCCCCCCACCCTCAGTTCTGTGATCCACGACGTAATGGACACATGAAGCCTTTCCTGACTGTATTTATGTATTGCGCGTCTTGTCATTGATTGTACTAGTTACTAGTCTGATCTGCATTAACGGTACACTGTCTGTGTGACACATGCTTGGTTTTAAAGGATGTTCCGTGATGCGAGGCCGCTATGTCGTCACAGTGTTCCGCACGCAAAGTGATGTGTGAGTATGTGAGAGAGGCATGGCTAGAGGCAGACAGACACAGATAGAGGTTTTGGTTTGGTTTGATTGTTGGAGTTGTATATCCTGGCAACATCTAAGATCATATCAGGACTGGTACCGACTTGTGACAGTGCACACTCATGGCGACTTTATAGTGCTGTGACCCACTGGGAGACCAGGCCACCAGCACCATGACCTAATATCCCACTCAGTCACATTATCCTGACACCGAGCCAAGCAATTCTTGCCCTCTCCTAATAATGCCGAGCGCCTGGCTAGGAAGTGACAAGTATCAATTTTGTACGTCATTGGTTTGACTCGACCGGGAATTTAACTCACAACCTTCCGCACGTGAGGACTACACTCTACCGATTCGGCCACCGCGTCCGGTACCCAACATAGTGAGGTCTTGTGATTTCCCTCCGCATTTGATTATGCAGTCTCATCTGAATAACTCTCAATGTCACTTCCAGCAGCACCTGTCTGAAATATTTATAATTTTTGTTAAAACGATAAAAAAAAGTTGTGGCAGTTGGGAATTGTGCTCCTTCACATTGTAAAAGAGCAAATTACATTCCCCACTCTGCAGCCCATATGGCTTGAGTTGCTGGCGATGTGTTGTGTCTTGTGTCTCACGCCCTTACTGCTGCTAACACTTCACATCTCACGCCACCCACACACGCTCTGCTAGGCAAGGTCTTGTGGGTGGGTGAGTGGGGGAGGAGGAGGAGGAGGAGATGGGGCAAGAGGCGAAGGGGGCGAGACGGAGAAGGAGAGAAGGGGAGGAGGAGGGAGAGGACGAAGAGGAGGACGAGAGGGGGAACGAGAGATGGGAAGGGCGAGAGGGGGAGGAGGAAGGAGAGGACGAAGAGGAGGAAGGAGGACGAGAGGGGGAAGGAGAGGGCGAGATTGGGGGGAGGGGGGGGGTGGGGTGGGAGGACGACGACGACAAGCAGAAGAGAGAGGTGTTGTTAAGATAATTACACTCCCTCCCCCCTCCCCATTACCATCCACCATTATCATCCCACATTATCACCCCCCTATTCCTAATACCACCCCCCTACACCCCCGCCCTTCCACCACCACCCGACATTCTCCATCGACAACACTAATGCCTAGTACACACCTCCCGTATAGGATTCGCGCACTAAAACTCGCGACTCGGCCCGACCCGCTTAAAACTGAAAACGGGCCGATTCGTTTTTCGAATCGCGAATCGCAATCGTAAACAGCCGCTTTTAGCACTAAAAACTGAGTTTTATGCGCGAATCACAATCGCCAGGTGTGCGCGGGGAGCGCACACCAAGCGATTTTTGTGGGCGAAACGGGCAGTTTTCGATCGTATACGGGAGGTGTGCGCACACAAACGGTAGGTGTGTACCGGGCATAAGGAAGCCTGCTTTTGTTGGGAAATGTAAATGTTACAAACAGTAACAGGAACAACGCCACATATTTTAAAAGAAGAAAAAAGGAAACAAAAAGGATTCCCAAAGAAAATAAAGCACCATTTAAAGCATTTGGGATGTTGGATTGAAATGCCGCACATCCTCTACACACATTCACTTGGGGGGAGGGGGGGGAGGGGGGGGGCACTGCAAGAAGTCGCTGTTAAACCATTCCCATTAGCGGAGCTGCGTGGTAAATATGGAAATAGCTGTGAAATCTGGTTAGCAACGGACAGGCACAGGTCTATCTGGATGCGTCACCAATCATAAGTACTCAAGGACCTCATCCCGCCCCTCCGCCCCACAGCCACACCCGCTCCACACACAAGTACCTGCCTCCCCGCCACACACACACACTCACTCACACACACACACACACACTCACTTACACACACACACACTCACTCACACACACGCACACTACCCCACACTTCAATTCCCCCCGCACCCACACACTCACTCACACTACCACGCACCTCAACTACACCCCCACCCACACACTACTCCACCATTACCACTCTACCACACACACACTACCCCACACTTCAACTACCCCCCCCCACACACACACTACCCCGCACCTCAACTACACCCCCACCCATACACTACCCTACACTTTAACTAACCCTACCACACACACACACTACCCCACACTTCAACTAAACCCCCACATACACACCCACACACACTACCCAGCACTTCAACTAACC
This sequence comes from Branchipolynoe longqiensis, assembly GCA_030323885.1. Classification (NCBI taxonomy): domain Eukaryota; kingdom Metazoa; phylum Annelida; class Polychaeta; order Phyllodocida; family Polynoidae; genus Branchipolynoe; species Branchipolynoe longqiensis. Next base: position 36,502,623 of record CM059196.1, on the reverse strand, counting down.
CCCCACATACACACTCACATACACTACCCAGCACTTCAACTAACCCCCCACATACACACCCACACGCACTACCCAGCACTTCAACTAACCCCCCACATACACACCCACACACACTACCCAGCACTTCAACTAACCCCCCACATACACACCCACACACACTACCCAGCACTTCAACTAACCCCCACATACACACCCACACACACTACCCAGCACTTCAACTAACCCCACATAGACACACACTACCACGCACCTCAACCACACACACACGCGCACATACACTACCCCACACTTCAACTACACCCCCACCCACACACTACCCAGCACTTCAACTAACCCTACCACACACACACACAGACACGCACACGTCCCCAATCAGGGTTCTGCAGATTTGAATAGGGTTCGGCTCCGGCCCGACGGCTGCCGCCCAACTCCGACTCTATTGATACGGGTGGTTGGGAGGGGGTACTTGTGCTGACCTGACCGACCTTGACCCGCAATCTTGGAGGTCGTATCCTAGGAGACCATTGTACCCCCACCCACCCACTCACCCACCCACCCACCTCCATCCCTCAGTCTGTGGTGCGCGTTTCACTAGCACCACAGACATCAAATCGATCCAAAATGTATATTTATGGAAATCATCGAAATCTCAGTTCTGCTGGAAAGGTTTAAAATGCAACGTACACACAAATATAATGTGAGGGCTTATTCTCGCTTTACTTTCTTCTTTTTCTTTCTTTCTTTCTTTCTTTCTTTCTTTCTTTCTTTCTTTCTTTCTTGCTTTCTTGCTTTCTTTCTTGCTTTCTTTCTTGCTTTCTCTTTCTTTCTTTTTTCTTTATTTGTCTTTCTGTCTTACATTTCTTTGCATTTCTTTCTTCTCTTTCTTCTCTGTCTGTTTGTCTTTCTTTTTCTTCCTTCCTTCCTTCCTTCCTTCCTTTCCTTTCTTTCCTTCATTGCACCACAATAGACTTAGCATTATTATTTGATCGCCGCGCGTGTTGACCTTGACCTTGCCGCCTATTCGCGGGCGGCCTCTAAGCGGGCTGGTTTGTCCGCCCGGTGCCTGGCACCCGGGCCGTTATCTGGTGCCCTGCACACTTATCAATGCTTCGGATAGAATCCTCCCGAGTGGAAAACTCACCGCAGTCCGTCCCACATTGAGAGCAGCTGAGCGAGCAGCTCCAATTGGTCTAGTTACGTACAGACTAGCCTCCGTGTGGGCCGCACCTGCGCACTGGGGCCATTCTGCAGCCGTGCAGTGGGAAGGGGGTGGGGGTAATTTTGGGAGGCACACCAGGAACATCCTGTCTGCCTGCCTTGACTATGGTCACGTGTGCCTGGTGATGGAAATGTGTGTTTACGTTGATCATTGAGATGCTCCAAGGTGTCGAGCCATTGTGCACACGTTGATCATTGAGATGCTCCAAGGTGTCGAGCCATTGTGCACAGTTCAGATGGTGGTGGTGGTCGTGGTCGTGGTCGTGGTCGTGGTCGTGGTGATGGTGGTCGTGGTCGTGGTCGTGGTGGTGATGGAGGTGATAGTGGTAGTGAAGATGGTGGTGAAGGTGGTGGTGGTGGTGGTGGTGGTTGGAGTGAAGGTGGTGGTGGTGATGGTAATGTGCCTGGTGGTGGTCGTAGTAATCCTGTAAACAATTGTTGAGGACAGGTTCAGGACCAATCACTTCGGAGCAGTAGATCATTGTGTGGTGTGAGCAGCTCAGTGTGAGCAGCACTCATTGTGTGGTGTGAGCAGCTCAGTGTGTGAGCAGCACTCAGTGTGTGGTGTGAGCAGCTCAGTGTGTGAGCAGCACTCATTGTGTGGTGTGAGCATCTCAGTGTGTAATGTGAGCAGTTCAGCTCAGTGTGTGAGCAGCACTCTTTGTGTGGTGTGGGCAGCTCAGTGTGCAATGTGAAGAGCTAGGTGTGTAATGTGAACAGCTCAGTGTGTAATATGAGCAGCTCAGCTCAGTGTGTGAGCAGCACTCATTGTGTGGTGTGAGCAGCTGAGTGATCAAGTTGCATCAAGTATGTGCAGTGGGAAGCTCAGTGTCTGGGCAGCACGATGTGTGTGGTGTGTGGTGTGAACAGTGCACATCGTCTTGTGTGAGCAGCATTCAGTGTCTGTGAGCAGCATTCAGTCTGTAGTATGACTAGCTCAGTGTGCGAAGCACTCGTTTGTCGTGAGAGCATCTCAATTAGTGTAATTCTCGATCTGGTGTAGTGTGAGCAGTTGACCAGTTGGCCTTGTGAACTTAAGGCCTGACTGTTTATGATTTTGTAGCCGTTGAACACACAATGTGTGATTACCACAACAGGTTGTAAAGTCTACGGCTGGAATCTGTGGTCGTGTAGGCAGGCTATAGTGCAATCAATACAGGTAAAAAGAGAAAGGAAGAGTATAAAGAGTGAAAGAAGATAGAGAGCCAAGCCCTCAGGTTTATTATTTATATGGTACATGGATCCAGTATAGTATATCACCTGACCACATTCTCCCAATGAGAATCAAGCATCTCCAGCTCTACCAATGAGAAACAAGCATTTCCGGTCCCCATGGTTACAGTGATCTGCCCACCACCACCAAGTGGCGTGGCTCCCTTGGTCACCACCTGCCCTGAGCTGAGTGTGTGGTGATCCATGACTAGCAGAGGGGGGAGGGGGTAGTGGGTAGAGCTCTGAGTGCCCCTTACACACTATCTTACTAGCACCACAATGTATATTTACCAATGAATCAAGTACCACCAGCAACTACATAAACAGATCTATGCACTTGGCCCTATATACCTTTTTCATAAATAGAACATTTGCATTCCCCCACCAATGCATCATTATCAGAATATTTTACAAGGTGGTGTGTGAACAACTCGCTGTGCGCGTGAAAAACTGATGGTGTGGTGTGAAGGCTCAATTTGGTGCGTATGTGTAGCTCCATGTTGGATCTTACCAGCTTAATGCAAGACAGACGCACTACACACAACTGTAATCAATAGTCCCGTTGTAGATAATATTGAGGCAGATGCCTACCCATTTGTTTTAATTTGTCTTAGCCCCTCACCTCTCATATTTATGTGAGGGGGGTTACATTATTTGATATTATGCAGCCTAGCATCAAACATCCACATCTTGGCTCATGGTGAGTTGGGTTCTTATGACAGAGAGTCCTATCGACACACTTCTGCTATTTGAGCTGACCTCCAATGATGTTTTTATTTTATTAAGGCTCATCCCATGGGGCTGGGGTGAATGGGATGTAGCAAGTAAACGGTGAAGGAATGCAGTGTGGCTGGTTGTAAATTAATACAACAATCGCACAGCAGCCCGTCAATATACGTAGTCAGTGTGAATAACGAGAGCTGCCAACAAGTTATCAATTTGCACAGCAACTGCCTTGTCTTACAGTACTCTTCTATATATATATACAAGGCAGCATATCTTTGCTTCTTAATACAGGTAAACGCCATTATAACGCGATGGTTGGGGTCCATATGTCGTCACGAAAACAGCGGGTCCATTTACATCGGAGTTTACTGAATTACCTTTGAATTAAAGAATTCTGGTTAAAATAAATCATCATGTTGTATCCGAAATCACTTGATTAAATCTGGCCGCGTTATAAGGGGGTTTCGCTGTATTGTTAGTCAATTGGTCCTTTGTTGGCCATGGCTGATTTCACGCTTCCAGGTCTGGCTTAGGTATGTTATTGGATTGTCTGAGGCTGGCTGGTGGTTGTAAAGAGATACATGCCCTTATGCACATGCCGCCCTTAACCTGGCATCTTTCTGTGTGCGATGGTGCATACCTCTTCCATTTACAAGCCACTTGCTGCGGTTATCAAAAACGACACTGATTGAAACATGGTTTGTGGTGTGACATTACTTACTTAGTGACCAGACGGGATGGCCGAATGAGTTGAGCGTCCATCTCCCGTTTTGGTAGATCATGGGATTCGAACCCATGGGCTCGAATTCAAGTCGAGTCAAACCGGTGACTTAAAAGATTTATACTTGTCGCTTCCTAGCCAGGCACTCGGCATTATTAGAATAGGGCACGGACTGGTTGGCTCAAGTGTCAGGATAATATGACTGAGTGGGATATCAGGTCATGGTGTTGGCGGCCTGATCTCCCAGTGGGGCAGCATTATACAGTCGCAATGAGTGCACACTGTTACAAGTTGGTACTCGTCCTGAAATGACCTTAGATGTTTGTAGGGCTAAAAGACTTCCAACAACCAACGAGCTGTTAGCTGTGGTTATCCAAAACAGGTTGTCAATTTTCTTACACTGGTTGGAACATGGTTTGTAGTGTGACATTACTGAGCCTAGCATTGAGCCTGCATTGGTAAAGCGCTTTTAAATGTGAGCCTTTTGGAACAGTAGCTAATCTCCTTCCTGCCACTATGAAGACCTGAGCATTAGCTATGGAGTAGCTTTCTGGACTGGTATCCATTATCATCATCATCATCATCATCATTAGATAAAAGATTCACCCCCTACTGACAGTACAGGGGTGAAAACCAACCCATTAGAAAATCTGGCGAAGAATTTCAACATGCTGTGGAAATTAATTGAATGAATAATGTCTTAATTTAAGAAGCAATATTTATTCTTTATATATATTTTTATATTTCCCCGCTACCTTTGAGTTGAAAAATGTAATAAAACCTGCAGTTCAATAGACTTTAAAAGTGAAATCAACGGCGTTCTAAAGCTGCCATCTTGTCTGACAATAAATTATACTCGCTTACTACCTTGGATATGGCTATTGTTACCATCATCATCATCATCATCATCATGCTGTCGGTCTCGATGCGACAAAGACTGCTTTCATTACTTGACTGCCGCTCTCCATTTAGCTCTCTGCTGTGAGAGTTGCATCCATGAGTCGGTCTTAATGTCTCTCAGCTTCAGGTTTCTCTTGATGGTATCCCTGAACCGGAGACGGGGGCGCCCTCTCTTTCTGTAGCCAGAAGACAGTTGAGAATAGAGGATCTGCTTTGGTAGCCTGTCTGATGACATCCTCATGAGGTGTCCAGTCCACCGGAGATTCTTTTTGATCAGAAGATCTTCCATAGAGGGCAGCCCCATCCGTTCGAGTATTTCCTTATTCGTCACTTTGTCCTTCCAGGTTAGCCTCATGATTGAACGCAGATGTCGCATCATGAAGGCATGCAGCTTTTTCACCTGCTGTTGTACACTGTCCAGGCCTCGGCTCCGTATAGTAGGGTGGATAGCACGATTGCGCGGTAGATCTTACCTTTGACCCGAATGGACACATGGTGGTTGTTCCAGAGTCTCTGGCGTAGTCGGCCGAAAGATGCGCTAGCCTTGGCCATCCTCCTCTGTATCTCAGCATCAATGCGTCCATCACTTGATATAGTGCTTCCGAGATAGGTGAATTCCGGAACAGAGTTCAGCTTGTTTCCGTCAACCATGATCTCCTCCTCTCGGGTTCTTGTAGAGTTGGGTTGGTACAGCACCTCCGTCTTCTTGATGTTAATTTTCAGGCCAAACTTCTTTGATGCATCGGAGAAAGCGTCCACTATTTTCTGGGTCTCTTCAGCAGAGTGGGCAACCAGTGCACTGTCATCTGCGAATAGTAGCTCTCTCACCAGTATCTCAGTAGTCTTGGTCTTCGCTCTGAAGTGTGCGACATTGAATAGGTCAGCGCTCTGTCTGGACTGTATATAGATGCCATCCCCCATGTCTCGGAAAGCCTCGTCTAGCATTGCTGATAGGAAGATGGAGAAGAGCGTGGGGGCCAGTACACAACCTTGCTTGACCCCATCGGTAACCCCGAACGATTCCGAGACTTCCCCTCCAGCACTAACGTTCGCCATCATTCCTGTATGTAGAGCCTCGATCATAGTTGTGAACTTCTCTGGGCATCCGTACTTCCTCAGTAGCTGCCATAGCCCGGTCCTCCCGACTGAATCAAATGCCTTAGTGAAATCGAAAAATACCATGTACAGTGGTCAGTCCTGCTCAATGCACTTTTCTTGTAGCTGTCGGAGACAAAATATCATATCCACAGTGCTCCGGTTACCTCTGAAGCCACACTGTGACTCCGGAACTACACCAGGTGTTATGTGAATAGATAGTCTGTTGAGTAGGATCCTTGCGAAGATCTTCCCTGCTATGGAAAGAAGAGAGATTGTTACCAATATGGCGTAAAATCATCAGTGGAGCATTATTATTATTATTATTACTATTTTCATTGTTATTACTAGTATTAGTAGCATTATTTATTTTGTTATTACAACAAGTAATTTGACATTGGTTTTCTAATGGTTGAAGAGGTAGAGAAGTACGATGCCTTAAGGTGCGTGTACTTCTTTATTGCATAATATTAAACAGGACACTTCCGGTTGTGATGTGTCCGTGGCTTCGGTATATTTTGTGTGTGGGATGCATATCAAATACCCCATCCCACTTGAAAATAACTGAAAAACATGGTGTGAGTAACGTCATTAACGCCCTGCTGTCTGGTTTCAACTATGCCGAGCAGACAAGAGAGTTTCAGGATAGCATGTTTACAACAGCCGGCTCGGGCGGAAGTGTCCACTTCGATATGCGCAGTTAAATGGGCAGTCGTCTTTAATTCATGGTTGAAGCGGGTTATTCTCAGAAATGGTCGGACCAAGTGCATATCAAGTCATGAGTCCAGAGTCCCTGCGTTTGTGGGAATTTTCTACTCGATTTCACGATTGTTCGGTCTGTTGAGTTTGTTATTTTCCATTTAGAATTTGTGTTCCTGGTGATTTCCTTGCAACACAGAAGACATGCACAAATTGACGCAAGGAAGGGTGTTTTGTTTGTTTAACGATCCCCCATCACAAAAAGTAGTGGTAATAAATTAGTGATTTATTTATATAAAACCAGGGTCCGTCCAGTATATAAAACCAGGGTCCGTCCAGAGCCTGGAAAGTCTTGACAAGTCTTGAACTTCACATTTCAAAGCCTTGAAAAGCCTAGAATCTATTTAGGGTAATCACTCTTGAAAAGCCTTGAATTCCATTAAATTGTCCCCACTGATCAAAATTAGTTTGATATCGCTATTCACCATTGTTTCCTCCCCCCTCCCCCCGCCCCCCTGGAATCAAAATGAAAATAACTTGAATTCCTATCAAAAACAACCTTGAAAAGCCTTGAAATAGCCTTGAATTCCACATCTTCACGTGTGTACGGACCCTGCAAAACAAATATTCAAAGCGTCACCATATATAGTTATGATTTATTTAATTTATAGAAAAGCTCGCCCATGATAGTTTGCTAAGCCGTCGGTTTGATTGTTGCGCAATGCAGCTGTCACCTCCTATGTTATTACCATTCACACGGCTGCAATAATTTAACACCTAACTCGATCATTCGCTGCGACGATGGCACAAGAATGGAAGCACAGGATGAGCACGGCAGATGGTGGCTCTTCTCTTGTCACCTGCGAGTAACTGTCTTCGGCTACCCTTGTTATTGGCGAGCCCCTACCATTTGCAAATAATTTAATTTACAGGGATGAAAGATCTCCGCGATTTCGCAGATTTCCGCGGTTTTTACTATTCTCCAATCCTGCAGAACTATCAGATTATGCTAATATGTTGTTCAAATGCCGCAGCACTATCAGTGCATCCCCTTTTGTATGAAACCTGACTTCCGGAATTTTCCGCGATTCCCTAACAGTGGTAAACCTATTGGAGAATATACGCTTTTTCACCGAAATTCGCAGTCTGTTTAAAGATAACTTCACCATGGGCATAGATTTCCAGGGGGTGGGGGGGGGGTTCCCCCAGAGACAACTTTCATCATTGAATTTATCACGGTACAAACTGAATTTGTCTCATTTGGCTGTAATCAGAAGAGATAGCCAAATCGGTAAGAGTGCTGGCTGGCTTCTCATGGGTTTGAACCCTGGCCGAGTCAAACCAATAACTTCTAAATTACTACGTAACCTAGCAATTGGCTTAAAAATAACCTAACCTGACACAACCTCAGTAGGATAGGGCAATGACGGTTTGTTCAATATCAGGATTATGTGACTGGGTGGGATATCGGGTCATGGCGCCAGTTGTCTGGTCTCCCAGTGGGGGCAGCACTATTAGGTTCCCATGAGTCCACACTGTCACACGTTGGTACCCATCCTGATATTACCTTAGATGTTGCTCCAGCAAACAACAACAACAACAATTGGATGTCCCTTCGTGGACATGACAGGAAACCTGCTATGTCATGATAACATTGGTCTGAATGCGGAGTTGTCCTTTAAATACAGCGCTAATAAACTGCATTCCAAAGGAAGGCTAACTGGGTGGGATGGCTGAATGAGTTGAGCGTTCGCTTACCATGTGGCAGGTGAGACTAACCGATGACTTAAAAACTGAAAGGTGGCTCTACATAGCCATACACTCGGCATTACTATAATAGGACATGGAGCAGTGAAATGTGCCCCGCTTAACGTTGCATAGTCCGATGGTGTTGAGTTTCTGTCATTTTCCGAGATAAATGTATTAGGTTGATCGGTATAACTTACCTTAATTTCGTTTGAAGTAACTTCTATTTTAGATTGCTAACTTTTGAAATATTTGAAGTGCAACCATGCCAAATTAGTTTTGGCAAGCACGTCAAACTCTTACACCATAGGCTTCTTCAGGAACAGGTTTGATTAAATTGCCTCAGTGTTCCCTTCTATGTGGCAACAAATGTTTAATAAGTACATCAGTTTCTAAGTTAGGTACGTAGAATCAATTCTAGAAATTGTTTTGGTTTTAAAAATTTGATGTTTTCATCGGTCTAAGCAACTTTAATGAACAAATATAACAAGAACAAATACGCAAAGTGAAAGACTTGGACGTAATATGCATTAGTTGCGTGATGTATATCGGAGACGAAACTATAATATTGGACAAAGCCACGTTTGATGATGGTGGCTGAGTTGTCTCAGCTGTATGAGGTGGCGTATCTTTATCACACCCAGACTCCATTCCACCTAGGCCGTATCTAAGATGGATGCTGGCGAGTATTGGAATGAGATAACGCGTATACTGTCCTTGTTAGGGCATGAAGATGGAGCTCTGAATATGTAGATGGTGGACAGTATAATGTGACTTCACACACTCGTTAATCTGGAATAACAGATTGCTGGTATTTATTTCTGCGATTATTATTATTTTTTATTTTTCAGTGATTTCGATTACAGTTCTAACTATCAGTTACAGACAGGAGGAGTACATGATAATATATAAATGATCAGTTACCAACAAAAGTACATAGCAATATCGAACTATCAGTTACACCCACATCCACCACACCTGCCAACAAATGGGATGTGCCCCACTTGTGCCTCGCTTGTGCCCCGTTTGTGCCCCGCTTGTGTCCCAATTACCACCAGGTATAGCCATGTTCCTTATAACATCACAATTGACTTGACATAAAAATCAGACGGAGTGGAGTGTTTTAAAAGTGCGCTCTCCCATATTGTGTTGTATATTTGTAACATCACGTGAGTAACGCAGACTACTGAATGCAGCTGTGTAATTGCCTTATATGGAACACGCTCGGAGCAGACTCTGCACAAAGGCAGTAAGCTGCAGTGAACCACACGCACTGCCATCCATACACGACCCATACACTGGGACGCAGAGTCCAGCAGCTAGTAGTAATAGACTAGATCACCGTTCCGACTGCGCATGCACTGAAAACGGCGCTGGCAGCAAAGCAAAGGCATCCAGCCATTGAGTTTGCCGATACGCGTAGGGAAAAACGTCGATTTTATTCAAAATTAATTTTTTTAAATACATAACAATTTAGCACAAACATGGATGGATGCAATATAATAATATAATGAATATGTTTAAGACACAACTCTCCATAATTAAGCATTTTGTGCTAAGAAACATACAATTTCAGTCATTTTACAGGCTGATGTTTACATCACCATTGATTAGACATAAGTAATTCTTCTTAAAATGTCAAATGTGTCAACAAAAACTTGTTTCAAAGAAATATATAACCAATATCTGATTAACCCTACTCATTTTCTATTTCTACATACGTCATTAACCATAGGATATAAATAAAAACATTAATAAAATAAGTAAAACTGACTCTGGTTATGGCTCTAATACTAGTCTGAGTGCCCAGATTTTCCTAAATCTAAATGCACATGGTATAAGATGTGCTGATTATATTGATGTAAATGTGATGCTGGATAAAATATTAATATCTTAATTTATTATATATATTTTTTTAGGTAGTGTTCTATGTTTCAAACAAGAGCTGAGATGAGCTGAAACTAGCACATTTCATAGCTGCACCCAGTGTATTAACATATGCCATGTGCTTCTCGTGGGTTTGTTCTGCTTTGACACATCCCACAATGCACCGCGCCGCTGGAATGGCGATGTAGTCTATTGTGTGGGCTCAATCGAATTTAGCTAAATAAGTGAAAATCCAATATTATTTTGAGAGGTTTTCTCCGCCAAATTATATATATATAAATATACATATTAAAAAAATCCTCCAGTGCGACTGACACTGGTTAACATTCGGGAGAGGTGAGGTGGGCGAGATGGTGCCACCGGTAAAGTATTGTATCTTACAGAGGATAACAATAATAATAAGTAATATTTTCCTACATATCTTTATACTCGCATAATACGTTATACATCACATATAAATATATATAAATATATATAAATATACACATACAATACATATATATATAGCACGTAAACATAACATAAAATGTAAACAAAAATATATATACATATATATATAGTTTCGCCTCTTATATTCTTATGTGTATATATATGTATCTAAATATGTATTTGTATATAAATGTATATATACACACATATATAATTATATAAAAGCAAAGACTATTCTGTCTCACTGAGCTATCCAATATGTCACCGTGGAGACTAATAGACAACATGTAACACCCGCCCCAACACACACCATACACTAGACTGGGACTACTAATTCGTCGACCATTTTCGGGGTCTATATTTATCCATGGCAAGCTCATTTACCTGAATTTAATAAACAACAAAAAACAACAACAAAACGAAGGGATATGTGCTTGCTACACTCGTTTGTTTCTCCCTCATATTAAAGGTAACAGGCACATTAAGGGTAATGAAGAGGTGTGGAAATGGATGGTTATGGTTGGTGCGGTTTGTCAAGTTGGGCGGGTTATGCATTAGTACAGAATTGGTGCGCATCTGAAGGTTAGCCCAGTCCCTGTGTTATGCTGGCGGTTGGCGGTGCTGGGAGATGATGAAAATAGTAGACAGGGGCCCATTAACGTGACTTATTATGACTGGTCTCAGCCCCACGCGCCACATAACCTGGTCCTTGGGGCCGTCACAATCACCACAGCCACTGGGGCAGCGGCACTAACTGATCGCCTCGCAGCGGCACCAGCAGTAGTAGCAACAGTAACAGCAAAAGCAGCAGCAGGAACAACAGCAATAGCAAAAGCAGCAGGAACAGCAACATCACAAGCAGCAGCAGAAACAGCAGCAACATCAGCAGCAGCAGCAAAAGCAGCAGCAGAACCAGCAGCAACATCAGCAAAAACAGTAGCAGCAGCTGTAACAGCAACACCAGCAGCAGCAACACCAGCAGCAGCAGCAATAGTAGTGTCGTGGAGGTGATGTCACCATACTACCCACGCCTAACTGTCTATGTGGCTCCTTGCCTGAGGTCAGTGCAGACCACTACACTCATCCCCCTGGAATTGTACGTCTTTTAATGCTGACAATTACATACATACAGGCAATGCAACGCACTAATTTGTTCATGCACAGGGTAGGTTCAACAACTATTCAGCGCGTAGCTTGTACAGGATCATGGTCACTGGAACCAGTGTCGTGGGGGTGATGAAAATGGAAAATATTGTGCATAGAGCAGGACTCGAACCCACATCTCTTTGCATTCTGGGCTAGTGTGCTAACCATTACACCATCTAGGCTCCCTGATATCACGATACTACCCACGCCTACCTGTCTGTGCGGCTCCTTGCCTGAGAGGTCAGTGCAGACCACTACACTAGCAACAGCAATAGCAAAAGTAGCAGCAGGAACAACAGCAGGAGCAGCAGCAACAACAGCAGTAACAACAGCAGCAGCAGTAACAGCAGCAGTAACAGCAGCAGTGACAGCAGCAGTGACAGAAACAGCAGCAGCAATAACAGCCGCAGCAACAGCAGTAGCAGCAGAAACTGCAACAACAGAAACAGCAGAAACAGCAATAGCAGAAGAAACAGCAGCAGCAGCAACAACAACAGCAGTAGCAGAAACAGACATATCATCAGTAGCAACAGCAGCAGCAGTAGCAGCAGCAACACCAGTAGCTGTTGCAAAAGCAATAGCAGCAGCAACAGCAGCAGCAAAAACAACAGCAGAAGTTGCAGCAAGAACAACAAGCATCAACTCGAATTAAGAACAATGTTATCCTCGTTAATTTTTGTTTTATTACAGCCATTAATTAACAAGGCAGGGTTTGCTGAAGACAGGTACCACTGACACTGTACAAGTCGGACACTGAAATGAAACAAAGACAGTTTGTCCAGGACAAATCATCTACATATGGCAAGGGTTTGCTGAAGATGGGTACCACTGACATTGCACAAGTCGAGCAAAGGGCTGTTGTCATTCTTGGCCCACTGTTGTTAGTGTGTTAGGTAAATAGCCCGGTCCATCAAACAGACGCCAGTCCTAATGCCCTAAGCTGTTGCCCGTGTAACCTAGATAAAAGATTCACCCCTACCCATAGGTGAAGGACAACCCATTAGAAAATGTGAAATGAGCACATAAATTCTTAATTTAAGAAGCGAATATATTCTTCACATACATCTTTATATTTTCCCGCTACATTTCAATTGCTGAATAAATTATATAATGTAGTTTAATTGATAGACTTTAGAAGTCAAACGAACAGCATTTTTCAATCGCCATCTTGCTTGTTTACATCCTCTGCCATTTCACCAACTCTAGGCCAATATAGGTAGACACTGGATACTGGAACCAGGAACTCCACTTCCCGTGTAATACTCAATCTGTTTTTGCTCGTTTTTAGACGAGGTTGTCATTCACCCACTTGGATGAAAAAGTATATCATATAATATATATTGTATGGTTATATTATATCATGATACATGTCCGATTGTCATGCCGTGTGTTGCAACACAAAAACTTATCTTCCTAATAAAATGTTAAAATCTTCATATGTTTGGTCACACAATGTTGACATCTCTGGGTAGGGGGTGAATCTTTTATCTGTGCCTAATCCAGTTCGGTGCCTGTGTCACCTAGTCACACCTCTGAAACTGAACCGGGCCCGGGCTCAGCAAGACGCCGGCCCCGTTGGAGGGCAAGTCAACAGTCAAAACTATGACACCCGCGTCCGAGTCATCTCCCACCCTCACGCCGAGCATTCAACGACTTAAAATTGCATAGTCCGATGGTTTTGAGTTTCTTCTGTCATTTTCTGAGATACAAATATTAGGTTGATCGTTATAATCTACCTATTATCCACCGTTTGAAGTAAATTTGATTTTAAATGGCTAACTTTTGAGATATTTGAAGTGCAAAGATGCCAAATTAATTTTGGCAAGCATGCCAAAACTCTTTCAGCATAGGCTTCTGCAGTAGCAGGTTCTATTGAATTTCCTCGGTATTCGCTTCTATGTGGCGACAACGGTTTAATTAAATCCAGGTAATTGTTTTGGTTTTTAAAATTTGATGTTTTCATCCGACTATGCAGCTTTAATTCCATTCCACCTAAAAGAGTACCCACCACTAATCGTTTCGTTTAATACTAGATGGTTTATTGTTTGTTGGAGTTTTACATCCTGGCAACATCTAAGGTCATGAGGACGGGTGCTGACCTGTGACAGTGCACACTCATCGTGACTCAATAGTGCTTCCCCACTGGGAAATCAGGCTGCCAGCACCATGCCCTGATATCCCACTCAGTCACATTATCCTGACACTGAGGCAACCAGTCCTTGCCCTATCCTAATAATGCCAAGTGCCTGAGTAGGAAGCGACAAGTATCAATTTTTAAGTCATTGGTTTAACTCGACCAGGGTTGGAACCCATGGGTAATAGTACTAATGTAGTTCTGTTCCGCCCATGGTCCACACAACTACATGGGAACTACAGTAAAACCTCTCTAACCGATCACCTCCACAGATCAACCACCCCACTATATCGGTCGCTTTATTTGGGTCCAAACGATTGCCCATGTAAGGACAAGCAACAATGGTAGACTGGCTGATATGATCATTTATTACATCAACAACTATGATCCACCTTTCAATTATATATCTATATAGGCAAATGGCTAGGCAAACCCGCCCTACCGATCAATTAGAATAAAAAAAGAACATAAAGAAGGAAAAAAAACACCCCAAAACCAAGACGAGCGGGCACCGATAAGTGGCTACGGTGCTGGACGGGCGGGCAGTGACAAGCCCAAGGCGGAAGGGGAACCAGACGCCCCCTGGCGGATCGAACTAGAACCTGCCGATCTTGATGTTGGCGCCGACTAGCGCATCTCAACTCTCCCGCCCGAACCAGGCGTTAACCTGGCGGATCGCACCTATCTCTACCAGAGCCCACAACGGCTCCCAACCTGCTTCCCGCTACATAAGTATATACGCAGTATAATACCATTGAAACTATAAAAAAGACTCTAAACCAACCACCTCCTTAAATGGACCATATAAAGTCGGTCCAACAGTCGGTCGATTTAGAGAGGTTTTACTGTAGTTCTAATGTCCGCTAGGTACATTCCGAGGGAGGTGAAGCGATTAGCGAGAGGGTGGTCGAGCTTGGCGCTATTTTGTTATATTTGTCCAATAACCGTCCTATCGATTTCTGGGTCTGTGAGCAGGATTCGCGACACCTTGAATGTAGGAGGCAGGCAGGCAGACACACAATCATCAGAAACAGAGCGCACACATCATGTGACAGGAACCCAAGTCTTTTGTGTCGCTTCCTAGCCTGGCGCTCGGCATTAATAGAATAGGGCAATGACTGGTTAGCTCAGTGTCAGGATAATGTGACTGACTGGGATATCGGGTCATGGTGCTGGCGGCCTGATTTCCCATTGGGGCAGCACTATATGAGTCACCATGAATGTGCGCTGTCACAAGTCGGTACCCGTCCCGATATGACCTTAGATGTTGCCAGGATGTAGGACTCCAAAAACCAACCAACCAACCGACCGCCCAACCAACCAACCAAGCAAACCAAACCAAACCAAGCCAGCCAACCAATCAATCAACCAACCAACCAACCAAATCTTTCTGGTTGTGTGTGACTCGTTCATTGTAAGTCTGCGTCTGTGTGACCCTACTCACCCTACCCCCGCCAGTTTAAACGGGTTAACTCCCACCCCCAACCCCCAATCCCCACGCCACACGTCCAAGCTCCCCCCCCCCCCCCCCTCCCCTCGGGCCACCTCCCCCCCAATGCTGCGTCACACTCTCCGTCCGCTGTCACCTAATCCATGCTGAATGTACAAGCCCCGCGCCGATATTAACGCGCGCGCTGCGCATGCGTCGTGCGCATGCGCGGCGCTCATCCTCCCGTGTCCACCCAGCGCGCGCCCAATCAGCGCTGTTGATATTTGCCCAGTCTGATGAGTTTTCGGCCTGTCGGGCCTATCGGGTCAGGGTTTCCCCGGCCCCATCGGAGGGAGATTGATTCGGCCGCCGGCCACGATGGCGCAGTGCACGGATTAGGGCGGTTCCCAATTGCTTCTTATAATGTATTTCCCCTGGGGTATTGGGGGTGTGGTGGTAGAGGAGGGTGTGTGTGTGGGCGGGGGGTATGTGTTTGTAGATATGTGGGTTTGGGTGTGTGTGGGGGGGAAGGGGGGGGGGATGTGTGTGGATGTAGATGTGTGAGTGTGTGTGTGGATGTGGGTGTGAATGTGGGTGTGTGGATATGTGTGTGTGTGTAGATGTGTGGATGTGGTGTGGTGTTTGTTTCTTTGGGTTTTATGTCCTGGCAACATTTAAGGTCGTGGGATTTGAACCTTGGTGGAGTCAAACGAATGACTTAAAAATAGATTTGGGGAAATTGATACTTGTCACTACCTAGTCTGGGGTTCGGTAGTTTGTTGGTTTACGTCATAGCAACATCTAATCATATCAGGATGGGCACTGACTTGTGACAGTGCACACTCATGGCAACCTTATAGTGCTGCCCCACTGGGATACCAGGCTGCCAGTACCATGACCCGATTTCCCACTTAGTCACATTATCCTGACACTCAGCTAACCAGTCATTGACCTATCCTATTAATGCCGAGTGCCAGGCTAGGTAGCAACAAGTATAAATTTTGTAAGTCATTGGTTTGACTCTGGAAGCTTGCGCTCTATTGATTGTGCTACCGCGTCCGGTGTGTGTGTGCTGTAAAGGGGTAACTGGTTGACCTTGGTTCACCAGTCTGGCCCTTTTCGAGCAGCTCAGTTCTCCGCATTTTAATTTGCTGAAAGAGTTATCGGGGCGGGGGGGTGGGGGGGGGGGGGAGTGCTCGGCAGTAGGAGCTGCTCATTGTCGGGTCCTTTTGTCGACAGTGGTGATTATGCGTGTGCGCGCATGCGTGTGCATGTGCGCCTGCCGCGGTTTCAGATGAAGCTAATGTCCTGGAGGGAGATCTCCCGATTTGAAGTTCCTATAGTTGGAGAATTAAAAGACTATTATTTTGTTGTGTTATTTACGCATTTTTTAATATATAATTTTTAATATTTTATTTTCCATGAAAATCGGTCAAATGTGGAAGATTTAATAATTGTTGAAATATGGGGGTGGGGGAAGTTATCGAAGAAGAATATAAAAATCTTTGTTGATATTCCATTAAAGCTGGACAGTTGGATTTTTTTATATTCAGGGATGAAAGATCTCGGCGATTTCGCGGATTTCCGGGGTTTTTAATCTAGCTATAAGTGTATACTAATACTTTGTTCAAAGGCTGTAGCACTATAAGTGTATACTAATGCATTGCTTTATACTGCAGCACCATCAGCGTTACGCTGCATCATCATCAGTGCAGAGGCCGCAGAACTATCAGCGTAGGCATTTACTACTAATAAATGCTTCAAACGAGCAGCACTATCAGCGTATACTACTAATATGTGCTTCAAATGGCGCAGCACTATCAGCGTATACCAATATGTGTGAAACTTGACTTCCGGGAATTTTCCGCGATTCCATGACAATGAATGATAAACCTATTGGAGAATATCAGCATTTCCGCTTTTTTCTCCGGAGACCACTGTCATCCCTGATATTTTATCTTTCATAAAAATCGATCAAATATGGAAGATTAGTTTAAATCAGGGGGAAAAGTTATCATAGAATATTAGACATATCTTCATAAATATTCCATTAAAGCTGGATAGTTGGATTTATAATATTTTATCTTTCCTGAAAATCGGTCAAATGTAAAATCTTTAATTATTGTTGGAATCTGGAGAATTTTGGATGAGTAAAAAAACAAGGATGGGAGAGTATTTGGGAGATCTCCCATCAAAGCTGGCTAGTAGAGGTTATTATTATGTTTGGTGGTAGGGTTAGACAATGGTGGTGGCATCGGTGCGATGAATGGGCTGGGGTGCATAGGGGTACTGACAGTGAGAGTACATCATAGTTGAACAGTGGCCGTATTCTTGGGAAGGTAGAATGCGCCTTAGGTATTGGGAAGGTATACTCTTACCAGACCGGATGGCCGAATGAGTTGAGCGTCCATCTCCCATTTTGGTAAATCATGGGATTCGAACCCATCTGTCGAGTCAAACCAATGACATAAAAATGTATACCTCTCGCTTCCTAGCCAGGCTCTAGACATTATTAGGATAGGGCAAGGACTGGTTGGCTCAGTGTCAGGATAATGTGACTGAGTGGAATATCAGGTCATGGGTTCTGGTGGCCTGGTCTCCCAGTGGGGCAGCACTATAAAGTCGCCATGAGTGCGCAATGTCACAAGTCGGTACTTATCCTGATGTGACCTTGGATGTTGCCTGAACGGAAAACCCCAAAAACCAACCAAACAACCAGGTATAGTCTTAGTCTTAGTCTTACTCTTAGGTGTGAGCTTGTGTAGGAATAGGTGTGTGAGTATCTGCACTTGCTTAATTGTGGATCTGAGTGTATGTGCTTGTGAATAAATACGAGTGTGTGTGGAGTGTCTGTGATATGTTAACTGTATGTGCTCAGGTATTGGTGTATTTGGTGTTGTTGTTACATTGGTTGATAAAGCAGTACACATTTAATTCACAGACAATTGGTCTTTCCCCTTCCACTGCTCTTTTCCCTATCCTAGAACTACCAAACGCCGACTGGACACAGTGGTCGAATCGGTAGAGTGCGGGCTTCTCGTGTGGAAGGTCTTAAGTTCAAATCCCAGCCGAGTCGAACCAATGATTTATCAAATTGATGTTGTCACTACCTAGCCTGGCACTTGTCATTACTAGGATAGGACAAGGACTGGTTAGCACAGTATCAGGATAATGTGACTGTTGGATATCAGGTCATGGTGCCAACGGATTTATCTCCTAGTGGGGCAGCACTATAAAGTCAGCTTGAGTGTACTCTGTCACAGGTCGGTATCCATCCTGATATGACCTTAGATGTTGCTATGACATAAAACAACAAACTACCGAACGCCAGGCCAAGTATCAATTTCCCCAAATCTATTTTTAAGTTATTGGTTTGACTCAACCAAGGTTCAAATCCCACAACCTTCCCAAAACACGAAGCCGACGCTCAACTCCTTCGGCCATCTTGTATAGATTCAAATACTGAATATATTGGCTTCCGTGCGGGCTTCTCCTGGCATGGCCTTTGTGTGGGCAGAGGGCTCGCCCCGTATGTGGACACTGGTGGTTGGCTCTCGCTATTTGCGGAGTGGCGGTGGGTGGAGAGGAAGGAGTTCACCCCGAGAGCACAGGGAGGGGCGGTCACTATTTGAACAGTGCCTGGATAAAGGCCTTGTTTAAGGGGTGTGGGGGGGGGGGTGTGTGTAAGGTGGTGGGTGTGGTGGTGGTGGTGGGGGGGGGGAGAATGGGTTATCAGGTTGTGAGCATCTAACCATGCCCCCCTCTTCCCTACCGTATGATAGATATCCTGTCCCTACACATCACCCACCACTCGACACTCGACACTAAACACACTCAGTACATCACACTCCATACCGCATGCTCGACATGCCAGTCTCAATACCCACGCAACACTCCACACTCAATACTCAATGTTAAACACTAAATACACATGAAATAATCAATGCTCAGTCAATACTCATCACTAAATACTCACTCGATACTCAACACTCGATACTCACTCAATGCCCGGCATTAAATACTCACTCAATGCTCAGCACTAAATACTCACTCAATACTCAACACTCGATACTCACTCAATGCCCAGCACTAAATACTCACTCAATGCTCAGCACTAAATACTCACTCAATGCCCAGCACTAAATACTCACTCAATGCTCAGCACTAAATACTCACTCAATGATCAGCACTAAATACTCACTCAATGATCAGCACTAAATACTCACTCAATGATCAGCACTAAATACTCACTCAATGATCAGCACTAAATACTCACTCAATGATCAGCACTAAATACTCACTCAATGACCAGCACTAAATACTCACTCAATGACCAGCACTAAATACTCACTCAATGCCCAGCACTAAATACTCACTCAATGCCCAGCACTAAATACTCACTCAATGCTCAGCACTAAATACTCACTCAATGCTCAGCACTAAATACTCACTCAATGCTCAGCACTAAATACTCACTCAATGATCAGCACTAAATACTCACTCAATGCTCAGCACTAAATACTCACTCAATGATCAGCACTAAATACTCACTCCATGCTCAGCACTAAATACTCACTCGATACTCAACACTCGATACTCACTCAATACTCAGCATTAAATACTCACTCAATGCTCAGCACTAAATACTCACTCAATACTCAACACTCGATACTCACTCAATGCTCAGCACTAAATACTCACTCAATGCCCAGCACTAAATACTCACTCAATGCTCAGCACTAAATACTCACTCAATGATCAGCACTAAATACTCACTCAATGCTCAGCACTAAATACTCACTCAATGATCAGCACTAAATACTCACTCAATGCTCAGCACTAAATACTCACTCAATGATCAGCACTAAATACTCACTCCATGCTCAGCACTAAATACTCACTCGATACTCAACACTCGATACTCACTCAATACTCAGCATTAAATACTCACTCAATGCTCAGCACTAAATACTGACTCAATACTCAACACTCGATACTCACTCAATGCCCAACACTAAATACTCACTCAATGCTCAGCACTAAATACTCACTCAATGATCAGCACTAAATACTCACTCAATGATCAACACTAAATACTCACTCAATGCGCAGCACTAAATACTCACTCAATGATCAGCACTAAATACTCACTCAATGCTCAGCACTAAATACTCACTCGATACTCAACACTCGATACTCACTCAATACTCAGCATTAAATACTCACTCAATGCTCAGCACTAAATACTCACTCGATGCTCAGCACTAAATACTCACTCAATACCCCAGACTCTACTCACTCAATACTGAACACTCAAAACGCCTTCAATAGTCCACACTCAATACTTACTACCTGGCCACATCTCAACACTCCACATCCCGTGTTGCACATTCAGCACTATCTGACACCTGAACGCCACACTGCACGTTCCCCCTAACTCCCCCACATGTCAAACGCACACCACTCTCTACACTCCATGCCCCACATCCCACACTTCACGCCACACATCCCACCCTCCACATCTACTTACCCTCCACACCCACACCTCACACCCCACACTCCACACCCCACACTCCACACTCCACACCCCACACTCCACTCCTCACACCCAACACCTCACACCCCACACCTCACACCCTACATCCTCACACCCCACATCCTCACACCCTACATCCTCACACCACACATCCTCACACCACACATCCTCATACCCCACATCCTCATAACCCACATCCTCACACCCCACATCCTCACACCCCACATCCTCACACCCCACATCCTCATACACCACATCCTCATACACCACATCCTCATAACCCACATCCTCATACCCAACATCCTGACACCCCACACCTCACACCCCACATCCTGACACCCCACACCTCACACTCCACACCTGACACCCCACATCTCACACCCCACATCCTCACACCCCACATCCTCATAACCGACATCCTCATAACCGACATCCTCATAACCGACATCCTCATACCCCACATCCTCAAAACCCACATCCTCATAACCCACATCCTCATAACCCACATCCTCATAACCCACACTCTACACCTCACACTCCACACCTCACACCCCACACTCCACACCCCACACTCCACACCCCACACTCTACACCTCACATCCCACGCTCCACATCTGCTCACCCCACACCCCACACCCAACTATCCACATCCACTCACCACCACAGCAACTCACCTCTTCCACTCCCCGCCTCACACGGCCACACTGATGCCATATGAACAGTCACACAAACACCCTGATCTTGTTAGACAATCTAAAGGCCCTGTCACACTACAACGTTTCTCATCGGCGCGCCGGCAACGCGCAAAATATTTGCAACCCGTCGATACACGTCCAACTCTTCAGCACTTTGAGAGAAAGTTTGACAGGTTGCAGCGTGTTAGTGGCGTGTTTTTGGCGCGCGGCCAACGCGTTTCGACGTGCGGCGGAACAACATGTCAACATCCCGCCAGTGGGTTCCCAGCGTGCCGTCGGCGCGTTGACGGCGCGTTGGTGTCGTGTTAGTACCGTGTCAATGCGTACATACCCGCCAGCAACACGTTAGGACGCGCCCCCAGCGCGTCCACACCGTGCAGCCAATGCCTCCAGGCGCGCCTGCAACACGTCCAACGCGTCGAAAAACGCTGGAGCAACGCCAATATCACGCCCACTACCCGTCGATCGGACATTACGGACGCGCCGACAGAACGGTCGCATTTTGGGGGGAAAAAAGCCAACGTTAACCGACGTTGATCAACGTCCTGGCAGCGTTCCCCCGGCGCGCCGCCAACGGGTATCGACGTGTTGATAACACGTCCGTAATGGCCCCCTCCAACCCGTCGGCGCGCGTCAGGGCGCGCCGAAAGTTTTGTGCAAGCACAAAACGATTGGCGCGACCCGACGTGCGCCGACGTGTTCATTCACACGTTGCTATCCCTCAACGTGTACCGACGCGCCGGTAACGTACCGGATGTGTACCGACATTTCGACCAAAAAGGCAACACGTCGACGCGCGTTGGTGGGAAACGTCATAGTGTGACAGGGCCTTAAGTTGTAGCTTCCACCCCCCACCCCCACACGCACCCGCACAGACACACTCGTACAGCCTTCACGTATTACTCACGTGTCACCCGTACTATATTGAAAACCACAATGCAGCCTTTCCATATGAAATCCCCCATGCGGTCGTGTCGTAATAACTAACAAAATATCTCTGCTGATATTAGTTAGACGGGATGTATACTGTTACCAGACGGGATAGCCAAATGAGTTGAACGTCCGTCTCCCGTTTTGGTAGAGTGGGGTTCCAACCCAAGGGTTCCAACCCTGGTCGAGTCAAACGAACGATTTAAGAATTGATACTTTGAATTATTAGGATAGGGCAAGGACTGGTTATTGAGTGTCAGACTAATGTGACTGAGTGGGATATCAGATCATGGTGCTGGTGGCCTGGTCTCCCAGTGAGGGAGCCCTATAGAATCGCCATGAATGCGCACTGTCATAAGTCGGTACCCGTCCTGATATGACCTTAGATGTTGCCAGGACGTAAAACTCCAACAACCAGCCATCTAATCTCTCCGAACAACAACCAGACAAATTGGAGTTCTTTTTTTTTCTCATAAATATTTCTTCACCTGGATATATCATTTTTTGATCACCGGGGGCACTGGTCCTCCAGTCGTTAATATTGACAGTTATGAACATAAATATCTGCTCATGGATGTGGCATTAAAATCTGAATTCCTGTTTTGTGTCCAAGCTACAACTAAGACTACAGCTTAAATAATAGTATCACATTTCCACGAAACTTCACATCCAGAGGCTATTATTATCTGTCAATGTGTATGTCGCTCAGTGGGTATAGGATGGTAGATGTGTGTGTGCCATATTGGATCTGAGATTGCTGGCTGTAAAGCTTCCCTATTGCAGACATCGTGATGGAATCATATTAATGTATGAGTGTGTCATGGGAGTGAGGAAAACAGGAAATATTGCGTTTAGAGTGACAATCGAACCGACATCTCTTGCATTCCGTGTCAGTGTGCTAACCATTACACCACCTAGGTTCCTTGATGTCACCACCCTATCTACGCCCACCTGTCTATGTGGCTTCTCACCTGAGAGAAGTGAGAGGTCAGTGCAGGCTACTACACTCGTCCTCCTGGAATTGTAAGTCTTTTAAATGGTGTACGTCCGTAAGTCATTTTAATGCTTACAATTACATATATACAGGCAATACACTCGCATATATATATATGTGTACACAGGGTAGGTTGAACAACCATACAGTGTGCAGCTTGTACAGGATCCTGGTCACAGCACCAGTGTCATGGGGGATGATGAAAACAGGAAATATTGTGCCTAGAGTGGGAATCAAACCGATGTCTCTTGCATTCAGGGCCAGTGTGCTAACCATTACCCCACCTAGGCTCCCTGATTTCATCCACACCCACCTGTATATGTGTATCGATTTTACCTATGTCTATATCCTCTCAGCCAACCTATACGTGACTTCCGATATAGTGAAGATTGGGGTCGAGCATGCCAATCGGAGCAGTGTACATGCCAGACGCAGGAGACATACACAGTGGTAGCACGTAGTTGTCAGTGTTTGCATGTTGCAATAGTGAAGTATCGGGTGTCGACAGGCTCTGCTGCATATACACACATACACAGTGGTAGCACGTAGTTGTCAGTGTTTGTGTGGTGCAATAGTGGGGTATCGGGTATCGACAGGCTCTGCTGCATACACACACATACACCGTGGTAGCACGTAGTTGTCAGTGTTAGCATGGTGCAATAGTGGGGTATCGGGTATCGACAGGCTCTGCTGCATATACACACACATATACACAGTGGTAACACGTAGTTGTCAGTGTTTGCATGGTGCAATAGTGAAGTATCGGGTATCGACAGGCTCTGCTGCATACACACACATACACACACAGTGGTAACACGTAGTTGTCAGTGTTTGTGTGGTGCAATAGTGGGGTATCGGGTATCGACAGGCTCTGTTGCATATACACACCAATACACAGTGGTAACATGTAGTTGTCAGTGTTTGCATGGTGAAATAGTGAAGTATCGGGTATCGACAGGCTCTGCTGCATACACACAGACATACACAGTGGTAACACGTAGTTGTCAGTGTTTGCATGGTGCAATAGTGAAGTATCGGGTATCGACAGGCTCTGCTGCATATACACACACACACACACAGTGGGAACACGTAGTTGTCAGTGTTTGCATGTTGCAATAGTGAAGTATCGGGTATCGACAGGCTCTGCTGCATACACACATACACACACAGTTGTCAGTGTTTGTGTAGTGCAATAGTGGGTTATCGGGTATCGACAGGCTCTGCTGCATATACACACATACACAGTGGTAACACATAGTTGTCAGTGTTAGCATGGTGCAATAGTGGGGTATCGGGTATCAACAGGCTCTGCTGCATACACACACACATACACAGTGGTAGTACGTAGTTGTCAGTGTTTGTGTAGTGCAATAGTGGGTTATCGGGTATCGACAGGCTCTGCTGCATACACACACATACACAGTGGTAACACATAGTTGTCAGTGTTAGCATGGTGCAATAGTGGGGTATCGGGTATCAACAGGCTCTGCTGCATACACACACACATACCAGTGGTAACACGTAGTTGTCAGTGTTTGTGTGGTGCAATAGTGGGGTATCGGGTATCGACAGGCTCTGCTGCATACACACACTACACAGTGGTAACACATAGTTGTTTAATGGTGCAATAGTGAAGTATCGGGTTCACAGGCTCTGCTGCATACACACACACACACACAGTGGTAACACGTAGTTGTCAGTGTTTGCATGTTACAATAGTGGGCTATCGGGTATCGACAGGCTCTGCTGCATACACACACACATACACAGTGGTAACACGTAGTTGTCAGTGTTAGCATGGTGCAATAGTGGGGTATCGGGTATCGACAGGCTCTGCTGCATATACACACACATACACAGTGGTAACACGTAGTTGTCAGTGTTTGCATGGTGCAATAGTGAAGTATCGGGTATCGACAGGCTCTGCTGCATACACACAGACATACACAGTGATAGCACATAGTTGTCAGTGTTAGCATGGTGCAATAGGGGGGTATCGGGTATCGACAGGCTCTGCTGCATATACACACACATACACAGTAGTAACAAGTAGTTGTCAGTGTTTGCATGGTGCAATAGTGAAGTATCGGGTATCGACAGGCTCTGCTGCATACACACACATACACAGTGGTAACACGTAGTTGTCAGTGTTTGTGTGGTGCAATAGTGGGGTATCGGGTATCGACAGGCTCTGCTGCATACACACACATACACAGTGGTAGCACGTAGTTGTCAGTGTTAGCATGGTGCAATAGTGAAGTATCGGGTATCGACAGGCTCTGCTGCATACACACACATACACAGTGGTAGCACATAGTTGTCAGTTTTAGCATGGTGCAATAGTGAAGTATCAGGTATCGACAGCTCTGCTGCAACACACACACACACACACAGTGGTAACACGTAGTTGTCAGTGTTTGTGTAGTGCAATAGTGGAGTATCGGGTATTGACAGGCTCTGCTGCATACACACACATACACCGTGGTAGCACGTAGTTGTCAGTGTTTGCATGGTGCAATAGTGAAGTATCAGGTATCGACAGGCTCTGCTGCATACACACAGACATACACAATGGTAACACATGTATTTGTCAGTGTTTGTTGGTGCAGTAGTGGCGTATCGGCAGCTCTGTTGCATGCACACATGGTTGGATGGGTTGGGGGGGGGGGTGTTACTGTGGCTATTAATTAAGTCAGCATGTGGGCACTTTAGCTGGGGTGTCAGTCAGGTAGCTAGCTGGTGAAAACACACAAAGGAATTGAAATTTCATGTCATGTAGAATATTTGCTAGCACAATTTCACTGCCATCCATACTGAAAACAAATGCATGGCAATAAGCCTACCAAGTTTTTCCCTTAAGAACCATGTGCTTATGGGTTCACAATGACTTTAATGTATGGCGCATCTTGTGATGGATAGGGCTGGGATGGAAACTGCCCCACTTCCGGGCGTATGGACATGCCGGGTGGCAGCTACAGCCCTTCCTCATTAAAGTTGCATGGTCCGATGAAATATATATTTTTCAAAGCGAAAACACTTATCTACATTTCATTCACTATGCCCAACTTAGATATTGGTGCATTAACTAGTACTTTCGGACATCATATATACAGAATAAGATCAGTGAATTTAATACCCCATCCCATTGGACACTAACTTTGAGGAAGCCATTAGGCAGGGAAGCCACAAACGAATTAGGACAATCTTGTGACCTGATTTGTCTTGCCATCATTCCCAATACCATATATGGCATTAGTCAGGTTCTAAGACATACACATTACTAGGTCAACTCACATGACGTGACCATCGTGAGATGGTAATCTGTGTCATAGCTACAGGACTTTTGGAAAGCTTGCAGAAATGATTTTGGGCTCTTTCAGCTCAAATTGCTCTGGAATTAACAATTTTACATCAAAATTACTCCGGACTAATGATTAGTAGGTTATAATGGTCAGTTTGATATATTTATCTAAAAAATAAGGCAAAAATTCAAACGTCATCGGACTATGCAACCTTAAGGAGATCCACATCCGGTTGAAGGTCATCAGTCCATCAAAGCAGTTCACAGCTTTTCTTTGCTTTTCAATATCTATTAAGATCTTTTACTCGTCTGAGGTGGTCTGTTTGTATATTGGGGTTTTATGTTATAGCAACATTTACAGTAGTGTCAGACTAGCTACTGATTTGTGCTAGTGTACTACAGTGAAACCCCATTGTAATGCAATTATTGAGGTCCATAAAAAGACCACGAAAAAACGGGGTTGCGCTAAATCGGGGTTCAGTTTACTGAATTGTCTTTGAATTAAAGAATTTTGAGGGGGTCAATGACTCATGGCGTTATATCTGAATTCGGGTTAAATAAGGGTGCGTTGAATCGGGGTTTCGCTGTATTATGGCAAATTTGTAGTATTGTCCCGCTGGAATATGGGTCCACTGCTACCAGGACTCAATATCCTGAGACTTAGCCAATCATGTCTTGTCCTATCCTAGTAATGCCGAACACTAGGCAATGTAGTAGCAAGTACCAATTTTGGACATGTTTGGTTTGGCTAAGCCGAGAATTGATTGCACCATCTCTCCTATAAAAAGCAAGCGCTTTACCCAACCAGCCATGATGTAAAACAACAACAAACAAACAAACAAACCTGACCAGCCATCCCGTCGGGCCTCAAAGTGGAGTTAGTAGTTTGTTGCAGCTCCGGAGCTAGCTTTAATGCATCCTCATCTATTAGTGATGTTTCTCTATCGATTACTAATTTTTGCTCTAAAGACAGGGATCCCCAGGCAATCTTGTTATTGAACGACCAGGCGGGATGGCCAAATGAGTTGAGTGTCCGTCTCCCGTTTTGGGAGATCGTGGGATTCGAACCCACAGGTTCGATTCCTGGTTGAGTCAAATGAATGACTTAAAAATGTATACTTGTCGCTTCCTTGCCAGGCGCTCGGCATTTTTAGGATAGGGCAAGGACTGGTTGGCTCAGTGTCAGGATAGTGTGACTGAGTGGGATATCAGGTCATGGTGCTGGTGGCATGGTCTGCCAAAGGGGCAGCACTATTAATTCGCCATGAGTGTGCACTGTCACAAGTCAGTACTTATCCTGATATGACCTTAGATTTTGCCAGGACGTCAATCTGTAACAATGAAATAAATAAATAAATAAACAAACAATAAAGGGTATAGGTTACATGTAAATATTTTTTTCTTGAAGATTTATACTGCCTATCATCGATAAGTCTGAATACACTTGTTTTCACCATTAGACAGTTTGTCGATAAAAATCCCGAGCCTACACTTTTAACGACCCAAGGGATTTTTTACCTCCCACACCACATATACATGTTATGAGATCAACTGGCCTTTGATGACACTGTAAGTTATACACAGCAGTGGAAATCCAAATTGGCAGAGGTGGGGGGGGGGGCATGGGGGATCGAACCACTGACCTTCAGATTAGGAGTCCGACCTAGAAAAAAAATCAGAGACCCTAACCACTCCGCCACAGAGAACAACATATGTAGCCTATACAGTAACAGTGGGAGGGCTCTAGTTTGTCAATCTCATCTAGAAAGCACGTGAAAGCAGGTTACTCGTCCTCCATCTTAATCCATTACATACTGGGCGCGGTGGCCGACTGGGTAGAGCGCGGGCCTCACATGCGGGAGATCGGGAGTTCGGTTCCCGGCGAGACAAATCAATGACTTATAAGAGTGATACTTGTCACTTCCTAGCGCTCTGCATTAATAGGATAAGGCAAGGACTGGTTAGCTCAGTGTTAGGACAATGTGACTGAGTGGGATATCGGGTCATGGTACCAGCGACCTAATTTCCCATGACAACTTTATCGTACTGTCCCACTGGGAGACCAGGCTGCTGGCACCATGACCAAATTTTACACTCAGTCATATTATCCTGACACTGAGCTAACCAGTCCTTACCCTATCCTAGTAGTAATGTCGAGCGCTGGGCTAGGTAGCAGCAAGTATCAATTTTGTAAGTCAGTTTGACTCGACCGAGGATCAAACACCCGACCTTCTGCGTGGGAAGCTTGCGCTCCGCCGATTTGGCCACCATGTCCGGTGTAACTCGTGTTTGTCTGTGTCTGTGTCTGTGTCTGTGTCTGTGTCTGTGTCTGTGTTGGCAGGTTGTGTGGGTGTTTTGCGGGTATGGGTGTTTTGTGGGGGTATGAGTGGGAGGCGGTAAGGCGGGTTTGTGTGCGCCCGCGCATTGTAATGGGAGGAGAATGGATGGGTGCGCCTCTTTGTCGAGGACTAACGGCAGTTGACGAGTTTGTGGTGATGTAGGAGGGAACATCCGATAAAGGCTGTCCACTAACCCAGGTAACGGCCAGAGCCGGCCGGGGGGGGGGGGGGGGGAGGGAGAAGAGCTGTGCAACCCGATGTGTGCTAGTCAGTGTCAACACATCAGGGGCCGGACCAGACGGGATGGCCGAATGAGTCGAGCGTCCATCTCCCATTTTGGTATATCATGGGATTCAAACCCTGGTCGAGTCAAACCAATGACGTAAAAATGTATACTTGTCGCTAGGGCAAATACTGGATAGCTCAGTGTCAGGATAATGTGACCAAGTGGGATATCGGGTCATGGCCTGGTGTCTCAGTGGGGCAGCACTATAAAGTCACCATGAGTGTGCTCTGTCACAAGTCGGTACTCGTCCTGATATGACCTTAGATGTTGCCAGAATGTAAGACTCCAACAACCAACCAACCATCCAGGGTGGGCCGATTAACCAAGTGTTCTGAAAACAAGCGCGATGCTAATGGGCTGGCAGAGAGCTCTTGTTGCTGCCACAATCAGACGGTGGTCCAGCACCACCTGCTGAGGGGCACACGGCGTGTCCACATACCTGCGGTCCCGTGAGCGCAGGGCTATATTTAGAAGCAGCTATGTAAATACAAATACTACCGCTACGTCACTGTCACTGCCGAAGTGTAAACCCGGGTGGGGGGTGGGGGGTGTTTACGTTTTTAAAAGTTTTTTTTTACTAACTGTATTTTATTCAGCGAATAATGTCTTTTGTCAGTGCCAGAGCACTGGTCTTCTGGCCGTTCATTACAATTTGTTGGTACATAAATGACAATATCAGTTGCAATAATAACCACATGAAAAACCTGTTCGATAATAGAGGCATAATATAAATTGACTATTCGTTGTAATAGTAACTGCATACAATTCCAGTTCAACATATGTATTACTTCTGGAACTAGCGCTGCAGGGTTTCTTTTTGTGTGTGTGTGTGGGGGGGGGGGGGTCAGGGGGAGTAAATGATATTTTATTTAAAGTTACATAGTCTGATGGTTTTGAGTTTGTGTCATCTTCTGAGATAAATATATTAGGTTGTTGGTTAGAATGTACCATACTTTATTTTGAAGGAACTTTTATTTTAAATGGCTGAATTTGGAGATAGTTGAAGTGCAGACATGCAGGATTCATTTCGGCAAGCTCGCCAACCACTTGGACATCATAGGCTTCTGCAGTAAGAGGTTATGTTAGATTGGCTTAGTATCCCCTTTTATGCAGCAACAAATGGTTAATAAGAGCATTAAATTTCCAAGTCCAACATCTAGGAGCAAATCTAGATGAGTATCTTGATTTTTGAAAATTTGATGATTTCATTTTTAACAAATGAAGTTACATTTTTATGCCGCGACACTGGTCACCAACTATGGTAATATCAAACGTAAGGGTACAATTTTAGTTGAAATAATTATTTGAAAAGATATCATTCCATGGGTATTGCGTGAAAAGGAAAAGTTTGTTTTATTTAATGACACCTCTAGAACACATTGCTTTTTATCATCGGCTATTGGACGTCAAACATTTGGTCATTCTGTCATATTTCTTTGGAGGAAATCCACTGCCGCCACATAGGCCACTCTTTCCAATATGCAGCAAGGGGTCTTTTATATGCACTTTCCCACAAATAGGACAGTACATACCACAGCCTTCGATGAACCAGTTGTGGACCACTGGTTGGAACGGAAAATAGCCCAAACTGCAAATGTATCCACTGAGCAAGATCGATAGGATGACCCACACCTTCACCAGTGGACACTCAACTGCCTGAGCTACGTCCCGCTCCCCCGGGGATTGCGTGAGTACACGTGTAATCCCCAAATGCAAGTAATATAAACTAGTAACACCAAACAGTAGATTGAAAGCCACATTATGTGTCAACAAGCCATTATTTATTATATAAGTCCTAGTCGGGGGACCGGAGGTGGTGGCCGAATCGGTAGAGCGCAGGCCTCCCGTGCGGAAGATCGGGAGTTCAATTCCCGGTTTAGTCAAAGCAATGACTTACCAAAATTGTACCTGTTGCTTCCTAGCTTGGCGCTCGGCATTGGTCGTAATGCGTAGCATTACGTTTGATGCGAGGAGAGGAAGAGACCCTCCCCCGCCCCGCGCTGTCGCGCTGCTTTCCCACCTCGGCCGACGCCCGCCCGCCGCCTCCTCCCCCCGCCCCCCTGCCGCGCAGCACTCGCGCCTCACCCGACGCCCGCTGCTCGCCACCTCTCGCCCTCCCCCGGGCCGGCAGCATTCACACCTCACCCGCTGCCGCCCTTTCCCTTCCCCTTATAAGGTCGCCCGCCGGCCTCCCTCAGGCACTCGCCCTCCTGCCGCCCTCCAGCTCTCTACGCCGTCACATATGCGCCTACTGCGCAAACGTGAGGCGCATTCTGACTATGCACTGCGAGGCCGGATGCATGACCAAACAAGCCCGTGAGCGCCAGACCCCCCCCGCCTCGGCGGATTTTTGATCCGCCGGCCTCCCCCCGGCCGGCCCGGGGGGCCCTTCCCGGCGCCTCACCCTCACCACTGCCGACAGCCCCGCGACCTCCACCGACAACCTCCCAGCGACCTACCGATCGCAGCGCCGCCCAGTCCCAGCCGGGGATCATCACCTCAGGCCTCACGCCTCGGACCACACCCAGCCCAGCCTCACGAGGAACCCTCTGCCGCCGACCCTCACGACACCGCCTTCAAAACCCACCCGCCCAGACACCACCCCACCCAGCTGAGGACTTCGCTGCCCCCCTGCTCGACCCTCGTCGGACCTCCTCACCGGATCCCGCCAAGGGGGCCTCCTCCCTTTTGGCCGCCCGCTCCATGTCGACGCAGGCCCCGGACACTCGCCGCCCCCCGAGGGAACCTGACCCTGACGCGGTCCGCCTCTATACCGGCCCACCCCACATGCTCCCCCCTGTCGACCCCCCTCGGGCGTGCCGCGAGCCCTCTCCGCCTTTTTTGGTGGAGGGCTCCTAGGCACCCCCTCCCTCATCTACTGACACTCAACTATAACCTTCATTCACCTGTACTCTGCTCCTCATGAGCCCTTCCTACCTTATCTCCATTTATTGATTTACCTTACATTGCTCCTTATGAGTTCCTTACATTGCTCCTCATTACACTGCTCCTCATGAGCCCCTTCTACCTTTCTCCATTGTTTGTTTTACCTTACATTGCTCCTTATGAGTTCTTTACCTGCTCCTCCTGAGCCTCTCCCTCTGTATGCTCTGTTGTTTGAGGCGTAAATAAACGCCTTTACTTCCAACCCCGCCTTCCCTTCTTCCTTTTCGCGCATCAGTAGGATATGGCAAGGAGTGGTTGGCTCAGGGTCAGGATAATGTGAGCAAGGTGGATATCAGGCCATGGTGCTGGTGGCCTGGTATCCTAGTGGGACAGCACTATAACATTGCCATGAGTGTACACTGTCACAAATTGGTACCCGTCCTGATATGACCTTAGATGTTGTCAGGACGTAAGACTCTAACAATCAACCAACAACCAACCTAGTCCAGGATAGCCACCCGAGGTAAAATTATGTCAAATCCAAGCATGGGAACATTTTAAAGTACTAAAAAGACAAACATTATTATATGACACGCCATTAGT
Source organism: Branchipolynoe longqiensis (assembly GCA_030323885.1). Taxonomy (NCBI): domain Eukaryota; kingdom Metazoa; phylum Annelida; class Polychaeta; order Phyllodocida; family Polynoidae; genus Branchipolynoe; species Branchipolynoe longqiensis. Next base: position 36,469,711 of record CM059196.1, on the reverse strand, counting down.
AAACAACAACAAATACACTTAAAAAGTTACTTTGTGTAAGAACATACAATTTCTTTTTTTTAAAGTATCCCCTCCCAGGCATACTTTCAGTCACCTTTCGCAAGAGTGGTCTCAAAGACAGCTAAGTTTTTTATGATCATATAACAAGGGTGATGTAAACAAAGGGAACATTGAGAGAGCGGGATTCAAACCCACACTCTTTTGTATTCCAGTTATACCCAGCCACCCTAGGGAACAGGGGCACCAGCATAGAGAAGGGTGGCGCCACTTTAGGGAAGAGGGGCGCCAGCATAGGGATGGGTGGTGCCACTGTAGGGAAGGGTGGTGCCACTGTAGGGAAGAGGGGCACCAGCATAGGGAAGAGTGGCGCCACTGTAGGGAAGAGGGTTGCCAGCAGAGGGAAGGGTGGCGTCACTGTAGGGAAGAGGGGTGCCAGCATAGGGAAGGGTGGCATCACTGTATGGAAGGGTGGCACCACTGTAGGGAAGAGGGGCACCAGCATAGGGAAGGGTTGCGCCACTGTAGGGAAGGGTGGCACCACTGTAGGGAAGAGGGGTGCCAGCATAGGGAAGGGTGGCACCAGTGTAGGGAAGGAGGGCACCAGCATAGGGAAGGGTGGTGCCACTGTAGGGAAGAGGGGCGCCAGCATAGGGAAGGGTGGCACCGCTGTAGGGAAGAGGCGTGCCACCATAGGGAAGGGTGGCACCACTCTAGGGAAGTGGGGTGCCAGGATAGGGAAGGGTGGCACCACTGTAGGGAAGAGGGGTGCCAGCATAGGGAAGGGTGGCACCACAGTAGGGAAGAGGGGTGCCAGCATAGGGAAGGGGTGCCACTGTAGGGAAGAGGGGCGCCAGCATAGGGAAGGGTGGTGCCACTGTAGGGAAGAGGGGCGCCAGCATAGGGAAGGGTGGTGCCACTGTAGGGAAGGGTGGTGCCACTGTAGGGAAGAGGGGTGGCAGCATAGGGAGGGGTGGCGCCACTGTTGGGAAGGGTGGCGCCACCGTCGCCTTAGTTCAGTAGCCATTCCCTTTTAAACTACTATGTTCTGCGCGTCCCCACCCTGACCCACAACCCCATCCCACCTCACCTCATCTCATCTCACCTCACCAACCGTCACCTCACCACACCCTACCTCACTGCACCAACCCACACCTCACCACCACATGCCTTGCCTCATCTCACCACACCCCCACCTCACCTCACCACACCTCAACTCAACTCATCTCACCACACCACACCTCATCTCACCACACCATACCTCACCTCACACCTCACCATCTCGCACAACCCTGCACCACACCACCTCATACCACACCTCACCACCTTTCCGCCAGACCTCACCACCCCACATCTCACTACATCTCAACCCCACCACACCACACCACACCACACCACACCACACCACACCACACCACACCACGCCACAACACGCCACGCTAACCCACGCCACGCCACGCCACGCCACGCCACACCACACCACACCACGCCACACCACACCACACCACACCACACCACACCACACCACACCACACAACTACAGACGGCCTACTGAGACATTCTCCATGTGACGGGGCTGCGGTCACTGCCCCCTTCCCCTCCACCCACCGTCACCCTTCCACCAACCTCAACCACTCAATGGCCCCTTGCTCGCACATTGGCCTCGAATTTATTTCCCGGCCAACAAGTTTTATGTGAAATCATCCTGTTCGTGTTGCCATGGTTACCGGGCATTCTGAACGGGGCTGTGCAGAAATGTTGTGACGGTAGACTTGCTCAGATCCCTGCCCGATGATCTAGATTTGCCACTGCAGACACCACTGCGTATTGACGTATTGACTGGGTATGCTAATTTGGGCATGCTACGGTTTTTTTTTTTTCTCAAGGATGGACCTCACATCTCAGTGGCTGATAATAATTTCACAGCAGAAGATTTCTGCTATACTGGTGGCGCCCATGTAGAGAGTGGTGCGAATACAGTATAACCCCGTTAAACCAAACTTGAAGGCACCCTAGAAATTTGTTTGGATTAACCGATCATTGGTTTAACAGAGCTTTGACTTTGACTTGACTTTAGCAAAAACGCGGGTGCATTATGAATGTACAATGTATGTGGACACTATGATTATTGTTTTTTGTATGTATATACAGTTTAACCCCATTTAACCAACCTCGGTTAAATCGTACGATCGGTTAATCCAAACTTTGTTCGGCGACCTGGCAAAATACTACCATTTATCATATAAAAAAAAGTCTCAGATGACCTTAAAACCACATGAAAGTTTGGTTTAACTCTACCGGAAGTGACCTGGGGCCGACAATTTTGTTTGGATTAACCGACTTTCGTTTAACCAAATTTTTTATATGATAAATGGTAGTATTTTGCCGGGTCACCAACAAAAGTTTGCATTAACCGATCGTTTGGTTTAACCGAGCTTGGTTTAACGGGGTTGTACTCTATTGGGAATGTTGATCTACGGGTGTGGGTCGGTACGGCTGGAGGGTGTGGGTGTGTGTGTGTGGGGGGGGGGGGGGGGGGGGTAGGTAACCTTGGTTTTCTTACATTTACCCGGCAACAACCGATGCAGTCGAGGTAAACAAGAAAGAAAAACCAACTCCCACTTTTCCCAATAATAATTTCACAGGTCGTTTGATTTTTTTTTAAAGTTTGTTAGATGTGTGCTTACCTGTTCTAGCCCCTTCTGCCAAGTCAGACAGGTGCGCGTAATTAAAGTTGCAGAGTCCGATGGTTTTGTGTTTCTGTCATTTTCTGAGATAAATATATTAGGTTGATTGTTATAATCTCCGATATTTTAGTTTTAAGTAACTCCATTTTTAAATGGCTAACTTTAAAGATATTTGAACTATAAGCATGCCAAATCGATTTTGGCAATCATCCCAAAACTGTCAAAAAAGACCATAGGCTTCTGCAGTAACAGATTCTATTACATTTGTTTGGTATTCCGTTCTATGTGGTGTCAAATGTTGATAAGTTGGTTGGTTGTTGGATTTTTACTTCCTGGCAACATTTAAGGTCATGTCAGGACAGGTCCCGACTTGTGACAGTGCACACTCATGGCAACTTTATAGTGCTTCCCTACTGGGAAATCAGGCTGCCAGCACCAGCACTCAATATCCCACTCAGTCACATTATCCTGACACTGAGCTAACCAGTCCTTGTCCTATTCTATTAATGCTGAGCGCCAAGCTAGGAAGCGACAAGTATAAATCTTTACGTCATTGGTTTGACTCAACCAGGGTTCAAACCCATAGGTTTGAATCCCACAATCTACCAAAACGGCTCAACTCATTTGGCCATCCCGTCTGGTTGTTTGATGAGTGCACCAATATCTAAGTTAGATATGTAGAATCAAATTTAGATAATTATTTTGGTTTTTGAAAATTTGATGTTTTCATCGGACTATGCAGCTTTCACATTTCGCTCCTGCCCGACGTGCCATCTCGGAGTGGGACGAGATTCCGCGTGTGAATCCCGAACACGTAAGGACGCCGGCCGCGTCGAAATTGTCCGTTTTCCATCAGCAGCGAACAAGTGTCGGCTAAAAAAGTCATTAGCGTCCTATTCAGCGTCTCTCGTTCTGCGCACGCGCCTCGCCCGGTGTCGAGTGGCGCCCTCTATAGACGCGCCCGTGCTTTACTCAAGCATGCTCGCACAAAACCCGCCAATATCTCGTGTTTGTGTGTGTGTGTGTGTCTGTCCGTGTCTGTCTGTGTCTGTGTTTGTGTCTATGTATGTGTATGTGTCTCTGTGTCTGTGTGTGGATACATGCGAGTGTGCCACGCTCACACGCACGCACGCACGCACGCACGCACGCACGCACGCACATACGCAACCCCGCTACGCCCACAGCAAGTATGTGTGTGTATGTGTGTTGGTTGGTTGATTGTTGGAGATTTTACGACTTGGCAACATCTAAGGTCACATCAGGACGGGTACCGATTTGTGACATTGTGCAATCATGCTGACTTTACTGCGAGATGAGGCCACCAGCATCAGGAGATCAGGCCATGACCTGATATCCCACTCAGTCACATTATCCTGACACTGAGCCAACCAGTGCTTGCCCTATCCTTATAATGCCGAATGCCTGGCTAGGAAGTGACAATAACTTTGCCACTGCCTAGAATTGCACGGCTACCTAAGTATCGCTCCACGCTTCACTGAACTCGCGGTTACTTCTGTCCCAGTCGATGCTTTAACTTGAAACCCTACGGAAAGAACAATCACAATGTTAGTCCCTTCAAAATAATCATTTTGCGGAAATTCAATTCAGCAAATGGGGGCCTTATTTATTCAAATTTAGATTTTACTTTTCTACTTATGCTAGCAAGCGTATGCTCTTGTCATTGGAGTAGTGATGCAAATGGGAAATATTGGGCCTAGAGTAGGACTCGAACCTACACCTCTTGCCATTCAGGGGCTAGCGTGCTAACCATTATACCACCTAGGCTACCTAATGCAATGAGGCCACCATAGAAGAAATACTACGTCAATTTAATAGAACCCTTAGATAGTCGTCCACTTATTAAGCATGTATTGGTGCATAGAAGAAATACTACGTTCATTTAATAGAACCCCTAAGCCCTGGTCACATACACGTTAGTGAACGTAGTTGAACGTAGGATAGATTAACGTGGGTGAAACATGCTATCACTACATTAAACTACGTTAAGGTACGGCAGGTCACCCACCTAATAGTACGCATAATAACATTTTGGTACAGATAAATATGTTACGGTACGGATCCCGGTACGTAACGGTATGGATCCCTGTACGTCCAACTATGTTGAAATACGTTGAACTATGTTGACCTAGATTACCCTCCACTACGTTCAACTTTGTCCACTAATGGCTATGTGACCACTGCAGAACGGCCATGGTTTTGTGACGGTCAAAATACGCTAGGGTCCACTAGAGTATGATAGGGTACACTAGGGTACGCTAGAGTATGTTATCATCACAGAGGCTACGTCTGCCTCAAACATAGTGCTCTTTTGAACATGTCCAAAGCTTAAATCGGAACTCACAGCCCACACACATTCTTATCACGTTCTCATCACGGAGAAGTATGGATGCCAGTATGTTCAACTACGTTCAACTAGGTTATCCTCCACTACGTTCAACTACGTTCACTAACGTGTATGTGACCGAGCCTTTAGATAGTCGTTCACTGATTAAGCATGTATTGGTGCATAGAAGAAATACTAAATTAATTGAATAGAACCCTTCGGTAGTAATTCACTTATTAAGCACGTATTGGTACGTAGAACAAATACTAAGTTAATTAGGTTATGAGCTAAATTAGGATATATTTTAAATGTAAACATGCCGATTTAATGTTGGTATGCTTGTGAAAACTCTGATCCCATCGTCTTCAGTAGTAATGGGTTTTATTAAATTGTCTTAGTATGCTTTTCCATGTTGCAACAAATGCTTAATAAGTGCACCACTAGCTAAGTTGGATATGTACTTTAAAATTGAGATAAGTGTTTTTCTCTCGAAAATGTGATGCTTTTATCGGACTAGGCAACTGTCGTGGGGGTGATGAAAATGGGAAATATTGTGCCTAGAGCGGGAATCGAACCCAGATATCTTGCATCCCGGGCCAGTGTGCTAACCACTACACCGCCTAGGCTCCCTGATGTCACCACACTACCCATGCCTACCTGTGTATGTGGCTCCTTGCCTGAGAGTTAGGTCAGTGTAGACTACTGGTAGTAGTACTATTACTACTACACAACTTTAAACAAACAAACAAAATGGCAGACATTCAAAACCACCCGATTATGCAACATTAAAGGAACGCAAACAATCTTTTGGTCTTCATGTTCGACAGATGCTTGGGGCACTTTGTGGTTGTTAAATTTGTAGTAAGAACAGCCCCAGCAGTGCGGGCGCGTAAATTGGGTCGGGCTGATGACTTGATGTAAAGGTCGACACAGCTACACTCTCCGGGAACCGCCTAGAAATGAGGGCCCCGAGAACTTCCCGGAATGGGCGTAGTGGAGCAGAAAATTCCTCATCTTTGTGTGTGGGAGACACAGTATTGGGCGCACGGGGTCCATGGCTCACTAACAGTAACAGAACCCCAACCAACACTTAAAAATTGTATACTTGTCGCTTCCTAGGCAGGCGCGCAGCATTATTAGGATAGGGCAAGGACTGGTTGGCTCAGTGTCAGGAGAATGTGATTGAGTGGGATATTGGGTCATGGTGCTGGCAGCCTTGTTCCCCAATGGGGCAGCACTATAAAGTTGCCATGAGTATGCACTGTCACAAGTCAGTACCCGTCCTGATATGACCTTAGATGTTGCTAGGATGTGAAACAACAAACTCCCACACACGCACACACACCAGTAGCGACAATGGTTTCATCATAAAATAAAAAAGTAAATCCCACAAATGGGTTTATAATATTTGTGGAATGTGTATTAGATGAGGAAAGTGCCTGTCTTTATTGTCAAATGGAATTGTATATGGGTAGGCCTTTAGGAACCTCAAAACGCGGAGTTTTCTTTCTTTCTTTCTTTCTTTCTTTCTTTCTTTCTTTCTTTCTTTCTTTCTTTCTCATAAGCGACATATTTATGCTAACTTTGTCAGCTGAATATTAGCAAACCGAGGCCTGGACAGCGATATATAATAGGGTGTGGTAGGAATGGGTAGACGTTCTCAGGCCCTCTGTCTAAAGCAAGAAGATTTACTTTGTCGTCTGCTCTCGATAAATGCTGTATGTTCTCTTTTTCACTGAACGTAGTTTTGTTTTCACCAGAAGAGGGGGAATTAAAATGTCTGCTGTCAACAGCATTATAGCAGGCAATAAATCATTAAATGACAGGGAATTCAAATATTGTCTGCTGTCAACAACATATATACAGCAGGCAATAAATCATTAAATGTCGGGGAATTCAAATGTCTTCTGTCAACAGTATTATCGCAGGCAATACATAATTAAATGCCAGGGAATTCAAATGTTGTTTCCTGTCAACAGCATATATATAGCCAGAAATAAATAATTAAATGGCAGGGAATTCAAATGTTGTCTACTGTCAACAGCATATAGCAGGCAATAAATCATTAAATGGTGGGAAAGTCAAATGCTGTCTGCTGTCAACACCATATATCAAGCAATAAATCATTAAATGGTGGGAAAGTCAAATGTCATCTGCTGTCAACAGTATTATAGCAGCCAATAAATCATTAAATGGTGGGAAGGTCAATTGTCATCTGCTGTCAACATTATAGTAGACAATAAATGGTGGCAGTAGACGATGCGCATGTGCAAGGTACACAGAACTGGGGGATCACCCTTTCTTCGATTCGGCTTCTAGAAGGTTATATCAGGACGGGTACCGACTTATGACAGTGCACACTCATGGTGACTTTATAGTGCTGCCTGACTGGGAAATCAGGCCGTCAGCACCATTGACCCGATATCCCACTCTGACAGTCACATTATCCTGACACTGAGCTAGCCAGCCCTTTCCCTATCCTATTAATGCCGAGTGCCAAGCTAGGAAGTGGCAAGTATCAATTTTGGAAGTAATTGGTTTGACTCGACCGGGAATTGAACTCCATGTTGGTAATATATCAGCAGTTGTGTTGCATTGAATTTAGTTTATAACACACACACAAAACACGCAACAAACCAACAACAAACCAACAACAAACCAACAACAAACCAACAACAAACCAACAACAAACCAACAACAAACCAACAACAAACCAACAACAAACCAACAACAAACCAACAACAAACCAACAACAAACCATCAACAAACCATCAACAAACCATCAACAAACCATCAACAAACCATCAACAAACCAACAACAAACCAACAACAAAACAACAACAAAACAACAACAAAACTACAACAACAAAAACAACAACAAGCCAACAACAAAACCAACCAAAAAAACAACATAAAACCAACAACAAACCAACAACAAACCCAAAAAAAACAACAACAAAAAACAAACAAAAAAACAAGGGCACACCCTGGATAGTAATCAATGTATTATGTGGTACAAGCATTGAATAAATCAGGTGCTTCACCCTAATAGCACAAGTCGGAATATCCTTTGCATGTTCGCTAAATGTTACATGAAGTAACGGCCAGCCACAGGTCTTAAATTCTTATTTATAATCCCGTTGGAATATACATCAACCAAATGATAGTGATGGTCATGGTAATTGTTATCATCATCATCTTCATCATTATCATCATCACCGGACACGGTTGCAGAATTGGTAGAGTGCAGGCCTCCCGTGCGTGAGATCAGGAATTTGATTCCCATGCAGTCGAATTAAACCAATGACTTACTATATTGATACTTGTCACATCATAGGCTGACGTTTAGCATTAATAGGATAGGCCAAGGACTGGTTAGCTCAGTGTCCGGATAATGTGACTGAGGATATCGGATTATGGTGCTGGCGGCCTGATTTCCTAGTGGGGCAGCACTATGGTATAAAGTCACCATGAGTGCCCTTATCTAGGGCCATATCCTAATATGGCCCTAGATGTTGTTAGGATGTAAAAGGACAACAAACAATCAAATGAGCAGCAGCACCAGCAGTGTCGCCGTCATCATCATCATTAGCATCAACCATAATATTGTTGACTAGTTTAACCGTCGGGCTAATCCACCCCCGCTTAAGGCGAGCCTTCGTGTTAATTTATATAATTATTTATTTCCATGTGAATTTCCTGGGCCAGCCGCGGGCCGCCGCTGCCCCTCGTCCCGTTTGCAGGTAGTCCGTGTCCGTCCGTGTCCTTCCCGGGCTAAAGTCGGCCAGCCAGAGTATCATCTAAATACGGAGGTTTGCCCCCTCCCACGTTTATCGGCCTAAAGCAATTACTTGGTTATTTCAACTAACTGGCTGGTCTACTCGCCTTACGGTGTATTTAATATGTTTAAATTGATCCAGAACTAAGCAGATGCGCTAGTGTCACTACCACTGTCACTGATAATCAGCCTAAGTTACTGTCTTATTTTAGCCAAAAGATCTATACGTTAATTCTGTTCATATGTCTGGTATAATCTCCCCGCAGATGGGTTAAGTAGCTGCATAAGGCCTATTTAGGGTTAAGGCCCTTAATTATATATATAAAGCAATCCAATGTTTAGTTTGACCATAGCGGTTTACTCCATAGAAAACTGGAGGATAGTACAGAATGCAAGGAACGTTCCAATTCACTTTTCCAAGAGCTCACGGCGTTTTATTCTTAACCAAAGCTAACATTGTTCGCAGCATATGTCATAGAAATATCATACAAACCCTTCCCCTAATCATTAATTTCAAACAAGTTTAGAATTTCGATAATATAGGCCTAAAACTCGGCTAAAACATCAGAGCGTCATTAAATACGTCTGATCGGTCTGGGTCCAAACGCCTGACCTTCTATCGTTGCCAGGCGAGTCGCAATTTGCGTCTCCTAGCAACGCTTTACGGCCGGAAACCCGGTGCCCCGTGAATGTTTGGCATTCGCGGTCTGCCATGGCGAGTAGCCCGTATTTCCAAATACGGGTTAATCGGCGCACACCCGTGAATGCCACAAGGCGAGTAGTCTCGCCCACTTCACTAGTGATGCATATCAATACTTGATGATTCCACAAATAAATGAAATAGTTTAGTTTTTTTTCAGACTCTCCGCCCCCGCCCTCATGAAAAAAAGGAAGCCAATGGAGAAAATATTGTTTATCAATTGGATATTGTTACACCATAGTTGGTCTTGGGAAAGTGGTCTAAGAATTTGGAAGCATGTTGAAAAATTAGAAATATGCCTTTAAGAAAAAGGGTCGGGAGGATTATTTACTTCTGTTGAAAAGGTTTATGTTTTTACGGAAATGAAGATGTAGCAGTCAGCAATGTAGCAACGCATATTCCAAGTGTAGCGGTAATGATTCGCCGAGTAGCATCCCGGCTTGGTGAATACACTGGCTTATATCCGGCTACATCTAGCTGGGCACAAGCTCTCCCAGGATACATACATAAATGTAGCATGCAGCCAGCAATGTAGTGGCACATATTCCCAGTGTAGCGGTACTGATTCGCAGAGTAGCATCCTGGCATGGTGAATACACTGGCTTATAATTTATATCCGGCTACATCTAGCTGGGCACAAGCTCTCCCAGGATATACATACATAAATGTAGCATGCAGTCAGCAATGTAGTGGCGCATATTCCCAGTGTAGCGGTACTGATTCGCAGAATAGCATCCTGGCTTGGTGAATACACTGGCTTATATCCGGCTACATCTAGCTGGGCACCAGCTCTCCCAGGATATACATACATAAATGTAGCAGTCAGCAATGTAGTGGCGCATATTCCCAGTGTAACGGTACTGATTCGCAGAGTAGCATCCTGGCTTGGTGAATACACTGTCTTATATTCGGTTAGTATGCAGGTATTGCAGGTATAGCAATACCTCAGGGAGTTTGACGCCCCTGCCCTGCAGAGTTGTAAACCACAGCCTTGTGGTACAGGTTCTTGACAGAACCGAAGGCTAAGGGAGCAAACCCTAAACAGAAAACCATGTCACTGTGGCAGCATTAAGGGCGGTTGATGTATGGAACTCCCAACATCTCCCGACCAGCCACTGCAGGGACAAATAGTTTTGCGCCTGTCTTGACATGTTCTTGCCGGTGAGAAACCTCTATTTGCTCCCCAAGAGAGTGCCGCTGGTAACTTGCAAAAGCCAGCAGCACTTCAACACTCTTGCAGGCAGCTTTCATGAAATGTTACCAAAGCAGATCCTCTATTCTCAACTGTCTTCTGGGTATAGAAAGAGAGGGTGCCCTCGTCTCCGGTTCAAGGATACCATCAAGAGAAACCTGAAGCTGAGAGACATTAAGACCGACTAATGGATGCAACTCTCACAGCAGAGAGCTAAATGGGGGGCGGCAGTCAACAAATGAAAGTATTCTTTGTCGCATCGCGACCGACCGCATGATGATGATGATCCGGCTACATCTAGCTGGGCGCCAGCTCTACCAGGGCAGCGTGTAAATCCCACAGTGAGTAAATTCGCAGCCCAAGCTTTTGTTCTGTGCCATGCTACAGCCCATTTATCTCCACCAGTCCACCAGCCTCATGTTAGTCTGCAAGCAAAGCGCTGCATTCTCTAAAACTACAGGTAAAGCTGGCCGGTTACTGTCTTATTAACAGTATGTGTACATGGAAACTGAAACTACCTCTCTCCCCCTCTCTCTCTCTGACACACACACACACACACACACACACACACTCACACACACATACCAACAACATGCACACACTACACACATCACACACAAACACAAACACCACACACAAACACTACACATGCGCACACCCTACACACATCACACACAAACACATACAAACCACACGTATACACACTACACACATACACACCACACACACTACACACACACACCACACACACACTACACACACCACACGCGCACACATACTACACACATCACACACGAACAAACACAAAAACCACATGTCATGTACACGCACCACACACACACGTACACGCACCACACACACACGTACACGCACCACACACACACACGTACACACACCACACGGACGCTGCGGCGGAGAACGACACGATTACTGACGGCGCGTCTATCAGCTGGTGCAGATGTTCTAATCCTATCAGGCCTGCTCATTATGTCGTCAAATTGTGCGCGGTGCCGCCTGCCTCTTGTCGGCCCGTCCCTGTCCCTCACCCCGGGCGCCATCTGATGCCGCCCGCCTCCTTATGAGCTGCGCCTCGTCCCCCGCATTCGGTGACAGTCATTCAGCTGCAAGCGGGAGACGCAGGCCCCCAGCCATCATGTGGTCGGGTTCCCTCCCGGTCCGATAGGGGCGTGGTAGGCCGGCACGCCAAGCTGGAATCTGGTCAGGTTCCCTCCTGGTCCGATAGGGGCGTGGTAGGATAGGTTCCCACCAGGTTCCCTCCTAGTCTGATAGGGGTGTGGTAGGACTGATTCCCACTAGGTTCCCTCCTAGTTTGATAGGGGTGTGACGGGCCTGATTCCCACCAGGTTCCCTCCTAGTGTCATAGGTGCGGGGTAGGACTGATTCCTGCCAGGTTCCCTCCTAGTCTGATAGGGGTGTGGTAGGACTGATTCCCGCCAGGTTCCCTCCTAGTCTGATAGGGGTGTAGTAGGACTGATTCCACCAAGTTCCCTCCTAGTCTGATAGGGGTATGGTAGGACTGATTCCCACTAGGTTCCCTCCTAGTCTGATAGGGGTGTGGTAGGACTGATTCCCTCCAGGTTCCCTCCTTGTCTGATAGGGGTGTGATAGGACTGATTCCCGCCAGGTTCCCCCTAGTCTGATAGGGGCGTGGTAGGACTGATTCCCGCCAGGTTCCCCCTAGTAGGACTGATTCCCGCCAGGTTCCCCCTAGTCTGATAGGGGCGTGGTAGGACTGATTCCCGCCAGGTTCCCTCCTAGTCTGATAGGGGTGTAGTAGGACTGATTCCACCAAGTTCCCTCCTAGTCTGATAGGGGTGTGGTAGGACTGATTCCCACTAGGTTCCCTCCTAGTCTGATAGGGGTGTGGTAGGACTGATTCCTGCCAGGTTCCCTCCTAGTCTGATAGGGGCGTGGTAGGACTGATTCCTGCCAGGTTCCCTCCTAGTCTGATAGGGGCGTGGTAGAACTGATTCCCGCCAGGTTCCCTCCTAGTCTGATAGGGGCTTGGTAGGACTGATTCCGCCAGGTTCCCTCCTAGTCTGATAGGGGTGTTGTCAGACTGATTCCCTTCTAGTCCAATAGATGCGTGGCAGGACTGATTCCCACCAGGTTTCCTTCTTGTCCGATTGCAGAAGGCTAATAGCAGTGTGGTTGGACTGATTCCCGCCACGTTCCCTCCTAGTCCTAGTCCAATAGAGGTGTGGTGGGACTGATTCCCGCCAGGTTCTGTCCTAGTCCGATAGGGGCGTCGTAGACCTGATTCTACTCAAGTTCCCTCATTGTCTGATAGGGGCATGGTAGGAGTGATTCCCACAATGTTCCCATATTGTCCGATAGGGATGTGGTAGGACTGATTCCCGCCACGTTCCCTTATTGTGCGATAGGGGCATGATAGGACTGATTCTAGTCCGATAGGGGCATGGTAGCACTGATTCCCACTACGTTCCCTTATTGTCCGATAGGGGCGTGGTACGACTGATTCCCACCAGGTTCCCTTATTGTCCGATAGTGGCATGGCAGGCCTGATTCTACTCAGGTTCTGTCCTAGTCTGATAGCAGTGTGGTGGGCCTGATTGCCAGGTTCCCTTATTGTCCTATAGGGGTGTGGCGGGCCTGATTCCTGCCAGGTTCCCCAGGGGTGTGGCAGTCCTGAACCGGGTCCAGTTCCCTTCTGGTCTGATATATATAACAACATTTAATGTGATAACAGGACGTGTACATATATAAAATCTATATGATGTGTATAATATAGACAATATGCAATATATAGATAATACAGTAAAACCTTTCTAACCGACCAACTCCGCAGATCGACCACTCCCCTATAGCTATATATGTGTGTGTATATATACAGAGAGACAGAGCTCTGGACCGGCTTTTATTGCGCTGGTCCTACTTCCAGCAACCCACCTGCTGAGTGAAACTGAACAGCGCGTAATTTTGCTGGCCCGCTTTGACCCCGTGTGAATTATTTGTCTTTTCCATAGGGTCGACCTTGACCTTGGTGGAAGTTTTGTTTTCACAAATCATCATTTGTGTCATCTTCCTGCCGGGTGCTGCCCGAGCATAGCTCTTCCACTGACCCTCCTGCCTCCCCATCCTTCACAAACAAGAGACCGGTTATCTTCTTCCAATTTCTTCGCTAACAAAACAGTAAATGTGTTCACATCTAGTAAACATTTGTAACACTGACGTGCGCATGTGAGCAAATTATGATATGCATTTGTATGGGGATTTTTTTCAATTTAAAAACTCATTTATTTTTTGTGCAATGTGTTTGCGTGCCTAATTTTAATTTCACGCAAAATGAGACCCATTATCTTCCAAATTTCTTTGCTAACAAAACAGTAAGTGTGTTCACATCTACTAAACATTTGTAGCAGTAACGCGCACATCTGAGCAATTTATGATACACGTTTGTGCGTGGATGTTTTCAAATTTATAAATATGTTTCTATTTTTGTGCTACTTGAGTGCGTGCCTAATTTTAATTTCACGCAATACAAAAACCGGTTATCTTCTCCCAATTTCTTCGCTAACAAAACAGTAAGTGTGTTCACATCTAGTGAACATTTGTAACACTAACGCGCGCCTGCAAGCAATTTATTATACATTTGTGTGTGTGGGGGGTTTGTCAAATTAAAACACACAGAAATGTGCTGTGTCAATTAGCAGGAGATTGATGCTGCATCCGTTATGTCACCCAGTTATCAAGGCTTGAGTATTTGTGAGAATATGAGGGGGTTCACATAACTGTACGCTCATTTGTACATGTGTGCTCGTTCTTGTGGAATTATGTAATATCACCACCATCTCAGAGGTAAGAATAGACCTTATAATAAGGAACTGGTAAATACTTCTCCAGGATTGGAGACCCATTGGGTTGCACTTCATTATTAATCACTAAACTCTTCAAAACAATTTCAGAAAAACAATTTGTTCATATACCTATAGGGAATATACTAAGCAAACATTAGAATCAAAACCAGGCACATAAAGAGTCCAAGGTGGAAAAATAATTAAATAAAGTGGAAAATTGACCAAAAACTGACAGCCATAAATTTGCACTGCAGTGCCCACCCCACCATCTTTGAGGCTGTAAATAAAGAAAACTATCAAGCACAGTTAATTCAATTTGAATGTAAGTTGTCAAGATTATATCAATAAAGATATTTGTCACTACTTTTAGGTTTTTACTTTGCACAGTTACATGACAATATCGCTGTAAACATACCTGTCATGTGCGTACATTTGGTGTCACATTGACAGCACAGATGGTTTGTTAGTTTTACCAGTTATCAAGCATGGTATGCATAATCAATAATACTTTTATTTAATCTATGACCTACAATGTTTTCAAATAATAGGAGGTTATCTGGAATAATCAGAAATTGGCTGATTTAAAGCAATTTTTATTGATCGTGTCACATTTCTAACTTACAGGACAACCAATTTACAAATTCAATATTTGAGAGCTGAAATGTCATAATGAGGGAAGGGAAGACTCCAGGCTAAACAAACCATTGTAGCAGACAGATTGGTGACGTTTTACATGGAAACTCCAACAGGAAGTGACATAAACTGCAATAATTGATGACGTGTCACATTTTTGTGCACGTGTACGCACTGATTCAAAACGTGTGAGTCATGGCTACAGTTAAAATCTGATCAAAATTCAATCAATATCACAACCATCGATAGTTAGTCTACTCCGTCAATAACAGCCTCTGTTAATAACAAATCTCTGTCAATAACGGCAAAAAGTGCTGGTCCCGTCATGGGACCCCTTTAATTTAATAGCATTGCCTCTGTCTAACGGACAACTGTCTCATGCGTACAAGGGTAGAATAATCGGGTAGCCACTGACTTCGTCCTACCTTCCGTTTAGGAGTTAAAGGTTGTTGTTACTGATTCTTTTCTCTCGATCTTTGAACCTTGTGTTCCTAGCAACCGGCATGTTGTTGAATCTCAAATCCAAAGGAGAGAACACGTCCTGTCGATCGACAACGAGCCCTTTTTTCACCTATTTGATCAATATTCTGTCAATAGCGACATACCATATAGTTATAATATAGTAGAAATGACAAATTGTAGAAATGACAAATTGTAGAAATGAGAACTTGTAGAAATGATAACTTGTAGAAGTGATGAATACTAGAAATGACTAATTGTATAAATGACAAATTGTAGAAATGTCTTTGTAAGAACCGTCCTAGTCAGTCAAGCATTAAAGAAAACCATTGGTTTCAATCCATTCCGTCAGCCAGTCTCCCCCTATAACGGATCTCTCTCGATAACGGCATCTTTCTTCAGTCACATGGGTATAGACAGAGTAGACTGTACTTTTAAAGTCTAGTCTTGATATTTTGATGTGAATATGTTTTGTTATTTGACTGGAAAGCAATATACTAAAGTTGAAATGGCCATTCTACGTATTGACCTAGTGGTGTCACATGTAACACTGTCTCACAAGCTACTAATTTCACTATTCTCTGACAAATATGTATGATCTGCATTTAAGGAACTACACATATAATGAGTATATTATATGGAATAATTCTTTTGATAACACAACAAAACATTATTATATATATGAAGAAGATGGAAAACATTTTGATTTGTGATTGGATGTGCGTTACGGTGTCACAAATTAAATTTTGTTTCTTTGTGACCAGTGTTTAATGTAGATACTGCAATTTGTGCTTTATAGTTATCTTTCCTGTTGTACTTCAACATCCCATACCAATAATCTGGTCAACATCTGTGATACTGTACTTAAATGATGGTGGTGTCACATTGTAACGCACGGCATGCTCTGTGCATCAAGATTCTTTGAAGCCTAATTACATCAATATCGGGGGTGGTAGTTATTTTTTGTTTTTGGTTGATGATTTCACTCATGTGGAAGTTTATAAATAGTATACAATAGATGTTCAGAATACATTTTTATTTTTTACTCTAATGCAACAATCGGGTCTCCAATTCTGGAGAATCACTCATTTCTATGTTTGTGCAATGTGAGTGCGTGCCTAATTTTCCGTCCCTACAAATGTAAGACACTTGTTATCCTGCATTATACAGTGTTAGCATGTGTCATAATTATGAGAACCTTCGAATAAATGGTGGCATGTTCGTGATAGTAATATTATTATTTTCATTGTTTTTATTCACAGTAGTTTTATTTGGGTTGTGTTGCATATTCTCGTCCGTCCTGATATGACCTTAGATGTGGCTAAGGCGTAAAACAACAAACAAACAATGCACATTCTCGTCGTTTGCTTTTGTGATTGGTTCAGTTGTATCTATATATATATATTTTACCTCGGTAAACAGCCTCAGGCTAGCCTCAGGCTAGGGAGAGGTAAGCACGTCCGGTACCAGCAATTAGCATATACAACTCATGACTGGATAACGTGTCGTTGGGTTGCTCCGGCAAAATTAGTCTACATACAAGCAAATACGCAGTAAGTATAATAAAAACTGTGGTTAGCTTAATTATGATGCATTAGAGCATCAATATGGAAAGTTTAGACTTTCGTTGGTCCAATTTGGACGAGTTATTTGGTTATAAACAACCAAGGATAGAACACTCGAGTGGGTTTCTCGAAGGAACCAAACCGGTCATTAGCGGTTATGTCAACACCCGGGTCACCGTGTGACTATGGGTAGAGATGTGGGTTTCGCCCTATCTCATGTGGAAATTCTCTCGTACTCTAATAGAGAGTAATGTTGGAGATGCTCCTGGGTTTCTTTTATAGACTCCCCTAGACAAAACTTTTTCAGGCGTTTCTCCGAGTTTCGTAGCATTTTCTCCAACTTGTTGACGTAGTAGTCACAGGTGGGAGAAGTGTGCGGAACAGAGGGATGGGCGGGCCGATACACTGGTCCCGACCCCGCGTAAGGTTTGGGCTTGACCCACAACCCACGCACAAATTTAGCTTATTACGCCTGTGTTATAACGGTATAAACACGTTCTCTAACACCAATAGATGTCCAAATGAGTTTGAAACAACCATATTGTGACATATATATATACCGGGACTGACCAAAAATATTTGTTTCAGCTCCCGATGGCCACGAAGCGGAGTAAGCGCGGTGCAGCAGCAGCCGAGGGGCGTGTTCCGAGTGGAGTGGACGAGGAGTACGACTCCTCACCTGTGTTGTCGGCAGGGCCGTCGACACAGCCCCGGGCGCATATCCTCTCCGACCCGGACGAGGACGCAGTGCCTGATGTGCCTGCGCCTCCAGATTGGGAGGCTCGCTTTGCACAGATTGGAAAGCCACATCTTGACTGCCAAATCGCCTGTGTCTCGGAAGCGGCGTAGGCCGAGTGTCCAAGAGGATTCGTTTGAGGATTTCTTGGACACAGACTCGGCGGTGGAGCTTAAGGCTCCTCCTCCTCCTTCTCCTAAACGGAGGAAGAAGAAGAAACAGGTGATTTCTTCGGGTGATGAATTCACCAAGGAGCGGGCAGAGACTGGTTTTCGCAAAAAGCGGAAGACTAAGTCCAAAAAGAAGAAGAGGAAGAGGAAATATTCTTCTTCTGAGTCGTCCACTGAGTCTACTTCTACGGAATCAGACTCAGACACCATATATGAAGGGGTCTATGCGGACATTGGCACTAAAGTGGCTAAGAAGGTGGAGAAGCCAAAGGCTAAGCGGGTTAAAACCACTACGCTTATGCGCGAGACCGTGAATGGTCATTTTCGCACGTTCAAACCGGCGGAGGTTATCTCCAAGTTAGGAGATGAGTTAACAGGCATAAAGGGTGTTCCCAACTCCATCATTAAAGAAATGGATCGGGATGTCAATATGACGGATGACCGTAAGAAGTTTGAGGATGTGTTGCACACAGTGCATAAGGCAGTGTTGGCTACCCTAACAGCTATTGTTCCTGTGGCTAATAGGATGCAGAGTGAAAATAAGTTCTCGTCTTTGGCTAAGACAATGGACAAAGGCATTGCAGTGCTAGCGGCGGCAGGTAATTACCTGTCGTTTCGAAGATATGAAAATGTCTTCAAGTCAGTTTGCACAGATGCTGGCAAAGAAGTGGCTCGCTCTAAGAAGGTTACCGATAATGAGGGGAAGGAGTTTACGCTCTATCTTGCTCCAGAGCCGATTAAAGGGAAACCTTTAGATAATACCAAGATGTTTGGCGGTCAACTACAATACCTCTATAAAGAGGTAGAGACTGCAGCCAAGAGTGGCAAAAACATGGATGGCAAGAAGAAACAGGAAGTTCCTCGTTTCAAAAAGTCACGAGGGGATTTTCGTCCACGACGGTTCACCAGAGGAACCAGACCGAGTTCAAACTTCGGTCAAGGGTTTCGGGGCCGGGGCGCTCGCCCAGGCTGGACCGACAACACCGCACGGCCAATAGGCCGAGGGTTCAACTCGTCGAGACCTTTCCCCAGGGGCGGGTCCAAGTAGAGGTCCAAACACAAACTTTACAAGTCCCTGCAGCCTCTAAAAACACACAAACTGTAAGCAACTTTGTGGCTGGTAATATTAGTAATCATATTTCTGAGTGGCACAAAATTACTAGTGACCAAGAAATTATAGAAATAGTTAGGGGTGTTCAAATTCCTTTACACAAATTCCTGTACAAAGTATAATACCTTTTCCATATAACATTCAACCAGTTGAACGAGACGCACTAACTAAACAGGTACATAAATTCTTTGAGAAAGGAATTATACAAAAAGTGACACACTGTTCAGGACAGTTTATTTCAAACATTTTCTCGAGACCGAAGCCTAATGGTGATGTTCGAATGATCCTGGATTTAACAATCCTTAATAAAAGGGTGGAATATCGACATTTTAAAATGTTCTCTCTAGATACGGCACGAGATCTGATTACACCAGATGCGTGGATGGCTAGTGTTGATTTACAGGATGCATATTATACGCTTCCCATAATGGAACAATACCGAAAATTTCTTCGATTTATTTGGGATAACCAACTCTATGAGTTTACCTGCATGCCGAATGGCTTAGCTTGTGCGCCACGTTTATTTACTAAATTGCTTAAACCTGTTTTCTCGGTAATGGCGAGGAAGGGTCACATAATGTTTCCATACATAGATGATTCTTTTATTATAGCATCAACACAAATTGGTTGTGTGAATGCAGTTTTGGATTTATGTGCATTACTCACTAAATTGGGGTTTTATGTACATCAACAAAAGTCAGTGTTTAAACCAACAAAACAACTCAAATGTTTAGGGTTTATTCTGGATACACAGTCCCTTACAGTGTCGATAACAGAACAAAAACTAATTAAGTTTATGACTACAGCGACTCAGCTTATTAAGTTATCAAAGCCAAAAATTAGACAGGTTGCTGTTCTTATTGGCATAATGACCTCATATGCACCTGCTGTGTTATATGGGAAGGCCCATATTAAGTCGCTAGAAATAGATAAAAATTTAGCGTTAACACGAACTAAAGGCAATTTTGAGCGAAAGATGTTTATTTCGCAAGAAGGGTTACAGGATATTGGATGGTGGATGCAACATATAGCAAGTTCACCAAATCCAATCCGCATGGCGGAACCTAATACAGTAATTACTACTGATGCTTCGTTAGAAGGTTGGGGAGCTCATCGAGATGGGGTCACAACAGGAGGTAGATGGCTTGATGATGAAAAATCAGACTATATTAATGCACTAGAATTGCGTGCTATTTATCTGGGCTTACGTAGTTTAGTAAAGATAAATAAATCACAGGTTAGAATACTAACTGATAATACTACTGCCATGGCATATATTCGTAACATGGGTGGAACCAAATCAAAGTCTTGCAATCAGTTATCTAAACTGATTTGGAACTGGGCACAGGCTCAACAAGTCTGGCTGACTGTAGCGCATATTCCAGGGTCACAAAATACACTTGCAGATTATAAAAGTAGAAATTTCCATGACCATTTAGAGTGGTCTCTCTCTACACATTTGTTTAACTTCGTTTGTGAAAAATGGGGTACACCTGAAGTTGACTTATTTGCATCACGAAATAATAACAAGTTACCCTGTTATGTTTCTTGGCATCCTGAACCGGATGCTTGGAAAGTAGATGCGTTTGCTATTACTTGGGAAAATAATTATTTTTATATTTTCCCACCATTTAGCATTATCAGCCGAGTAGTGAGAAAAATCGGCTTGGAAGGGACACATGCGATACTGGTGGTGCCCGATTGGGACACGCAACCTTGGCTGCCAGCAGTTTCACAACTGGCAAAAGATCGTATACGATTCCCAAGAAAACTCGGGAATCTGACGCACCACGGACCGCTAGTGGTTCACGGCGACGTGTCAACGACGCCCCTATTGGCATTCCTTTTCTAAGGAAGCAGCTACAGCAATTTGGATTGGACAGAATTACTGAGGATAGGATAGTATCGGATGCCTGGAGGCCAGGAACTGTCAAAATGTATACAACCTATTTAAAGAAATGGGGTGTACATTGTTTGTTAATGAAAGTTAAGCCAACAAATCCAAAGATTTCACAAGTAGCTCGGTTTCTTCGTTCTCTAGAGGATGAAGGACTTTCCTTTGGATCGATTAATGCGGCGAGGTGTGCGTTATCAATTATATTACCTAGAATTGATGGCGAAACAGTTGGAAAACATTATGTTATTTGTTATTTACTTCGTTCAATTTATCAAAGGAATCCTCCAAAACCAAAGTATAGTCGGTTTTGGGATGTTTCTATAGTATTTAAGTTGTTTCAGGCTTGGCCTCACAACTCGTGGTTAGATATAAAACAGTTAGGTTTTAAGGTCGCGGTCCTGTTATTGTTAGTAACCGGACACAGAGGACAGACGATTGTTGCTTTATCCTTAACTGGATTAGAAATAGACAAGCAACAAGCTACGTTTGATTTAGAAAAATTGCTTAAATCGAACACGTTAGGTGACCCTTTATCAACGGTTCACTTAGACTGTTTTCCGAATGATCGGAAATTATGTGTTGTGTCGGCCATACGGGCTTATATATACAAGACAAAGGATTTACGTGCATCACAACAACTATTAGTGAGCTTTATAAAGCCACATAAGGCGATTTCACGAGACACACTTGCCAGATGGACAATTACGGTGTTGAAATTGGCTGGAGTGGATACGAGTAAATACTCTTCCCACTCAACTAGAGGAGCCATGGTCTCCAAGGCACGGGTGCTTGGTATTTCTGTGAAAAGAATACTAGCGCATGCAGGCTGGAAGACGGCTAAGTCGTTTGCAAAACATTATAATAAACGACTAGAAAAGCCTACCGGCGTTGCAAAGCGTCTTCTCGCCAACTAACAAGAATAGGTGAGAACAAAAATTTAGAATGTTATAATAATAAGAAAGAATGATATTAAGGATAAAAATGAATTATGTAAAGGTCTCCCTAGCCTGAGGCTAGCCTGAGGCTGTTTACCGAGGTAAAATAGTATAGTTATACGAGTCTTACCTTGGTACAGATGATGGATAACTGTTGTTTTACCGAGGTATAAGCCTCGGATAGATGTGGGCTAGGGCCCTCCCGCCACACCCTGCCACATCTATTCCGTTGGTGTACCTTTTCGGTAAAGTAATAGTATCCATTGTTTGAAAGTCATTTTTATCCTCAATAAGTAGGTTAAGATTGCTGGTACCGGACGTGCTTACCTCTCCCTAGCCCACATCTATCCGAGGCTTATACCTCGGTAAAACAACAGTTATCCATCATCTGTACCAAGGTAAGACTCGTATAACTATACTATATATATATATATATATATATATATATATATATATATGTATGTGCTCTATAATCTATTATGGGAATATAAAGAACACTACCATCTTCAGTTATATTTGTATTGCTAATTGCGAATCGCAGCTAGTGTATGCCATCGCTTAGTTCCAGGTTTGGCCACGTGGCACCACCTGTCAGGGGCTCTGACCTCCTATAACTTATAAGCCAGCTGTGTCTGGTCGTTATCGCCTCCAGACTAACTATTTATATATTATATAGATAACTTTGATATACAGTAAAACCTCCCTAACCGACCATCTCCACAGATCGACCACTCCCCTATATCGATCGCTTTATTTGGGTCCCAACAATATCATTGTAGCCAGTTTCTAACTCCCTAGACCGACCACCTCCCTAAATGGACCACTTAAAGTCAGTCCCATGGTCGGTCGATTTAGAGAGGTTTTACTGTATATTTAAATATAAATATATGTTATATATATGACTGTATGTCTATTTATCTACTTATATATATATATAGCTCTATTTATCTATCTATCTATCTATATATAATATGGCTTTTTCGTACATAACTATTTCATTATGCCAACAAATATATATTACTTATTACCCCCCCCCCCCCAACAGAAAACAACAGCAAAGCTAAGCAGCACCAAAAGCAACAACACCGGTGCAATTAGATGGACCCTAACATTGTATACCTTGTGTAGTGCTTAGTTATTGTCAGGACCTCATATGTCAACTGAGACTAGTCAGACTGAGAGAGCACGCCACATTCCGTCTCCTCATGGATTCGACCAGACGGGATAGCCAAATGAATTGAGCATCCGTCTCTCGTTTTGGTAGATCGTGGGATTCGAATCAGCGGGTTCGAAACCTGGTCGAGTCAAACCAATGACTTTAAAAAAAATGTATACTTGTCGCTTCCTAGCCAGCCGCTCTGCATTATTAGGATAGGGCAAGGACTGGTTGGCTCAGTGTCAGGATAATGTGAATGAGTTGGATACCAGGTCATGGTGCTCGTGGCCAGTGGGACAGTACTATAGAGTCCTCATGAATGCGTAGTGACAAGTCGGTACCCGCCGTGATATGACCTTAGATGTTGCCAGGACGTAAAACTCCACAACCAACCAACCAACTTCATGGATTCAGGTAGATTCGTGAAATACTGTGCCACCTACCTTGGGGTATCCTGTTACCCCTGGGTCCATGTAGCAGGTACAACGTGGTATTCACTCTATACAAAAAACGCAACAACAGGTGATGCTGTTTAGTTCCGACAGTGAACTGACTATTGTTCAAATGGATAATAAATATGGTTGCTGCTGAAAACATCAATATCGATCCCTCCATGTTAATCCAGCCGAGTAGACACAGTAGTAAAGGTAATGGTGGGGGGTGGTGAAAATGGAAAATATTGCGCCTAGAGTAGGATTCGAACCCAAACCTTTTGCATTCCGGGCTAGTGTGCTAACTACTAGTACACAAACTAGGCTCCCAGGACGTGAAAATTCAGTAAGCAACCAACTTATGGCGTGTTCAAATACGACCGTTTGTAAGAGCACATCATGTAATGCATGCCCACCTATTGTTGCAAGAGAGTTGTTTTCCACCATTACGTATGCTACGCGAGTTTAAATTATATTAAGCGAAGCGAGACTCAATTAGCACTGAACAGCTTTGCTACGATATACAGTAAACCCTCTCTAAATCGACAGACCATGGGACATACTTTAGATCATCCATTTAGGGAGGTGGTCGGTTTTGTATGGCCATTCGTTTGGGACCCAAATAAAGCGATCGATATAGGGGAGTGGTCGATCTGTAGAGTGGTCGGTTAGAGAGGTTTTACTGTACTATGCTTTATGGGGTTCCAGATAAATGACCGAGTCATTCCAGATTCCATATATGTGGCATGCAGTATGTGGCATGTGTCATGCAGTATGTGGTATACGGCATGCAGTATGTGGCATGTGACATGCAGTATGTGGGATGCGGCATGCAATATGTGGTATGTGGCATGCAGTATGTGACATGTGGTATACGATATGTGGCATGCATTATGTGGCATATGGCATGCATTGTGTGGCATGTGGTATGTGGCATACAATATGTGGTATGTTGCATGCAGTATGTGGTATGTGGCATGCAGTATGTGGGATGCGGCAAGCATCACAGATAGATACCGATGTGATTTTCGGTCTTTTTCCCATTCCCATTCCCATTCGCACCGATCAGTCCGGGGGTCGATTAACTTGACGCATTGACATTCGCATTCATGTTAATATTCGCATTCGGACATATGCAAGCACCACTGTTCATTTACATATTTTGCCATTTTTGTCGCATTCGTATTCGCATTTGCCTATCGCATACTGCTTAGCTTTATGTGGGACAATGTTTGTTTGTTGGGGTTTTACATCCTGGAAACATCTAAGGTCATATCAGGTTGTGGTATAGGAGCAGGAATGTAGCTCAATTAACTACATACATACATACATACATACATACATACATACATACATACATACATACATACATACATACATACATACATACATACATACACACACACATACATACATACATACATAATTACATACATACACATACACACATACATACATACATACATACATACATATATGCATACCATACATCCATAAATATATGCGTACATACATACATACATGCATGCATGCATGCATACATACACACATACATACATACATATTATACACACATACATACATACATACATATATGCATACCATACATCCATAAATATATGCGTACATACATGCATGCATGCATACATACATACACATACATACATATATACATATATGCATACCATACATCCATAAATATATGCATACATGCATGCATACATACATACATACATACATACATACATACATACATACATACATACATGCATGCATGCATACATACATACATACATACTAACAAATTTCAGCATATGGCAACGTAAGGCTCATACACTATGCATACCCTAAGCGTATGCCATCATATGTTGCGCATACGCTATATGTATGCCGTCTTGCGTTACGCATACGCTAAAACCGCTTCTTCGGTGTATCTATAGCGTATATAGCGTATGTAGCGTAAGCCTGGCGTGCATGTAACGTATTTGAGCGTATTCTCAGCGTGTACAAAGCGTATATTCAGCATATGCCCGGCGTATGCTCTCGGTATATAAAGGCACCGCAAGTGAGGGGGAGGGAGGGACCGGGCGTATACGGTGTATGCGTAGCGTATGACGGCGTATGCGCCAAAAACTGGTACATACTCACACGCTACTCATACGCTACTCACACGCTACGCATACGCTCATATCAGTGCACAAAGGTCACCATACGTCGTCCCACAACGGTTTTCAAATTTTATCGGTACGTTTTATATACGCCGCCGCCATACGCCATAATGTGACAGGCCCATTAGTGTTAAAACTTTCTGATTTACCTTAGTGTATGTATGTATGCATGTATGCATCTATGCATCTATGTAATTCAGGGATGAAAGATCTCCGCGATTTCGCTGATTTCTGGGATTTTTCAATCCCGCAGCACCATTAACATATATTATAGGCCCTACTGTTCTATGCTGCAGCACCGTCAGTGTATACTAATATGTAGTGCAGATACCTCAGCACTATCAGTGTATACTACTAATAACTGCTTCAAACGGCGCAGCACTATCAGTGTATACCAATATATATGAAACCCGACTTCCGGAAACTTTCCGCGATTCCCTGACAATGCTAAACCTATGGGAGAATATCAGCATTTCCGCTTTTTTTCCCAGAGATCACTTTCATCCCTGATGTATGCATCTATGTATGCACACATGTATGTATATACACATGTATGTATGCATGTATGTATGTATGCATCTATGTATGCATACACCTATGTATGTATACACACATGTATGTATGTGTGTATGCATCTATTTATGGATATATGTATGCATACATCTATGTATGTATACACGCATGTATGTATGTATGTATGTATGTATGTATGTATGTATGTATATTTATATTTGCGAAGCAGGCATCGAACGCTGAATTATTAGGTAGCCAATGCGCACCGTTGATTATACCCTAACCCCCACCTGGCCTGTACGTCACGGATGTGTGCTGGCACCTGTCGGGCTGCGGCTGTACTAACGGGCCGGAAGCCCGTATGTAAACATGCGCGCCACCTGTGGGCCATCTTGTCTCAGAACGTGTTCGCCTGAGCCCCGCGCGTCCAGCATTCCGCGCGCTCCTGAGGGCATGGGGGCAGTTTACTAAGACATTGCATCCCGCTCCAATATTTAATTTATTCATTCACGGTTAGCGAATAATGAAAGAAACAAACCCCATCTCCTCATTTTCAGTTGTGCTTATTTGTTATTTTACGTCCTAGCAACATTTAAGGTCATATTAGGACAGGTACTGACTTGTGACAGGGCGCACTCATAGCGACTTTATAGTGCTTCCCCACTTGGAGACCAGGCTGCCAGCACCATGACCCGATATCCCACTCAGTCACATTATCCTGACACTGAGCCAACCAGTCCTTGCCCTATCCTAATAATGGCGAACGCCTGGCTAGGAAGCAACAAGTATCAATTTTTAAGTCATTTGTTTGACTCGACCAGGGTTCGAACCCACAGACCCATGGGTTTGGATCCCCCAATCTTCAGGGATGAAAGATCTCCGCGATTTCGCGGATTTCCGGGATTTTTCCTGTAGCTATAAGTGTATACTAATAAGTTGCGCCCGTCCTGATATGACCTTAGATGTTGCCAGGATGTAAAACTCCAACAACCAACCAACCAATACGTTGTTTCACACTGCAGCACCATCAGCGTATACTAATATGTGGTGCAAACGCCACAGCACTAGCAGCGTATACTACTAATGCCTTCACGGAGCAGCACTGTCAGCGTATACCGATATGTGATGCAAAGGCCGCAGCACTAGCAGCGGATACTACTAATACATGCTTCAAATGGCGCAGCACTATCAGCGTATACCAATATTATGAAACCCGACTTCCGGCAATTTTCAGCGATTCCCTGACAATGCTAAGCCTATGGGAGAATATCAGCATTTCCGCTTTTTTTCCAGGAGACCACTTTCATCCCTGAATCTTCCACAACAGGAGATGGACGCTGAACTCATTCGGCCATCCCATCTGGTTTTTCAGTTGTGAGGGGAGGGAGCTATTTTGGAGAATGGCTTGGTCATGTTTTATGAAGTACTTACTTTATGTTTTAGATGGGGACAAGAGGATTGTTTATTGGAGTTTTATGTCCTGGCAATATCTGAGGTCATATCAGGATGGGGACCGACTGGTGACAGTGTGCACTCATGTCAACTTTATAGTGCTGCCCCACTGGAAGACCAGGCTGCTGGCATTGTGACCCACATTACCCGCTCAGGGACATTATCCTGATACTGAGCTAACCAGTCCTTGCCCCTATCCTAGTTATGCAGAGTGCCAGGCTCGTGACAAGTATTAATTTTGTAAGTCATTGGTTTGACTCGATTCGGAATCAAGCTCCCGACCTTCCACACGGTAAGCCTGTGCTTCACCAATTCGGCCACCGCATCCGGTCGGAAAAGAGGAGAAATGGTCGTTGAATTGTTGTTAAATATTGACCTGTGCGGTTGTTTACCTAGCGACATGCCAATCGTCTCCGGAATGATGGGGCGCTATTGTGAAGCTGCTCGGCCGCACAGCCACAGGAAGGTTCACGCTTATTTCTGTAGCCCCGTTTTGGGTTTTGTTTGTTGGGGTTTTACATCCTAGCAACATCTATGGTCATATCAGGACGGGTACTGACTTATGACAGTGCACATTCATGGCGACTTTATTGTAGTACCCCACTGGGAGACCGGGCCACCGGCACCATGACCTGATATCCCACTCAGTCACATTATCCAGACACTGAGCTAACCAGTTCTTGCCCTATCATAATAAGGCTAGGAAGTGACAAGTATCAATTTGCTAAGTCATTGGTTTGATTCGGCCGGGAATTGAACTCCTGATCTTCCGCACGCGGAGCCTGCGCTCTACCGATTCGGCCACTGCGTTTGGTCCCCATTTAGGGTCGTCGCATAGGCAAGACGTGTTTTCTTCATCATCTTTTTTCCCCCTCTCGATTGTCATATATGCGAAAATATTGATGTTTTATGGCTGGCGCACACCTCCCGTTTACGATTCGCGCACTAAAACTCGCGACCCGACCCGACCCGCTTAAAACTGAAAACGGGCCGATTCATTTTTCGAATCGCGAATCGCAATAATAATCGGCCGGTTTTAGCCCTAAAACTGAGGTTTTATGCGCGAATCGCAATCGCTAGGTGTGCACGGGGAGCGCACACATAGCGATTTTTGTGCGCGAAACGGGCAGTTTTAGATCGTAAACGGTAGGTGGGTGCGCACAGACGGGAGGTGTGTGCCAGCCATAAGGTACCAAGAAGAATGTGGACTATTTGCTTATTTAGGTTTCAGCAAATTTATATGGAGAAAAAAAATAAGATCAGACGGGATAGACAAATAAGTTGAGCGCCCGCTTCCTGTGTGGTAGGTGGTGTGTGTTCGAACCCCTGCCGAGTCAAGCTAATGAGTTTAAAATGTATATGTGTCACTACCTAGCCTGGTATTCTGCATTACTACTAATACTAGACTAGGGCAAAGAGCAATGGGATGTGGAAGAGCAATTATTATCCGCGATTTGAAATGTACCTCTGCTTAATCAACAAATGTAATAACAACAACAACAACAGAACGACCCAAAGCTATGTTTATTCGTTGTTGTTTCGTTGGTTGGTTTTTGGAGCTTTACATCCTGGCAAGTTTTGTTTCATTGATAGGATGATTGGACCGGGCGCGGTCGAGCGCGGATCTCGCATGCAAGATATTGGGAGTTTGGGGAGTTTGGTTCCTGGTCAAGTCAAACCAATGACTTATAACATTGATACTTGTCACTTCCTAGTCAGGCACTCTGCAATAATACGATAGGGCAAGGACCGGTTAGGTCAGTATCAGGATGTGACTGAGTGGGATATTGGGGCAGCACTATAAAGTCACTATGACTATGAGTGCACACTGTCACAAGTCGGTAACCGTCCTGATATGACCGCATATGTTGTAAGGACGTAAAACTCCAACCACCAACCAACATGATAGGAGAAGTGCGACTGTTTGCTTCCTTTCGGGGTGTAGTTTGAGGAGAAGGTGGGTGTTTGGAAAAACAGCGCTGAGAGGTGTACGTCACGCCACCTGTCCGTAAGTGACGTAACTAACGTATAGGAGGTCCGAGGCCCGTCCTGCCTCGTACCAGGGCATGTAAATCCGCCTCTCCGACCGCGCCTTATACCCACACGGGAACACAAATCAACACCAACCCCCTCCAACCCGCCCAGCGCCCTCGGCCAGCCTTCCCCTGCCAGCCATCTGAACAATACCACCAGCCAGCACCATGGTCCACCAGCCGTCTGAACAATACCACCAGCCTGCACCATGGTCCACCAGCTGTCTGAACAATACCACCAGCCAGCACCACGGTCCACCAGCCGTCTGAACAATACCACCAGCCAGCACCACGGTCCACCAACCGTCTGAACAATACCACCAGCCAGCACCACAGTCCACCAGCCGTCTGAAAAATACCACCAGCCTGCACCACGGTCCACCAGCTGTCTGAACAATACCACCAGCCAGCACCATGGTCCACCAGCCTTCTGAACAATAGCACCAGCCTGCACCATGGTCCACCAGCCATCTGAGCAATATCACCAGTTCTCACAATGGTCCACCAGCCATCTGAACAATACCACCAGCCAGCACCATGGTCCACCAGCCATCTGAACAATACCACCAGCCAGCACCACGGTCCACCAGCCGTCTGAACAATACCACCAGCCAGCACCACGGTCCACCAGCCGTCTGAAAAATACCACCAGCCTGCACCACGGTCCACCAGCTGTCTGAACAATACCACCAGCCAGCACCATGGTCCACCAGCCTTCTGAACAATAGCACCAGCCTGCACCATGGTCCACCAGCCGTCTGAGCAATATCACCAGTTCTCACAATGGTCCACCAGCCATCTGAACAATACCACCAGCCAGCACCACGGTCCACCACGGTCCACCAGCCATCTGAACAATACCACCAGCCAGCACCACGGTCCACCACGGTCCACCAGCCATCTGAACAATACCACCAGCCAGCACCACGGTCCACCAGCCTTCTGAACAATATCACCAGCCTGCACCATGGTCCACCAGCCGTCTGAGGAATATCACCAGTTGGCACCATCGTCCACCAGCCATCACGGGCCGTATGCATGGGTTGGAGCTATGCGTAGCCGGTGCTACACGCTAGATATGGGATAGCTATCCGCGGCTAGGAGGGCCTTGGTTAATTAAGTCAAGCCGTGTGCACGAATGTCATAGCCGGGGTGGGTAGCTAACCGTGAAGTTATTTATAGATTTGGGAAATCCCTCGAGTCGACAATATGAATAACGCCGCCAATGCGGAGGCGGCGTTAATATCGGTTCAAATTTAGGGTTAATTTGATTAAATTTCACTTATGGCGTATGTAATTCTGTTATATATGACAGCATTGAATAGATTTGGGCCTAATATATTGCCGCCGATACGGCAGCGACAGGGGCGGCCATGTCTAGTTGACGTTGGACAGTTTGGATATCGACATCGCTACGGCGGCGGCGATTTGTTTACTTTACATTCGTCGATTCGAAAATATTAATATCGCCGCTAGTGCGGCAGCAGCGTTAATATCGCTTCGCATTTAGGGTTAAATTGATCAAATTTCGCTTATGGCGTACGTAATTCTGTTAAATATGACAGCATTGAATATATTGAGACCCACACACGCACACTAACCGGCGCGGCTATCAGTTAAACCTGACTTGTATTCAGGGTAACTTAGCCTAGGCTACGGTCGGCGGCTAGCGCTGGCACCAGCTCATGCATGCAGATTTTCCAACTCTAGCCGGGTGGAGCTACCCTAGCCGAGGTTAGAGCCCTAACTCCGATTCATGCATACGGCCCCACAACAATACCACCAACTTGCACCACAGTCCACCAGCAATCTGAAAAATACCACCAACCTGCACCATAGTCCACCAGCTATCTGAACAATACCACCAGCCAACACAATACCACCAGCTAGCACCATGGTCCACGAGCCATCTGAACGATACCATCAGCCAGCACCATGGTCCACCAGCTGCTGCAACAATACCACCAGCCAGCACCACGGTCCACCAGCTGTGTGAACAATAATACCAACCATTCGTATGGTGAATTTATTTGCCCTGCTTAATGATGCCACATATCGCACATATCCCACTGATCTAAGTTGGATACATAGGATTACAGGACATATAGGTCCATGCTTTGGTTTTGAAAATGCTATGGTTTCATCATCTTAAAATTGAGTGCCATTGACCCCGAGGTTTGTTGTTTGTTGTTTGTTTGTTGTTGTTTTACGTCCTAGCAACATCTAAGGTCATATCAGGATGGGTACCGACTTGTGACAGTGCGCACTCATGGCGACTTTATAGTGCTGTCCCACTGGGAAACCAGGCCGCCGGCACCATGACCTGGTATCCCACTCAGTCACATTATCCTGACACTGAGCACACCAGTCCTTGCCCTATCCTAATAATGCCGAGCGCCTGGCTAGGAAGCGACAAGTATCAATTTTAAAGTCATTGGTTTGACTCGACCGGGACTCGAACCCACGACCCCACGATCTACCAGCACGGGAGACGGACGCTCTAACTCATTCGGCCATCCCGTCTGGTCCATTGACCCCGAGGTAGTGACATTTGGTGACCTTTATGCCATCCTTTCACGCTCCCTTACCCCGCGCCACACACCCCTCTAACTAGTCCTCGTGTCTCCGCGAATTGCTGGCCCCAGTATTGCCGGGTGGCAGTAGGACGGCCCTCCCACGTGACAAGACGGCCCGACAGGACGGCCCTCCCACGTGACAAGACGGCCCATCAGGACAGCCCTCCCATGTGGCAAGACGGCTTGACAGGACGGCCCTCACACGGCCACACGGCCGTCCCTCCCGGCAAGGCGGCCTGGCAGGACGGCCCTCCCACGTGGCAAGACGGCCCGACAGGACGGCCCTCCCACGTGGAAAGACGGCCCGACAGGACGACCCTCCCACGTGGCAAGACGGCCCGACAGGACGCCCCTCCCACGTGACAAGACGGCCCGACAGGACGGCTCTCCCATGGCCAGACGGCCGTCCCTTCCGGCAAGGCGACCCAGCAGGACGGCCCTCCCATGGCAAGACGGCCCTCCCACCCGGCAAGGCTGCCTGGCAGGACGGCCCTCTCACGGCAAGACGGCCCTCCCATCCAGCAAGACGGCCCTCGGTAGAGTGCAGGATTCCCGTGCGGAAGGTCGGGAGTTCGATTCCCGGTCGAGTCAAACCGATGACTTAAGAATGAATACTTATTGCTTCCTAGTCTGGCTCTCTCCATTAAAAGGATAGGGCGAGGACTGGTTAGCTCAATATCTGGATAATGTGACCTTCAGGGTTGTGGGATATCGGGTCATGGTGCTAACGGCCTGGTCTCCCAGTGGGATAGCACTATAAAGTCATCATGAGTGTGCACTGTGACAAGTCGGTGCCCTTCCGGATATGACCTTGGCAGGGTTTCCGACCCTTACGGTTTCGCCGTAAGGTGTACAATATTTCATCTCCACATCATCACCTTACGCCAATATTCTGGTTTTTCATTTAGTAATATTATATCAATCTTATGGATTATTGTCTCCAAAATTCACCACAGAGCATCTACCCCCACAATATAACATCCCTTAAGATGTTTCGGTTTTTCATTTTCCAATGTTGGCAGCCCTGCCTTAGATGTTGCCAGGAGGTAAAGCTTAACGACCAACCAACCAACAGCCCCCCAGCCCGGCAGGCGGTCACAGCGCCCCCCAGCGGGCTGCCTGACACCGCGCCCTGCTGGCGTTTTGTGTTTGAACGCTGGGTGGCGGTGGTATAGACGAGATCACCGTTCCGACTGCGCATGCGCTGAAAACGGCGTTGCCAGCAAAGCAAATGCGTCTGGCCATTGAGGTTGCCGATACGCGTAGGGCAAAACTTCGATTTGATTCAAAATGAATAGAAATACATAGCAATTTGGCATAAACATGTATGCACACATGCAATATAATGATCTGATGAATATAGCTAAGACAAAACTAGCCATAGTTAAACATTTTGAGCTAAGAAACATACAATTCCACACAAAACAATCAGTCACTTTAAGGCCGATATCCACATCACTATTATTAATTCTTGTTCTAAATATTAAAATGCCAAATGTGTCAACATACACTTGTTTCAGAGAAATATATAACCAATATCTGATTAACCCTACTCATTTTCTAGTTCTAAATATGTCATTAACCATAGGATATAAATACAAACATTAATAAAATAAGTAAAACTGACTCTGTCTATGGCTCTAACACTAGTCTGAGTGCCCAGATTTGTCTAAATCTAAATGCAAATGGCATAAGATGTTCTGATTATATTGATGCAAATGCAATGCTGGATAAAAGATTAATATCTTAATTTATTATATATATTTTGTTAGTTGGTATTCTATGTTTCAAACAAGAGCTGAGATGAGCTGAAACTAGCCCATTTCATAGCTGACCCAGTGTATTATTAGCATGTGCCATGTGCTTCTCGCGGGTTTGTTTTTCTTCTACGCATCCCACAATGCACCGCACGGCTGGAATGGTGATGTAGTCTATTGACTGGAGAGGGGCGGCGCCATATCGACGGTATGGATTAAAATGCCGATGAGAACAGAGTCGACGTCCTCTACAAAGCCGTCATTAGTGCAACTCGACGCCATTTTTGCTCCACATTAATGGATTTTATTCTATTTTGTTCCATTTATTCTATTTTATTCTAATTTTATTCTATTTTATCCGAGGCATTCTGCAGTTTTCGCCGACACATTGAGAGGCAGACACTCACATTGGATCCTCGAATCGATGCTCTCCCGCCCCCCCCCCCCCTTTCCGCAATTTCCCCCTCCTCCCATCCTCCCTTCCCCTTCCCCGCCTCCTCCCCCTCCATCTCCCCCTCCCCCCTTTTTAGCCCCATTGTACGATTGCATGCAGTCGGTGCCAACTAGAGAACGTTGAAGGAGCTGAGTCAAGTGTTACTATTCATTAGTCAACTCCCGCCGGCAAATTTTGCGTATCCACGACAAACTCATCAGTTGCATAATCCGAAAATTTTTTAGTTGTTTGTCATATGTACATATTTGTTTAAGATCACTGTATTAGTTTACTCATCATTATCTTGTTGATTTTAGTTTGAAATAACTTTTAGCTTAGCGGATTATCTTTGAAGATAACTGAGGTGAAAACATGCTAAATTAATTTTGGCATGCACGTCAAAATATTGGACATCATACGCATCAGCAGCAACAAGTTCTATTAAATTGATGTTGTATTCCTTCTCAGCCGCAATGAATGTTTAATGACTGCACCTGCATAGTCCGCTAATTTTTTGTTTCTGTCATCGGTATATTTTTTTAGAGATAAATATACTAGTTTACTCATTAATATCTAATTGATTATAATTTGAAATAACTTTTAGTTTAGTGGGTTAACTTTGGAGATAACTGAAGTGAAAAGATGCTAAATAAATTTTGAGATAACTGGAGTGAAAAGATACTAAATTAATTTTGGTTGCAGATAACTGATATTAAAAGATGCTAAACTAATTTTGGTCGGAGATAACTGAAGTGTAAAGATATTAAATTAATGTTGGTTGCAGATAACTGAAGTGAAAGGATATTAAATTAATTTTGGTTGAAGATAATGGAAGTGTAAAGATATTAAATTAATGTTGGTTGCAGATAACTGAAGTGAAAAGATATTAAATTAATTTTGGTTGATGATAACTGAAGTGAAAAGATATTAAATTAATTTTGGTTTGAGATAACTGATATTAAAAGATGCTAAATTAATTTTGGTTGCAGGTAACTGAAGTGAAAAGATATTAAATTAATTTTGGTTGAAGATAACTAAATTAATTTTGACATGCACATCAAAATGTTGGACATCATACACATCAGCAGCGACAGGTTCTATTAAATTCATGTAGTACTCCTTCTCCGCCGCAATGAATATTTAATGAGTGCACAAGCATCTAAGTCTAATATGTCAGATCAAATCTAGATAAGTGTTTTTTCTTGGGTTTTTGTTGGGTTTATAAATGTGATGCTTTCATTGGACTATGCAGCTTTAAGGATATGTTTTAAATGAGCTCTGTAGTAATGACCAAGCAAAACCGATTCAAAACACTTACGGAGTAACTATGAAAGAAATCAAATACACCAAAATGAATTCACAAGCGAACAAAATATACAAAATGACAACGCAAATGTAGCCTGGTATTTTAATAATTTCGTGGGTTTGGATATTTTCGGTGTTGATTCGTGTGTAAATGTGCCTCTGTTGAGGGTAGGGTGGTGGTGGTGGTGGCTGGGGTGGGTGGCTAGACCTAACAATAGAGAGGCTACAATGGAGCCGGCACTGGCAAATTACCCCTTCCGAAATCATGCGCACTCAGTCGGCTCAGTCCGTCTGCGCAGTGGGGTGGGGGGGAGGGGGGGAGAAGGGGAGGAGAACTTAGTCTAAAATAATGTACCGTGTTTGTCTATCTCGCAAGGAATTTCTGTGCACAAGTTCAAATTTAGACCCCTAGTCAACTAGTTTCTTTGTACCGGGTGTATATATATCTCGCAGGGAATTTCTGTGCATAATATAAGTTCAAATTTAGATCTCTAATACAGTATTTTCTTTGTACCGTGTTTATCTATAGCCGTGTTTACATGGGGAATTGTGAAACGATCTAGACAAAGCGATTTATATGAATCGTTTTAGAGGCGCGTTTACACGGACAGAGTTTGAAAGTGTGTCAGCGCCAGGAACCAGCAGCCTTAGTGGGGAGTCTGTAGCCGGCGAGCACTGCTATTTGTTTAGTTTACACTCGTCAATTCGACAATAAAATAGCTGCTACGTTAATATCGCTTGGAATTTAGGGTTAATTTAATTAAATTTCATTATTTGAGTATGTAATTCTGTTAAATATGATCGCATTCAATAGATTTCGGCCTAATCGGTCCCTAACACTGCTGGGCACCAGCGATTAGTTACAGCTGAGCCTGTAGCCAGTGAGCACCACTAATTTACACTATTGCCGCCCGGGAACCAGCTGAATCGCTTCATCTATACTACCTCGCGAGGTGGTTTACATGTACCGATTTATATGAATCGATTCAGCCCTAAAACGCCTCAGAGTCGTGTTTACACGGCAAATGTGAGTCGATCTAGGCAAGTCGTTTTATATGAAGCGTTTTAAATCGCCCGTGTAAACAGGGCTTATGTCACAGGGAATTTCTGTGCACAAGTTCAAATTTAGATACCTAGTCAAATACTTTCTTTGTACCGTGTGTATATATCTCGTGGCGAATTTCTGTCCATAATACGTTCAAATTTAGATCTCTAATAAAGTATATTCTTTGTATTGGGTTTATCTATCTCGCAGCGAATTTATGTGCACAAGTTCAAATTTAGATCTCTAATAAAGTATTTTCTTTGTACCTATGTCGCAGAAAACTTCTGTGCATAAGTTCAAATTTAGATCTCTAATAGAGTATTTTCTTTTATTTTAAGTGAAGTTGGGATCCTGGGTTTAAGTAATGCTCATGTGTATCTAGGTGAGCTATTTCGCAGGTTATCTGTGTGCGTTCTTCGTTTTTGATTGAAAATATTATAGTATTCCTCTCACGTGGGTCTCGACACTTTGTATTCACAGTAAATAAGAAGTTTGAAGCAAAAGAAGGATTACACGCTTTATAGAATCTACGTCAGGTCGTCTTACCATATTCTCGCATGTGAAGGCCCATGTGTGGGTTAACCCCCACCCCCACCCCATACATGGCAAATATTTCATAAACGCCCACCCATTAAATGCCCATGTGTGGGTAAATGCCCACCCCCCACTTCAGTGATTTGCCAATTTAAACGCCACGAGAATACGGTAATTAATCCTGAATTTATGTTGTCAACTTTCATGTTGTCAAGGAGTAGTTGCGCATGTACCTGGTTCAAAGCGAGGCTCTTTGGACCTGGTCTCGTATTGGTTTGTGTTTGTTTATTGGGGTTTTACATCCTGGCAACATTAAGGTCATATCGCGATGTGTACTGACTTGTAACAGTGTGCACTCACGGTAACATTATAGTGGTCCCACTGAGAGACCAGGCCACCAACATGATGACCCAATTTCCCATTCAGTCACATTATCCTGACACTGGGCTTACCGGTTCTTGCCATATCCTAGTAATGGCGAGCGCCAGGTTAGGTAGTGACAAGTATCAATTTTATAAGTCATTGGTTTGACTCGGGCGAGTTTCTAACTCCTGACCTTCCGCATGGGAAGCCTGCGCTCTCTCTATTCGGCCACCGCGTCCAGTGGACTCGTATTTGGTATGAACCTCTCCGTGTGGTGAGTAATCATAACTGAGTCCACTTGACCTCTGTCATCACCAGACGGGATGTCCGAATGAGTTGAGCATCCGTCTCCTGATTTGGTAGATCATGGGAGTCAAGCCCACTGGTTCGAACCCTGGTTGAGTCAAACCAATGACATATAAATTTATACTTGTTGCTTCATAGCCATGCATTCGGCGTTAATAGGATAGGGCAATAACTGGTTGGCTCAGTGTCAGGATAATATGACTGAGTGGGATATCAGGTCATAGTGCTGGTGACCTGGTCTCCAAATGGGGCAGCACTATAAAGTCACCATGGGTGCGCACTGTCACAAGTCGGGACCCGTCCTGATATGACCTTAGATGTTGTGAGCTCAGTAGACGCTGCTAATCTATGGGTCTGTGGTTCCCGATTTCAAGGTCGAAAGGTTGCGTTAGTTATTTTATGTCGGGACTTGCTTTGTCTGAGGTTTTGTACTATTGTGTGAGTGACATCTTCAAGGCGAGAAATAGATTTTTGGTTGGTTGGTGGAATTTTACATCCTGGCAACATATAAGGTAATATCAGGATGGGTACCGACTTCTGACAGGGCATACTCATGGTGACTTTATAGTGCTGCCCCTCTGGGAAATCAGGTCGCCAGCACTATGAGTATGACCTGCTATCCCACTCAGTCATGATATCCTGACACTGAGCTAACCAGGCCTTGCCCTATTCTATTAATGCTGATCACCAGGCTAAGGAAGTGACATGTATAAATTTGATAAGTCATTGGTTTGACTCGACCGGGAACCTAACTCCCGATCTCCCACACGCGAGGCCCGTGTTCTACCGAACCTGCCACCGCGCCCAGTCGCGTTGTCCTGTGAGGAGAGGTAGTACTGTACTTGTAGCTCATTTCCACTTGTTACAGAAGATTGATGAGCGAAGAACTGTTCAGTTACTTGTTTTAGATTCAGATGTTATAAATAGTGTGGCCATCATCGAACATCGCTGACAGAATCTATCAGACAGTTCTCAGTTGCAAAGCGGACATAACCTTCTAGTTGGTCTTTTTCATCCTGATCCCCCCGCCCCCATTTTTTTTAGGGGATTAAAAAAAATCGTGGAATATAATATGAAAGAGATTATATATTATTTATCGGCAGGCACTGTGAGTCCGCTCAGTGCTCGGACACGAACGGCCTGAACTACCAGGTTTGCGCATAAGATGGCAAACCCCAGTTCGACCCGCTCACGTGAGAGCCTGAGCTCCACTATCATCTGCCATTTGCTTCCAGATTTGTATCTGAATTAAAAAATGTAAGCTATTATTGTATGGCCAGCCAGAGTCGGCATTCTCAACCAATCGGATGTGTGTTGTGTTTCTTTATGGCTAGATCCAAATAATATATTTTTTAATCTGTTATATATCTGAGAGTGTTTCCCCACCCGACTGCCTCCGGTTCCCGCCCTAAACCCCGTTTTGTCGGGATTGTGGTGGTGGTGGGGGGGGGGTGGAGGGGGGTTGGACATGGCTGGCGTACTTGATGCCCTCTTTGCATCATGTCAGGCACGCATGTGCATTGATTTCTACAATATTTCCATCCTATTAAATGCGCCCGTTTCCTGTAATAATGACGGTACTGAGGCGCCGCACTGAAAACGTGACGGCGTGTCGGTGAGGGTGTCTGTGTGTGTGTAGGTGTGTGTGCGGGTGTTGCGTGTGTTGGGTGTGCGCGTGTCAGGTGGATGTATGTGGGTATGTGCGTGTGTGTGTGTCTGCGCGGGAGTGTGTGTGTGTCGGGTGGATGGGTGTGGGAGTGTGCGTGTGTGTCTGCGCGTGTCTACGTGTCCGCGTGTTAGTGGGCGCCTAGGTGTGTGCGCGTGGGTGTGAGTGAGTGTAGGTGTGTGTAGGTGTGTGCGCGTGCGTGCGTGCAGGCGGGGGTGGGCGGGCAGGATGAAGGAGTTGTTGTGTGTAGTGGTTGAGGGGGATTATCGTGTGTGCATGGCGCGACTGGTGGGAGTTGTGGGGTATGTGTGTGTAAGTTTGTGTGTGTGTGAAGGGAGTTGGTCTGTGTACGTGGAGGGCGGGTGGGTTGGTGTGCATGTCTGTGAGGGGGATGTGTGGGTGGGGAGGGGGTATATGTTTGTATGTCTGTTATGTGTGTGGGGGTGTATGTAGTATGTGTGAAGGGGATGTGTGTGAGGTATGTGTGTATGTCTGTGTATGTGTGTGAGGGGAGATGTATGTGTGTATGTCTAGTATGTGTGGGAGGGGGATGTGTGGGGGGGGGGGGGGTATGTATGTTTGTGGGTGGGGGATGTGTGGGTGGGGGGTATATGTGTATGTCTGTGTGGGGGGATGTGTGTATTTATGTATGTGTGTGGAGATGTGTGTGTGTGGGGGGGTGTATGTCTGTGTATGTGAGTGGGAGTATGTGTGTATGTATGTTTGTATGTGTGTGGGGGATGTGTGTATGGGGGGTATGTTTGTATGTATGTGTGAGGGTGTGTGCGGGGGGTATGTGTGTATGTATGTATGTATGTATGTATGTATGTATGTATGTATGTATGTATGTATGTATGTATGTATGTATGTATGTGTGTGGGGGGTGTATGTGTGTGTGTGGGGTATGTGTTTATGTCTGTATGTGAGGGGGATGTGTGTGGGGGTCGAGGTGTGTGTATGTCTGTGTGTGTGTGTGGGGTGTGTGTGTGTGTGTGAGGGGAGTTGGTATTTTTATGCCCCGCCCCCTGCTCTGCGTCCTTTTTGTTGTTATTTTCCTGTGCGCGAACACGCGACCCGTGGTTTATATCACGCACTGCGTGGCGGGCATTGTGAGGCCGGGCTGCAGTGAACTACCGCCAGGTGTCGCAGTTTGAGAGGGTACCCGGTTTAAAACCGGCCTTTTCGCAATGCGCACGTGTCGAAGTCGAATGGCCAGACTGAAATCTTGTCTGAATTTCTGGCTTGCTCTTATCTGCATGGGGAGGAGCTCTCGGGGAAATGTCGGGCAAGACAACCAATGAGACTGTTCAGGCATCGTTGTAGTGAATATGTTATGCTTGATAGTATATATTACCCTCTGCACAAGCAATTAACAAGTCATTAAACGTGGGTCCAATCTCAATCAGGCAGAAATGCATGCGCATTGCGAAAAGGCCGGGACCCTTTCAAACTGCGGCACCGGCTTCGTTTGTCCCCGTCGAACCGGGCCCCAGTGAAACATGCCGGCGGTTGAGCGCCCTCTCCCCGCCCCCTCCCCCCCCCCCCTCTCTCCGCCCCCTGTCCCTTATCCTCGCCCCCGGGGCCCCCGCGGCACACGGCCCCACCTGTCCCCGCCCACGCCCGGCACACGTCCCCACCTGTCCCCGGCCCCGCCCACGTCCGGCACACGGCCCCACCTGTCCCCGCCCCCGCCCCCGCCCACGCCCGGCACACGGCTCCACCTGTACCCGCCCCCATCCATGCCCGGCACACGGCCCCACCTGTCCACAACCCCGGCCACGCCCGGCACACCGCTCCACCTGTCCCCGCCACCCGTCCGCCCCCGGTCACGCCTGGCACACGGCCCCACCTGTCCCCGCCCCGGCCACGCCCAGCACACGGCTCACCTGTCCCCGCCCCCCATCCACGCCCGGCACATGGCCCCACCTGTCCCCGACCCGGCCACGCCCGGTACACGGCCCCACCTGTCCCCGCCACCGGCCACGCCCGGCACATGGCTCCACCTCTCCGCCCCCGGCCCCGCCCGGCACATCGGCCCCACCTGTCCCGCCCCGGCCACGCCCGGCACACGGCTCCACCTGTCCCCGTCCACGCCCGGCACACGGCCCCACCTGTCCCCGGTCCTGGCCACGCCCGGCACACGGCCCCCACCTGTCCACGCCCCCAGCGACTCCCGGCACACGGCTCCACCTGTCCCCGCCCCCGTCCACACCCGGCACACGGCCCCACCTGTCCCCGGTCCCGGCCACGCCCGGCACACGGCTCCACCTGTCCCCGCCCCCGGCGACTCCCGGCACACGGCCCCACCTGTCCCCGGTCCCGGCCACGCCCGGCATACAGCCCCACCTGTCCCCGCCCCCGGTGACTCCTGGCACACGGCCCCACCTGTCCCCGGTCCCGTGGAAATGTACCATGTAATTAAAAGTGGAAAAGTAGGCCTACCGTGTTATTAAAAGTGGAAAAGTATGTGTTATTAAAAGTGGAAAAGTGTCATGTTATTAAAAGTGGAAAAGTGCTATGTCATTAAAAGTGGAAAAGTGCCGAGTCTTTAAAAGTGGAAAAGTGCCATGTTATTAAAAGTGGAAAAGTGCCATGTTATTAAAAGTGGTCCGTCATTTCGTATTCTATAAGGGCAGATATAAATTAAATGCCGAAAATCTGACCATACCAATATTTTTAAATTTGAATTTTATTTTCCCATGAAGCAATATCCCACTGGAAACAGTAGTTTTCGTCTCAATATCGAAGCTAAGCCAGGTTGAGCCTTATCAGGATATGGCTGGCTGACTACCTGGGAATGCGAGGTTCTGTAGGCATCCTGATACGGGCTCATACTTATGGCCTACTAAATCTCAATAGTACAGGAATGAAAGATCTCCGCGATTTCTCAGTGATATTCACTGATTAATGTTCAGAAAGTATGAGTATATTGTTATATATGAAATGACAGCTGATAGTACCAGCATGGGAAACAAAACCATGGCTAGCACCAATAACATCAGTAGCAACAGACGTGCTCAAATTCCCAAGATGAAGGAACAACCTGCAACAGCAGGGACCACTAACAGTCCACGGAATCGTGTCGACAACACCCCTTTTGGCATTCCTTTTTTAAGAAAACATTAGAACAATATGGTTTAGACAAAATTACAAAAGAAAGACTTATTTCACATGCCTGAAGGAAAGGGACAGTGAAATTATACACAAGTTATCTAAAGAAATGGGGACTTCATTGCCTTCTAAAAGGAGTCAAACCATTAAAACTTGCAATAGCCCAGGTATTAAGATTTCTAAGAATCCTGGAGGAGGAAGGATTAGGATTTGGTGCAATCAATGCAGCAAGATGTGCACTTTGAATTATTCTACCTAGAATCGATGGGAAGACACACTCACAAGATGCACCATCAAGGTGCTTAAGGAGGCAGGTGTCAATACTGGACGCTATGCGTCCCACTCAACGGGTGGAGCCATGGTTTCCAAGGCAAGACAATTAGGGATCTCAGTGAAGAGAATCCTCAAACCCGTGGGGTGGAAGACTGCTAGATTGTTTTGGACAACAAATGACTAGAGAAACCAAGCGGCCTAGCGACCCGCCTACTCACCAACTAAAGGCAGGTGAGAAACAAAATTAATATTCTGCACTACAAACAATAGTATGGTTACAACATTAAATTATAGATGGATAACAAATGAGATTACGTAAAATTCTCCCTGGGCTACGAGTAGCCAAAGGCATAGTGCCGAGGTAAAATAGTAAAGTTATACGAATCTTACCTGGGTACAGATGATGGATAACTGTTGTTTTCCCGAGGTACTAGCCTCGGATAGTCGTGGGTCAGGGCCCACCCCTACCACAACTATCACATTTCGCGAGAACCAAAATCAAAACACAATCGTATCCATAAAGAGTCCTTTTTTTTTATCCTATTAAGTATGTAAAAGATTGCTGAATCCGGATGTGCTTCCTTCTCCCTGACCCATGACTATCCGAGGCTAGTACCTCGGGAAAACAACAGTTATCCATCATCTGTACCCAGTTAAGATTTGTATAACTATACTGTATATATATATATACACACACACACGCACGCACACGCACGCACGCACGCACACACACACACACACACACACAAGTCAGAGGGCTTTGCAATACTGCAGTTGTAAAGATCGCCAGCAGTGAATACTACTGAAACCAGACGACACTTGCCAACAGAAAGCGACAATCTAATACTACTAGACAACGCTTTCATCGACTCACCAGCTATGGTGTGTGAATTAATGCGCACGGACCACATTGTTCGCTGTGAAAGGACGCCACAGTTAGTCAGGGTTCCAGTGTCGTTGTAGATTATCCCACACTCTGTCCTGCGCTGAGGTACCCAAAAGAAAAAAAATTGCAATTTCCCAGTGTTTCCATTCCATTTCCAGTGTGGTGACTAAATGTGGAAAAAAATCATATTAATGTGTAATGTCATGTGTTGCATCTGATGGTTTTTAGTGTGTCATATTTTTCAATTAAATATATTAGATTGATCGTTTGAATCTACACTAGACGCAGTGGCCCAATCGGTAGAACGTAGGCTTCCCAATCGGAAGGTCGGTCGGGCATTCGAATCCCGGTTAAGTCAAACCATTGACTTATAAAATTGATACTTGTCACTTCCTAACGCTCAGTATTACTAGGATAGAGCAGTACTAGGATAGGTCAAGGACTGGTCAGCAAAGAATAAGGGTCATGTGACTCTGTGGGATATCAGGTCATGGTGCCAGCGGCCTGGTCTCCCAGTGGGGCAGCACTATAAAGTCACCATGACTGCGCACTGTCACAAGTCGGCACCCATCCCGATATGACCTGAGATGTTGCTAGGACGTGAAACTCCAAC
Source organism: Branchipolynoe longqiensis (assembly GCA_030323885.1). NCBI lineage: Eukaryota > Metazoa > Annelida > Polychaeta > Phyllodocida > Polynoidae > Branchipolynoe > Branchipolynoe longqiensis. The sequence goes on along the minus strand of CM059196.1, from coordinate 36,425,047 downwards.
CAAAGAGAACAACTTTGTATCTAGTTATCTTTGGAGCTGTTTGAAGTGAAAACATGCAAAGTAACGTTGGTGTGCCCATAGAAATGCTGCACGCGATACGCGTGTATGACTTGCAGGTATGACAGGTTCTATTGACAAAAACATTCCTTCTATGAAACAATAATGTCTTCATAAAGGCAACAATTGCTCGTGTAGGATGTGAATGGAGGCGAGTGCTCTGGTGTTGAAAATGTCATAGTTTCATCAGAGTATGCAAGCTTTAATCATATGATGACATCATTGGATGATGTATTCTAAAAGCAAAAATGAAAAGAACTGCGTGTAGCATTTATTGATATGTATCCTCAGTAACGAAAAAACGGACGCGGTGACTGAATCGATAGAGGTCCGGGCCTCGCGTCTGGGAGATCGGGAGTTTGGTTCCCGGTTCAGTCAAACCAGTGACTTATCAAATTGATACTTGTCGCTTCCTAGCCTGGTGTTCAGCGTTAATAGAATAGGTTAGCCCAGTGTTAGGATAATGTGACTGAGTGGGATATTGGGTCATTGTGCCAGCGACCCGATTTCCCAGCAGGGCAGCACTATAAATTCATCATGAGTGTGCACTGTCACAAGTCAGTGCCCATCGTGTTATGACCTTAGATGTTGCAAGGACGTAAAAACTCCCAAAACAAACCAACCTCCTCAGTAACGGTGCAATAAAAGATGGCGACCTTAGTGCCTGGCCTATCAGGCGTCGTCGCTGGCGCCACCTCTCCGGTAGACAGGGAAACCAGGCTGTTCCGCAGTGGTCTGTGGAATAAATGCATCGCGTGATTCGATTGTGAGACTACAGATGAGGAACAGTTTCGCGTGCCACCATTTTAAATTAATGTCCTTCTTCGTGCGGCCTTTCGATTTTGCTGACTGTAAAGAATTCCCACGTCGCAGAATCGAATTAGGGCTGCCTACACAACAGGCGCGTTTTACTTTGTGTAATTATTGGATGCGTCCGCGTCGGGGTAGGAGTGGGGGTGGGAGTGGGGTGTAAGAGGGTGTCAGGGGGTGGGGGTAGAGGTGTAGTCTCTCACTGCCATTTATTCTAATATCCGTCTTTTATCGTTTTTTCCAGCAAAAAGAAGAAGAAAATTGCTGATAAAATTCTCCCCCAGCGGGTAAGTCTGTTTGTATAATCTAACACTGGGTGTAATAAGTTGAAATCATCACCCAGATATTAGTTAGTACGGTTCAAATTAGATAAAAGATTCACCCCGTACTTCTAGTACAGGGGTGAACACACACCCTATGTAAAAGCTGGCGAAAACTGTTTTAGTATGGAACAGGAAGTAGAAACTCTGGCTCTAGTATCGAATGGCTACCCATATCAGTGCAGAGTTGGTGAAATGGGAGAGAATGCTAAAAGATAAGATGTTGGTGATAAAACGCCGTTGGTTTTATTTGTTAAATTCCTTAAACTACATGTTTTATTATATATTTCAAATCAAAATTAGCGGATCAATATGAAGATGTATGTGGAAAATATATTTTGCTTCTTAAATTAAGAATGTAGCAGCTCAATTAATTTCCCCGCCATGTCGAAATTCTTCGCGCGTTTTTCTAATGGGTGGGTTTTTCACCTCTGTACTGTAGTACGGGGTGAATGCTTTATCTAGGTTCAAATTAAAGTTCCGCGATAGGAATCCAATTTAAAAGTTCCTAAGCAAGTTACCTCAGTATTAATTAATGTGCAATGCGTCTTCAATTCCAATATTTCATTTCTGTTAAAACTTTTAACATGTTGCAAATTAGTTCCCCTTAGGTTAGCAACGGATACAAACTCAATTACGCTTCATATTGTCAATAAATTGGATAGATAATTCAATCCAATCACAGCTTCATGAATATTCAGTGGTTTAATCTCATTGTGTTGTCAAACTGGGAGTTTCTTTCTCCGCTTCTGGGTAAATAGTAGGGTTATTGACTGCAGTTTCCAGATTGGATTTTGTTGCTGAGAGAAATATTGGTTGTTCTTGTGAGCAGGCCTCTGCACAACGTAATGCGTCATTATTAATATGACGTCACTAAGCCGCCTTCGGAATTTCACAGAATGTAACTGAAATAAATAAATTCCCTCCTACTTCAATACCCGCCACTTGTTCTCTAAACCGACGTCCTTCATTGCGTTTCCCTCTGTATATAAATCAGTATGTCATACCCGTATTAAATATAGTTGCATAGTCCGATGGTTTTGAGTTTCTGTCATTTTCTGAGATAAATATATTAGGTTCATGGTTATGATCTACCTTACTTTAGCTTGAAGTAACTTTTATTTTAAATGGCTAACCAGACGGTTTGATGAGTTAGAGTGTCCATCTCCTGTGTTGGTAGATCATGGGATCGTGTGTTCGAATCTTGGTCGAGTCAAACCAATGACTTAAAAATTTATACTTATCGCTTCCTAGGCAGCCGCTCGGCATTATTAGGATAGGACAAGGAGCAGTGGAATGAGGAAGACCAATCGTCCGTGATTGAAATTTCCCCTACTTAAACAACTAATTACTAAAAAAGAAAAACACACACAAAACAGAACTTTTGAGATATTTGAAGTGTAAACATGTCAAATTAGTTTTGGCAAATATGCCAAAACTCTGACAGCATAGGTTTCTGCAGTAGCAGATTCTATTAAATTGACTCAGTATTCCCTTCTATATGGCAACAAATGTTTAATAAGTGCATCGTATCTGAGTTCGATATGTATGATCAAATCTAGATAATAGTTTTGTTTTTGAAAATTTAGTGTTTTTATCGGACTATGCAGCTTTAAGTGATGACGTAATTATGACTTCACGGTGACGTCAGAATAATTTCAAGATGACGTCAGAATAAGATCAGTGGGAATGTCAGGATAAGATCACTGATGGATAGACAACAATTTCATTGATATCACTAATGGCAGGGTCCGTACTGGGCCTGGAAAGTATTGAACTTCATTTTTCCAATTTCAAGGCCATCCGGAATGGTGATTTCGGACTAAATCCAAATGAAAATAGTCTTGAATTCTTATCAAAAACAGCCTTGAAGAGCCTTGAAATAGCCTTTGACGTCACTAAAGAATGATCGTCACCAATTATACTTTTGCCATGTTTAAATAACGAGACTAAGTAGGGAAGTGAGGTTGTGTGACGTCACAAACTAATCCCACACCACATGTTGTCTGTGACGTCACCAGGTGCGCGACCTAGTTCCCGAATCGCAGGCCTATATGGACCTACTCTCGTTTGAGCGGAAGTTGGATTCGACGATCATGCGCAAACGACTCGACATACAGGAGGCACTGAAGCGCCCCATGCGGCAAAAGAAGAAACTACGCATCTTCATCTCAAACACCTACTATCCTCCCAAGCATGAAGAAGTAAGCAAATTGTGAATTGATTTGTAATTAATATGTTGTTGATTTATATTTGTTATTGCATTTGTTATGCACATATGCTTTCACCCCAATTAATTTGTTTATTTTTGTTGCGAATTTAAGGATATGACACATATGTAACCATTTTAGAATTAATTACACTTGCGTTCTTATTAGAATATTTTAAAATGGTGGATGCATTATTTTCCACCCGGAAAATGTAAGTGACAGAATAAATTTGCCTTACTTTTTGCCATGAATATGGCCTTTGCTGCCGATACGGCGTAAAATCAGCATAAATCAATCATTGCCATATGATGTGACTGGGGCGTCCTCCGTTATCTAATTGTGAGACTGATTAATAAAGTATCGTTCGCTCCTACAGAAGGGAGATGGCGAGGAGAGCGTTGCATCATGGGAGTTGCGCGTCGAGGGACGTCTGCTGGAGGACGTAAGCAATTGTATTTTCATTGTCCTCTAGAAATGCTTCGATTTAACAATTGAGAAAAAAACGAAGAAGATTTACCCTGTCCATAACGAATAAGTCGCATCGCGGCTTGTTTTCATCGCTGAACAGCAATGGTCTCAATTTGGTGGTTGCCTTGTCATCTTAGCTGTTAGTGGCTAGCCTTGAGGTTGCATTGTCTGATTGTTTTGAGTTAATCTCATTTTCTGAGATAGACATATTAGGTTGATCATTATAATCTACATTTCTTTAGTTTGAAGTAAATTTGATTTTAAATGAGATATTTAAAGTGCAAACATGCTAAATGACTCTGACACCATAGGCTTCTGAAGTAACAGATTCTACTAAATTGCCTCAGTATTCACTTCTATGCGGAAACAGATGTTTAATAAGTGCACCAGTATTTAAATTAGATATGTACAATAAAATCTAGATAATTGTTTTGGTATTGAAAATTTGATGTTTTCATCAGACTAGGCGGCTTTAACAAAACAAACAAAATTGTTCAGGTGATTTTCTTGCTCTGAATAACACGGACGCCACCGAGATACTGGCCTTTTAGCTGTAACGACAAATGTTGTTGCGCACTAAATAAAGCTATAGCAGTATAGGTAGGAAGTTATAAGAAAAGAGTGAAGAATTAGCAAAAGGTGACAAAATGAATCGTGGGGGAATGAGGTATATTCAGGGATGAAAGATTTCCGCGATTTCGCAGATTTCTGCGATTGTTGATATTAACTGATTAACATTCAGAAAATGTCAGTCTATTAGATATATATTATATATGACAGTAATTGATTAGTCTGAATCCCATTCTTATATAACCTTAGATAAAATGAGTTAGGTATGGGCAATAATATAGTCACAAGGAGAGTTGAAACCTGACTTCCGGATTTTTTCCACAATTCTCTGACAGGGCTAATCCTATGGGTGGTGGGGGTGGGGGGGTGGAAATCGTTCATGGTGGCTCGCCAACATGGGTAATTTGCGCGTAAACAAGGAGTCGTCCCGGTGCTGCCACCTGGGTTCGAATCCCAAAAACAAACCCTACCGGATTTCCCGTGAAACCACGCCCTCGCGACACCTGTGACGTCATGCCCGCCCTTCCTCGCGAACTGCCACCCACCAAAAATCACTTCCACCACGGCAGTCGGACGAGCAGCTCACCTCCAACTCAGCTCCTCACCTCTCCACCTCTCACGGGCTCGCTCTCCAACCAGCCTCACAGCTTGCTCTCCAACCAGCCTCACGGCTTGCTCAACCAACCGCCGACCGACCGCCGCAACCATGCCACGCATGACGAAATGCACACGTAGGGACACGGACGTGACTATCATAGGTGACACTACACCGACCGCCTCACCAGACACCGTCATCCCACGCACCCGAGGTCGGCCACGCACCGTGACCGCCCCGCCGGCCACCCCGCCAGTCACCCCCCCGCCCTCCCCGATCGCAGCACCCCAACCACCAACCGCCCCGGTACGGCTGCCCCAGCTCACCTGCCGCCAGCACACGATGCACACCGGGACGCACATGAAGAGCGTATCGCCCGCCAAGAAGCCCTGGATGCCACCCGCCAGATAGCGATACTCCAAAAGTCCTTCACCGACACAATGAAGCAGAAGGCTGAGGTAAACAAGACCATGCTCGATAAGATGGCCGCCATAGAGACGGCCACCCGGAAAAGGAAACACTCATACAGCAGAGACTCCTCGGCCACCTTGTCTCGGTCGTCCCCGGGCAGACGGGCCCAGACTCACTAGCACACAGCGCGTGCTCACTCCTCGCCCGAGCACGACCGCGCGTGGCGCCCGACGTCCACCACACGCAAAACCAACACACGACGCAGCCGTGACAATAAGGATCAAGGCAGGAACAAAGAAAGCCGATCTAGGAGGCACTCCCCCCCCCCCCCTCCTCAGAGGACGACTTGAGACACCGCGACGTGATAGACGAGCTCCTCAGCCATGGCGGCACGTTTAACAAGCAGCGCAGAGGTAGGAAACCCATTCTCCCTCATACTTATGTAATAAGAGGGGATTTGAAAGGCAAGGTGGCGCAAGGTGAAAGTATGTGGTACGAATACATAGCTGCCTTACACAGGATGCCAAAGGACCCCACCGTATGGCGTAGCTGGGTCACCCCCCTTGCAGAACACGTGGAACACCTGGTGGAAATGGCGGGAGAATGGGAATGGGAGACCTGTCTGGCGTGGTCTGAGCGCATATTCAATATGATAGACGACGGCAGGCTCCCACGAGGATGGAGAGACCCAACCGCCATCAAGGACATACAACGTGACGCCTGCCTCACAGGATCCAGGAGTCTACATGAGCATAAACGCCTCACATCAGGCAGGCGTGCCCAATGCTTGAACCAGCACCGCATGGATGACAACTACAACACGAGACTCGAACCGAAAAACACATCAGGATACCAACAATATAAATGCCCCGAATTCAATTACGAAAACGACGGTCGGCCATGTCACCATTGGAACACCGGGCAGGACTGTGGGTTCACAGCCTCACACGGCACAGGTGCGGAACCCTTTGCTCACTTGTGCGCATGGTGCGCCAACAAGTACCGTCGCGCTAACCCACATAAAGAACTCGAGTGCAACAATAAAAAGAGGCAGCTTGAGAAACCCCAACAAGCCACGAACACGGAAGCGAACCAGGACAAGTCGGATTTTTGTTAGACGGCCCGGACAGGGCCGTTAACAACAATACCCAAACATTCCATGGCGGCGCAAGCACAGACCCCTGTCGGGGAAACGAAGGAGTCACACCAAAAACACCCGGTGAGCGAGCGCCGCACAAGAACCACCACCCACACCATGCATCAGAAGTTGCCGTCACCCCACAGGCCCCCACCGCAACAGACAACCCCGCCACACACGACACCAACGATACAGACCGCCCACAGATGGCGCCCCCTATCGGCCTCATAGACCCCCCACCCCCCCCAGGCGGCGAGATCACAGCGCCACACGACGCCGCCAAACCACCCTCACAAGTCGCCGCCGCGACACGGGATGGCCCCAGACACCGCCGTCAACAGCCGGAAATGGTTCCCCCCCCCCCCCCAGGAGGCGAGCCACTGGCCAGCACGGATGGAGCCCCCGCGGCTTCACACGACACTAAGGAGGCCACCTCAGACATAGACGAGGCCTCAGAAGTCGCCGCCGCACACCACATAACAACCGGTACCACAGACCCTCCACCACCCACATCACGCAAAATAGCCGAGGCTCATAACGGAGGCACGACCACGCCCCAAGACCCAGACTCACGTATAGCCGCAACCTCAGAATATCAACGGAAACCGCGGATCAACCAACATCCTCACCATACAACAGAACTGCCGAGACTAACGACGGGAGGCAACACGCCTCAGAAGACACCTCCCCACATCAACCCGATGCTGACTCAACCGCTGCAACACATTGCAACCAAGCCGCCTCACCACACGACCCATTGTCACAGAACCACGCCAACCCCTCCACACCACACGACACCACGGCCACCGACATCGGAGTACCGCAGCAGGTATACCGATTCACGCCAATAGGTAGTCACTGCCACCGTACACCGACACTACGAGACGCCGGCCCTGGCGGGGGCGGGAAGGTGCGGGCAGGTGCGTCCCACCCCTGCTCCAACTCCCACCACACCGATCACTACCGGCACCGACACGGGGGTCGAGCAACTCGACGCACTGCTGGTATGCGACCAACTAGCACATGCAACAGAGGATGTTGACGAGGTGATGGCAAACGACCACTCAGAGCCGGCACCACCCTATGACCCGCCCCACACCCCTATAACATACCGCTCCACACTCATGCGCATCTGGCCGACTGCAGTGGCCGACGCATGGGCCAACAAAGCATACCTCCAGATATACAACACAGTACGGGACGGGACACCGGTCTCCCAAACCACATATCTGCCAGGATACCGGTCCCATCCGCACTCAAGACACCCATGTGGCGCAAGTATCTGAAAGGGTACCACGACACACAGCTGGTCGACTTCTTAGAATTCGGCTGGCCTGCGGACTATATGGCAGACGACCCACCTGTGTCAGCCACCGCCAACCACACGGAAGATCCGGAGCACTTCCACTGGATACGGACCTACGTACGGAAGGAGACAGCGCATGGCGCCCTGATCGGACCCTTCGCCGCCCCCCCATTCACCCCCTGGGCCCAGACAAGCCCCATGATGACCCACCCAAAGAAGAACACCGACGAACGGCGGGTCATCGTGGACCTAAGCTACCCCAGGGGCACCAGCATGAACGCAGGCATCCGCAAAGGCTTCTTCCAAGGGAGGCCCACTACTTACACACTCCCCAGCATCATGGACATGGCCGACGAGGTCGCTAGGCTCGGCCAGGACTGCTATATTTGGTCAGCAGACCTGGCCTGAGCCTACCACCAGCTGTGGATCTGCCCCCTCTCCGTTCCCCATCTCGGGATCACCGTGGACTCCAAGGTATACTTTGACGTGGCCCCTGGCATTCGGGGGAAGAACATCCTTGATGGCCTGTGCCCGCACCACCAACGCGGTAGTATACCTCCTTCGCAGACGGGGGGCCACTTTGTCCTATGCTACCTCGACGACTTCGTCGGGGTAGCGGCCACAAGAAAGGACGCCGACGGTGCTTACACGGACATGATACGGATCATGGCAGTCCTGGGCCTAACCTTGTCCCCCACAAAGTGCACTCCCCCGACTCATCGACTCGAGTGGCTAGGATACGAGGTGTGCACCCAACAAATGACGGTATGCATACCTGACGACAAGCTCGCTGACATAATAACCGAATGCAAGGAAGTGACCATCGGAAGCAAGATCACCCGCACCGCTCTCCAAAGGATCGTTGGACGTCTGCAACACGTCGCAAAATGCGTTGCCCCAGCACGACGCTTCATGAACAGGATACTCACCGGACTCCGCGAAACCCCTCGCACAGGGAAACACCTCGTCACACTCGAGCTAGTTCGAGACCTACAATGGTTCTCCGACTACGCAAGAACAACCAAAGGCGTCGTCCTCCTAAAACCACCCGAAAAAGGGGTCTGGATCATAGAGTGCGACTCCTCCCTCAAGGCCGGGGGGGCGCACTCTGAGACCACATACTTCTCCGAGGCCTACTGAGCAGAGTACCTCGCGAGTGGACACCACATAAATCGACTCGAGGCCATAAACCTGGTAGTCACCATACAGACCCTTGCCCCTTGCGACCTCAAGACTACACAATACGCGTAAACACAGATAACCAGGCATCCCAGTCCGTACTGGCCACCGGGGTGGGGAAGGACCCTGTCCTCTGCGCCTGCGCCTGCGCCAGGGAGATTTGGCGATTCGCGGCACTCCACTCCACTCGCATTAAGATGGTCCATAAACCAGGCAAGGACCTCATACTGGCCGACGCTCTCAGCAGGGCCCCGTTTGACGAGGCAGCCCAAGAACGGGCACACATCATATGCCAGCGCCTCGAACTCGCCCGAGTGCATGTCCGACACTCCAACACCGCCATACTCGGCTCTATCTAGACCTGGGGATAGTAATATTTGCTCTCTATTCCCAGGTCCCCCAGACGACGATGATGCTCGGATCGCCGCCCTCTTCACGGCCGGACTGGCGACGGGAACGTGGCGGAACAAGGAGCACTACATCCAACACTCCCAGGACCTCCGCTACGACCCCAGTCGCCCATCCCAGTACCATGTGATGGCCTTCATCGCCTCCCTCAACGAGGCACTCAGGTCCCCTTCGGCCATTCTCAACTACCTCAGCGGGGCCCGGACCTGGGTCCGCCTCGTGGGAGGCGCGGCGGAGGCCTTCGACACGTACCCCGTCTCGATAGTGAAGCGCGGGGTGATCCGGTCGTCCACTCGCACCCCCAAGCAGGCTCCACCCATCACCCCCACCATACTAGAGAATATCATCACCTACTTCCGATCCGCGGGCCCCGGGGGCCGGGTCCTGGCGGCTGCCGTCCTCCTCGGGCACGCCACTCTGCTCAGGCAGGGGAACCTCCTCCGCACCGGATGACGCGGGGACCCCGGACACACGATCAAGGGCTCCGATGTGATCGACACCGGAAGACACTTGGTCGTCCGGGTCTGGACCACCAAGACCACCAGGACACACGCCGACGCTTTCACCATCATTGTGTGGCCCCTTGGGTCCGGCCACCTCTGCCCAGTACGGGCCTGGCGCACATACAAGCGCACCACTACCACCGCGCCCGGCGCCCCTTCGTTCCTGCTTCCGGATGGGCGCCCTCTGACCGCCACCGTACTCACCTCCGCCCTGAGGGCCGCCCTCCTCGCTGGCCGACTGCCGGACCCCTGCTCCTACACGCTCCACAGCCTGCGCCGGGGCGGGGCTCAGGCATCGGTGAAGGCAGGCGCCCGACTCGACGAGATACGGGAGCTCGGGAACTGGCAGTCGTCTGCCGTATATACTTACATCCCCAGGACCGCCTTCTCCGCCCCGACACAGGCCCTCCCACATTTGGTTGAGGGCCTGGGTCGAGTTACAGCTTGTTCTTAAGATTATGACATTTGACTCATTATACACTACTATCCTGCTGTCATCATATGTCCCAATTGTAAGGGTCCAGTGCCATTTACTCATTATCCTGTTATACTCTTGATCCAATACACTGATCCTGACATTGACACTTAACCCATTACTCAATTGAACCACATATTCACTGTTCTCAAACTTCCTAAATTACTATGTTTTTGAATAAAACTCCGATTCAAGAGCTCCTTGTTCGCGTCGTAAATTGCTCATGGTGGCTCACCAACATGGGTAATTTGCGCGTGAACAGGGAGTCGTCCCGGTGCTGCCACCTGGGTTCGAATCCCAAAAACAAACCCTACCGGATTTCCGGCGAAACCACGCCCTCGCGAGACCTATGACGTCATTCTCGCCCTTCCTCGCGAACCGCCACCCACTAAAAATCACTTCCACCACGGCAGTTGGACGAGCAGCTCACCTCCAACTCAGCCGCCGACCCACCCTACAAACAACGAACACTCTTATCCAAAGGGTTGAGGGCCTTGGTCGAGTTACAGGCTTGTTCTTAAGATTATGACATTTGACTCATTATACACTACTACCCTGCTGTCATCATACATCCCAATTGTACGGGTCCATTGCCTGTTCTGAGTGCCATTTACTCATTATCCTGTTATACTCTTGATCCAATACACTGATCCTGACATCTACACTTAACCCATTACTCAATTGAACCACATATTCACTGTTCTCAAACTTCCTAAATTACTATGTTTTGGAATAAAACTCTGATTCAAGAGCTCCTTGTTCGCGTCGTAAATTCTCGTTTTCATGGAAATTCGGTGTTGGTGGCAAGGTTTCTGCGTTTTTTTTAAAGACCACTTTCATCCCTGTATATTAGAAGAGCACGGCGATAGTTAATGTGTGTGGGTGAGGGGGTGGTAGGGAGCAGGTAATTGAACATTTCTCGAGGTGTGACATACTGTTAAAAGAATGGTGATGGTGGTGGGCGGGGGGCGGGGGGGGGGGAGGGGGAGGTGTGTGTGTATAGGGGGCCGTTTGGAGTGGTCGTAACTTTGAGGGTATTCTCCGGTTGGGCCTGCCCTACAGTGGATCAGGGGTGATATTATTCTGTTTTTAAGCAGATTTCCATTTTTCTTCACAGCCTGGGGGCATTTTTGATAGAGGTCTAAACAGAAATTTGCCGTCGGGATAATAATCTCAGCTTAATTTCCGCTTTTTTTTGCCTGGAACCACTCATGTAGGCTGATGTTGATTAATGAAATAAATGCCTCACGAGGATAAAATTAGAAGCAAAGTAAAGTTTCATGGCTTCAGTTGAAACTGCATTTGCTGTTTTCTAATAACTACAGAAGTGTATAGTGTTGCTGTGACCCGGGTGCAGTGGTCATGCACTTTTATCTTCCCCCCAACTTTCAATGTTAAACCACGCCACTCCTGGAGAAACATATCTTGTGGGCAGCGACAGGCAACTTATAAAACTATGTCTGTACTTCTCTCTCCAGTTCTCTATAAACCCCCCCCCAGCCCCCCCAAAACCCCGACATTTCCCTTTAAGTTAGGATTCCATATACGCAGTATATGAATGTGAATGCGAATGTGTACGAGGTATGGGGGTGACTTCGCTGTTTGTATTGGAAATGGCACACTCGGTTCACATTCACACTGGATCGTTCCATGTAGTGAAGGCAAACTAGGGCCGCCTTCAAGGTCTGTCTCAGAGGCACCTCGGCAATGTCTCGGCGATGCTTTTTGGCCTATTTCAGTTCAGGGTGCGTCTCGGCGATGTCTCGGAGACGCCTCCCTTTTCAGATAGGAGACAAAAAGCACCTCAAAAATGGCCACCGTATCCAGTTGTTTCAGCCAATCACAGTGCAGCTTTTCCATTGCAAATGGCCGCCACCTATGGGGGCGGCCATTTTCGAGACAACAAACTGCTTTTGCCGTTCAGACTAGTGTGACGTCAGTGCCATCACCGAGGCGCCTCCGAGATGGACCTTGAACGTGGCCCAGGTGTACCCTTTCCAATAATACAAACAGCGAAAAGTCGCCGCATACGTTGTACACATTTGCGTACTGGATATATGGAATCCTAGCTTTAACATCTAAGCTAATTACCCTATCAATCATTAGCCTATCTTATAACAGATATAGAGTATTAAACTAAATAAATGTGAGATAATTAAATGTATGTTGACCTCATAATTACCATATCGAATCATTTACCTTATCTGTAACTGATCTAGATTATTAAGCTGATAGATGAATAAGAGGTCATACAAAGTTTTCGACATTTTCATGGTTCTACAATGCGTATGCTGGGAAAGATGTTAGTTATGTATGACTTTTATGATTCAATGACATGTTGATATAACGTAAACCACTGTTGTGGTCTGTGATGAAATGTTAATGTGCACTACAGTAAAACCGCTCTAAATCGACTGACCATGGGACCTACTTTAAATGGTCCATTTAAGGAGGTAGTCGGTTTAGGGAATTTTGTTTATCGTTGCAACATTGGTATTGTATTGGCGATCGTTTGGGACCCAAACAAAGTGATCGATATAGGGGAGTGGTCGATTTGTGGAGGTGGTCGGTTAGACACCCGATAACTTGGGGTGGTAAAGGAGCACCCTTTGCATGACGGTGAAAATGTTGGAGACTTTGGATGACCCCTACGTGACCTCTACCTCACATTGCAGCAGGCGAGCAAGCCGAACGACCCCAAGCTCAAGAGGAAGTTCTCATCCTTCTTCAAGAGTCTGGTGATCGAGCTGGATAAGGACTTGTACGGCCCGGACAACCACCTGGTCGAGGTGAGTGCAGTGTGCGAACACTGGCCCCTGCTCGTGCAACAGTCGGTTGTGGTGAAACGGGTGGCAGTCTTACGTAACTAGTGTGTTCATCTGGGTGGTGGTGGTGGCTGGTAGTTGGTGTCTCTCTGGGTGGTTGGTGGTAGCACTCTGCCTCTCTGACCTTGGGCGGTAGTTTTAAGTGACCTTGACCTTGCTGGTTGCATCCGCACCTAGGTCAAGGTCGCCATAGTATGACCTTGACCATTGATGTGTGAAGCTCCGTTCACTTAAGATGGAAGGACGTGTATGTGTGTATATGTGTGTGTGCGCGCGCGCGCGCGTGTGTGTGTGTGTGTGTGTGTGTGTGTGTGTGTGTGTGTGTGTGTGTGTGTGTGTGTCTATGTATCTGTATCTGACCCTGACCCTGACCCTGACCTGGACCCTCTTCTCCGCAGCTCCGGGTCAGATACGCATGCACAACCTTGAACTTCTTAAGTGAGTTCACCGGCCACTGGTCAAGGTCACCCAGCATGACCTTTGAACTGTTAACTCCCCCGCTCACACACAGGCCAGGCGGTCATCTGACAGTGACTGGAGGTTCTCTGACTAATTCTCTTTTTGTTCCAGTGGCACCGAAACTCTCCGGCGCCGGAACTTGATTCGTTCTCGGACCGACCGAGCTCCGACACTGGCCGGAATAAGGTTCTTGTGCCACACTCCACACTTGGTGTTGTCATGCTACCCTGCTCCAGTCTTTGCTTGCCCCTTTTTTTTTCTTCTTTTTTTCTTTTTTTTTTAGTTTAGTTTCAGTTCCCAAGAGAATTATCGCTGTTTTGTATTTGATCAACATTTTTTTTTTTTTTTAATGTGTATAAAGATGAGAAAAATTCATTGATCAGTTTGTGTTATAATGTGGTGCGTTCATACAACATCCGGTGTAATATTGATTTTCATTGAATTAAGATCAAGACACATTGTTTCCATTCTCCGCCTCCTGTTTCATTCCAAATGGGTTGAGATGAGTTTGCGTCTGTTATTCTTTGCCCCCCCCCCCCCCCCCCCAACACACACACACCCCGCGCTTCGTGTCCCCGGTCTTCTTTCTCGTCCTTCCGGTTGAGACGGTGGGGTAAACATCGACATGTATGCTGCTGCTCCAATGCTGGCACACACAACCCTCTCCCCCCCCCCCCCCCCCCCCTCCCTCTTTTCTTGGCTGCCGCCACTACGTGTATGACAGTTCAGTGTTGTGTGCCGTGTTCTCAAAAGCATCATTATTAATTACAAACTACCCAAACACCTTAGGTTGTATTTCATATTTGAGTCAGTATCGTTCCAGAGGGCGATTTTTTTTATATTGATTTTTTTTAAACATTTTTATGGTTATTGATTTTTTTGTATTTTTTTTTGTATGTGAGAATGGTGGTGAGTTAGAATTGTTTTTCCCCCTGGTGGGCAAGTAAAGATTTAGCAGCGTGGTGCATGGGGCTGGCATGAGCCCGTGTGTCGTGTGGTGCTCCCTAGGCTGGGGGCGTGCGTAGTCTAGGCATGCCCCCCCCCCCCCACCCTGCCATGTCTGCAACTGGCATTATACTCCATTCAGCTGTGAAGGTCTTCAGGAAATTTCCTGAAATCTGGGCAAAATCGGAACTTAAAAAAAATATATACACACACTACTCTAAAGTCAGTTTGGATTACTTTGAAGTAAATAGTTTTTAATTGTTGAAAAGTAATTAGTCCATCATGCCTTTTATTATTGACATTTAAAAAAAAAATTGATAATTGAGGAGGTTGCTATTTATTGATTAAAAAAAGGAAGTTTATTATTATACATAACAGTCAACAAGAGCATCCTTGAACTTAATATTCAGGGTCTATGTATTTTAGAAGAGTAATATATATATATATATATATATATATATATATATATATATATATGTATATATATGTATACATATATGTATATATATATATATATATGTATATATATATATATATATAAATCTATATATGTATGAATCTATCCTTTTTAGATTTAGCTTAATATACCCAATTCTGGGGTCACGTAGAGAGGGGTTGGGGGGCATTCCAACTTTTTCAAATTTCAGGAGATCTCTTAGACTTTCATTTTCATCACTGTCTCACTATGTATGGCGCATTGTCTAGCTAGGATTTCAACTAAGTAACCTATTAAGTTCCTACCTGCTCTATCCGATTTACAAGTTACTTAGTACTTGTTGTGAGGAGACAACAAAATTCGTGATAAGCCAGATATGTAGCTTGAATACCAGAGATGCATTAACTTTTGTATTTGTGCCTTTTCATCTAAATAAATAGAATGGAAACTAACTAAAATTTAAAATAGCATTTTCCGAAAGTTCTGTAGATTTATCCATAATTGTGGAACTAATAAAACGTGGATTATGAGTAATTTGCTGCTGCCAGGATAATATCACGTGGCTTTTTATTCCTTCTTCACCTTCAGCTTTGATCATGGAGAAGGTTCGAGACATACCAGGGTGTACCTTCTTTATACAGGAATTTCTCTATTCAGTAAACCCTCTCTAACCGACCACCTCCACAGATCGACCACTCCCCTATATCGATCGCTTTATTTTGGTCCCAACTGATCGCCCATACAATATCATTGTAACAATAAACAAATCTCCCCAATCCAACCGCCTCCCTAAATGGACCATTTAGAGTCAGTCCCATGGTCGGTCGATTTAGAGGGGTTTTACTATACAGAACAATGGTATTGTATGGGCGATCGTTTAGGACCCAAATAAAGCGATCGATATAGGGGAGTGATCGATCTGTGCAGGTTGGAGGTTAGAGAGGTTTGACGGTTTATATTTCAATATATCAAAATGGGAACATGAACTTAGACTGGATAGTTTCCAGATGTGTTATGGTTTGACATTCCGTTAATTATCAACAAACAGTCAAATAAATACAAAGAGCAAATGTAGTACGGAATATTAATCATCTAGCTTATCGACTCTCCAGCATATATGTGGCAATTCTTACGAGTTATTGAAAACTCTTTTAATCATTCAACATTATATGGAATGGGGGGGAAAGGTGAGACTGGAAACTGCAATAATAAAAAAGTAACTATTTCTCATTTCACTATCACTTATAGTATAAGGTAACAAAATCCCTGTCAGTGAATAAGGAATTATATCAAAGTCAGTTTATTTCATGGTGTCACTGTCCTTCTAGTGCTTCTATATCCATCCTCT
This sequence comes from Branchipolynoe longqiensis, assembly GCA_030323885.1. Taxonomy (NCBI): domain Eukaryota; kingdom Metazoa; phylum Annelida; class Polychaeta; order Phyllodocida; family Polynoidae; genus Branchipolynoe; species Branchipolynoe longqiensis. Next base: position 36,408,584 of record CM059196.1, on the reverse strand, counting down.
CCATCTCAACATTTGATTTCACACTTTAAAATCACATTCGCTGAAGGCTTGCCATGTCTCTACTCTTGAGTTCAACATTGTCAGTGTTCTCCCTGATTAATCTCACACTTTCAAGGCTCTCCTGAGGTATTCCTGCCCCTCGGCACCACAAAATAAGAATAACATTCCAGTGCCACTCTCACTGATCGGAAGAGGTATCCGAATCACTAAGAGCGCTGGTTAGCTTCCCATGCGGCAGGTCGTGTTTCCAGATCCTGGTCAAGTCAATCCAACGTCTTACCAAATTTATACTTGTCGCTAGCTTGCCTGGCGCCTGGAATTACTAGGAAGGGCCAAGGACTGGTTTGCTCAGCATCAGGATAATGTGACTGAGTGGCATATCGGCTTATGGTGCTTGGAGCCTGGTCTCCCAGTTGGGCATCATTATGAAGTGGCCATCAGTACACATTTCTTTTACAAGTTGGTACCCCTGTCATATGACCTTAGATGTTGCTAGGACGTGAAATTCCAACAAATAACAAACAAAGCCATTCTCACAAGAACAAACGAGAAGGAAAATAACTCCTTTTGCCTACCAATTAACAACATGATTTTTACTCCTCGGAACCGAAGCATCTTTATCAGTACTAAAAAAAAAACCTGTTGTGTCATCTTAACAGTGGCACCGGACACCGACAACGCAGGAGACTGACGGCTTCCAGGTGAAGCGTCCTGGGGACCAGAATGTCAAGTGCACGGTACTGCTGATGCTGGACTACCAGCCGATGCAGTTCAAGCTGGACCCACGCCTGGCGCGTCTGCTGGGTGTGCACACGCAGACACGCCCTGTCATCATCAACGCGCTGTGGCAGTACATCAAGACGCACCGTCTCCAAGACCAGCACGAGCGCGAGTACATCAACTGCGACAAGTACCTTGAGCAGGTACAAGCAGGGCTGACACACCGCAATGTTTGGGTGGGAAGGGGGAGGGGAGCATGTCGGACCAGCAAGAGCACGAGGACATTACGTGTGACAAGTACCTCGAGCCTGACACCCTGTAATGCCTGACACCCTGTAATGCCTGTGTGGGAAGGGGGAAAGGGGAAGAGGGGGGCTTCTAGAACCAGCAAGAGTGCGAGTTCATCAACTGTGACAAGTACCTCGAGCAGGTACAAGCAGGGCTGACACACCGCAATGTTTGGGTGGGAAGGGGGAGGGGAGCATGTCGGACCAGCAAGAGCACGAGGACATTACGTGTGACAAGTACCTCGAGCCTGACACCCTGTAATGCCTGACACCCTGTAATGCCTGTGTGGGAAGGGGGAAAGGGGAAGAGGGGGGCTTCTAGAACCAGCAAGAGTGCGAGTTCATCAACTGTGACAAGTACCTCGAGCAGGTACAAGCAGGGCTGACACACCGCAATGTTTGGGTGGGAAGGGGGAGGGGAGCATGTCGGACCAGCAAGAGCACGAGGACATTACGTGTGACAAGTACCTCGAGCAGGTACAAGCAGGGCTGACACCCTGTAATGCCTGGGTGGGAAGGGGGAAAGGGGAAGAGGGGGGCTTCTAGAACCAGCAAGAGTGCGAGTCCATCAACTGCGACAAGTACCTCGATCAGGTACAAGCAAAGCCGACTTACCCTATAGTATGAGAGGAGAGTGTATGTGTGGGGGTGGGGTGGGGGTGGGGGGTCTTACAGGACTAGATCAAACACAATTAGATCAACTGTACAAATACCTCGAGCAGGTACTAGCATGTTCCCTTTCCTCCGTCCGACACCCCGCTGCTCCTCCCGTCAACCCCCTGTGTGCAGCTCGCTCGCTGACTGGTAGTGGCGCTCATCTACTCCTGTCAGGGTGATGGTGACGACACTTATCGGCCTGACCGTGTGGCAGGGAGCAGGCAAGGGGAAAAGATGGAAGGCGGGGGGGAAAGGGGGCAGGGGGAAGCATAGGTCGACGCTTCCCAGGTCAACGCTTCCCATGTCTGCAACATACTGCACCTTCTGCACTTTGCACTTCACACTTTTTATCTGCAGCTCTATACCCTGGTGCTTGGCATTATTAGGGTAGGGCAAGGACGGGTTGGCTCAGTGTCAGGATAATGTGACTGAGTGGGATATCACTTTTGTCAGGTCATGGTGGTGGCAGCCTGGCCTCCCAGTGGGGCAGCACTATAAAGTCACCATTAGTGCTCATTGTCCGAAGTTGGTACCCATCATGATATGACCTTAGATGTTTTGCCAGGACGTAGAACTCCAACAACCAACCAACCTGTCTGCAGCTCTTATGTCTTAAGCTGAGATTCCATTAGTGTGTACTTTCAAGTAAGTCACACACTATGTGATATGCGTCATGTGTAACAGACATACATTTGTAAGATTCCATCTTATAGTTATAGTGTGTTTCTCTGGTGTGGATAAGTGATAAAACAAGTGTTGTAAATCAACCACAGTCCTGATATGACCTCAAATGTTGCTTAGACGTAAAACCCAAATCATTCACTCACCCTATGCATTCAAAGGGAAGGCAAATGGTCTGTAATTGCCCTTTAGTTGGCCAGTTAGGGAACAAACTATGAATAACCCACAGCCCTTCACTCCAGGCATTTTATATATTCGTCTTTAGTTGCAATGGGGACCTTTCATGGGCCATTTCTCTCGCTATACACTTGGTGGCAGCACCCGTTCCCGGTCCAAGTTGGCCATCATGGTTGGATAAAGGGTGTAGGTGTGTGTGTGTGTGTTGGTGGTGTATGTGTGTGGTAGGGGTGTGGTGGGGGTTTAGGGATGTGGTGTGGGTGTAGATATGTGTGTGATGGGGGTGTAGGTGTGTGTTCGGTGTGTGTGGTGTAGGTGTGTGGTGGGTGTGTAGGTGGGAGGTCGGAGTGTAGGTGCATGATGGGGGTTTAGAGATCCTCCACCACACCCACCACACACCCCTCAACCCCCTCTTATTTACACACACTTGATAGTAGAAGGAACTGTTTCTACCCAATGAGAGTATTACAGAGACCAGCATGGTGCACCATCTGACGAGACAGTTATGCAACCTGAAAGGTCCCCATTGGTCTTCCTTATTTCACTGCTCCTTGCCCTATACACGACCAGATGTGGTGGCCGAATCGGTAGAGTGCATGCAGGCTTTCCATATTGAAGGTCGGGAGTTCGATTTCCGGTCGAGTCAAACCAATGACTTATAAAATGTATACTTGTCGCTACCACGCCTGACGCTCAGCATTAATAGGATAGGGATGGGACTGGTTAGCACAGTATTAGGATAATGTGACTGTGTGGGATATTGGGATAATGTGACTGTGTGGGATATTTGATCATGATGCTAGCAGCTTGCTCTCTCAGTGGGACAGCACTATAAATTCGCCATGAGTGCGCACTCTCGCAAGTTGGTATGACCTTAGATGTTGCCAGGACATCAAACTCAAACAAACAAACAAACAAACAAAACTTAGTAGCAATTATGCGTTGGTGATATTGTTTCAGATATTCGAGTGCCAGAGAATGAAGTTCTCCGAAATTCCACAGAGACTGCACCCCCTCCTGATGCCCCCCGACCCGATAGTCATCAACCATGTCATCACGTAAGTCAAAGTACAGCCTCCTAATTCTAATGTTTTCAACATCGTCAGTGTGGTGGTGGGTGGGTGGTTGTGGGAGGTGGGGTAGGGGATAGCGGAGGGCAAAACCGAAAATTATGTGATGTAGCATCCCTGAATTACTACCAATGAGGCATCTTTCTTTTTCTTTTTTTTCTTCTTGAAGATTTATACTGCCTATCATGGATAAGTCTGGATAGACTTGTTTTCACCATTAGACAGTTTGTCGATAGAAAGCCTGAGCCTACACTTTTACCGACCCAAGGGATTTTTAATCTCCCACACCACATAGACATAGTATGAGAGCAACTGGCCTTTGATGACGCTGTAAGCTATGCACAGCGGTGGAAATTCAAATTGGCAGAGGTGGGGTCACGGGGAATCAAACCACTGACCTTCATATTAGGAGTCTGACCTAGAAAAAAAGTCAGACCCTCTAACCACTCCGCCACAGAGAACACCGCTTCTGCCTGGGTAATTCCATGAATACTCACTAACCGGAACTGGCGCTCCCCTTGGTTACGTCCCCTCACCTCCCAATTGTAAGATTTTTAACTTCATAAGTGTCTTTCGGCATATATTTGATTGCGTACTTGTACACTATGTGTAAAATAAGAGGCGCCCTGCGCCCCACTCCAGCTGCTTCTCCCTCCCCACCAACCTCACTATTTTCCTGTCTTTTGCTCAAGCAACTCCTCAGAAATTTTCGGATTTGTTTTAAGAAAATAGATTTGTTAAAAGTCCATGTCACATTGGAAGTGGTTTTTAAAGGTACAAAAGATATATCGTTCAGTTGGTTTTGGTAACTGTATGTAAACCCAACTCTACAAGAACCCGAGAGGAGGAGATCATGGTTGACGGAAACAAGCTGAACTCTGTTCCGGAATTCACCTATCTCGGAAGCACTATATCAAGTGATGGACGCATTGATGCTGAGATACAGAGGAGGATGGCCAAGGCTAGCGCATCTTTCGGCCGACTACGCCAGAGACTCTGGAACAACCACCATGTGTCCATTCGGGTCAAAGGTAAGATCTACCGCGCAATCGTGCTATCCACCCTACTATACGGAGCCGAGGCCTGGACAGTGTACAGACAGCAGGTGAAAAAGCTGCATGCCTTCATGATGCGACATCTGCGTTCAATCATGAGGCTAACCTGGAAGGACAAAGGGACGAATAAGGAAATACTCGAACGGATGGGGCTGGCCTCTATGGAAGATCTTCTGATCAAAAAGAATCTCCGGTGGACTGGACACCTCATGAGGATGTCATCAGACAGGCTACCAAAGCAGATCCTCTATTCTCAACTGTCTTCTGGCTACAGAAAGAGAGGGCGCCCTCGTCTCCGGTTCAAAGATACATCAAGAGAAACCTGAAGCTGAGAGACATTAAGGCCGACGCATGGACGCAACTCTCACAGCAGAGAGCTAAATGGAGAGCGGCAGTCAAGTAATGAAAGCAGTCTTTGTCGCATCGCAACCGACAGCATGATGATGATGTAAAATGGCTCACTATAATTTGTTACAAAGACCCCACTAACTCAGTTATCGAAAGTAACTGTAGGTAACCAAACAACTAACCAATTGTAGAACTAACAGACTCATAGACGGTAGGGAGATGTGGGAGAATGCTTACAAACAGAGAAAGAATGCATGCAGTAGATCGCTACATGACAACTGAAAGTAACAAAACAAGGGGACCCATGAGACTATTACTGTCTAGCGGTGAAAACAAGTCATTCGACTTAACCGTTACGGGCAGCATAAATACAACATCACCAAAAGAAAACAACCCAAAACAACAAAACTCTCATTATTAATAACTTGGTCTCTTCAGTGTGGAAGGCCCAGACTCCAAGAAGACTGCGTGCTACGACATTGATGTCGAAATCGTAAGTAGCCTTTAAAGTTGCACAGTCTGAAGGTTTTGAGTTTCTGCTATAGTTTTAGATAAGTATGACAAGTTGATCATTATGATGACAAGTTGATCATTATGATGACAAGTTGATCATTATGATGGCAAGTTAATCATTATGATGACAAGTTGATCATTATGATGACAAGTTGATCATTATGATGACAAGTTAATCATTATGATGGCAAGTTAATCATTATGATGACAAGTTGATCATTATGATGGCAAGTTAATCATTATGATGACAAGTTGATCAATATGATGACAAGTTGATCATTACGATGACAAGTTGATCATATGATGACAAGTCAATCATTATGATGACAAGTTAATCATTATGATGACAAGTTGATCATTATGATGACAAGTTGATCATTATGATGACAACTTGATCATTATGATGACAAGTTGATCATTATGATCCACCTTACTTCAGTTTGAAGTAACTTTGATTAAAAGTGATTCATTTTGGAGATATTTGGAGTAAAAACATCCAAGAATAACTTTCTATTTGCACACCGAAATGCTAGGCGCTGTTGGCTTCAGCCGTAACCGGTTTCATTAACGTGATTTAGTAGTTTCTTCTGTGCACCAGCAAGCTTTTAACAGGTAGCCTATAACAGGGATGAAAGATCTCCGCGATTTCTCAGATTTCAGCGATTGTTGATATTCTCTGGTTAGCGTTCACAGAATGTCAATATTTTACATATGAAGTGGGCGAGACTATACTCGAGCTGTGGCCATTGCGGGCTGGTGCCGAGCAACCCGCATTTGGAAATGGGGGCTGCTCGCCAAGACAGACCCGCATTGGCCATCAAATGCAGGGCAAGGTTCGCCACTGTAACTCGTTGCTAGGAGTCGCAGGTTGCGACTCTCCTAGCAACGTAGGGGGGCGAGAGCTAGGGCTCATACCCATCGGACGTATTTCTACACGCTCTGATGTTTTAGACGAGATTTAGGCTTTAATTGTCGGAATTCCAAACTGTATTAACTTAACGAAATGGGAGGGGATGTATTTATTCATATTGATTGTTATTGAAGAACTTAGATTGTACCAGTAGGAACAGAAATAAAGTTTGGAGCTCTATAAGGTGATTGGAACGTTCCTTGCATTCTTTACTATCCTCCAGTCCCTTAGTATATTAACTGCCATGGTCAACTTGATATTAATATTCCATTATTCTCTATATAATTAAGCGCCTTCTGCCCGGCGGGCTGTACGAAGCCTATCGCCCCCACTCTGGGGAAATAATAACCACCTTCTTAATAAAAGCATGAATTACCGTAATAACACCTCACTGAGTAAACGCTATCTAGGCTGTTTATAAGTGACAGCAGCAGCACATTGGAGTGTCCGCTTTGTTCTGGATTACTTAAAGTATTCTAACAATCTAAATGGCGGGGAGGAGAGCCAGTGAATTAAGGGAATAACTAACATACATCTATTAAATGCGGGAAGAGGGTCAATCCGTATCTCTATGGTGCTCTGGGTCTCCGCCCTTAGCCCGGGTTACATAGCATGAAGGCGGTCAACTGGCAGCGGGACGAGAGGCGGCGGCGGCGCGCGGCAGACCCAGGAAATTCACATGGAATTTATTACGGAAACATTATTTAGGCATGCAAATGGGTGCAGTACGGTTAAACATATAATACATATATAATATATATAATATTAGTCCGAATCCCATTCTTATGAAAATTATGACCTTAGATGTTGCGAGAATATGAAACCCAAACACGAAAGTTAGACATGGGCGATAATACAGTCATAAGAAGGGCAGTTGAAACCTGACTTCCGGCATTTTTTTCGCGATTCCCTGACAGTGCTAATCCTATGGGGGGAAATTGCGTTTTCGCGGAAATTTGCCATTGGCACCAATATCTCGGCTTGATTTCCGCTGTTTTTTGTCAGAGACCACTTTCATCCCTGGTTTAATAAGTATACCAGTACACTAGTTAGATATGAAGGGTTCAGGCATACACAAAAAATGACAATTATTGGAACAACATTATTGATATTAATTAATTATTAAAAGCACGTTATCCGAGTAGTTATTATTATTATTATTATTAATAGAAGATGAATGAGAATAATGGAGATTTCCATTCACATTCCTCTTGCAGGATGACACCCTGAAGCAGCAGATGAATAACTTCCTACTCTCCACCCAGAGTCAGCAGGAGATCTCCACTCTGGACAGCAAGGTATGCAAGCAAACTACCAAACCACTACCAGGCTCCTGTTAAATACAGGCCACCCAAGACCAGCAGTATTCAAATTATGTTTGACCTATTTGTTTAGCTGCTAGAATAAGCGGGAAACTTTGTCGCGTTGAACAAAACCCCAAAGGTTCATATGAAGAGTTCAGGGCCCAAATTCTGTAAACGACAATCCAAAATTTAATCAAAGATTGTTACAAGAAGGTAATTTTAATTCTCACCAATTACAATTGTAATTATAATGATTATGCAGCAACGAACAAAAAAATAGGAAGTAAAAAAAGAACTTGAGTCAGTGCTTATCTCAATTTTGGATTGGCATTTATGGGGTTTCCTAATTGAAGTGCACTTTAAAAAACACTGATTCTTATCTGATCGTCAAAGTTAAACACTGTTGAGCTTCGCCAATCTTTAGACCGGTGACCAGCAAGAAATATGAACTAGACGGGATGGCCGAATGAGTTGGAGTCCGTCTCCCGTTTTGATAGATCGTGGGATTCGAACCCACGGGTTCGAACCCTTGGCCGAGTCAAACCAATGACTTAAAAATGTATACTTGTCGCTTCCTAGCCAGGAGCTCGGCATTATTAGAATAGGGCAAGGACTGGTTGGCTCAGTCTCTGGATAATGTGACTGAGTGGGATATCAGGTCATGGTGCTGTTGGCCCGGTCTCCCAGTGGGGAAGCACTATAAAGTCACTATGAGTGCGCACTGTCAGAAGTCAGTATCCGTCCTGATATGACCTTAGATGTTGCCAGCATGTAAGACTCCAACAACCAACCAATCTAAAAATATGAGGTGCCAAAGAGATTCTGATACAGGATTATATTCCACAAAATGAGTAATTTAATAACTGGTACACAATCCTAATTCATTTATAATTATATCAATACTGGACCGACTTATATTGTGTTTTTGGTTTTCATACACAGATCCATGAGACAGTGGAGACGATAAACCAACTCAAGACCTCACGAGATTTCCTCCTGAGCTTCGCGAAAGACCCACAGGAGTTTATCAATAATTGGCTTGTGTCGCAGTCACGTGACCTCAAGACGATGACTGACGTGGTGGGCAACCCAGAGGAGGAGCGAAAGGCCGAGTACTTCTACGAACCATGGTCACAGGAGGCAGTCTGCAGATACTTCTATGGAAAGGTACGAAGGGGCAGTAGCTAATTTATCGCTAGTTTGAAATATCTGTGACATGTAGCGAAAGGCCGAGTACTTCTACGAGCTCGGGTCACAGGAGGCAGTCTGCAGATACTTTTACGGAAAGGTATAGCTGGGAATCAGTAGCTAATTTATCACAAATTTGATATATCTGTAACATTTAGCAAAAGGCCGAGTACTTCTACGAACCATGGTCACAGGAGGCAGTCTGCAGATACTTCTATGGAAAGGTATGAACGGGCAGTAGCTAATTTATCACAAGTTTGAAATATCTGTGACATTTCGCGAAAGGCTGAGTAATTTTACGAGCCCTGGTCAGTCAGCAGATACGTCTATGGAAAGGTACAAATGGGCAGAATTTATCATAAGTTTGAAATATCTGTGACGTTTAGAGGTAGCATGTCTACCTGTGAAGGTGTCGGTCATCGGATCGATCCTGCTCACTGGACCCATTTGCAGTTTGGGTTATTTTCCTTTCCAACCAGTGGTTCACAACTGATTCATCAAAGGCTGTGGTATATGTTGTCCTGTCTGTGGGAAAGTGCATATAAAAGACCCCTTGCTGCTTATCGGAAACATGTTGTGGCGCCAGTGGGTTTCCCCCAAAGAAATATGTCAGACTGACCATATATTTGACATCCAATAGCCGATGATACGAAAATCAATGTGCTCTAGAGGCGTCGTTAAATAAAACAAGCTTTTTTGTGACTTTTAGAAATTTTATAAAGTTAGTTGTGGTGGTGTGGGGTTTTTCGTTTCAGGTCAGCACTAAAAGAGGTATTTGATTAGCTAGTCAAACCTATTGTTTTGCAAAAAAGAAATCCGGAAAGATTAATATAATATGGGGTGGAAAGTTACCCTGAAGTTGTGTTCACATAGGAATACCTGATAAGATTGAATGAAATAAAAAGGTTTTTTTCAATTCCACTTCTCATCCCAGGATTACAATTGGCTATTCAGAACTGATTCGGCCAAATCCCTCTCTATATATGCATACGTACAGACCTCTTTCTTTAAAGAATTATTTATGTTAATTTATTGCTATTAGCAGTATAAGTTTATTTATATTATTTTATTACTATTATCAGAATCAGGTTATTTATATTTTATTACTATTAACAGTATCAGGTTATTTATATTTTATTACTATAAACTGTATCAGCTTATTTATATTATTTTAATCCTATTAACAGTGTCAGTTTAGCTTGTTTCATACATTGGAATACAAGTTTTAATAAACGCTTCCCATCCTCAAAAACTAAGCTGCCCTAGTTAGATGTTCCTAGCACGACCGGAGACAGTTGCCGAATCGATAGAGCGCAGGCTTCCCACGCTGAAGGTCGGGAGTTCGATTCCTGGTTGAGTCAAACCAATGGCGTACAAAATTGAGACTTGCCACTTCCTAGCTTGGTGCTTGACATTGATAGGATAGAGCAAGGACTGGTTAGCTGAGTGTCAAGATAATGTGACTGAGTGGGATGTCAGGTCATGGTGGCCTGATTTCCCAGTGGAGCAACACTATAAAATCGCAATGAGCGTGGACTGTCACTATAAAATCGCAATGAGCGTGGACTGTCACAGTCGGTACCCGTCCTGATATGACCTTAGATGTTGCGAGGACGTAAAACTAACCAATGTTCCTAGGATGTTAAACCCCAAAAAGGAATTAATAGGATAGGGCAAGGACTGGTTAGTTCAGTGTCAGGATAATGTGATTGGGTGGGATATCGGGTCATGGTGCTGGCGGCCTGATTTCCCAGTGGGACATCACTATAAAGTCGCCATGAGTATGCACTGTCACAGGTTGGTACCCGTCCTGATATGACCTTGGATGTTGCCAGGACGTAAAACTCCAATAACCAACCAAAGTTCGTAGGATGTTATGCCCCAACAAGGAAAGAAAAGAAGCCTATGGTGCCAGTGGGAAGAACTAATGACTAATTTGGATAGAAAATCACTGCGTATGCTTAAGTGTCTTCCCTGGAGTATAGCGTCTGGCTGAGAAGAAAGCACTTCCGGTACAACTTTTAACCATTTCCCATTGCTCTCTGCAGGTCCAACAACGACGTGCAGAACTGGAGAACTCGTTGGCGATCCGCAACACCTAGTTGTCTCCTCTGGTCGCCATGGGAACCCTGCAGTCCTCAGGGCAGGTCGGCGTACGCCGGGGCGCGCTGTGCGGATCAATCAAGCACAGCCCACGTAGCCAAAGGCAGCGTCCCGCACCACTGCCAGGAAACTTCCGGGAGTCTCCCACGGGACGCGGAAGTGACGTCACCACACAGTTAGTGGCACTCAATGTGACCACTTGGGACATGTAGTCCCTTGCCGCTATTTTATTCTTAATGCAAATGTAAATGAGGTGGGCAGGGGTATTTGTTTAGGTTTTTTTTTTTTTTGTTATGAAGAGAGAAAAAATACGGATACTTGGTTGGAATACGGGTATTCTTACTTCTGCTGGTCCCCCAGAAAGGATTGAACCTGCGACCCAGCAATAGCTGACAAGTTTGCGTTGGTACTTCTCCCATCCCTCTTTCACTGTAGGCCCTTTACTTTAAACTCACTTTGCACATATACCACATGTCCAAACGTTGTAGTTATTGCCGTACATTTGTTTCTTTTACTTACAGTGAGATATGTTGTGCGCATGTATTCACCACCTCTCTCTGCCTTCCCCCGGGTAAGCAGTAGCTGTGACTTGGCATGCTGGGTCACAGCCTCCATCCTTCTTGAGGTACCAGCAGAACTTGGAACACATTCATTTACCGGAATGTGTGCAATTGAAATGATTGTTGTGTGGAATAGGGAACTTTAAAAAAAAAAAAATGTGTAAAGTAGTTGATTTTTTTTTTAAACGAGAAAAGTTAAGCAAACGATAACTAATGTATTGTTTTAAAACAAAACGTTTAATGGTTTTAGAAGAGGAACCTTGTTTTATACCCAAGCAAACGTATTCCGCAGGAGTTACCGATTATGTAAGCCGATCTTCCTAGTGACATATGGTTACTTTTAGGGTTCATCTCCGGTAGTTATTGTCGGTTTTGTATCGTAAGCATTTAAAAATAATGTAATAGAATATTGATTATACGAATGTCAATAAAAATAGATACATATACAATATCTTGGTAGCCATTTATTTTTCTCAGTCATGATCGTTGGTTTTCTCCTTTTCGTTCACAAAATAGAGCCGTTGTAGATGCACGCAAATTACTTAACTAAGTCGAAATGTCTAAGTAATGTAAGTGTAGTATTTACTATATAAGAGGTACGACGGTTCTTTTGGAGTCCCCTTTCCCCTGTATACAAAATTATGAATAAAACGGAAAATTGCTTAATTCCACATTCCCCCCCCCCCCCCCGTCTAGAATATCTTCTTCTTTTTTTTTAAAGGAAAGGATATCAAGTCACAAACATATACAACCCAATAAAATGTATTTACAAATTGAAGCCAGCGAACATTTAGTTGGGTTAAAACCGTTAATTTCGAACCCTAAATTCCCCCCCCCCCGAAATTATGTCTGGATTTTTTTTAATTGATTTTTTATTAACAAGAAAGGTAGCTCACACCGCACGCAGTCAACTATTTAGACAAACCTGGCGGAGTTGGACGGCAGTAAACCGGACATGGGGCCGAGGTCAGCCCATAGGGGCGCTGGGTACAGCAGCACACTCACTTCTAAGTCACGTGTTCGACCAATTAACCAAGTCACTTTTGTCCCAGTTTGATCCCCGACCTAAGGAAAAAAAATCAAGAACCTCAAAAAAAAAGAGTAGAAAACTAAGTTTTCAGTCAGCTAAAATCCGTAGTATTGGATCGGTGTCATTTTGATACAACATCCCCATAACAGGTGGACAATAGATTAAAAAGACACATGGTATCTTATCGTGGATTTCGGATAAACATGTACGATTAATTTACACTGGCAATATTAGCACATGGTGGTTAAAATCATCGAAACAGCAAATTCAGTTTAATAGCCAAGGTACAAAAAAGCGAATGGAAATTAAACAAGGCTAAGAATTAAAGTTAAGTACTGCTCAACCATCAGACGACTATGATCCTAAATATAGCGATAATATATTACATATTTACAGATGCATTAATTGTAATTGGACAGTAATTATAACCTCTTGTATAAGAGGGTTACCACATACATTCACATGATTTCAGTTAGTTCACAACCAGGAATAGTAGAATCACACTATGTGACCCCCATGCCCCATTCCCAACGCCATCACCACATGAGATAAAACCCAGCTTATACAATGAATGCTAAGTATATATGGGATAGGGTAATCATTGTAGACACCACAACTAAATAAGCCATAAAGACTGACAGGAGTTCATTTAGTCACTGCACATTCAATACTTAGACCTTATTGAATACGCGTGGGAACATCATGTCAGAATCTGTATATAAAAGTAATAAAGGTGTTCTAGACCTAGCCAAAGTGTGCTGTTTCTCCATGTAAACTTGGGTCAAAGACTCTACAAGTCCATGTATGGACGCTCGCCGCAAACCTTTTGCTCTCGATTTATGCCTGCTCTTTCTGTAACATACTTTTATCACAATGTTAAAACTAGTTACGCTTAAATAGCGTGTGTATTACGTTAAAAAAATAATAATTACACTTCACATATAAATTAGTTTAGGCGAAATACAATAGTTTCCTTCCGAGTTAACCAACGTCCTAAAATTCCAACGTTGCCCCTGAGAACCAGCTCAGACCTGTGGTTTCCCAGTACAAACAGACCGACTTAAATTATATCAACGGAAAAGGTGACGTATGGAGATGAACTGGGCCGCGTTCAGGGTACGCCTCAGAGTCAACTCAGAGACGGCTCTGAAACGTCTTCTCTTTTCTTTTTTTTTCCAATTTGCGCTTTTCAAGTAGGGGACAAAAACACCTCCAAAATGGCCATCTGCTTCAGCCAATCAGAGCTGTTCTTTTCAATTGCAAATCGCTGCACCCTATGGAGGCTGCCATTTTCGAGGCATCCAACAGCTAAACTCGTTCAGACTAGCGCAACATCCGGGATATATCCGGAGGCATACTTTAAACACGGCCCTGTTCGCCTACGTCACCTACCAGTAATACCATCCCACCCCTCCCGGTAGCAGGAAACAGGGCCTGGTATTGTGGTAGTAGTCTAGGTAAGTCTTCCCCCCCCCCCCCCCCCCGGTCCCACTCCCACCGCATCTATTTTTAGAACAGGGTCTTGCCCCTGAGCCGCACAGACCGCCAACTATGCCCTAAATCGCGACAGTTTTCTATGGAAATGTGCTGAGCCAATCTCTACTGACAGCACCACCACACACTTCCATGGGAGTCGCGTGAATTTAAAGCTTTTGTGTCAAGTTTCCCACAACCTGTTAAACGGCAGTCATGGTTCAGTGGCTAATGGGTGACCCAATGCAATGCAATTTAATGAGCGAAGTGAGTGTATTGCTCACCAGGGGGAGCCACTCTGTGCAATGGGATTTAGTCCAGAGATGCCAAACATAGTGTTCTGCATTGAACACCAACCAGCGACAGGGCGTGCTGGATCAAGCTGGCCCTACCATGAGGTCCAGCTAAACAGGTAAGCCAACAATGCTTTCTGCCATTTCACCTTGCGACTAGGTCATGCCCATTTCGGGTCTTGACCGAATTAGGGCATAAAAGACCTACGCAGGATTACATCTCATGTGGAAGGGTGCTTTTGTCTCCAGGTGGAAAGTCGGTACAAGCTATTGCCTGTTTAGTGCAGCCTTCATTCAGTAATGGTACAAGGCATTTGGTTATCACCAGCACTGGTTCAACACTGCATTCACGAGTACACAATCAATGTCACTACAATAATACTTGACGTCCTGAGAACTGAACTAAGCAGCAACCCGGAACCAGCATACATATACCAAGCTACATTCCAAAACAAATATAAAACAAACCATTAGTACAGCAGTTAATGATATGCCTAAGCGCCCCCCACGCCCCCTCCCACGCAAATTTGTCGTCTTAAGTATTACATCACGGACACAGTTACATCTAGTCTGGAAAAATGGCCGACCATGTGGCACTATGGTTCTTACATCAGAATCGAAAATCCACAATACTACCACATGAAAGGGCCATCATATAACTGCATGAAAGGGCCACCATGTAAGTACGTGAAAGGGCCATCATGTAAGTACATGAAAGGGCCATCATGTAAGTACATGAAAGGGCCATCATGTAACTACATGAAAGGGCCATCATGTAACTGCATGAAAGGGCCATCATGTAACCACATGAAAGGGCCATCATGTAACTGCATGAAAAACGCCATCAAGTAACTACATGAAAGGGCCATCGTGTAACTGCATGAAAGGGCCATCGTGTAACTAAATGAAAGGTCCATCGTGTAACTACATGAAAGGGCCATTGTGTCACTACATGAAAGGGCCATCGTGTAACTGCATGAAAGGGCCATCGTGTAACCACATGAAAGGGCCATCGTGTAACCACATGAAAGGGCCATCGTGTAACTGCATGAAAGGGCTACCGTATAAATACATGAAATGGTAGCATTGAATCCTTAGTGTCAGATGTCGTTAAACAGGTCATATTGAGACTGACAATCCTGAAGGTATCCAGCTAGATGTATATCTGTATGAACCGACGGACATTGCTAGTCATATTATTTCATAATTCATAATGTATGAATTGCTTCTACACATCATTTCATAGTTCATTTAACTGGAGAAGAATGACATGGGATGTAGTCAAATCCAACACATACCCAAGCCACAAACGTTACCAACGGATGGCATTTACAATAATATATTAATATAGCAAACGTTGTTGAATTTGGATGATTTGTAAAGCGCAACAACCCCTTTTAAAATCATATTCGAGTATGCACATACTTGCTAGCAAAGGTTACATTCATGAAAGCCTAGGCTTCTAATTTAATTGTCTTCATATTGGTTTATAAATGATTTCATGAAAATATTTTTTCTACTCGATATATTCAGGCACCTGGCTGTGTTCAATTATTTACAAGTATAGATTGTACATATTCTCTGTATACATCTATTAAAAAAGAGAACAGTAATTAATTACATTTGATCAATTAAAAGGAGCATTAACACCAAATACTACATATTGAAATTCTGAGATTCTGTCCAGAAGAAAATACACATTTATAGACAATATATATATATATATATATACCACGTCAACAGAATAATAATTGTAATAGAAAATATAGTCTTGCTTCATAAAATAAGCCCGTTTCATTTCACATGGCAATTTCTTCATCTCAGATGCTGGCTATTTATTGTATACAGCGGAGTGGTCAAGGCCTGTTACAATAGCGGTTACTGTCAAGATTTTGCAATATTTCATGGAGTGTGTTAACACAATTTGCACTGCTAAAAACCATCACCATAACCGACACTGAATATATTTTCCAATGGAAGCGAGATTATTCACAAGTGTAAAAAACACCCAAACAACTTCACCTGGAAGATGGTGTTTGAATTGCTTAAACTAGGATTTCATGGCTGCGGAGTTTCTCATCTGCATGTGATAGCTTTTCAAAAGTAGAGTCCGCAGTTCAAGTGCACCCCTTAAGAAAGAGTGTTTATAAAAAAAAAGATCATGCCCCGATACATATCTGTCCACTTAAAGCTGCATGGTGCGATGATGCATCAAATTTCCAAAACCAAAGCACTCACCTAGATTTGATTCTACATATCTAAATTAGATACTGACGCACTTATTAAGCATTTGTTCTCACATAGAAAGGCGTACAGAATCAATTTAATAGAACCTGTTACTGCTGAAGCCTATGGTGTCAGAGTTTTGTCATGCTTGCCAAAATTAATTCTACATGCTTGCACTTCAAATATCTCTAAAATTAGCAATTTAAAATAAAAGTTACTTCAAACGAAAATAAGGTAGATTATAACAATCAATTTAATATATTTATCTCAGAAAAATTACTAAAACTCAAAACCATCGGACTATACAACTGTAAGCTTTCAGGGATTATAGTGATCTCCGGGAAAAAAAGCGGAAATGCGGATATTCTCCAATAGGTTTAGCACTGTCAGGGAATCGTGGAAAA
Organism: Branchipolynoe longqiensis; assembly: GCA_030323885.1. NCBI lineage: Eukaryota > Metazoa > Annelida > Polychaeta > Phyllodocida > Polynoidae > Branchipolynoe > Branchipolynoe longqiensis. The sequence continues at coordinate 36,391,585 of CM059196.1, read as the reverse complement.
TTTCCGGAAGTCAGGTTTGACATATATTGGTATACAATGACAGTGCTGCGCCGTTTGAAGCATGTATTAGTATTATACGCTGATAGCGCTGTGGCCTCTGGAGCATTTATGAGTGGAATACGCTGATAGTGCTGCGGCGGCTGCACCACGTATTAGTATAGATCTACGCTGATGGTGCTGTGAGATTGAAAAATCCCGGAAATCCGTGGAATCGCGGAGATCTTTCATCCTTGAGCTTTCCTTCCCAACAAACGTGACAGCTGAATTGCATTAAATAACACTTAAAAAAGTACCACTTTCGCAACACACTTGACGGCCTTCCACATCCACGCCTACAATAAACTCCATCACCACCGTAGACACACGAGATAAGAGTTTCAAGTTTCCAATCGCATTAATGTAGCAATCAAACGCGCAGTTCACAGACGGCCAACCATCTACGCCAGTTTGTCACAGGGGGCAGTCACAGTTCCGGAACTCGCCGCCGGTGGCGCCACTCCCGTGGCAGAGGCGCCAGCGGAGGCGGAGGCGGCGGCAGCGCTTTGGTTCTCGGCCTCTGCACTAGGGGGCGAGACTGGTTGGTCGGCGGTTGGCTGGTGGCCGGCGGCAGGCGTGTCGACAAGGGCGGAGTAGGGCGGAAGGCCGGGTACTATCCCACCGCTCGTCAAGTTCCCTGAGGCACCCATTGCTACAGAGAGAAAATGGAGGTTTTGTTTGTTTGTTTTACATCCTAGCAACATCTGAGGTCATATCAGGACAGGTACCGACTTGTGACAGTGCGCGCTCGTGGTGACTTTATAGTGCTGCCCCTCTGGGAGGCCAGGCTGCCAGCACCATGACTTGATATCCCACCCAGTCCCATTATCCTGACACAGAGCCAACCAGTCCTTGCCCTATTCTAATAATGCTGAGTGCCTGGCTAGGAAGTGACAAGTAGCAATGTTTAAGTCATTGGTTTGACTCGACCAGGGTTTGAACCCACAAAGAACATGGAGGAGGTTTGTTTAATTACACGTATTTAGCTTCATTTAGATTTGGTTAAATGGCACATATTCTTTCTTACACATGCGATTCTATTTTTGCCTGGTCGGCCACCGTTGGTCAAATAATGTAAGATTTTAATGTTGCACGGTTCGATGGTTTTGAGGTTCTGGTTGTTTCTTAGATAAATATAGTAGGTTGATTGTTGGTTTTGAAAATGTGATGCTTCATCGGACTACGCAGCTTTAAATGCACTTATTGACCACCCATTTGATTGAATCGATTCTATTTTAACCTGGTCACGTTAGTCAAATAATTTTAAAAGATTTAAATCTGCCAAGTCCGATGGTTTTGAGGTTGTCTTTTTCTAAGATAAATATAGTACGGTCGATTGCTATAACCTATCTTACTTTAGTTTGATTTTAAATTACTAACTTCAGAGTTATTTGAAGTGTGAACATGCTAAATTAATTTTGGCGTGCATTTCAAAATTCGGACCGCATGGGCTTCAGTATTAACAGGTTCTATTAAACTGACTTAGTACACCCACACAAATATGTGTATCATTATCTAATTTGGATATGTGGATTCAAATCTAGTGAAGTGTCTTGCTTTCGAAAATTTGTTGCTATTATCGGACTATGCAACTTTAGGAGGCACCACAATACGGGCATTCTGAGTTGGCTGGTCCCTCAGAAAGGACCAGGGATGAAAGTGGTCTCCGGGAAACAAAGCGGAAATGCGGATATTCTCCCATAGGTTTAGAATTGTCAGGGAATCGCGGAAAATTCCCGGAAGTCAGGTTTCATATATATTGGTATATGCTGATAGTGCTGCACCGTTTGAAGCATTATTAGTAGTATACGCTGATAGTGCTGCGGCGTTCGGAGCATTTATTAGTAGTATATGCTAATAGTGCTGTGGCGTCTACACCACATATTAGCATAGATCTACGCTGATGGTGCTGCGGGATTGAACAATCCCGGAAATCCGCGAAATCGCGGAGATCTTTCATCCCTGAAGGACTGAAGCTGGGACCCACCATAACAAAAAATCGCGGAAATCTGGAGAGAAAAAAAAAGAAGAAAAAAAGAAGAGGCTTTAATCGATGAACATGTTGTGTAACTGTTAGTGCAGCAGAGCGGGGAGCATACAGTACCTGCGCCAGCCGGGGCCATCGTGTTGCTGAAGTCCCCGTGGTATGGCTGTGCCGTGTAGGCTGGCAACTCATCTTTATGCGGCGAGTAGTAATATGGTTTCGCCACCTGGTAACGAGAAGCTAATGGTAAGGAAGCAGGCATGTGTTAAATCAAAGCTCATGGCTCAAAGCTATGATAAATCAAAACATGACATAAATTAAAAGATATTTCCCAAATGTATGATCAATAAGATAGATGCCTCATCACATAAAACACCAAACCATTTAAGAAATGTACGATAAATCAAAACATGATCCAAATATATGATGAATCAAAGAGATGCCTCATCACAAAATACATCAAAGCATGAACCAAATGTATGAGAAATCAAAACATGATTCAAATATATAATGAATCAAAACACAAACTTAAAAAATACATGGGATGGGGAGAGTGGGGTTAGTGGGAATAATTTTCACGAAAACATTATATTGCACGAACAACCTTTATTCAGATAACTAAGACTATATAGATATAAGCATATACATGTATGCTACGAATGCAGTTCATAACATTGGTAAAGTTTTTGACGGTTACTCATATTATTAACTTATGACCTCATGTGTTCCAAATAACCCCACCCATGGGGTTAGTTGGAACATGTAATACTCTTTGGTTTAAAGCTTATATAACCATTACAAATATTATCTACTTGATTTTAACAGTTTGCACAGTGCTCACATAATGTTTGTGGACACTATTCTACATTGTGGACTACCAATTTATTTCATGATCTAGAAATACCATATACAGTAAGAACCTCTCTAAGTCGACCGTACCTATGCTACCGTCTCTCATTGGGTGGCAGTATTTAGGTTATTTTGTTGTTCATGGGTCAGCTACGGTCAATGTTTCAACTAACCCCACATTCCAACTAACCCCCCTCTCACCTACCCATGTGCGACATGGGGACCAAAAATGAAAACATTCTAAATAACAACAGAAAACATTCTAAATAAAAGCTCATGAGAGAAGTGTGCTGGAAATGGCTACCAAGGTGTGGAATGCCCAAACGGTAAAGGAACGACAAATTCCCGACCTAAAAACTTACAAAAATAATCTGTGCAATGTAAGGCTAGGAAACCCCCACTAAGCTGCACTGCAAAGGGGCATGTGATATGTCACGGCACACCAGCGAGACGCCCAATGGAAGGTAACCATGCCAAAAGTAGCCAGATAACACACCACACAGCTATGTACAAGCATGTAAATAGGAGTAGGCTAGTCTAGTAATAAGAGTAGAACAAAAAAATAATACATAATGCCAAGAATTTATTTTTTTAACTAACAGAGGCTACTAACCATACCAACCAATTATCTATCTGGTACTGAAATGCAGGCAATCAAATACCTTATCAGCAGCTACTGTGTGGTAAGAGAACACCAACACTACAACTGGCCAGCATTGAAAAAAGCCTGGGTACCCGGGCTTATATGCTATGGACAGTATAAATACAGCCTCAATAAAGAAATATAAAAAATAATAATAATAGCAGAATCCATGTTCATGTGAAGGCTTACATGTTGTGCATATGTCAGAGTTGACAAAGCTATTTTCACTTTAAGACAAAACCATACAAGCATAGTTTTGGTACATCTTGGGGGGCAGATTAAATAAAGGAAAGTAAAGCTTGTTTTATTTAACGACGCCTCTAGAGCACATTGATTTTTATCATCAGCCATTGCACGTCAAACATATGGTCATTCTGACATATTTCTTTGAAGGAAACCCATTGCCGCCATATAGGCTACTCTTTCCAATAAGCAGCAAGGGGTCTTTTATATGCACTTTCCCACAGACACAACAGCACATACCACAGCCTTTAATGAACCAGTTGTGGATCACTGGTCGGAACGGAAAATAGCCCAAACTGAAAATGGGTCCACTCAGCAGGATCGATAGGATGACCGACACCAGGTGAACATCCTACCGGCTGAGCTGCACCAGTGCCACAGCGCTGGCAATAGACGTTATTCAATGAATATAATAAATATACAACAACAAAGAAGAGACAAAGGACTACGATGGAGTACCTCGTCGTAGGGCGGCGGGGCGGGGAAGGCGCCCTCGGGCTGTGCGGCAGGTGGCGGCGGGCCGGCGGTGGCGTAGGGCGGCACGAGCACAGCGCTGTGCGGGGTGACGCTGAAGGCCGTCTGGTGCATGTAGTTGTTGTAGGCCTGCTGGTGCTGCAGGATCGACTGCTGCTGGTGCAGCATCAGCTGCCGCCGGCGCCAGTACCCGCACCCGCCGAAGCACGAAATGACGATGAAGATGACGACAAACCTGCAAAGTGACAGACAGGGAGGCAGTCAGGCAGGGAGGCAGTCAGGGAAGCAGGGACCCGGAACAGCTTACTCAGCAGTTTTACCTCCCCACCCAGAACCCATCTCACTGATTTGGTTCTTTAGATTGTTTGGCTGGTTGTTGGGGGTTTACATCCTGGCAACATCTAAGGTCACATCAGGACAGGTACCGACTTACAACAGTGTGCATTCATGGTGACTTTATAGTGCCGCCCCACTGGGAAATCAGGCCGCCAGCACCATGACCCAATATCCCACTCAATCAACTTATCCTGACATTGAACTAACCAGTCCTTGCCCTATTCTATTAATGCTGAGTGCCAAGCTAGGAAGCGACAAGTATCAATTTTGTAAGTCATTGGTTTGACTCAAACAGGGATCTCAAACTCCCGATCTTCCGCATGGGAGGCCTACACTTTACTAATTTGGCCTCCGCGCCCGGTAGTTCTTTAGAAGTAACAACAATGTGGTGTTTATCCATATTGAGAAAATCTCGAGAATTAAAGACATTAAAAAGACAATCTTAACCATTAAATAGATTGATTTAATTAGCAGGTACCTCCAAAGCCTAGTGAACCCCAGCAGCCCTGATTATGTGACAGAGCTACTGAGCAGCCCGTTGGAAACAGTGTCGGAAGGCTAGGTTATGGATATAACCCCGTGAATTTACAATCAAATATGCTAAATATATGGTTTTAATACGTGTTCATCACAACCCACTATTTTTGACAGACGAATTTATGAAATCATGTAGACTGATAGACTTTGAAACTCAAATCAAGAACTTTCAGTGCCCGCCATCTTGGATCATGTATTCCCTACCAATTTCTCAACTTTACACCAAAATAGATCAATACTGCGCATTAGAACCACTACCTGCACAGTTAATTCATATTTTAAGTACTTTTTGCTCGGATTAAGCATAATTGTCATTCACCCCTAGTCTGGGTAGGGGTGAATCTATTATGTAAGTGAACCCATGGTCACGCTTAAAAGTGAAACAAACGAACCAAAACCCCACACAAAGCAATTGCGTTTGACCAAACTGGTATTTCTATAATGACTAATATTACTATTTATTAGACAAAATTAGTTAGTTAGAAAGTATATATTAAAGTAAAGAAGGAAGTGTCTTCCTAATAGCCCTGTCACATTATGACGCTTCTCACTGGGGTGCCCCCAATGCACAAAATAAGTTGTACGTGTCGAGACACGAAAAGGTTTGACGTCAGGGCAGTGTGCTAGTAGCGCGCAGCCAACTTGTGTCGACGCATGGCGAAAAAAAAAAAAAGAGAGGTTGGCGCGCCGTCCTGATATCACCTTAGATGTCGCTAGGACGTAAAACAACAATTTGGCGCAACGTGTGGGAACGTCCGTCACACGCGAGCGACGTGTGCATACCATTCGCATAATGTTATTCCAGTGCATCCAACGGACCTCGACATGTGCCTAACGTCCCCGTAACGGTCGCACCCACACGTTGGCGTGCGTCGAATGTTTTGTGCAAGCACAAAACATTTGATGCGCCGACGTGTGGGTGCGATCGTCGCTGTCACTCAAAGTGTACCGATGCGCGCCTAACGCTTCCCGACGTTTCACTGAAAAGTGACACACGTCGACGTGCGTTGGAGAGAAACATCTTAATGTGACAGCCCCATAAGTCAGCATCCGCAGAAAAGCGATTAGTGAACCTGCATGCGACTCAATACTTGTTATTTTAGTATTTACTTGACCACACCTACGATTGCTTTCAATTGCTGTTGCCAGACTAGTGTTGGCATTGCGGAAATGACTTATGACATCATGGTATGGCGAGCTTGTTTGTTGTTGTTTTACGTCCTAGCAACATCTACGGTCATATCAGGATGGGTGCCGACTTGTGACAGTGGGCACTCATGGCGACTTTATAGTGCTGCCCCACTGGGAAATCAGGCCGCCAGCACCATGACCCATATATCCCACTTAGACACATTATCCGAGCCGAGCGCCAGGCTAGGAAGTGACAATTATCAATTTTTAAGTCATTGGTTTGACTAGACCAGGGTTCGAACCCACAAACCCATGGGTTCGGATCCCCCATCTCCGAAAACAGGAGACGGACGCTCAACGCATTCGGCCATTCGGTCTGGTATATTTTACCTGATCACACCTACAATTGCTATGTTGCCAGACAAATGTTAGTATTGCAGAAATGACTTAGGACGTCATGGTATGGTGAGTGTTTCTGATATTTCAAAATACGACGTGGAAAAAGTGCCTTCACCATCACAGAAGTGGGGCTATATTGTATGATAATACATTTTCAAACAATTATATATACCAAATGTAATTTTATTTTCAGTCGGTTAAAAGCAGAATTGTATTTTGGTTAATTACCACTTAAATTGGCAAGCGGTGGATTTTGGTTAGAATTGCACATAATATGCGCAAACAAACATAGCTATCTTGTTCTCAAGACTGGCTGCATTCGATATGATTCCCATCTAAGCAAACTTACTTTAGATGAAATTTGTTGTAAATATTAAGACTGCATAGTCCGATGGATTTTAGATAAATATATTCGGTTGATCATTATAGACAATATAGTCTTCGTTATTTTAGTCTGAAGTAATTTTTATCTTTTAAAATGTCTAATTTTGACAGATATTTAAAAAAATAAAAACACAAAAAAACATGCTAAACTAATTGTGGTATGCATGGCAAAATGCTAGACAACATAGATTTCCAAAGCAAGCGGTTCTATTAAAGCATTCCATTTTAGGCTACTGACTACCGTAAATACGTAATCAGTTCACCAATACCTAACTTGTATAAGGGGGATCAAATTCAAGTGTCTTGGTTTTGAAAATCTGATATTTCTTTTCACCAGACTATGTAACCTTAAATTAAAATTAATGTTCACTAAACAAAAATTCCGAAACCCAATATTAGTACTAAGCTATCTTGTAGGTGACCCTGAATCTACACAAGTAGATCCAATTTAAAATGAGTCATTATTTAAAGCGGAAGGATTGTTACACTCCACACCGATTGTGCGCTTTGGCAACTATTGGGATATATATAGACTGACCAAAAGTACCACATGTTCCAAACGCTCCACCGGAAACTGTTGCGGTTTGGATCAGCAAAACAGCATGACGTCTCGCAGCACGACTGTCCGACAGGACAGATCTTACCGTACTCCTTACAAAACTGCCCGGCAACCTGAAATACATGAAAGTGCACATCTTATTGCCCACTGAATAATACAGACTGTTCCGAAGGTTCCTTATTATCCCTCACTAAGAATCGAAGTCTGCACAATGACAAGCTATCATCAAAGCAACAACAGAGCACTCCACTAAGGCTGCACAATGAGACAAATAAGTGTTCACACTTCCTGTCTACCATTCACTATTTCACAGTATTTCAATGATGACGAGTTACTGTCAAAGCAACAACAGAGCACCCCACTAAGTTTGCACAATGATGACGAGCTACCGTCAAAGCAACAACAGAGCACCCCACTAAGTCTGCACAATGATGATGAGCTACCGCCAAAGCAACAACAGAGCACCCCACTAAGTCTGCACAATGATGACGAGCTACCGTCAAAGCAACAATGGAGCACCCCACTAAGTCTGCACAATGATGACGAGCTACCGTCAAAGCAACAATGGAGCACCCTGCTAGGGCTGCACACTGATGACAAGCTATCGTCAAAGCAACAATGGAGCACCCCGCTAAGTCTGCACAGTGATGATAAGCTATCGTCAAAGCAACAATGGAGCACCCCGCTAAGTCTGCACAGTGATGACAAGCTATCGTCAAAGCAACAATGGAGCACCCCGCTAAGTCTGCACAGTGATGACGACCTACCAACAAACCAATATTAGAGGATCTCTTAAGTCTGCACTGTGAAAATGACTGCGTTCGATCCCAAGCCAATTCAAACCAATGACTTAACAATTTATATTTGTCGCTACCAAACATGGTGCTTGGCATTACTAGAATAGGGCAAGGAGCAGTGGAATCAAGAAGACCAATTTTCTGTGATTTAAATTTCCCCGCTTAATCAACTAATGTAAAAAAAATATATTATATTCAAAAGAAACCACACAGCACCCCTAAGTACTACGATGAGTATTCACAAGAAAAAGTAGTATGCACAAGAGCTGCATGCTGCAGCAATTCAATTTCACCAATATACAAGAAAAGAGAATATATACATGTACTAACAAAAGACATCACCTGCAGCTGGAGTGGGGGGTGAGGGTTGTTATTCTCATTAAAATATTCCTAGCCAAAGCAAACAGGGCAAAAAGAAGTCCAATTCACTTAAGTTGTGCATCATAGAAGAGACTGCCGCCTAAATTATGTCATGTAGACAGCAATCACCATTTCAAAAGCGGGCTAAAAAAGGTATTTCATGCCACACACTATGGCTTCAGATGACTATCTATGTAAACGTGACACCTGGCCATTACCAAATACATCAATTCTGAGATACCAAAGTTGAAGCTGCATGCCTTGCTAGAGTGGGGATAAATTTTTTTTTAAAAAAGCTTGTTTTATTTAACGACGCCGCTAGAGCGCATTGATTTTTATCATCAGTTATTGGATGTCAAACTGATGGTCATTCTGACATATTTATTTGGAAGAAACCTGCTGCCACCACATAGGCTACTCTTTCCGATAAGCAGCAAGGGGGTCTTTTATATGCAGTTTCCCACAGACAGGATAGCACATACCACAGCCTTTGACGAACCAGTTGTGGACCACTGGTTGAGAGTGGGGATAAAGTACATTGTATAAATCCATAAAATTGTTGTGGTGTACATGGAGAATAACTGCTTCTATAACCATACGCTGGACCTGTGTACGCCACCCACCTAACCATGATTGAACCCACATACAGTAGACTTCCACTGCATGGTATGCATGTATCACATTAGTTTGGACACAGTGAATCTTGCTACAGGGGTGGGCGGTGCTCTTGATTCAGATCTAGTCATTAATGTAGCTGCTTCTGTGTGTATATTGCTGGGCAAGAAGCCCCAGGAAATGTCACATGTATATATCGTTTTGTAATCTCGAATGCTCGAATCTGTGGCTGTGTAGGCAGGCTATGGTGAAATCAATACAGACAAAGAGAAAGGAAGAGTATAAAGTGCAAAGAAGAAGAAGAGAGTCCAGCCCTCTGGTTTATTATTTATATGATACAAGGGTTCATTGTAGATTATCACCCCACCCTTTTCCCCAATGGGAAACAAGCATTCTTAGCTCTACCAATAGGGATCCAGCATTCTTGGTCCCCATGGTTACCAGTGATCTGCCCACCACCACCAAGCTGTGTGGCTCCCCTGGCGACCACCTGCCTTGAGCCTGAGTGTGGTGATCCTACCTAGGTGAGGGGGGAGGGGGGCAGAGGGGTAGGCTCTGAGTGCCCTGCCAGCACCACTATGTCTATTTACATCTCACTCAGGCACCACCATATACACATACATGCACCTGGTCATGTATACCCGATCAGTAATAGAACGTTTGCATTCCCCCACCAATGCATTAAATCGGAATATTTTACAATAGGGTCAAGGCATGTGGATCTAATCATAGGCTCTAAGCTGTTCTTAAAAATGTTCACAGTATTAGCACTGACTGTCTCTGATGAAAAATTGTTCCACTCATCCATCACTCTTTGTGAAAAAAAGAATTTTCTTGTGTCAAGCCTAGCTCTTTGTTTAACAATTTTAAGTCCATGTCCTCTCGTCATATGGTTAGGATCAGTCATTTTGAAATGATCTCCTTTCCCAGACCCTATAATATGTGCATAATTTTGTAAACTTCCAGGAAGTCTGCCAATGACCATGGCCTTAAAAATTGCCCGGGATAGGTCACTGGGATGACAACTGTACTCCGAGTAGTTCTAATTTGTGCAACAGGTGGTGCATGATTAGTACTGAACTTTGTTACTTGATGGTGAAGAGTGACCTAGAATGGTCCCTACCCATGTATACAGACTACTACACTCGTCCCTCTGGAATTGTAAGTATTTAAAATGGTTTAGATCCATAAGTCCTTATTGATTAGGACTACATACATACATGCAATACACTTACAAATACATACACAGGGTAGGTTCAACAACCATACAGCACATAGCTAGTATAGGATCAAGGTCACGATAACCAGTATCATGGGGTGATGAAAACTCAGAAAAGGGGAAATATTGCACATAAAGCAGGATTCAAACGCACACGTCTTGCCATTCCGGGGCTAGTGTACTAACCATTAGACTACCTAGGTCCCCTGATGCAATTACTCTATCCACGACTACCCGTCAATGTGGCTCCGTCCTTGCCTGAGATTAACTGAGAAGCCAATGCAGTCATAAACTTGCTGGTACAACACTGGAACTGTGTAGCTGTCGTATAGACTGTAGATCACAGTTGACTGGAATTTACTTGTCACAGTCGATGTGACTAATTCTCGCTCACACAAACACACATATATTAATGATAAGTACTGTCATACATGACTATGGACACGACAGCAACTGAGAAAGTCTTTTTAATTTTAAAATGTCTCAATTCAAATACTACAAAGAAATAACTATAATTGAATAATTAAGCCACACTCACTTCCGCTTCTGATTTTGTTAGGCTTAGAAGCCTGTATCAGGTCGAGGCCTTTCGATATCCGACTTATTCGGATTATAAGTATCGAGTATCGGATGCATAATTTAGCATAACCAGGAAACTGATTACATGTCACATGATGATGATCATGAACAAATATTGTAGGACTATTATACTAATGCGAATAACAATATTTAAAATACACCGCCATTAAAGAGATCTCTTTAATGGCATATATATATGTTCTTACCCGAAGACGAGGAGACAAATGATTAGTTATTCACTTCCTCAAAGTTCTTGGAACAAGTGACAAGACTAGTCGTCTAGTGTAGTTACTAGGTCTAGGAGTAGTAGTACTAAGTTAAGTAGTAGTAATACTAATAATAGCCAATCCCAATGGCAATGACATGAATAAATTCAACAGCATATTACGACTTGTTTGGGTCCACCGGCGTACACCAAAGACATTTTAATAGGTCACTCTAAGCAGTGAAATCGTGGGAAATAGGGCATATAACATATATTGCACCGTAGAAAACTAGACTAGAACGGCATACTTTGGTTTGGGCAGATCCAAACCAATGGCAACACATTCCCATGACCTGCTGGGCTGCACAGGGTAAACTTGATTGGTAAATCCTCTGTTAACGAACAAGCCATGAATACAAGAATGAAGCCTTACCTGCATGAAAACATCGCAGAACACAAAGCCAAATATATATATGGCTGTAGTCAGCGACATCTTGTCCTACGTGAAATTTGTAGAGGGTCATAAATAAGGAACTTCTTGGTTGTCAGCAATCCTTGTGGTTCTTCACGATGTTTGTGTCTATTTTAATCCCAGTGACGTCACGTTAGCTGATGTTCACTTATAACTTCGACACTTTCTTTTCGCTGAGGGGTAAAGTAATAAGTAATAATCAATTCAAATATATATATATTTCGTAATATTAAATAAAATGATTAATATGAAGAAAACATAACGTAATAAGCCATTGGTGCATGACGGGAAGCAGGTCTAAACTTGTTACCCGCGCATTGCTAGATATCGATGGCCTCAGCGCAGGCAACCGAGATACGCACTAGATTTCGGCTAATGTGAATAATGATACGCACGAGTACATCGTTGCTAGCGTTCACGATACCTAGCCTGGTCCCCTGGCCTTTGCTTAAGGTCGCCACCATAGATATGGTCGCCACTGTGCTCGTTTCATGTGGAGGCACACAGACGGCACCTAGCGGAAAACATGGGAACTGGAACCCCATTAATCCACGGTACTCAGTCTGTTGAATTTGTATGGGCATTCTGCTTGTCAATCAATCAATCAATCAATGAATCAATAGGATACAGCTATAATAGGCCTTGGACCTGTTAGCCGCTCTTAATGCGGTAATGCTTGACCAGTATGCATCCAGGCAGGACTTGAAACAGTTCACCGACTCTGCTGCAACGACACTCTCCGGCCATACACTGTCATCTCTATCTAGTGTACCATCTATCATCCCAGTCCCAGATAGCATACCGCCGTCGGGCCGACGTTGGCTATTGGTCGCACCGTCGCCACATACTTGCCACCGTCGGGCCACCGTCGGGCCGACGGTGGTAGTCCTCTGCTTTTTGCCGTTTTTCCCACACACATTTGCCACCGTCGGGCCGACGGCGGTGGCCCGCCACTCGTTGCCATTCATTTTCCACATTTTTGCCACCGTCGGGCCGGCTTTGGTGGTCCACCGCTCTTTGCCTCTTTTTCCCACATATTTGCCACCGTCGGGCCGACGGTGGTGGTCCGCCGCTCGTCTTTGCCAACCCAGTTCGAGTCGCAAGCGGTGGTTTTCTACAAATAACTCCAGAACTCGCAGTAAGTTTATGGAAATAATTCACACGATTCATTATGAAGATGCATAGAATACTTTGTACAAGTTTGATTAAGTTGTCGAATATATTAACGAACTTATTGGCGTTAAACCGTTTTGTTAACCGCCGGTACGGTACGTAGCTTTGAGATTCGCCATTTTGTTTTTATTGTTGTCGGACCTTCCTGACGTCATTATCGCTATTGTATTTTAGCGCTTTTATCATTTTTAAAACCCAAGAATGCCGGAGGAATCGAATTCTTGTGTAGATTTGGTTCTTACAAGTTAATTAGATGAATTTTTTGTGCATTTAGTGGGGGTTTTCGAGTTAAACGATAATATTTTATGAATAAAACAGGCATGGCATTGAAGGTGTTTGCCGCCATTGGCCTGACGAGGGAAGCACTGCCATCTTGGTTTTTTCCAAGAAGACACTGTCATTATGTCAGGGTTTGCTACAAATACACCATAATTCACAGTAAGTTTAAACATGTGCAGAATATTCTTGGTAAACATGTTTTCTATATGTGTACCAAGCGATTCGTTTCTAGGTGGTGTCGTTTTAGAGATATTTCACTTATTCTGTATGAAGATTGCTCACTGCCATTGACAATGCCTTGAGTTTGACGGTATGCGCAGTGCAAAACATTAGTTTTATTCAAAATTAATAGAAATGAAGAACCCTAACCTTATAAATTTAATATAATCTTTTTGGTAAACCTGTTTTCTATATGTGTACCAAGCGATTTCTTTCTAGGTGGTGTAATTTGAGAGATGTTTGAATTTTCCTGTCCGGCCCGATGGCATTTACCGCCGTTGGCCCGATGGTTGATCACGGCCATTGACAATGCCTTGAGTTTGACGGTATGCGCAGTGCAAAACATTAGTTTGATTCAAAATTAATAGAAATCAAGAACCCTAACCTTATAAATTTAATATAATCTTTTTGGTAAACATGTTTTCTATATGTGTACCAAGCGATTTGTTTCTAGGTGGTGAAATTTGAGAGATATTAGACTTTTCCTGGCTGGCCCGACGGCGTTTGCCGCCGTTGGCCTGACGGTGGGCCAGTGGACAAAACAAAGTTGGCCTGACGGCATTTGCCGCCATTGGCCCAACGGCGGTTTGCTGCCGTTGGCCTGACGGCATTTGCCGCCCGACGGCCCGACGGCAGGCCAGTGGACAAAACAACGTCGGTCCGATGGCGGTTTGTCACCGTTGGCCCGACAGCGCAGCAACCGTCGGGCCAACGTCGGCCCAACAGCTGTGTGCTATCGGGGGTCATTATGCTTTTCTCCATATTGTGATCCTCCTTTCTAGCAATGTGACCAAAGTATCCCAGATGCGCACTGACCGCTGAGAGCATTAAAGGGGCGAGCTATACCTCATCAGGAAAACAAACAAACTCAGAATTATTAATTCTTGTTCTAAATATTAAAATGCCAAATGTGTCAACATACACTTGTTTCAAAGAAATATATAACCAATATCTGATTAACCCTACTAATTTTCTAGTTCTACATATGTCATTAACCATAGGATATATATAAAAACATTCATAAAATAAGTAAAACTGACTCCGGCTATGGCTCTAACACTAGTCTGTGTGCTCAGATTTGTCTAAATCTAAATGCACATGGCATAAGATGTGCATATTATATTGATGTAAATGCAATGGGACTGGGCGCACAGTGTCAGGATAATGTGACTGTGTGGGACATCGGGTCATGGCGCCGGCGGCCTGATTTCCCAGTGGGGCAGCACTATAAAGTTGCCATGAGTGCGCGCTGTTACAAGTCGGTGCACATCCTGGTATGGCCTAGGGTCTTACTGGGGTGCAAAACTACACCAACCACCCAGCCTCCCCCGGCCCTCTCAGAGGACTGTGGTTGGACTCTTAGGCTGCCTTTTTCCTTCCTCCCCCCTCCCCCTCAATTCCTCTGATCACTACACACCGGAAGCCAACTCCCGACCACATGGGACTGCTTTCAGTGGTGCCCATTCAGTGCTGCAGATTTGCAGCCTTCAGCGCACCAATGCGACTGAAAACTCCCCAAAACAACTAAATGCAATGCTGGATAAAATTATATATATTTTTAGTTGGTATTCTATGTTTCAAACAAGAGCTCAGATGAGCTTAAATTAACACATTTCATAGCTGCACCCAGTGTATTAGCATGTGCCATGTGCTTCTCGCGGGTTTGTTTTGCTCTGACGCATCCCACAATGCACCGCGCCGCTGGAACGGTGATGTAGTCTATAGCCGTGTTCACACCCACAACTTTAGGCCGAACTAGATGAGGCGAACTAGATGCGGCGAACTAGTGTCGTGTCCACACACGGAGCGGATTAAGGCGGAAATTGATATCTGCGCATGAGCAAGTCCAGACTAACCAGCGCCATTTTGGGTTCGTCGACGCCGGCACGAGAGAGTGTGGGTTCGACCTAGATATGTAATGACTGAATCGTATTGGTTTGGAACGGTCAAAACTTCTGCTGGGCAGTGAAACCCTAAAAATAAATGATGAAAAAAATATATGTGCACCTCTAGCAGGTTCATAGACCAAATTTACCGAAAAGTCAACAAACTAAGGTCTCGACTGTGACGTCCTTAATCCGCCTCATCTAAACCGCTACCGTCCACACAGGCACTATGGGTCGACTCAAGCTAGTTCGCTTCATTTAAACCACCACGCGAGGCGAACTAGATGAGGCGAACTACATGAGGTGACTCAGCCCTAAACCGCCTCAACATCGGGTTCACACGACCAATGTGAGCCGACTTAGATTAGGCGCACTAGATGAGGCGAGTTAACGCCCAGGTGTGAACACGGCTTATTACTCCAAGTCACTCCCTCACGCTAACAAATGGTCGTGTGTATAAGAATCTCAACATGAGGCCAAAGCGTGACGTGCGAATAGCGAACGGCGATGCAGCTGGCGATGACAGCTCGAGAGCCTGATTGTGCTAACATTTAAATCGATTTACTATGAATCTGTTTGGTAAGTAGTTAATTTCATATTAATATGCATACCAGTCCCGTGTTTTACGTCTGCACATAAAACATGGCGTCGAAGCTAGTGGAATAATATGTATTACCAATGGCAATGGCCTGAATGAGGTAGCCACTTAAAATTAAATGGCACTTAAGCCGTGTTCACACCGACAACTTTAGGCCGAACTAGATAAGGTGAACTAGATGAGGCGAACTAGTGTTGTGTCCACACACGGAGCGGATTAAGGCGGAAATTGATATCTGCGCATGAGCAAGTCCATACTAACGAGCGCCAGTTTCGGTTAATCGACGTCACAGAGAGAGTGTGGGTTCGACCTAGATCTGTTTCGGCTGAATTGTATTGTTTTGGAACAGCTGTAATAGTCTGTATTCACTGTAATAGTCTGTATTCACTGGGTTTTCCTGTTTTAAAGGGCCCGGCATATCTCATGGAAACAGGAACAGTATTTTGTACCCCTCTTCATGCTAAGGTTTTTCTCACCTCTTTGCAAGATCCGAATCAAAGGACTACCCTTCACACCTCTTCAAAGCAAAAGTTGTATTTTACTTTCATATTACTCCTACCCTGTATTAGAAACTGTTTTGAACAATTATTCTTATGAATTTTTGCACAAACGAGAATATTTTTAGTTTTAGCCATTTTAGTGGCTAAAACCTGTTTTAGCCACTCAGTGGCTAAAACTGTGCAACTCTGCTAGACTATTATAATCCCTCGTTGCAGTTGTACACGTAGGGAGAATAAGCCTTAGATGTGAGTTGCAGGCGGTCAGGTGATAATGAGGCGACCATACAACTACCCCACCTCCCCCAAGCCGCAGGACGCCAGCCTGTACTCGTGCTGCTCTAGGCTCAGCCGTAAGATGGTCCTTCGACTGCGTCGTAGCAACAGCTGTCTCATGGAGGCGTTTAAGGTATAATATAAAGCCTCGTCCATAATATAATGTCGACTTGTCAAGTAAGTTAAAGCTGCATAGTCCGATGAAGCATCACATTTCAGTGGTGAAAGATCTCCGCGATTTCGCGGATTTGCGCGGTTTTTGGTATTCACCGATTAACGTCCACAAAATGCTAATATATTATATGACAGCAGTTGGTTAGTTTGAATCCCGTTCTTATATGACCTTAGATGTTGGTAGAACATAAACCCGAACAAGAAAGTTAGGCATGAGCAGTAATATAGTCACAACAAGCAGAGTTGAAACCTAACTTTCGGGATTCTTCCGTGATTCCCTGTCAATGCTAATCATATGGGTGGGAGAATTCGCGTTTTCGCGGAAATTCACCATTGGCGCCAATGTCTCAGCCTCATTTCCGCGGTTCTTCCTGGATACCACTTTCATCCCTGAAATTTTCGAAACCAAAACAATTATCTAGATTTAATTGTATGTATCTAACTTTGATACTAATGTATTTATTAACCATTTGCTTCTGTGTAGAAGGGAATACTGAGTCAGTTTAATAGAACTTGTTTCTGCAGAAGCCTATGGTGTCCCAGAGTTTTGGTGTGCCTGCCAAAACTACTTTGACATGTTTGCACTTCAAATATCTGCAAAATTTGCCTTTTAAAATAAGTTATTTCAACCTGGAGTAAAGTAGATTATAATGACCAATATATTTATCTCAGAAAAATGACAGAAACTTAAAACCATCAAACTATGCAAATTGATCTTTTCAATGCAGTTTCGATTTGATGAGTGTTGTTGGGCATTTCTCTGTTAGTTTACTTGATTGATACCGGGCACAGTGGCCTAATCGGTAGCGCGTGGGCCTCGCGTGCGGAAGGTCGGGAGTTTGGTTCCTGGTCGAGTCAAACCAATGACTTAAAATTTGTTAATTGATACTTATCGCTTCATTGCCTGGCGCTCGGCATTAATAGGATAGGGCAAGGACTGGTTAGCTCAGTGTCAGGATAATGTGACTCAGGTCATGGTGCTAGCGGCCTGGTCCCCCCATAGGGAAGCACAATAAAGTTGCCATGAGTGTGCACTGTCACAAGTCGGTACTCATCCTGATATGACCTTAGATGTTGCTAGGACGTAAAACAACAACAAACAAACAAGTCGTCACCCGTCCTGATATGACCTTAGATGTTGTCAGGACGTAAAACCAACAACCAACTTGATTGCCTGTGTGACTTTCAGCTCGTTCTTGCCGTGTCTCTCGGCTTCTCCGTGCGCACGGTGGTGGACGTTACCTTCAAGTACAAGGGGTCTGAGTGCGAGCCGTGTACGGCAACCTCGCCAGATGTTCTCGCAAACCAAGATCTACAAACGCAGCTACGCGAGCCATTCCGTGCCAGAACCATTTATGAGGTATATGAGCACCAAAAAAGGCGGCAATTTAAAAGTGAAATTGTATTTTCAAAATAACAACCACAACAAACCAAGCATATTTGTTCCATACGAGGACATTTTCTCCACTGATAGTATTTGTTAGTGTTACAATAACGCTACACCTATTGCACACCTATTTTCAGTAATATCCTATATGTATTTTTGTTTGTTTTTGTCTTGTAAATATGTTCATTTTGCTGAATGGGTTCTTTCGTCAGCACAGAAGCACTGTTTTACTATCCATTTTTAAATTCAGTATTATTTACACACAAAATGGTATATTGAATAAATATTGTGTTAAAGTGAGCTAACAATAGCAAATTAAATGTATCACTGTGACACATTCCGAGGCTATCAGAACTTGTGTGCCACACTCTTTTCTCAAAATACCGGAAATAGTCATGGGAAAGTAAGCAAATCCATATTGCAATAATGTAAAACAAAACGAACGAGAAAATATTTGTTTATTTTTAATTGAATTTTAAAAGAATATTCATACTTTCACTCATTTCTGTTTATTTATTTGTTATTTTTTCGAATGAAAAATCTGGCTGCCCTTTATGTGCTTAGTGCCGCCAGAGATTCACGGAAGATTTGCTGGAGTTAAGGTTTTCGGTATGTCTGTCGGCCAGCCAGGAACCAACTCTGTACCTCAGTTGTGGCTTTCACCGCTGAACCTTGGGACCAGATGGGATGGCCAAATGTCTTGAGCATCCGTCTCCTGTTTTGGTAGATTGTGGGAAAGGTTTGAACCCTGGTCGAGTCAAACCGATGACATACAAATTTAGACTAGTCGCTTCCTAGCCAGGTGCTCAGCATTATTAGGATAGGGCAAGGACTGGTTGGCTCAGTGTCAATATAATGTGACTGAGTGGGATATCGGGTCATGTGGGGCAGCACTATAAAGTTGCCATGAGTGCGCAGTCACAAGTCGGTATCCATCCTGATATGACCTTAGATGTTGCCAGGACGTAAAACTCCCAACAGCCAACCAACCTTTTCGGTGGTACTGACTGGGGCGGTCTCTGTGGGCAGGTGCTGCGGTATGACTACTTCAATGCTTCCTACATTCACAACAACTTCGACGACGACCCGAAGATCGGCCTGCTTGGCCACCACAAGGCCGACATCAGGGACATCGTCCACCAGTCGCAGGCGCTGCTCAACTCTGCGCGGGCACGCACCTGGAAGATCGACCGCCTCATCAATGGGTATGTATAGCGAGAGTGTGCCTTTAAATACCGCATTCATGGCTTTTTGTATTTCCGCTTAACCCTCTCACCCCATTGAAAGCGTAGTATTTAGTTGTGTTTATTTTTTTAATTATATTATTTTAGGTTAATTTATTAGACGGGAAATATTTTAGAATGCTTCATACAGATAGATGCTTTATCTGATAAGCAGTATTTTAGTAAGCTTCGTACAAGGCTTTATCTGATGAGCAGTATTTCAGTACGCTTCACACATGGTGTATTATCTCATAAGAAGTATTTTAGTAAGCAAGCTTCACACATTACACATTATTTGTATGCTTCAAAAGCATTAACCATTTGATAAGCAGCTTTTAGTAAGCATCATACGTGTTAGTGAATATCCGATAGGCAGTACTTGATTGACTTTCATACACATTAGGAATTATCTGATGAGCAGCATTTTTATTGCGCTGTGTACACATTAAGCATACAGGGATGAGAAATTTTAGATTTTTTATGGGGTTTTTCAAAGAAAATATTTCTTGGGTCATGGAGATAATTTCTCCTCATATGCTTTGTAATGTCGGATTTCCTGGCAGTCCGATTTCCAGATTTTTCTCTGCTTTTCCAGCATTTTCCCCCTTTTTTCTAGCTTTTTTTTCCGCTTTTAAAACTTTTGGAAGCCTCTGTCATCCCTGCTACATTGAGCACGGGTCGGCTAGTGACCGATTTAGGTAGCCATCTTGCTTGTGCTTGGTCAGGTACCGGCGGCTGGATGCACTTCGTGGAGA
The DNA here is from genome assembly GCA_030323885.1 of Branchipolynoe longqiensis. NCBI lineage: Eukaryota > Metazoa > Annelida > Polychaeta > Phyllodocida > Polynoidae > Branchipolynoe > Branchipolynoe longqiensis. The sequence goes on along the minus strand of CM059196.1, from coordinate 36,371,296 downwards.
AGAGTACGTGCTGGATGTGGACCTCGTCCAGTCTGATGTAAAGGATGCGCGTGGGGTGCCCTACACCGAGCGACACCGCCTCACACTTGTGAAGCCCTTCAGCACTCCGCAACTTCTTGAGGTGCTGATAGTAGTGGCGATCACTATGTTACATCCGGTTTCCTCCCCGTCCTGTCCAACAAGGTCCCCGGGGCCTCCCTAATGGGCAGGAGAAGGGCAGGGAGAGGGTATAAAATGTGGTTATTGCACATGGTTTTGAAAGACCGGACTGTAGTAAGCGGGAATATTCAGTAGTGGTAAAATGGCCAGAACTACCAAGCTATTTGGTTATTGTAGTTTATTATTGTTTCAAATGAAACTACAGTCCACTCTAAATTACATACATGAGTCCGATCCAGTACTGTGTAGGGACTACTACCCCCACCATCCTGTAACCAGGATCGTGACCTAGTTGTAATGTGGGAACCAGCCGTGAAGTGGCTATAAATTACATATATAGAAGTGCAGTACAGTACTGTGTAGTCACCACTACCCCCACCATCCTGTAACCTGGAGCTGGAACTAGTTGTAATGCGGGAACCAGCAGTGAAGTGGCTATAATTACATATATAGAAGTGCAGTACAGTACTGTGTAGTCACCACTACCCCCACCATCCTGTAACCAGGACTGTGACCTAGTTGTTGTAATGCGGGAACCAGCAGTGAAGTGGCTATAATTACATATATAGAAGTGCAGTACAGTACTGTGTAGTCACCACTACCCCCACCATCCTGTAACCAGGAGCTGGAACTAGTTGTAATGCGGGAACCAGCAGTAAAGTGGCTATAAATTGCATATAATAGAAGTGCAGAACAGTACTGTGTATGTAGTCACCACTACCACCACCATCCTGTAACCTGGAGCTGGAACTAGGGAAGGTATGCGGCAACCGGCAGTAATCTGGCAAACACAGAAGTAACAAATTAAGGCGCGCGCCCATGTGTATGGGCGGCTGAGGGGTAGTAGAAAAAGAGACACTCACACTCACACTCTTCAGTTCTCCATCTGTGGCCATAGAGGATTTCCATTGTTTTATCTTTTATGGGGGTTTCAAAATATAAATCATATAATAATTCTCTCCAATGTAGGACGAGCTGCTCAACAGCAATAAGATGATTCACTTTGTGATCCCTGTGTCGGGTCACGTGACCAAGCGCTTTGAACAGTTCCTGCATAGGTTCGAAGAGGTGTGTCTGAAGACGGGCGAACACGTGTACCTGCTCATTGTGCTGTTTGCCACAAAGCATGTCGCTCAGAGGTCACAAGCAGAGGTGAGTAAACATTCTAACCAAGAATCGAATGGTATGATTTTACATAACCATAATCTAAGTTGGTGGGCGGAGTGAGCTCAAATAAGGCGAAGGCGCTGAGGACCATACGTGTAAGCAGAGGTGATAGTCCAAGTGGGTGGGCGGAGTGATTTCAGATAGATTGAAGCCAAAGCCCATTGAGGACCATATGCATAAGCAGAGGTAAATGAGCGGGTGGGTAGAGTGATTTCCAATAGGTCTATGCCAGAGGCATTGAGGAATGTATGCATAAGCAGTGGTGATAGTCCGAGTGGGTGGGCGTAGTGATTTCAAATAGGTCGAAGCCGAAGGCACTGAAGACAATACGCATATGCAGAGGTCATAGTCTGAATGGGTGGGCGGAGTGATATCAAATAGGTTGAAGTCAAAGTCTTTGATAATGATAATATTAAATAATATTATTATAAAAGGCTAACTGGAAATACTAGAAGTGAAAACATACAAAATAATATTCGATTCTGCTAGTTTTAACTTCACAGTGGAGAAGTAGTAATTCTGTTTCTGTTTGGTCTAACCGAAATGCTGGACATTGCTGGACACGTGCAACAGTGTGACAATTTCTATTAAATTGACCTAATTTTCCTTCTCTCCAGCACTAAATGCTACTAAGTGCACCAACATTTAAGATCTGTTGAATCAAATCTAGGCCGGTGCTTTGCTTTTGGATGTTATCGGATTATGCGGTGATTGCCCTTATCCTCTTCAATCATTATTTACTGGACGCGGTGACCGAATCAGTAGAGCGCAGGCTTCCTGTGCAGAAGGTAGGGAGTTAAACCAATGACTTATAAAATCAATAATTGTTGCTATTTGGCCTGGTGCTTTTCATTAATAGGATAGGACAAGGACTGGTTCACACAGTATCAGGATAATGTGACCACAGAATATTGGGTCATGGTGCCGGTGGCTTGGTCTCCCAATGGGGCAGATCAGGGTTCCCGCAGATCCTTAAAAAGTCTTAAATTGATTACTTAATTTTCAAGGCCTTGAAAGGTCTTAAATATGGTAACTTTTCTGTGAAAGGTCTTAAATTGGATTTGTCCATTATAAATTTTTTTTTTATGTTTCACCATCTATCTTTACAAAGCACAAATGCTGTGCAGCTGAAATATCTCGGCATTGATACTATTGTCTACGGACCATAATGTAGTTGCTGATTTAAACACTGCCAGGTGTTATGTGGCTTCTCACCATTAAATTTTCAAATAAAAGATTGATTGTGAAACCTGTAGGTGACCCGTTATATCACAAACTAGACTGGTCAGCGAAGAGATCATCCATGTAGATATCTATAGATTGCATCACCTCACTCATTGCTGTTAATATTTAATTAAATATTACGCTACATTTGCCACAAAAATCGGGTCTTAAATTGTATGAAAATTGGTATTAAAAGGTCTTTAAAAGGTCTTGAATGTGATTGGCTGGTAGGTGTAGGGGTTGCTAGGAGGTAAAACAACAGCAAACAATCAATCATTATTTAGGCCATCAAGAGCACTGTGGAAGTGCTGCACCAGCGGTACCGGCGTGCGCATGTGCGGCTCATCCAAACCAACAAGGACTTTAACCGCGCCATGGGCCTCGACCTTGGCATCAGGCAGCTGCCTCCGGAGACCCTCATCTTTTTCTGCGACACCGATATCTTATTTAACCAGGCGTTCATTGACAGATGTCGCCAGAACACAGTGCTCGGCACTCAGGTTTATTACCCGATAGTGTTCGGGCAGTATGACCCGCGGATCGTCAAGGCATACTCACTAAAGGACCACTCTAGGAATCTGTTGGAGATTAATAAACACACAGGTCAGTCCAAGCTCTGTAGGCTTTTCAAGGCTCTTAAATGTCAGAATTTCTTTTGTTTTTTGTTAGCCTATTATTTTGCATGACTAAAAATAGAATTTTGACTGTCGTTGGTAGTCTTTTTGAAAATTGTGAAATTTTGGTTTTCTCTATATTAAAAAGTAGAATTCATTCACTTGTCGCATTTCTCTATATTAAAATATAGAGTTCATTCACCTGATATATTTCTCTATATTAGAATGTAGAATACAGTCACTTGTCACATTTCTCTATGTTAAAATGTAGAATTCAGTCACCTGTCATATTTCTCTATTTTAAAATATAGAACTCATTCACTTATTTTCATTCCTATTAGGAGTGAATTTTGTTTTTGCTACTGATGAGTTGACCTGATGTACATGTGTATACAACATGCCAATATTTCTTCCGGACGCGGTGGCCGAATCGGCAGAGCTCGGGCAGCAGGTTTCCTACAAAGAAATATGTCGGAATGACCATATGTTTGACGTCTAATAGCCGATGATAAAAATCTATGTGCTCTAGTGGCGTCATTAAATAAAACAAGCTTTACTTTATTAACAATATATTGCTGCATAGAAGGAATATTTGTCAACTTACATGTAATACAAACCGGTCACTGTTGAAAGTCATACAAGCCTAGGCTGTCCCAATATTTCGGTGTGCACACCATCTATTTTGCATGTTTCACTTCAATATCTGGTCATTTTTCAAAGTTATTCTCGAACTAAAATTCAGCCTGGTCTGGTTCTTGGTTTCCCCTAACTAAAATTCAGCCTGGTGTGTTTCTTGGTTTCCCCTAACTAGGTCACTGGGTGCACTATCAGTTTGGTATGGTGTGCATTCCAACTATCGCTCTGTGGGTGGCTTCAGCCTGGTGTGCTAGGTCACTGGGTGCACTATGGGTTTGGCATCGCATGCATGTATGCTGCAGACTACCGCTCTATGAGTGGCTTCAGCCTGGTGTACTTCTTGGGTTTCCCTTAACTAGGTCACTAGGTGCACTACGGGTTCGGCATTGCGTACATGTATGCTGCAGACTACCGCTCTGTGGGTGGCTAAGTCTGGTGTACTTCTTGGTTTCCCTTAACTAGGTCACTGGGTGCACTATGGGTTCAGCATCGTGTGCATGTATGCTGCAGACTACCGCTCTATGGACACCCTCAGCCTGGTGTACTTCTTGGTTTCCCATAACTAGGTCACTGGGTGCACTACGGGTTCGGCATCGCGTGCATGTATGCTGCAGACTACCGTTCTGTCGGCGGCTTCAGCCTGGATCGGCACGGCTGGGGTAGGGAGGACGTCGATCTGTACCAGAAGCATGTCCGCAGCAAACTAAAGGTGGGTGCCCGCATCTCATGGATCCCCAACCGAATCAAACCAAAGCCTTCTAAAATTGACACTTATCCTTATCTTTCCTTGCACTCACAATTACTAAGATAGGGCATGGACTGGTTAGCTAAATCCACCCATACATCGGGTCCTTCGCATTTTGTAAACCTAAATCTAGACTACCGTACTAATGCACACACTGAATGCTTGCTACAAGCTAGATACAGTACAACTACTTAATTAACTAAATTTAGTTCATGCGTAAACCCAGACTGTACCAATATAACCCTACAAGGAAAACTACCTAAAACACCACCTACGTATAAATGCATACACTGAATGTGATCTCAACTAGATACACCACAACCACTTCATTGGCTGCATGTTTTATATTTTATTATCTTTAAATTGTTCTTTTAATTAAATCGTGTCAATAACTGAAGTTAAACATGGCCGGAAAGCCAGTGCCTTGGCGCTGAAGAAAGATAGTATTGAAATGAATAAATAATGTTTACAAAAGAAAAACTACCAAGAAACCCTCCCAAAAGAACTCGGTCAGCCAGGCAAATGTGGGAGCTTCATGATAATTAACATGTATTCTATTCTTGTGGCAGACCAGTTGGGATGGCCGAATGGGTTGAGTGTCCTTCAGCTGTTTTGGTAGATCGTGGGATTGGAACCCACAGGTTTGAACCCTCGTCTAGTCAAACCAATGACTTAAAAATCGATACTTGTCGCTTCCTAGCCAGTCGCTCGGCATTATTAGGAAGGGTAATGGACTGGTTCACTCATCATCATCATCATCATGCTGTCGGTCGCGATGCGACAAAGACTGCTTTCATTACTTGACTGCCGCTCTCCATTTAGTTCTCTGCCATGAGAGTGATGTCCATGAGTCGGTCTTAATGTCTCTCAGCTTCAGGTTCTCTTGATGGTATCCTTGAACAGGAGACGAGGGTGCCCTCTCTTCATTTCATGAAAGCTGCCTGCAAAAGTGTTGAAGTGCTGCTGGCTTTTGCAAGTTACCAGCGGCACTCTCTCGGGGAGCAAATAGAGGTTTCACACCGGCAAGAACATGTCAAGACAGGCGCAAAACTATTTGTCCCTGCAGTGGCTGGTCGGGAGATGTTGGGAGTTCCATACATCAACCGCCCTTAATGCTGCCACAGTGACATGGTTTTCTGTTTAGGGTTTGCTCCCTTAGCCTTCGGTTCTGTCAAGAACCTGTACCACAAGGCAGTGGTTTACAACTCTGCAGGACAGGGGCGTCAAATTCCCCGAGGGACCAGACGGGATGGCCGAATGAGTTAGAGCGTCCGTCTCCCGTGCTGGTAGATCGTGGGGTCGTGGATTCGAGTCCCGGTCGAGTCAAACCAATGACTTTAAAATTGATACTTGTTGCTTCCTAGCCAGGCGCTCGGCATTATTAGGATAGGGCAAGGACTGGTGTGCTCAGTGTCAGGATAATGTGACTGAGTGGGATACCAGGTCATGGTGCCGGCGGCCTGGTTTCCCAGTGGGACAGCACTATAAAGTCGCCATGAGTGGGCACTGTAACAAGTCGGTACCCGTCCTGATATGACCTTAGATGTTGCTAGGACGTAAAACAACAACAAACAAATTCCCTGAGGTATTGCAATACCTGCATACTGGTTCACTCAGTGTCTCGCTAATGTGACTGAGTGGGATATCACGTCATGGTGATAGCGGCCTGGTCTCCCAGTGCGGCAGCACTAAAAAGTCACCATTCACCATGAGTGCTGTATTAAAGGTTTTCTGCTGCTTTATTAAAGGGTTTTCTTTTAGTCAATGGTGTCACAGATGAAATTCCCTAATTAAACAAAGAGTGGTCTTCATTTCAGGTCTTCAGAGCCATGGACCCCGGCTTGGTACACCAGTACCACGAGCGCAACTGCAGCAGTAAACTCCCCGAAGTGCAGTATCGAATGTGTGTCGACTCGTCTGCGGAGACATACGGGTCTAAGCACCAGCTTGCTAAGAAGCTAGCGGCCCTGGAGGAACTGCAGGCTGCGAGTGGCTGCACCACCAAGACGCTGCACGGTTACCAACGGCCCACTTAGTGAAGCCCAGTCAACATATCAACCATCAGGGCCGTGTTCAGAGTATGCCTCAGAGTCAACTCCGCAACTTTTTTGGGGGCAAATTTGCATTCAACGCGTATCTGGGAAACGATTCCGAGGCATTGCACTTTTCGAGTTGGAGGTGAAAACAAACAATTCCGTCTCCGAAATGGCCGTGGTTGCCAGGTTTTATTTTTCCTTCTTTTACTTCAAAATACCTTCTTTTTCCTACTTTTTTTCATTTGATGTGCCGCAAATTACTGTAAGGGTATGTATGTCTTTAGTTGTTTTTTTTTTAAGTGGAAAGTTGTGTGCTCAAAATATCTGGTTGTGCATGCGCACCGAGCAGCAGGAAGTGCACATTATGGAGGACGCCATTTTGTAAACATCCGACAGCTCAAATGCCATTCAGAGTCGCATGACATTTGGAATTTCTCCGAGACGCCTCCGAGGTATACAGTTGAACGCGACCCTGGTCTGATCAATATATACACACATGGAGATTGCAGTGTGTCTGGATGAAAGGGATGCTGGTTCCTCCTTCATGGATTTGTCCTGGTCTTATAGAGGGGGTGTAATGACGTCACGAGGCAACTTCCGGTGGCCATATTGGATTACATATGCAAGGCTTGGAAGTGCCAACATTGTGTTTATTTACCGATTTGTTGTTTTATTTGTCACTGTTTTGAGCAGTTTGGCCTCAAAAGTTGGGGGAAAGGGGTTTTTTGATGGAGGGGAAGCATTTTTTAAATCATGTAGCCTCACATCATGGCTAAAGTGCAGTATGTTGACACTTTGGATGCTCTGTCAAAGAATTAGAGAGGTTCGGGCAGTACCTGCTAGGTGGCGCCACATACTTCAGCAGCCCTGATTATAGGTAGGCCCAGTGGTGGCCATAGTGTTCTTGGTATAAGATAGGGGGGACCATATGTGGTATTAAGTGTAATCCAAGATGGCTAACTGCCGAGTGATGACGTCACATGCACTCCCTCTATTGCCGGGATTTAAGGTGTGCCTTTGTGGCGGTTTAAAATCTGTGTTTCGAGTTTACGCTCGGGGTTCTGCGCATGCATCAATGGGTTAAGCGCATGCGCGTATCTGATTAACACGACCCGGGCGACTCGAGTCACCCGAGTTGCTTGTAATTCAAATAGAACACCACGAGTGGAGTTGACAAAAACATGTCCCTTGTGCAAAAAGTTTAACCCACCTCTTGACTGGGGTTGGCTAGGAGCGATGACGTCATATTTGTGCGTAAAAAAGTTGCTATGGTCACCCGAGTTTATTAATCGAATACACTGAAATGCCGTTCGATTTTTAGGCATGTGCCGAATCCCGAGCGTAGAATCTTAATACACTGAAATTTTAAACCTTCATTAAGCTCATACATGAAATAGAAAGTTATATTAATTCTTATATTTTGGATAGCGCAAAATATACGATACATGGCATTCGGGGCGATAAGTGTTATTGTGCCAAAGTTCGATTTAACTAATTTAAGGTTTTTTCACATCCGTTCTATGATCAAACTAAGCTAGTCTCAAGGTTGAATTCTGCTAGTTTCGATTTCACTAGTTCTGTTTCACACCCTTCACCGTCCTGATATGACCTTAGATGTTACCAGGACGTAAAGCTCCAACAAACATACATCACACACTTCATAGTTAAACTCAAGTGAGTAAATATTCCAAGGAAGTCTCAACATCAAAGGTGGTGAGGCTCATCGCGCCACTCAGTGCTTTCATGTAGGAATTTCTTAAATAATCATGCAGTGGCACCAGCCCACGGAAAACAAGGTGCATTGTCTTTGATCAGGTGTAATAGTTTTCTTACTCAGACATAATCACAAATTTGATTATGTATGGAACAGATTAAAGTGTTAAAAGTATCTTTGAAATTTACTATACTATAATATTGTTTTCATTATTAATATTAGCAGATAATACACTATACTTGTCATACATTGTCTTTGATGGTACAGCAGTCAGGGTTGGCTGGGGAACCTGTCCCCTTGTTTCAATGGGGGCATTCGACTGGGCCTCTCTATCCGAATATCAAAATATTTCCTAACAAATTCCTGTCCACACACTGACTGGGACCGGAAGTGGGTTCATATACCGATGATTCGAATGTGTGTTGTGTCTCCATCTGTTCCATCCGTAAATCTTACGGATAGAAAGGGCCCAGTCGAATGCCCCCATTGGTACAGCAGTCAGGCTGGGCTAGGGGACCTGTCAAATTACCTTGTTTGCTGTATTTCACGTGAAAGTTCTGAGTCATACATTGTCTTTGTATATATTAGTTTCAATCAAAGCAAAACGGTGTTGGGGTTTGAGGGTGTGACGAGATTCAGCTTATTTGTTTACAGTTGCATAGTCCGATGGTTTCTGAGATAAATATTTTAAATTGATTGTTATAATATAAATAATTTTAATTGATTGTTATAATCTACTTTACTTTGAAGTAACTTTTATTTTAAATGGCTAAGTTTTGAGATATTTGAAGTAGAAACACGTAGAATTAGTTTTGGCAAGCACGCCGATAAGTTTCAGCAGTAACAGGTTCTAGTACATTGCCTCGGTATTCCCTTCTTTTTGGAAACAAATGCTTAATAAGTGAATTACTATCCAAGTTAGATAAGTAGAATCAATTCTAGATAACTGTTCTGGTTATGAAAATTTGATGCTTCATCGGACTATGCTGCTTTAAAAAGAGTTGTGGGAATGAAGCTAAATTGAAAGGTATGGTTGTTCTGATCTTCTGAAGTAGGCATCTCTCTTGCCAATTTACTTTTCCCATTTGTGGTTGCTATTTATTTCATCGCTGCCCATTTGGGATCCTTTGTTGGAATGTAGGCTAGTCAAGCACCGCCGTCCAGTGGAGTGAAATGTGTTTTTCCGCGATTTTTTTTTATATTCACCGATTAACTTCACAAAATGCCAATATATATGTGACAGGAATTGATTGGTTTGAATTCCATTCTTAGATGTTGCTAGAACAGAAAACCCAAGCAAAAATGTTCACCATGGGCAATAATAGTCACAAGAACAGTGGAGTGCTCTCCAAGGGTACTCTGTACTGACTAATCAGTGTAATGGTGCTAGGAGAGTAGAGGATGAAACCTGACTTCGGGAATTTTCTGCGATTCCCTGACAATGATAATCCTAGGGGTGGAAATCCGCATTTTGGCGGAAATTCGCCGTTGGTATAACCGTGCTTGGTTCTGTTGGAACCTGCCCAATTTCCACTCTTTTTGAAGGAGACCACTTTCATCCCTCATTTATTAAATGGACCAAGGCCTGTAGTAGTCAGTGAGGTGGGAAATCTAGCACTAGTACAGCATATATGTAGTTAGGTACATTCGGTAGTCAGAGCTGAAACAGGGGGTAATGAAACCTTTCTCTATTTATGCTGGGATGGTGGGAGTATGCACAGACCTGCCAACATTTCATTTTAAGGGGGGGGGGGGGGGGCGGCACCTTGCGTGAAAATAAGAACAGATAGGGAATTAGTTACTAAAAACCTTTTGACCAAAATGGTCGCAAGGTGACCAGTGGCTGGGTTCTTTGGTTGAAAGTGGTCACAAGCCATAGTGTGACAGGGGTAGAACTATGTCATGGGAACAGGATTTCTTGCTCTGTATGCATGTACCGAAGGTCTGATCAATCCATTAGGGAAGATTTGTGATAAGAATTGAGATAATTATATCGTCTGTATCATGTATGGAAATACTTGTGGTGTGGCGGGGTTGTCAGCAACGTAACAGTAGTGGTTAAACAGTGTGATCCTATTGGAACTGTTGGACACCTTGTCTCTGGCCAAAGATGGATCTCTAATTTAATACTGGTACCACTTCCCTGTCACAAAGTGTCGCGTGGAGGGGACCAAACACGTATGGGAATGGAACTTATTCCTGTTACTATCCAATTGTACATGTGTGCAGGGTCCGTACACGAGTGAAGATATGGAATTCAACATTTCAAGGCTGTTTTTGATAGGAAACAGACTATTTGGATTTGGATTTCAGGAAAAAACAACAATGGTGATGTGATTTCAGATTAATTTAGATCAGTCGGGCACAGTTTAATGGGATTCGAGGCTTTTCAAGAGTAATTACCCAAAATAGGTTTTTTAAAGGCCTTGAAATGGGGCACATGAAGTTCAAGACTTTCCACGCGCCATACGGACCCTGTACATGTTCGTAATGGGTGAATATAAACGAGGAGTGGGGAAATGGATGTCGATTCCTTCCCGTGGGGTAGTTTTTTCAGTGATGTGAAATGTGGTCGTCCTCTGGTTTTACCAATGAAGTCAATTCAGTTGGTCAGCAAAATAAATGTAGATTAGTGAGTTTATTCAATGTGAAGATCCATCGGTATGACCCAGTGCACTGTGCGCCGACATTGAATAATTTCCTGCGCAATCGTATCTAAAACTGGCGCTTCTGTTGGGAGTGGACGTGGGTGAGGGTAGGATGATGGAGTTCTAGACTAAATGCTACAGGATATTGTGCAGCTAGTTTTGACACTTGGTAAATTCCACTGCAGCAGTAGTCACTTTCAGTCGCGCCCCCCCTCCACCCTCATTCTCATTCAGAACCAGGGATGAAAGTGGTCTCCGGGAAAAAAAGCGGAAATGCTGATATTCTCCCATAGGTTTAGCATACTCAGGGAATCGCGGAAAATTCCCGGAAGTCAGATTACATATATATTGGTATACGCTGATAGTGCTGCGCCGTTTGAAGCATGTATTAGTAGTGTACGCTGATAGTGCTGCAGTTGCAGCACCACATATTAGTGTACGCTGATGGTGCTGCGAGATTGAAAAATCCCGGGAATCGCGGAGATCTTTCATCCCTGCAGGGTCCATACACATGTGGAGATATGGAATTCAAGGCTGTTTTTGATAGGGATTTTCATTGATATTTCAGACTAATTTAGTGGAGACAATTGAATGGAATTCATTGCTTTTCAATATTACCCAAAATAGGATTTTCAAGGCCTTGAAAAATGGAGCAAACCCTGCATTCCGGGATGTCGCTATAGAACCAATTTAGTCTGATCAATGTGATCTCTTCAGCTACCGTCAACCTATTTTTAACTCATTTATTAATGAATGTTTGTTAAATGTATACATGTTGCTAGCGGGCATGATAGTCAAGCCACCTCACTAACTCCCATTTTTGTGGTCGTTATCTAATGCAATAGCAGACATATTTTTAATGTTAGGCCACTTAATCCTCTGCAAGGTTCTGTACTTGGCTTTTTAATTTTTTTTTTTTAATGAATTTACTTACCATGTTCAATTTCTACACTGCTGGGCAGCACTAGTCCAATTTGATTTAAATCTTTTGAACTTAGATTTTCTTGCTTGTAGATTGCAAACAGTCCAAAATCCAGATTTTACTATACTTTGTGCTAGTCAATTTAAACATCTAATTGCGCCTAATGCAATGCGAACTCTCCTGCAGCATATTTGTTATTGGGTTTCTATTACGGGTGGGAAATTATGTATTTCGCTCATCATTCTTGTGTGACCTCATTTAATCTTTCTGTGGCATATTTCTATTTACTGTTAAGTTTACAAAGCATATACAACGGTTTACAGTAACAATTGTTAGATCAAAGGGTGAAACTATGGCCTATCCTATCGATTAGTACTTTGCTAACTATATTTATTTAACATTATTTTCATGGTTGTTGCAATACTGTCAAAGATCATCCTGTATTTATTAAAAATATAATAAGGCAATCTATCAACATATTTCTATTTACTGATCTATTACAAGGATCATATAACCGTTTCCACAAATTGTTTGATTAATTATCTATTATTTAGTAGTACTTACTATTTTAAATTATTGTCATGGTTGTTGCAATACTGCCAAAGTCATTGATATTTACGGTAAATATAATACAGGCATTATCTCTATTGATGGGTGTTGCTTTATATACTGGCAAGAATTGGGAATGGTTCTTGGTACAAAAGTTGAATATGTTCAAAGTATGCTATTTATGGTAGTTGTAAGGTAGGATTCTGGAAGCTTACATAACGGTGTAAATCCACGTCATCTTTACATGTATAACGCATTATACGAGTATAAATGCAAGGGTATATATTTCCTCTGCGTATTGGTGGAGTGCCCTTCGCAGCTGTCGGGCGTCCCTTCGCGTCATACACTGGAGGACATGTTCAAACTAAATATGGCTTGATCAGATTGAAACAAATTGTTAAAATCCATATGCCAATGTTCACACGAGAATAGGTAACGACTCAACTTACAAGTGAAATAAATTAAACCAGGTGTTCTGGTTCATCTCACGACCAGTCTCGTCTCATCATTCCACTAAGCTTACTCAAAATGGATATAGTTTTATCCTGAATACTGTGTTTGGGTTTGTTTATTCTAATCAGATGACTAAATATTTAATCCCGTGAACAGCTACACGATAAATTAAAACAGGTGCAAGCAGCAAGATAGACTAACAAACTGAGGTTAAGTATCTCAGCCAATCATCAGAATATTTTTTTCCATTCGTTGCTTTTTTGTTTACAAATTACACCCAGGCTACATTGGGAGCACAAAAGGGTTTCCAATGAGACTGGCATACATATGCAAAGGAGCCAGCCTCCCAGTTTGACGCAAAATAGCCCCATCTCCCGATTTTAATTTGTAATCTTCAACCAAGAGAATTGTTTTAAACCCCCGCCCCCTCCCCAATTGGCCATGCTATGTGGTGTTCTCTGTGGCAGAGTGGGAATTTTTTTTCTATGTCAGACTCCTAATCTGAAGGTTGGTGGTTCGATTCCCCATGCCCCCACCTCTGCCACTTTGGATTTCCACCGCTGTGTATAACTTACAGCGTCATCAAAGGCCACTTGCTCGCATACAATACCTATGTGGTGTGGGAGGTTAAAAATCCCATGGGTCAGTAAAAGTGTAGGCTTGGGCTTTCTATCGACAAACTGTCTAATGGTGAAAACAAGTCTATTCAGACTTATCCATGATAGGCAGTATAAATCTTCAAGAAAAAATTTCTTCCTATTTACAATTTCTGTATTAGGGAGATCTGCCATCTACTTGGCACCTCTACATCTGAAATATTACATTTCTGACCAATACTATATAGTTAAACCCATCTGAATGAAATATGGATCAGTATTGTTTTGTAAAGTTTTATTGACTACCCAGTTTATGAAGTAGACATACAAAAGTACAATATATCATCCATGACACCATGTTTGAAAAAGGGAGAAAGCAGCTTAACTACGCCAATCTACAAATACTTTCACAACATTGCTGTCACTACATACAATAAAATAAAAGAAAACAACTGTGGCGAGTTCCATGATTTCGTAGTGACAATTCTTCCCTTTCGAATAGCACTTTAAGAAAAATGAGTAAATGCAGCTTTTCTATGCTTCAGAGTATACACTGCTAATGTGCTTGTACTGTACTTCAATTCTAAGCCATATACAGGTTAGACAACATCAAACCATCAATGCCTCAAAATCATGTTTGGGCATGTAATATGAACTTGTTAAGATGGGAAAAGATTTCAGATTTATAGTTGGGGCTTCATGCAGTCTACATACATTATATCCCATAATACCCGACTGTCGTAAAATCCATACATTATATCCCGTAATACCCTACTGTCGTAAAGTCCATGTTATCCAGCTGCCGTGCTAGAACATACATTGATTCAATTGTGCTTCAAAGACTACACCGAATTCTGATTCAGTGATTGCAAGTACGTGCACAGAGATATGCTATTTGACTGATAGTACTAGCATATTGTCAGAGTTGTCTTTGTTCTGTTTAAATACAACCCAATATAGGAGGAATTAATTCAATAAGTGGTTAATAGGTAAAATAACAATGTTTGACACTTGCTAGATGTGGCCACCATTAAGAACTTCAATAAATCATGCCATTATTGGCTCTTGGGAGCAGCCAATCAGCTTCAGAACTGTGGGCATTTGTTTACTTTACCGGATCGATGATAACTGGTATTGCAGTTCTGTATAGTACTCCTTCTAGTCGTAGTTTATTACTTACAGAAGCGTAATTGCTACTTCATCTGTATGAATTCCAACTAAGAGGATGCCTTAGTGCCTTGTGCAGATATAATGCCCCTCCACAGGTCACCATGGCCAACATTTAAAATCAAGATTCGAACCCATCCATGAAGCCACGTGTAGTTTACCCATCGCAGTTATTAAGACAACAGTTCACGATTCAAAACAATGGTTAGCCCAGCCGATCATCTAACACGTAATGCTGAACATCGGAGAGCATTTTAAAGGAACGTAAAATTGTCTGCGCTGCTAGTCGCCGACTGCGCTGGTCGACGCGGCCTCCACGTGGCAGTCACGTGACGGACTCTGTGTAGTGCGGTAGGGCTCAGCGTGGTTGGTAGCCCAGACTGCCTCTGTAGGCCCCCATGGCGGCAGCACTGCGGCCGTACGCCGCCGGCTGGTAGAGTCCAGCCTGCAGCCCCATGAAGGCCGGGGCTGCCATGGCCGTGGGCGGCATGGCGAGGCCCGACGCCAGCACTGGCGCACCCACCATCTGCGGTATGGCGGACAGCCCGGCGGCACTTGGGATCTGCTGCATACTGGCCCCGGCCAACTTAGCCTGGTCGAGTGCCGCCTGGTTGGCAGCGGCGATGGCTGTGTCGCCCCCAGTCGGGTCACCCCCGGTCGGGTAGGCGCCCATCAAGCCGGCGCCCACGGTCGGCGCCACTTTGGTCGTCGAGTGTTGCGAAACCATCTGCTGCACAGCGAGGGCCGCCGTAGAAGTGTAGGCCATGTAGGGGTCCACTGAGCCATAGGGGTCGGCGACGGGTGGCACGCTGGTCGGCACTGTCGGAGTGGTTGTTGCTTTAGGGGCGCGCTGTCCGTACGCCTTGCTGTCCACGCCATACATGTCCTTGTACCCCGCGTACGCAGACTCGTCATACTGCCCGTGGCCCTGGCTGTGCCCGTACCCTTGGTCTGTGTATGGGTCAGACTTGGCAGTCGACTGCGCGTATCCAGCCGTGCTTGCCTTGGTCTCCTCCATCTCCTCAGCACCCATGCCCCAACGGCTTTTCTTCTTCTTCTGACTGTCGTCCTCTGGAGGTGGAGGTGGGGGTGGCTGGTACAGGCCTCCAGATGACTGTGACACTGACTGGGTAGTGGTCGTGGCCGAGGAGGTAAGTTGCCATCCTTGAGGTCCCCAGGCCCATGTTTGCTGAGGAGGTGGCACCTCTGCTTTGCTTTCTGTTTTTTTGGCGGATGGCAAAGTCTTGTTGGCTGACCAGGTATCAGTGGTAGCTGTCTGTTGTGCAGCGTACGAAGGATCCTGTTGTCTCCAGTAGTCAGCCCACTCGCTCTGTTGCTCCGCAGTAGTCTTAGCAGTCGCTGTCGAATTGGAAGTATCCTTTGCAGCGGTGTTTTCGTATCCATAATAGCCATACTGCGACCAATCATGGCTTGTTGTCTCCACCGGTTTCGGAGCCTCGGTTTTATCAGTAGGTGGCGGCGGAGGTGGTGGCGGCTTGGCGGCCCAGGACTGTGTGCCCTTTCCATGTGGGTCATGGCCATATCCACTAGAACTCCAAGATGACTGTTGGGAAGTTGCGGTGCCCGGTTTTCCTGCTGCAGATCCCACTGTATCTGTACCATAGGCAGAAGGGTCCGCCTGACTTCCCCAGTTGCTCTTGTTGTCCCATCTACTCGGTCCCTCACGCCCTGTCGAGTCACGTGATGACATATCTTGCCCACCAGACAAACCCTGGTCATATCCATCTTTGTCACCGTGATGACTTCGGCCATAGCTATCTCTGCTGTTGGTATCTTTGCGTGAGCCATAGCTATCCTGTCCGTAGCTGTCTTTTCCTTGATTGTAGCTATCTTTGTTGTCTTGTCTGTAACTATCTCTTCCCTGGCCATATCCGTATTTTCCCTGACCATAGCTGTCTTTTCCTTGACCACCCATGCCATAGTTGTCTTTTCCTTGACCACCCATGCCATAGTTGTCTTTTCCTTGACCACCCATGCCATAGCTGTCTTTTCCTTGACCACCCATGCCATAGCTGTCTTTTCCTTGACCACCCATGCCATAGCCGTCTTTTCCTTGACCACCCATGCCATAGCTGTCTTTTCCTTGACCACCCATGCCATAGCTGTCTTTTCCTTGACCGCCCATGCCATAGCTGTCTTTTCCTTGACCACCCATGCCATAGCTGTCTTTTCCTTGACCACCCATGCCGTAACTGTCTTTTCCTTGACCCATGCCATAGCTGTCTTTTCCTTGACCACTCATCCCGTAATTGTCCTTACCATGGCCACTCATACCGTAGCTATCTTTTCCTGAACCAGCCATACCATAGTTGTCTTTTCCCATGCCGTAAGCATCTTTTCCCTGGCCACCCATACCATAACTGTCCTTACCCATGCCGTAAGCATCCTTTCCCTGGCCACCCATACCATAGGTGTCTTTACCCATGCCGTAAGCATCCTTTCCCTGGCCACCCATGCCATAGCGATCTTTTCCCACTCCATAGCTATCTTTGCCGTAGCCCTGGTCCCCAAAGCCTTTGCTGTTAGAGTCGGTCGGTTCTTTTTTTAGGGGCTCATCATCTTCTCCCATCCAGGTAGTGCTGGGTGGGTCATTCGCATCTGGTTCAGTCTTCTCGGGTTCTGCGCCCCACCGAGAAGTGCGAGGGCCGCTGCCACCGCCACCACCACCACCGGTGCCCGGCCACTGGCCTCGCTTCATTTGGTCATCTTCACTCATCTTACCTCCCCACTGGCTGCTGGAGCGGTCATGGCCCCAGTTGTGGTCTCCTGTCCCGCCTCCCCATCGTGACTCCGGTCCACCTCCAAACTCACGGTCTGGTCCACCCATGCCTGGTGGTTTCCCACGGTCATCGCCGGCTACAGGTGGACGTCCATACTGGTCTCTCCCTCCGCGGTCCATCATGCCAGGCCGGTCCATGTCCCTCGGCCCACCTGGTGGAGGACGTCCGTACTGATCGTTGCCACGTCCCATCCCAGCGCCACCACGACCTGCTCCACCACGGTCCTGTCCGTAGGGCCCAGGGGGCCCACCAGGCCTTCCTCTGTACATCGGGTCCTCCTGTCCATACTGAGATTCATTTCCCTGTCCGTAGCTGTCTCTCTGGTCACCAAAGCGGCCGTCACCGCCAGGACGGCCATCCCCGGGTGGTCCCCCGAATCTGTCGCGTTCGCCTTCACCGTAACCTCGATCACCAGGGCCACCGCGACCTCTGAAGCTATCTGACCGATTTTGCCCGAAGCGGCTATCATCACGGTCCCTCCCTCGGTTGTACTGTTCGTTGCCTGAGCCTCTGAAGCGGTCTTCCTGTGGAGCACCATAGCGTCGGTCTATATCCCCACGACCCCCAAACTGACCATGTCCCTCCATATCTGCATTACCTTCACTCTGGTCTCGTCGACCTCCATAGAACTGGTCAGGACGTCCTGAACCTTTCTCGCCCTAAAGAGAACAAAAAACATGACATTTAGATCAAATTTGTCACTTTACATGTTGGCAGGGAACAATACAAAAAGATAAACGTAGTCAAACTAATAATAAATTAAGAATGATTAATTCGGAATAAAAACAGGGCATGAAGTAACTGCAACTGAAGGTACAACAGGAAAGGATTTCATTTCGGATGTTTAAACCAAGGTTTTCTAGACTGTTGGCGATGCAATCAGGCATGGTAAACACTGCGAGCCTTTCAAGGGATTAGGTTTCAGTGATGTTTGTTACAAAAGGGCCAAGATGGAATTTCCATGGGTCAAACAGATACTGCCAATTATCATTTACAGCACACACATAACACGTTGGCACCTCCAGCGCATCCAGCCATCGGTAGAAAATAAACTTTTAGGACTACTAAATATCACTATTTGTCATAGGTGTCTGCGCCTTACGTCAGTTACGACTAACCTATACGCATACACTTTTGGGTTACATACGATGCGGTATTGTCAGTATATAGGGTATACCTCTTGGCCATGCCAGGCTCCCCATTGATTCTTCGAGTCAGTGCCGCGTGCCTGGTCCCCTCTGTACTGCTGTTGCTGTGGCTGGCCCCGGACCCCCATGTCATCCCCGCCTCTATCCCCATGCCTATAATTATTCGGTGCCGCCCCCTCTGTTCCTCTTCTTCCTGCTGTGCCGCCGCCGTTGCCATCTTGACCACCATAACCATGCTCCCGGTCATACTGAAAACCAACCATTGGGGCCTCTTTTTAGTGATATGTGACATGAGGTAGTCCTCAGCCAGCAACCGGATTATTACTGAGAAACTCACACGCGAGCACAGTTATTACACCAAGACCACCAAGGTAGTTCAGTATGTGGTCTTTTTTGTTATTAACTTCAGTACATTAACTGAAGAGTGGTTATGGGGAACATCTCCCGAGAGTTCCTATTAGGTTCCAACAAAATCTTGGGTCGCAAGAAAAGGCTACATGTGGAGGGCGCATCATTTTGGAGCGTCAGCAGTATAAACATGCACCACAGTGGGATGCACACCAACTCATTATTACCGGTTAAATAAAATGTCATCTTACACTAACTCACTCACTCACATCCCTTCTGGTCGCAGCAAGGGGTCTTTTATATGCACTTTCCCACAGATACCACATCCTTTGATGAACCATTTGTGGACCACTGGTTGAAACAGAAAATATACCGAACTGCAAAATGGGTCCACTGAGGATGACAGGTGGACATGCTACTGCCTGAGCTACGTCCCGCCCCCCCCCACAAAAGACACACACTCCCCCCCTTAAAAAAAAACGATCAGGTGGATTCTTGCTTCGGACCTTTTAAGAAACACTTGCGCTTGTGAACTAAATTGTTAAAACAGCAAAATAATGAACAGGAAATTACGATCAGAAACACATGCACAGTTAATTAAATTGTAAAGTGGACACATATGATGTAGTAATTAACTTGGAAGTCAGATTAAGTGTTAGCAAAATGCAGGGAATTCTTTGGAACACAGTATAACACAAAAGGCACAACGAGTCAGGCAGCTGTATGTTAAGCGGGTGTCACATGGGCACACTGTACTTACTGTACAGTGTAGGCACACTTTTTTCCCACTACTGCAAAGCTGGGCGGTTTTGAGGCTCAGATGGTGATACGCAGCACTTAGACTGTGTCCAAACATGACATTCACTGTTTCAAATTTAGGGATTTGTCTGTATATAAATGTCCAGTATGCACAACTTAAATTTCGTAAAGGCATGTGTTAAAGTTGCATAGTCCGATGAGAGCATCAAATTTTCAAAAACCAAAACACTGACCTAGATTTGATTCTACATATCAAACTTAGATACCGATGCACTTATTAAGCATTTGTTGCTGCATAGAAGGGGATAATACGTCAATTTACTAGAACCTGTTACTATTCAAGCCTATGGTGTCAGTTTTGGCGTGCAATCCAAAATTAATTTGACATGTTTGCATATCTAAAGTTAGCCATGAAAAATAAGAAAATATAGATTATAATGATCAACCATATATACGTATCTCAGAAAATGACAAAAACTCAAAAAGCATCTGACTTTGAACTATGCAACTTTAAACCATAGGGTAGTTTTGAGTCAAGATCAACATGGACCAATGACAGAATGGTGCATATAATTTCAAACTAGCTTCAAACGATGGTGTTCTTTCCAATTGAAATCAATGGGAGTGGCCTCTATAAACCACAGTTAGTGGTCAAGTTACTGCAGCACGACTAATCCCGTCTACATGCAAGCTCCAGTACAATAACCCACGGCACAGCCGAAGACAATACTTACAGTGGATGTTGAATCCATGGGTTCATCTTTCACGCCAGACTGCCACCCGGGCCCCATGAGTGAGGGTGGGCCAGACCGGCCGCCAGGTCCGAGCAGCGAGCTGCCGCCGCGGCTGTACGGAGTCCCCCTGCCCGCCGCGCCGCCCCGCCCCGCGCTGCCTGGCGCTGCGTTGTCATCGGCCCCGAACTCCTGTTTCACGGCGTCGGGCTCGGCCTTCATCTTCTTCTCCGGGGGCTGGCCGAGTATAGACTGCTGGGAGTCGGACGGTGGCTGCGACTGCGGCTCCTCTTCGCCCGGCAGCCCGCGCCATGGTGGCGCGTCGCGCCCGCCGCGCCCGCCGCCGCGTCCCGCACCGCGCCCTGCCCCTCCGCGACCGCGGCCCGGCCACAGCGGCTGGTCCATGTCCATGTCGCCGCCCTGCTTCCACGGCGGCGCGTTGTCGGAGTCGCCGCCGCGCCCGGCGCCGGTCGTGCCTCCGCGCCCCGACACGCTGCCGCGCCCACTCTCGTAGCCGCTGTCAGCCGCCGAGCTCCCGTCCATGTAGGAGTCTCCGGGGCGGTTAAAGCCGCCGCGCCCCCCACGGCCGCGGTCAGCGCCGCGACCACGGTCACCGCCACGACCCCTATCGAATCCGCCCCGCCCCCGGGACCTGCCCTGAAAGGGTCAACAGTAGCGTTTAAACGGCAACCTCAGCACAGCACAACACGTTAAACAGGATGAAAGTGGTCTCTTGATATAAACCGTTCAAATCCGGCCCAAGACTTTGGCGCCAACGCCGAATTTCCGCGAAAACATGGATCCCCCCCCCCCCCCCCCCCCCAATCCCAGATTAGCATTGTTAGGGAAAATATCATGGACAAATGTCAGGGATATAACCTATACTCGTATAATTCTTATACAGCATATATATATTTATTTAATTGGAAATGTACAAAGCTCTTTGGTACTAGTGCCTTTCAGCCCGATCACAAAGCACCCCGTAGTGCGGTGAAAGTGCGTACCATAGGGTCGCTGATGTCGTCCGTGGACATGTCCTTGCCGTCCCTGTCGCGGCTCCTGCTGCGGTCCTGGCTGTCCCCATGGTCGCGCCCCGACGACCTGTCGGTGTCCCGCCGGTCGCGGCTGTCTCCCGGTCGGCCGCGGTCAGTCCGGTTGAAGGGCTGGGCGTGGATGTTGGTGGAGCGGGTCTTCTGAGCACCCTCTCGGTTGTACCTGAAGGAGTGAGTGAGGGATATCTTGATGCAAAGCTCCACGGTTTTGAATTTACGCCTTATATATATATATGGGTTCTCTAAAACTGGCACCCTCTCGGTTGTACCTAAAGGAGTGAGTGGTGGATGTCTTGATGCAAAGCTCCACAGTTTTTTAATTTATGCCTCATACAGCAAAACCTCCCCTCATATCGACCGACCATGGCACCGCCTTTAAATGGTCCATTTAGGGAGGTGGTCGGTTATGGGAGATTAAAAAAAATCAGTACAATTGTATTGTATGGGCGATCATTTGGGACCCAAATAAAAGCGATCGTTATAGGGGAGTGATCGATCTGTGGAGGTGGTTGGATGGAGTTTTACATCCTAACAAAACTTAAGGTCAATAAATATATATCTCGTGGTACAGGGATGGTGTGTCCAGTGCACTCGGCAATATGCAGTCACTTTAGTTTGGCTTGAAATGGTGTAAATTTGAAACCTACTGTAATGGGTGACAATTTGACAAATTGAACACATAATTGTCTCTTTTTCGCTTTCGTAAAAAAGTCACAAAGAACCCAAACTATCTTACACTTCGACAATGGGCTGAGAAACCTCTCGGTTGTTCTCAATCCATATGATTTCATCGATGAAGTGGTCAGAGTCTTCCGGCAGCTTGAAGTTCGCCTTCATCTCCAGAACAGCGGACTCGGGAACCTCCTTCCCTGAAGAGTGCAGAGAACACGAAGACGATATAGCACAGCAGGCGTCATCATCAGGCGACATGTCATTCAAATATCGATGTGAGTGATAGCAATGACTTCATGCATTTGAAATAATTATGTGAGTGATAGCGATGATTTCATGTGTTTCAAATAATTATGTGAATGATACTGATAGCGATGATTGACGCGTTTCAAATAAATATGTGAATGATAGCAATGATTTCATGCGTTTCAAATAACTAAGTGAATAATAACGACCATTTTATGAATTTCAAATAATGATAGATATGATTTCATGCGCTTCAATTATGTATGTGAATGATAGCGACGATTTCATGTGTTTCAAATAGCTATGTAAATGACATTTATCAACTGCCTAACACTAATGTCAAAGCTGACATGTAATTATAAAATGGTTAAATGCATCATGCAGTAAATTTTGTCAAAAGACAAAGGTATAATTGGTAATTATGTCTAAGCCCATATCAGGACGGCTGATGCCCAGTAAATCCTTGGGAGGATGCGAGAATTGTGGGTAGTTTCCCGTTTAATAATAAATGGCCATGAGCTACCAAGGAAACCAAGTCAATATACCATATAGGCTAAGACCACACTAGGCGCCTACCTTCCTCACGCGTCCGCTTGTCTGCGCGACGCCGCGACTCGTCGTCATTCGGCACAAGCACAGCCACCTTACGCTGAAAGCCTTCGAACGACCGCATCTTGCGCTTGCGGGCATTCGGATACACATTGGTTTGGTCAAGTATCAGATTTCGCTTCTGTCGGCCAGCTATAAATTCAACAAAAAACACCCCATTTAACAAATATTCATTATTAAGCAATATCTTACAGGGTTCATATCCATTTTGACATACCAAATTCCAGTGCAATGTTCCCAGGATGTTTTAAAGAAGTTTATTAAATTAAAGTACCCCGAAACAAGGCCGTATTCATAATCGATTCACTGTGTAAGATGTGAAGTGTAAATAAGCATAAAAAATAACTACAAATAGTCTTAACATAAAAATCAAGACACAAATTCACTTTAAATACAAAAATAATCACCGATTCCAGTTTGGGCATGTCGGCAAATGTAGGTTAAAAAGAAATAAAAATTTAATAATGTTCCATTTTCCAGGATTTTCAAGGACCGTTAAACAAATTCCATGACTTTCCAGGCGTGGAATCCTGAGCTATCAAATTCCATGACTTTCCAGGTTTTCAAGGACCCATACTTAGTGCTAATGATTAGATTTCGCTTCTGTCAGCTAGCTATGAATTCAAAAACAAAAACCACAAAGTGTTACAAATATTCATTATTGAACAGTTTCTAAAAAGCATTAATTTGATTGATAACATTCATTACATGAAATGATTTTTTTGCAACCAAAAAGAATATTACGATTGGTTGGTTGTTGGAGTTCTACGTCCTGGCAACATCTAAGAACATTACGAAGCAGTCCGTTACAAGATCAATGAGAATTATACCGACACCTCTTCAGTTAAAATTTCTTTTCGTTTCAATCAGCTACTCACCAATTTCAAAGAGCTTGTTGAGGCACTGCCCAGACTTTTTAATGAGAACATCCCAACGGCCAGAGAAGTTGCGCTTGCGGGGAAGTCCCATAACCTTCATCTTGTCGATGAGCGAGTCGGTTCCGATGATGTTGTATCGCTTCTCCGGGTGCTCCTTGGCATGCGCCAAGGCCCATGTTGTTTTACCAGTGCCTGGTAAGCCACACATCATGATCATCTGCAAACACCACATAAACCATGTAATAAATTAAATATGTAATTAAAACAATAAATAGATTCAAAATTACATCTACCTATATATACGATAACTGTTATTTTTATTACAATTATTAACATTAGATGTGAACAATTTCGCAGCGGCAAGTTATGCGGTGCAAAAGAAATGTACAAGATTACACTATGGTGGAATCATCCCATATTTGGTTTAAAATTGACGATTTTGCTGTGGCCTCACCTCGCAGTCTGCTTTCTTGGCGGGTGGTAGGAGACCGCGAACACGCAAATTGAGCGGCACCTTGTTGATGTAGGAGAAGCTAGGAGGCGGTGGGAACCATGGAGCACGCTGCCCAAAGTTCACCTCCACTCTGCAAAAA
This sequence comes from Branchipolynoe longqiensis, assembly GCA_030323885.1. Classification (NCBI taxonomy): domain Eukaryota; kingdom Metazoa; phylum Annelida; class Polychaeta; order Phyllodocida; family Polynoidae; genus Branchipolynoe; species Branchipolynoe longqiensis. The sequence goes on along the minus strand of CM059196.1, from coordinate 36,346,829 downwards.
CAAGGCCGTCAGTGTCACACACACTTCCACATCAAAAATCGAAAATACCTTAAGATGAAAGTGGCATTTGACAAAAAATTTCCACGAAAACGCGGATCTCCCCGACATACGATTTAGCACTGTCAGGGAATTGCGGAAAAATGCCGGAAGTCAGGTTTCAACTGTCCTTGCGACTATATTATTACTCATACCAAACCCGGTCTTGCTTGGGTTTTATGTTCTAGCAACATTTAAGGTCATATATGAACTGTATTCGGACTAATCAATTGCTGCCATGTATAATATATTGACATTTTGTGAACATTAACCAGTGAATATCAACAATTGCTGAAATCCCCAAAATCGCAGAGATCTTTCATCCCTGTAGCTTATGGATATATATTCATTATTTTTTAATGTTTTGATATCAACCAACAACGCGAAGTGTGACATACAAGGACACAACCAAATGTATGGCTCATACAATTTTGACATCAAATTCCAGGACCGTCTAAGAAAAATTCCTGGACTCTTTCAAGACGTTTATTAAATTAAAGTACCCCAAAACACAGCCATATTCATAACCGATTCACTGTTTAAGATGTGAAGTGTACATAAGCATCCAAAATAACAACAAATGTATGTATAGGTTTAATATAAAAATCAAAAGGCAGGAGAATAAACCTACAAAACCACTTTAAATAAATATAAAACATCACTGATTAATGAAATAAAGAATATATGTGCATAACATCCCAGCTATTTAAAATAATAAAAATAATATAGGCTTAAAAATATTCAAGAATTTTTACTTTCCAGGATTTCCAAGGATCTTTTGAGAAATCCCAGGACTTACAGGTTTCAGGGATTCAAGAAGCAGCACGAACCCGGAAATGGCCCCCATGTTCTGTCCACAGATTAGATTAGATTAAATTAGATTAGTGTTTGAGCTGTATGCTCAGGCCAAGTCGGAGACACCACCATCAGGGCCCAGCACATGTGGTGAGGACGCACTGTTCAGTTTTGTCATGTGCAGTAATGAGTTTGAATCTGCTGGCGTTAGCTGGGTGTATCTTGGAACACCTTCAATATGCACTTACTTGCAGTTCTTGCTGAGAATATGAGGGAACAGGGCCTTTTCCTTCACCTCGGTCGGCCACCGATGGAGCGGCAGCGCCACTCCCAGCCAGCGGCCGTTCTTGGCATAACTGATGTTTGGCGGCCGAGCCTCCAGGTCGACCATGCACAGGATGACGTCTCCCTGGCCGTACTCCTCGCCGTACGAGGTGAACTTACAGTTGGTACTGAACTTTCCCGTACCTCCGTAGCCGTACGACAGTGGTTCCTCACCTGTTCAGGTTATAAGGCAGGCAGAATTAGCATACATGCACCTTGTCGTTGGAATACGTCTAGGGCATTAATGTAGGGTAATTGTCACGCCTTGCTGATATTGATAATACGTGGGGACCAGGTTAAATTGCCACTCCTTGCGGATATTGATAATGCACGGGGACCAGGTCACCTTTATACTAACTTACTCCCACACTAACCCAGTTTTCTAGTTACTTGTATTTAACAAACTTGGTGTTATTCATATTACATCTCCCCCCCCCCCCCCTCCCGTCTCACGATGCAAACCTCAATATCCAAATGGGTATATCCTTTGTTTGCAAAACACCAAAAGTAAGGTAGTTGTATGTATGTATGTATGTATGTATGTATGTATGTATGTATGTATGTATGTATGTATGTATGTATGTATGTATGTATGTATGTATGTATGTATGTATGTATGTATGTATGTATGTATGTATGTATGTATGTATGTATGTATGTATGTATGTATGTATGTATGTAACATCAAGGTTACTTAATGGAATATTTAGTGACACTATTTAGTGAACAATCTTAGACAAGGATTTCTAATTGCAAATTTAACACCTTAAATTCACGATCCAATTAATCAACTACACGTAATGACAATTATATATACATATGTCTACAAATCAATATTTATCTTTAGCAATATCTCATATTGCCTGTCCGTTCACATTTATCAAACAGGGCAATTGTATAAACAAATAGAACAAAATGCCCATTCCTGGAATAATAAGAATGCATGCAGCCTCCTTTCAAGTATCACACAACCTTCAATGGTGGAACTATATATGCCCATATCAAGCATATACATATAAACAAAGGCGGCCTCAAAACACCTTTGCATCAATTTTAAACGGTGCATACTACCCAATGAACAGCAGGATTTCTGATGTCCTCATTTACTGAATAAAGTACAGCTGACATGAGCAAATTATTTCCACGCGGCTTCCTATAATTCTACCCAAGCAGGATCAAGGCTATAGATCTAGTGTCCCGCTATGTAGTGTATCCAACGTAATTCGTAAGATGGAGCGTGCTTAAACTGGTATGCAACCAGAATTGCACAGAACAACGGCACCATGTAAACATAGCCTAGTGCTATCCGGATATCATGTTACCAATACGCCAGTTCTGTGATATGTAGCGGGTTAATCGAGCCGAATGGTCACTAGGTGAGTACCTATGTCACACTGCAACAACTCACACGATGGCTTCAGTATAACATACCTGGTGGGACAGGCTCACTGTGTCCTTCGGTGTACAGAACCCTTATTCAGCTAGGCACCCACATCGGGTAGCTATCCAATTTGAAACATATCAATAGCACCACCAGCTCATGGTACAACTATATGAAAATAATATTTTGAGTTAACGTAAGCAGAGTATTTGTAGCTATCGGTAAAATAGAGCTGAAACTGTAGATATATATTTTGTCCTGTAACATCTTTAGCCATATCTTAAAAGGCAGTCGGGATCAAGTTTTAACTGTAGTTAGGAGAGTACAACCGTGCATGGTGTCGCAAAATGCACCCCCTCCCATCCCATCCTCCCCAGCCTTAAGTTAATAACACAAAACCCATGTACAATTTTGTTTAAAGAAAAAAAAAGGGGAAGGAAGAAGTCACACCAGCACCACAATGATACATATGCACATAGAATCGTGTTTTTGGGGGGGGGGGGGGGTCAGTTTGTTTTGGGGTCGGGGTGGCGGGTGGCAGGGAGCCCTAATGGGTTGAGATTAGCCAGCTGTGTTAGTGCAATGTCTATCATAGGCAAGTTATTCAACAGATTGAGGGCCTTATTTAACTAAATATAATTTTTGCAGGACGATACATTCCATAATTTGCATTAGTGGGGTGTCAAGGGAGGCAATGGGTCCAAAAAATAGGAAAATGGGATTTTTGTCAGAAAAATAGGTATTTCCCCCACAAAATAGGAATTTTGTATAACAGCAAATGTACCAAAATAGTGTATAGAGACCGTCAAATGAGCAGTAACCTCAAAAAGTAGGAAATAAACAATTGAACTTCAAATTTCAATGCACGGTATGATAGTTAGTACTCAATCTGTTTGATTTGTAGTCTACTGCATTACCCAGCTTAGTAGGAAACCCCCGCTTAGTAGGTGCCCCCCTATTTCTCTATAAAAATAGACATTTCCTGATAAAAATGTTGCAAAAGTCTCAAACCTTTTTTTTCTAATAATCCAGAACAAATGGTGTGCAGAGCAGACAAATTATGGCGTTTTGAAAAAAGAAAAGATGCAACAGGTCAAAAGATTAAAAGAATTGGCAGAAATAGGAACTATTTCTTTTTTTAAACTGAAAATAGGTCTAAATAGGGCGTCATCCAAAAAAATAGGGGAAAATAGGGAAAGTAGGACACTTGACCGCTCCCCATATGAAATGAAAGCGCCATTCTATACCCACCCACCCTGAAAAAATAATGCAATTAGAGGTATCCCTTTTGAGTCCTCCACTAATTTTCTGTTTATGTGCTCAAAGTGAATTGAATATAGTGAAATAGAACCAACACATAATTGCTGCTCGGTGATGTCGAATTAAGCAAGAGTGGATGAATGTGTTAACAATTCGCAGCCCTGGGAAACACCCACCCTTAAATATCTGTCAATGATAATTTTCATTGAGTTCCTAGGCTAAAAGGCTGGCATTTACCTAAAGGGGAGAATAGGACCACCAAGTGAATACAACTGTATCGACGTGCCTTCCAGCGAAAGTGGTAGCTGAACATTGGCACCAACTTCTGCTATGCACACTGCTGCTAATTTATAGTTTATCAATTATTGGACATTCGATTCATGACAAGAGGTAAGAGACAAGGTGGATGGTTATAACTAACAAACTACCAAACGATGCCTTTGAGTAAACATTTGATAGATTAAGATTAAAGAGATTTCAGTGTTCTAAGAGCAGCAATTGCACACAAACTAAACACGCACCATTTCCCGTCCTCCTCGAAATGCACCTCCCCATCCCACACTTCCCAGCCTTTAGTTTAATAACACAAAACCAATGTAAATTAAAAAAAGGGAAGGAAGAAGTCATACCAGCACCACAGTCAGCTGTGTTAGTGCAATGTCTATCGTAGGCAAGTTGTTCAACAGATTGAGGGCCTTATTTAATAACATCTAATTCTTGCATGACGACACAGTCCATAATTTGTATTGAAAGATTTCTACCCATGTGAAACGAAAACACTGTCCTATCCCCCCCCCCCCCGAACAATAATTGAATAAAGAACATCCCTTCAGTCCTCCACTAATTCTTTCTATGTGTAATACATGAAAATAGAACCAATACACACTTCAGTGTTGCTGCTCGGTGATGCAGTAAATAAGAGTGGATAAATGTACATTAACAATTCACAGCCCTGGGGAAACACACCACCCCGAAATATCTGTCAACGATAATTTCCTCTGAGTTCCTAGGCTAAAAGGCTGGCATGTACCTAAAGGGGAGAATAGGACCCCCAAGTGAATGCAACTGTATTGATGTGCCCTGCAGCGATAAAGTGAAGTGGCATCAAAACCTTCTGTTATGTACACTGCTGCTAATTCATTTTTCATAGATTATTGGACATTCCATTTATGACAAGAGGCTAGAGACAAGGCGGATGGTTATAACAAACAAAATCACCAAAAGATGTCCCTGAATGAACATTTGATAGATTAATATTAAAGAGCAGCAATTGCACAAACACAAAGCACATGCCACAACTATGCTTGTCCCTTCTTAATATAAAAAGCTAACCGTGCTGAAGACAAACAATTAAGCTTAATTAGGATGCTTAATATGAAACAGTTTAAACCTGATATTCAAGTGGCAACCAAGAGAAAGCAAACTGCTGCTAATTATGACCATCTGGTGTATCCACTACTTATCCACTGAAAACCAAGATGACAATCCCACATTTGTCAGATAGTGTTAAAATAAAAAACACACACCAAGCTGCAGCAAGTCCTTAACTATAACAAGAAACTCCCCAAGAAGAACTAATGTACTCATGGAGTGCTTAAATTAAACTAACTTTAGAGCAGGCCCATGTGAATATAACAATTCTGAAAACTGAACACTTGATGCAGAATTGCTTAGATCTCACTGGAGTAGACTTAGCCAAGAACCAAATACCACGGGAAATGTTAATATGCTGATGTGGTGATATGTAGCGACTGTAGAGTTTCACCAGCAACTAGCCAGCTGGCCAGCTAGGGCTGTGAAGAGCAATTGCACTCAGGATGTATGCACCATCCCTTTGCACAAGTTGTACATGGATGCACCAAGTAACAATCGCCAACACTTCTCTATTTGTACGGGGAGTAGTGAGTAGTGTGGCTAAGTCGGCATACAAACTAAATTTGTTTTATGAACCACAAACACAGGGGAGAGGGGATGGGAGGAGACACGCGAAGAGGAGAGGGAATGGGAGCCATATCATTCTTCAGGGGCGGCGATGGTAGTAGAGGGTATGGGAGGGGAGGGTAGGGTAGGGTAGAGTAGGGTATCGCATCGCATCGCTCTTCAGGGTCAATTGCATTTCTACACAATAACCACAGTGCTTTGGTGAAAAGGATGTAGATGCCTTCGAGATAAGCCTGTACATTTTAGAAGCAATATAATTTGTGTCCATCCCCTTTTCATTCCTGAACATAGTAAGCATATCAAGTACTGACTGGGCAGGTAAAGAAACCACCAATCAATCAACTAACTAAATGACCAAGGGGCAAGGCGGTGGGACGGTCTGCGAATAAAAACTCTCTGTACAAATAGTCGCCGTGAATATGGCCTTTGTTGCCGACACTGCCTTAAATCAGACACCAATCAACCAATTAATCAATCAATCAATCAATACGAATAGAAAGCTGTTGACAATTGTAAACGACCTGTCATTTCTATTCCGACAATATTGCATATAACAAAAAACATTTTGGATTACTGTCGTGTCAGGACCTGTGTGAGTAGCATTTGCCAAACAACAGCCATTCACCCAAGTGTGATATATTTGTTGGACAGGTTCTAGTAACATCTGAGGTCAGTCATCTATATTAAAAGGAAGCACTAAGGGAATGTGCGATTGGGGCTTTACGTCCAAGCAAAACATGAGGTCATATCAGGATAGGTACCAGCTTGCATCGCGGAACTATTGGTGGCTTTGTGTGTGTGTGGTGTTTTTTGTGTGTGTGTTGTGTGTGGGTTTTGTGTGTGTGTGTGTGTGTATGTGTGTGTGTGTGTATGTGTGTGTGGGTTTTGTGTGTGTGTAAAAGTATATTTTTTGTTGTCAAATATATACCAGAATGTTTAACTGAGAAACTACTGGTTATGCATTGGTATTTCAGTGCTTACACACTGTAGAGTCCAATCAAATTAGCCTAGTTACCAGGATTTTGTTTGTTTGTATGTTTTACACTCTAGCAACATTCAAGGATGGCTACTGACTTGTGAGTGTGCACTTATGATGACTTTATAGTGCTGCCCCACTGGGAGACCAGGCCACCAGCACCATGACCCGATATCCTACAGTCACATTATCCTGATACTGAGCTAACCAGTCCTTGTTGTATCCTATTAATGCAGAGCGCTAGGCTGAGTACCGACAAGTATCAATTTGGTAAGTTATTAGTTTGACTCAAGCGAAATTCCAACTCCTGACCTTCCGCAAGGGAGTCAAGCAAAAGGAGACAAGATATGCCTGAACGCTACACCGCTCTCCTAGCACACTGCACTAGTTAACCACAGGGACGTGTTTTTGTAGGAAACTGGTCATCTACTTATACCTGACCACCGCCAGACCGGCAGTCGTCAGGTATTCAATAGCCATCAACACATGCCTATGGCTCAGTTGATGACCTGTGCCCAATCCCTCAAGCGAATATCAATCTATACCAACAATCAGGTTCTTTGTTTTCTCCTTTGATTTTAAGGTTCGATTAGGGAGAACCAGCATCATCACCCAAACCGCCATAAAGACTGCCCTTTTTATTTACAGCAGTGAGCGGTGTTATTCAGTGAGCAGGACCATCTGATGAGAGGGACAGAAACATGCAGGACTTTTGATAATGACAGTGTAATGAAATATACCTAATTGACCAATAAGCAATGGGACTCGAAGACCTCGAAATAAGCAAGCAAGAGACATCTTCGACGAGGAAGATAAGCTCTAAGCGCCTCATTTGCTGGCACGCTTTGTAATGCGGAGACCACAAGGTCAGTAGCTGTTTATGATCAGTGTAATGGACCTACTTTCATCCATCCATCTACCTTTCATCCATCCATCTACCATAGGACACTAAAAGAGCCCGATTGGGAAGAATTAAAATTCGAAGGGGTTCACATCAAAACACCAAAAAAGAAACACCAGGTCCATTGATCAACCCTCAAGTGGGATACTTTGCAAATACGGTTGGATTCAGAACATACACGGAGAAATAGCTGTTGCGATGAATAATGTCCGCCAGACTTTGTGACCCTTTGTCCAATGGACATTGAGTGAGAGCATGTTAGGCCATGTCAAGCACTGCATGCGTTCAATGAGGACTCAAGGTTGGCAGTATCGCAATCTACGAGGACAAAGAATGGGAAATGGGACAAGGTTTTCAGAGTACAGATCTAGTGGCACAGTAAAATCAGGGATAACCAAAAAGAAAAAGGGTATGACAATATTGTTAGCAATTATTGAGATAAGAAAGAAGAGTTTATTATAGTTCAAAGTAAAATAATTATTTTCTCTAAAGGAAAGTGGAGGCAGCAGAGGCCTAGCAACTGAGGAGTTGTAGCTGTCACTTGGCGAGCTCCAATGAGGGTTGTAGGCCAAATTCGCATTTGGCACTGTCGCATGAACATGTGGAAATTTTAATATCCTGTGCTTATTTAAGAATTATTAGTTACCAACTCTACGGGTCCCACTTTGTAACATACGTCATACAAATTGTTACCCCGATCAGCTGTAGGGAAACTGCTGTTTTTAGCACTTTGGATCTAAGATGGAGTTTTATTTAAAGCTGTCAATTACCCTAGGATAATGTGGTATTGGAGAACCTGCAGTTGTATGCAACAAGTGAAGTAGCAATTGTCTCCAAGGTATGGCCTGCAATGTCTTTTGGACCAGTACAAGCAAAATCCGCCTTTTGCGTTCTAAACAACTCTTGTGGGTTTTTTCTTTTCTGCTGGGAGAGGAGGTTTTTAGGGGTTTCTTTGTGGGTGAGAGGATATATAAATCGTAGTACAAATAAATGGCAAATCATCGGTGCAATTCCAGTCTAGTTAGCTTCTAATGCAAACCCAGTGTAATTGTACATTGTATGGTTCGCCTAACATAATTCCATATGGTTAGTAATTGCTAATAATTAGTACATAAACATGCACAGGGCCAATTGGCCTATTCGCACGCCGACAGACAATGGACCACTAGGTTATAATCTGCACACACGAGACTGCATACAACCCAGCATCAACGCAATCATCACTCACTTCCCTTAGCCACGACACAACCATCCTCGCTAAAGAACACCCCACCAAGACTTAATTTCAACTTGACAAAACCCACATTCCAGTGTACACCAAAACCATCAGTGAATTCCATATGACACATCACCTAAACCACCTAACCATTGCCACCACTTCCACACCAGGTATACCAAGACCAATCATCCAAACAGTTAAATCATCTAGCCATGACCATCTCTGCCACATCCAGTACACCTAAACCAGTCGTTCTAACAGCTAAACCACCTAATGATGAGCATCTCTTTCACATCCGGTATACCTAAACCAACCATTTAAACAGCAAAACCATCTAATGATGACCACCTCTTTCACATCCGGTATACCTAAACAAATCATTGTATCAGCTAAACCAGGATTAAGCACGACCATCTCTTCCACATTTAAACCGATCATTCTATTAGCCAAACCACTCATTCAATGAGCTAAACCATCTAAGCATGACCATTTCTTGCACATCCGGTACACGTGAACCAATCATTCAAACAGTTAAACCACCAAACTATGACCACTGCTTCCACATAAACCAATTATTGAAAGAGTTAAATCTTCTAGTTATCATTTTAACAACTAAACCAGCTAACCACGACCATCTCTTCCACATCCGGTACACCTGAACAAACCATTCTATCAGCTAAACCATCTAACCATGACCATCTCTTCCACATCTGGTACACCAAAACCAATCAAACTAAAGCCAATACCATCTCTTCCAAATCTGGTACACATGAACAAATCACTATCACCCGACAGCCAGCTATGGTTTGTCCCCCCGAATTGAGGATGGATGCAAGTTCCCCCAAACAATCACCATCGAACTGGAAGGATGCAACCACCCTCTATCTGTTACACCCAACAAAACAGTCTCAGCAGTCTCATGTTTGCATGCCATTTAGGGAAAGGAAAGGAAAGTTTGTATTATTTAACGTCTCTAGAGCACATTAATTTTTATCATCGGCTATTGGACATCAAACATATGGTCATTCTAACATATTTCTTTGGGAGGAAACCTACTACCGCCACATAGGCTCTTTCTGATAAGCAGCAAGGGGTCTTTTATATGCACTTTCCCACAGACAGGACAGCACATACCACAGCCTTTGATGAACCAGTTCTGGACCAGTGGTTGGTCATTCAGGGAAAGATGAACCAGACCAGACGAAACAAAAGCCATCAACAAGTGACGATCTGACAGTGATTATCAAAAACAGAAAGCGGGTTATTACAAACAACCAAGTTCCTTTTTAATTTGAATCAACATGACCGTACCAACAAAACTTGCCATTGCCATTAAGAGAATTTGGGACACATTTATGAAACCGATGACCACTCCATAACTACATGCCACTTGCCATATACCACTTCCACCACCCATGACGCCCTGCTATACACCTGAGGGCAACCACACAAAGATACCGTCCAGTACCACTACCATGTCCAACGCAAATATTCCAAACTACCAACATCGCAATTAATTCCAATGCAACATAAACATAAAAACACACATCTCACATAACATAAAAATACACATCTCACATACACAAACTTTGCTACATTCATGTAACCTAAACTGCGCCAAACTTGTCTTGTAACAAATCCTGCAACTGTGTTACAAATTTAAGATAAAATGTGACCGAAGGATTTGAGGAGTGCTTTATACAACAAAATCAATCAGAAAAAGCATACATCATGAAAAAAACACCAATGTCCGAGATTAAGATCTTCAGTGCAGAAAGGATCAAATGAATTCATTTCTTATTCGCATATGCTGCTGACTATGGCAATGGTCCTAACATAACAGGATCCTAGCCATGCCAATGACAAGTGACAGTGCATATATATATTGAGGGTGATTAACACAGCAAATAATTCAAGTACTTCTGTGTGCAAAATGTGGTGGACATGAGAATAGTAAGGTTTGGTTTATTGGAGTTTCATATCCTAGCAACTTCTAAGGACAGTGCACAATTTCTGTTGTCTCATTGGGTATCATATCGCCAGCACCTTGACCCGATATAGCACCCAATCACATTATCTAGATACGAAGGCACCCTTTATTTTCCCATTCTAGTAATGCCAAGCATCAAGCAAGGTAGCATAAGTGGCAATTTTGAAAGCTTTTGGTTTTACTTGGCTATGGATCGAACCCACGACTGCCCACACGAATAGATGACACTCTACCCGCTCAACCATTCCCTCCAGTGCGACTGCGGCTTAGGTGGAGAATTGTCTAATTGGACCAAAGGGGGGACATTTCAAAGTAGGGGTCTGCACAACTTTTTGTGTCCTTTCGTATTCACGACTTGGATGCGTCTTATACCAAGCCTTCCAACTTTTTTAGTGTGGCTTTCACCGGGGGATGAAATTTGCCCTATTAATCAATTTATGAACCTGAAAAGCGATATTGTAGAATAGTACCAACAAATAAAACAGAAAACAGCTATACTATTTGCACTAACCCATCGTATTGTAATTAAGGTAATTGCGATGTGGGGGTGGGGGGCTGGAGAGGGGGCATTCCTGTTCCTGGTCTCGTCTACTAGGTTAAAAGGTTCCTTCCATCATAATGTAGTAGTTACTAAGCTTCTATACACCCAGCAGAGGCCGGTCCTAGTTATATCAGCTATAAAATAAATTCTGATTATAGAGGGATAATAGTGATTTTGGCCACAAAACCAACAACCTCTAAATCAAGCCGAGATTATTATCCAGACAGCAAATTTACGTCCTAGAGGCTAGCTACCGTACCCACATCTTATATATCAACAACAATTCTCCCATGCTAAATAGGTGATTCCTTGACCTGATAATAGGGGGCAATACAAGAATTGTTGTACAATTAACTGGAAGAACTTTAATTCCTGGTTGTGAGTAGATTATGCTAATTACTGGACCCGGATGTGCTTCCTTCTCCCTTTGAACAATACCTGAAGTAGATAACATTAGTGCTTATTTCAATCGTACATTTTAATATGTAGCCTCAAAATATACTTTGCACTTCCCCCTAAAATTGTAGATTTCAATGAGTAGACACAATGGATGGCGACCAGTATCCAAATACACATACCCCAGGGAATAAATGGAAATAGTGGATAGGCTTTAACAGACAGTGTTCCATTTCTCCAGGAGAGACAGACAACATTGTCACAAAAGTGCTTAAGTTGATTCATATGAAGATGAATATGAAGAGCGAGGACGAGCCTATTGTCGTACAGTAAGACCTCTCTAACCGACCACCTCCACAGATCGACCAGTACTATATGTCGATCGCTTTATTTGGGTCCCAAACAATCGCCCATACAATAAATACCATTGTAACAATAACAAAAAATCTCCATAGACCGACCACCTCCCTAAATGGACCATATAATTGTAAAATTAAATCCAATGGTCGGTCGATCTAGAGAGGTTTTACTGTAAATAAAACACAAATTGCCTACTTTCACTCATATATAACAGTGACGCTCTTATACCCATACCATTTTGCTTAAATACACTATGACATTATTACAAAGCTACCACCAATCACCATAAAAGAGCTTACAGTTTGGACCAGCCTAAACCAGAGAATCAAGCTGTTCCACCCTTACGGAGTCAACTGCCCATATCCAAGGACCTGTTAAAGCTGGTGGGCTTAAACTAAACAACAGACCGAGAGTATGGCCAGACGACTCAAGGAGTGGAGGGAATTGCCTCTCATTCTGACCCCGCTCTGGGAAAGGCAGAATCAGTGAGAGTATTACACCTGTTCTGAAATTCTCATAGCTCATAGATGCAACAATCAAACTGTATATAATAAAAATCAGCAAGGGTGAGTCGCATGATCATGTCGTCGCACTGTCGCCTACGCCCTTGTGGCTTGATGGCAATGTTCATCGGATATGGTCAGGCAACTGGAGGAGTGAAACAACTTGATTCTCTAGTTAAGCTAACACTGCTACCAGTGCATAACACACTTGACCTAATTCCTTTCGAAACTAATGTTGCAACAATCAAAACCATGTTGTTAGAATCGACTACTCCATCTCACTGACTACCAAAACAAACAGCCGACCCACAAGAAAATGTTCCGACCATACCTCAGATAGCAATACATTTAACCAGATTATGATTAGTTGGTCAGAAAGAGGTGGAAGGGGAGGATATAAATCCAAATAATAGTGAAATAACAAATATGAAAACACCCACTATACAAAGAGGGTAGAACATGCAATATCCATGGGGTAAAACACAGAATTTGTCAACAGCTACACTAATGCTACTTATGGTAAGCACAATTTTAGTCTTGTACGAGATTTCAGTTAATTGATTGTTAAATCTACATAGCAATTTTCAAATTATAACATTCATTAATTGACAAATTAAAGGTCAATATTTCCCTCAGGTCTATTACATATTTCCCTCAGGTAGATCAGTGTCACAAGTAGCTGCAGTTATTTTTAGTAGTAGATATATAGGGAAAGTAAGGACAATGTTAGTGTGTTCACCATCTTGTTTCTGGTTTAATCTCTTACTAACTTAGTAGATATATGGGGAAAGTAAGGACAACGTTAATGTGTTCACCATCTTGTTCCTGGTTTAATCTATTACTAACTTAGTAGATATATGGGGAAGTTAAGGACAATGTTAGTGTGTTCACCATCTTGTTTCTGGTTTAATCTCTTACTAACTTAGTAGATATATGGGGAAAGTAAGGACAACGTTAGTGTGTTCACCATCTTGTTCCTGGTTTAATCTCTTACTAACTTAGTAGATATATGGGAAAGGAAAGGACAACGTTAGTGTGTTCACCATCTTGTTTCTGGTTATCATAACAGAAAGGAGAAGGACAAGTTAGTGTCTGGTTTAATCTCTTACTAACTTAGTAGATATATGGGGAAAGTAAGGACAACGGTAATGTGTTCACCATCTTGTTCCTGGTTTAATCTCTTACTAACTTAGTAGATATATGGGAAAGTAAGGACAACGTTAGTGTGTTCACCATCTTGTTTCTGGTTTAATCTCTTACTAACTTAGTAGATATATGGGGAAGGAAAGGACAACGTTAATGTGTTCACCATCTTGTTCCTGGTTTAATCTCTTACTAACTTAGTAGATATATGGGGAAGGAAAGGACAACGTTAATGTGTTCACCATCTTGTTTCTGGTTTAATCTCTTACTAACTTAGTAGATATATGGGGAAAGTAAGGACAACGTTAGTGTGTTCACCATCTTGTTCCTGGTTTAATCTCTTACTAACTTAGTAGATATATGGGGAAAGTAAGGACAACGTTAGTGTGTTCACCATCTTGTTTCTGGTTTAATCTCTTACTAACTTAGTAGATATATGGGAAAGTAAGGACAACGTTAGTGTGTTCACCATCTTGTTTCTGGTTTAATCTCTTACTAACTTAGTAGATATATGGGGAAAGTAAGGACAACGTTAGTGTGTTCACCATCTTGTTCCTGGTTTAATCTCTTACTAACTTAGTAGATATATGGGGAAAGTAAGGACAACGTTAGTGTGTTCACCATCTTGTTTCTGGTTTAATCTCTTACTAACTTAGTAGATATATGGGGAAAGTAAGGACAACGTTAGTGTGTTCACCATCTTGTTTCTGTTTAATCTCTTACTAACTTAGTAGATATATGGGGAAAGTAAGGACAACGTTAGTGTGTTCACCATCTTGTTTCTGGTTTAATCTCTTACTAACTTAGTAGATATATGGGGAAAGTAAGGACAACGTTAGTGTGTTCACCATCTTGTTTCTGGTTTAATCTATTACTAACTTAGTAGATATATGGGGAAGGTAAGGACAATGTTAGTGTGTTCACCATCTTGTTTCTGGTTTAATCTCTTACTAACTTAGTAGATATATGGGGAAAGTAAGGACAACGTTAGTGTGTTCACCATCTTGTTTCTGGTTTAATCTCTTACTAACTTAGTAGATATATAGGGAAAGTAAGGAAAACGTTAGTGTGTTCACCATCTTGTTTCTGGTTTAATCTCTTACTAACTTAGTAGATATATGGGGAAGGAAAGGACAACGGTAATGTGTTCACCATCTTGTTTCTGGTTTAATCTCTTACTAACTTAGTAGATATATAGGGAAAGTAAGGACAACGTTAATGTGTTCACCATCTTGTTTCTGGTTTAATCTCTTACTAACTTAGTAGATATATGGGGAAGGTAAGGACAACGTTAGTGTGTTCACCATCTTGTTTCTGGTTTAATCTCTTACTAACTTACTAGATATATGGGGAAGGTAAGGACAATGTTAATGTGTTCACCATCTTGTTTCTGGTTTAATCTCTTACTAACTTAATAGATATATGGGGAAGGAAAGGACCACGTTAGTGTGTTCACCATCTTGTTTCAGGTTTAATCTATTACTAACTTAGTAGTACATATAAGATATTGGGATGGTAATGACAATGTTGGTGTTCTATGTACTACACTTTAATGCAGTCGTGCTTACAATCAGATACGATGGCCACCAATGATTCCAGTACGCCACATTTTGTAAATAGCTGCCTATCCACCACCATCACCACCACCACCACCAATAGATATTGTGCAACTAGTTTGCAAATACCAATAAACACAAGAAACATGATCCACGAGACTATTAAACGCTATGAAGTGATCCTAGAAGTGGGATGCACGGCTTTGCGCCTTTAGTATGAACCAGCAAAACTAGCTGTTGTTGGTCGTTGTTTTAGGTCCTAGCAACATCTTTGGTCATATCAGGACGGGCCAGCAAGACTAGAGCATTGTAACAATGCTCTACCTAAAAGCGCCCACCTCACAGTTAGAACTACACACAAGAATGTAAAGCTCATGTGACCATAACTATCCCCAACCCCACAAACCAATGGTTAAAATACAACTGGAAAAAAGAAGGCATTGCCCAAATGACAACAGGGTCTTTAATAAACACCAACATAATTTTTGGTTTTTAATTGTTTTACAATAATATAAATCTGGAAAGAGAGAGTATCTGAAAAAGAACATTAATGAAAGGCGGCGAATACAAGTGTGTATAAAAATATTTAAAAAACACAAAACACAATACCAGCCACAATATTAATCATCTGTAACAATTATGGCTGGTTTGTGGTGATATTTCTCTTTTGCTTTGGTGGGTCAATTTTTCTTAAAGAAAGAAAGGTGGCAACAGTATCTGTTGTGCTTTAGGTACCTAGTTGGAATGACGTTGAATCGAGCGACCAGCCGACTCGCACCACATGGGGATGCTCCTCCTGATGATCGTCGCCAAAATCTACTGGCAGAAACTCCGTGAGCAAAACCTCAAAGCACACCTGAAAAGAGACATGGACCCACAGCCCCCCAATAAGATACACGTCGACAATACACATTGGCACAACACACAGCACGGTTTGGTGAAAGCCAGCAGGCCCAGTGCAAGGTGGCCGGCCGGGTGGGTTGCTACGTGATGGGGGCCGGAGAATGGGGCATGGAAGCTGAAGGGGGGGCGGGGGGGTAGGGACGGAGGTCAGTTGTATATAGTAGATGCTTCTGTTTGACCACCCCATCTAATACTAATTTGTTAAACAATAATACTTTTTTTTTAAACCCAAAGCTATAACGGGACACCTGCATTGTTATTGAGAAGCTGGGGGGGGGGGGGGGCCCCCCCCCACAACCGTGACAAAGAGACAACTTTGAGCCTCTGCAGCGAGCTAAAATCTATTCTTTCAATCTATTCTTCACTCATGCAGATAGAGGGAGCCTATTATTATTTGTGTCCCAAATATTAGATTATTTTCCCGAAATACTGGTCAAATACACACTACATACCATGCCTTGGTACAGAAGAAACTGAGTAATAAACTTGGCGTGGCACATTCTTCTCTAACAGCCTGCATTATATCTCCCCCCCCCCCCCCCCACCACCACCACCCTCGCAGTTTCCTCATTAGCGAGGACCAGTTCAAATTATTGGATTTACAACTTTAGCCAATGGCTACATGACACAGACTAAAATGGACAATTCTGTCTCACCTATTCTAAGATCTAGTTGCCATTACCATGTGCCAACAGTTAGCCAGTCTATCACTGGGGTTGGGGTAGTGAGGTGACCTCGGGTAATAAGGTGACCTTGGGTAGTGGGGTCAACCTGGCATGCCATGTGCATGTTGGGCCGGATGTCAGATAGTGCATGTGTAGTCTTGTCCGAAGAGCAATAGCAATTTAAAAAAAAAAAGACCACACACATACACACATACAAAACAGCAATCATTTTCAATGTATTCCCTGGCCCCAGGCCAAAACTCCGACACTCTTTGGAGGCAGATGCAGCCCAACTCTGTGCATCCAAAACCAAACCATCACGTGCATCCTCGCAGTGAAAGCAGAAGGAACACGTCCATTTCTTGTGGGTGTAGCCTCTCTTCAAAAAGCATGCACACTAGGAGCACTACATAGTAGTTGAAACCCAAACATCATATTAGAATAAAAACTTATATCAAAGGAGTTAGTACACAATGAATGCACTTGGGGGACATACTATAGATATTGGGGTCCTGTTCAATATAGGCATGGCTGCAAGATATGGATCTGGTTTCCTTAATTAGTGATCTCTTTAACAGTTATGGCTGATAGATAATTATATATAAGATAAACCAGACATACTTGTGATATTTAGATTATTTGGGATTTAATGGGTGGACTGCTAATTCAGTTGACACACATACCAAATATTCAAAAGAATAAGTTTGTTGTGTATATATAGATTAGTTAGACGAATCTTACCTTGGTATAGATGATGGATAACTGTTGTTTTCCCGAGGTATAAGCCTCGGCTAGACGTGGGTGAGGGAGAGGTAAGCACATCTGGGTACAGCAATCTTTACCTACTAATTCAGGATAAAATGATCTCTAAAATTCTAAATACTAATGTTTCCTTGGTACAAGCAAGGGACTAGACGTGGCAGGGTGTGGAGGGTGGGCCCTCACCCACATCTAGCCGAGGCTTATACCTCGGGAAAACAACAGTTATCCATCATCTATACCAAGGTAAGATTCGTCTAACTAATCTATTTTACCTCGGTATATAGCCTCAGGCTAGCCGCAGGCTAGGGAGACTTTACGTAATATCATTTTATCCTGATATTTAATTTTATTTGTTTATGTTTTGTGGTATGGAACGTTCGTTAACCTTATATGTTTGTGACCATGGTATGTTCTCACCTTTTTTTACCTTAATGTTGTAGCAGTCGCCGTGCGACGCCACTTGGCTTTTCCAATCGCTTGTTATAATGTCTAGCAAACGATCGTTCGGTCTTCCATCCTGCATGCGCTAGTATGCGCTTGACCGAAATGCTAAGAGGCGTGCCTTTGACACCATGGCTCCTCTTGTTGAGTGTGATGCATATTTGTCCATATCCACTCCTGCCATCTTTAGGACATTAATTGTCCATCTGGCAAGGGTATCTCTTGATATGCCCTTGTGTGGCTTAATAAAGCTTATCAACAATTGTCTTGAGTTTCTAACTCCTTGTGTCTTGGATATATATGTTCTGATCGCGGAAACTACACACAGTTTCGGATTGTCTTTGAATTGTGCTACATCAATTGACGACAAAGGGTCACCTAAACGATTAGATTTTAACAATGTTGTCAAATCGAAGGTCGCTTGCCTTCTATCTATTTCCAGTCCATCGAGTGAAAGTGCCACTATAGTCTGGCCTCGATGACCTGTGACTAACAGTAATAAAAGTGCTAACTTAAACCCTAATTGTTTTATATCTAGAAACCTATTATGTGGCCAATCGTTAAACATTTTGAATACCAGTGACAGATCCCAAAATCGGTCATATTTTGGTTTAGGTGGGTTTCGTTCATAAATTCCCTTTAGTACCCATGATATAACATGGTGTTTACCCATTGTATCTCCCCTTGTTCTGGGAAGGATAATCGAGAGAGCGCACCTGGCAGCATTAATTGTGCCGTAACCTAGCCCTTCTTGTTCTAACATTCTAAAGAATCTGCACACTTGGGCAATAGTTGGGTTCATGGGTTTAACCTTGTGAATAAGACAATAAACGCCCCATTTTTTCAAATATGTGGTATACATTTAAACTGTTCCTTTTCTCCACGCATGTGACACTAGCCGTTCTTGTGTAATTTTGTCTAAACCAAATTGTTCTAGGTATTTATTTAGAAAAGGAATGCAAGCAACGGTGTTGTTGCTACGTTGCCGTGATGTTCCAGAGGGCCTTGGTGAGTTCGATTTCCTCGGGATTTTAGGAATCTGAGGCAATCTCGGGCTGTCGAGGCTAGTCCTGCTAGCCACGGCTGTGTGTCCCATTCGGGGACGATCAGGATGGCGTGAGACCGGTCCATCTTTATCTTTCGTGCCACTCTGGTAATGATGTTGAAAGGGGGAAAAATATAATAAAATTCATTTTTCCAAATCAGTGAGAAAGCATCTATGTGCCAAGCAAATGGTTCTGGGTGCCATGAAACATATCTGTTAACTTTAAAGTTATTCCTTGATGCAAATAAGTCAACCGTAGGTGAACCCCATTGGCGACAAATTTTGTTGAAAATTTTAATGTTTAAATTCCATTCTAAGTGGTCGTGAAAGACTCTACTCTTTTTGTCAGCCAGGACGTTTTGCGATCCTGGGATATGTGATATGGTTAACCATATTTGATGTTTTTGCGCCCAGTTCCAAATACTTTGTGCCAAGTTATTGCACTCTTTTTACTTTGTACCTCCCATATTTCTGACATATGCCATGGCCGTAGTGTTATCTGTAAGCAGTTGAACAGTATTTTTCAGTATTTTAATTAGACTCATTGGTCTGATTTTTCGTTTTCTAACCATCTCCCTCCTGTTGCTACATCATTTCGATGAGCTCCCCAACCTTGTAATGACGCATCGGTAGTAACTACCGTGTTGAGTTGATCCATTCTAATGGGATTGGAAGAGTTATTAATATTCTCGATCCACCAAGATATATCTGTGTAACCATCCTGGGAAATGTACATTTTTCTTTCAAGGTTACCTTTTGTACGTGCTAACGCTCTATTCTTGTCTATTTCTAGAGACTTGAAGTGCGCCGCCCCATAAAGAACAGCCGGCGCATATGAAACCATTATACCGATAAGGACAGCGACCTGTCTAATCTTTGGCATAGATATGTCAAGCAGCTGGGAGGCCGTGTCATGAAACTTCTGTAGTTTCTGTTCCGTTAATGATACGGTCATTGCTTTGGTGTTGATTAAAAACCCTAGGCATTTTAATTCCTTATTCGGGACAAAAACAGATTTTTTGTCGTGTATGTAAAAACCTAATTCTGTTAATAAAGTACACAAATCATTCACTGCCAAATGGCATTTCTTAGAGGATTCTGCCATAATAAAGGAATCATCGATGTATGGAAACATTGTATGTCCTAATCTTCCCATAACAGCAAAAACAGGTTTTAATAACTTTGTAAACAGTCGAGGTGCGCAGGCTAAACCATTAGGCATGCAAGTAAATTGGAAAAGGGTACCGTTCCAAATAAATCTCAGAAATTTTCTGTGTTCTTTGCAAATGGGGACTGTATAATACGCGTCTCTTAAGTCTACACTGGCAAGCCAGGCATGCGGCGTTATTAAGTCTCTCGCAGTTTCTAATGAGAACATTTTAAAATGTTTGTATGTTACCAATTTATTTAACTTTGTCAAATCCAAAATCATGCGAATTTCGCCATTTGGTTTGGGCCTAGAAAAGACATTAGAAATAAACTGTCCTTTTGTGTTTTGTACTCGTTCAATAATACCTTTTGTTTCAAACAGCGAAACCTGATAATCTATTTGGCGTTTTTCTGCTATGTTGAATTTGTATGGGAACGGAACTCTTTCCTGTTTTGGTATGTATGTGAAAGGTATTTGAACTCCTTTTACTATATCCAAAATTTTCCTATCAGATGTAATGTTAACCCATTTGTGCAAACAGTTAAGGATGTTGCCTGCCTGAAACTTGCTTACATAAGTTTGTGTCTCTTCAGACACCGTGTTGAGTGTAGGAGTCTGTGTCTCTACTTGGCTCCTGGCCGCGGGAATTGGGGTTTGGGTGTAAACTCCCTTTTGTATCCGCGGTTGTCGTTCCAACCCGTGTTCTGGCGTTCTCCTCTGCCTCATCCTCTGGGATTGAAGCCGAATGAGGGACCTCCTCGTCCCGGCCTTCCTCCTCTGCGGAAGCGAAAATCCGAGCGGGGGCGTCGGAATTTGTTGGGGTTGTCAAACTTTTTGGTGCCATCCGTGTTTTTAGCGCTTTTAGTGTCTACCTCAACAGCTTTGAAGAGGTGCGCTAGCTGACCGCCAAACATTTTGGTTTTGTCCAGTGGCTTGCCTAGCACTGGCTTTGGCGGTAGGTAAAGGGTGTATTCTTTACCATCATTGTCAGTTACTTTCTTCGATCTGGTGACTTCTTTGCCAGCATCTGTTGTGACCGACTTGAAGACGTTTTCAAATCGCCGAAAAGTGATGAAGTTCGACGCTGCGGTAAGCAGCGCAATTCCTTTGTCCATCACTCGTGCAAGCGACGAGAACTTATTCTCGGCTTGCATCCGATTCGCTACCGGAGTTATCGATGTAAGCGCTCCGAGCACCGCTTTATGAATCGTGCACAATGCGTTCTCATAACGCCGTCTTTCGTCTGAGAGATGGATGCCTGCATCCATTTCTTTACTGATGGACTGGGGAACTCCTTTAATTCCCGAAATTTGTTCCGTCAGCTTGTTGATCACCTCCACAGGTTTGAAAGTGTGGAAATGTCCTTTCAGGGTTTCCCTCATCATGGTTGTAGTCCGCAACCTCTTTGCTTTCGCCAACGGGCATTTCTTCTTGATCTTTGCCCCTATCCTGGCATAAATGCCCGCTCTCTCCGTGTCTGAATCGGAGTCAGTTGTGGATGAATCATCTGATTTATCCGATGATGAGTCCTTTTTGTTTTTGTTTTTCTTTGTCTTCTTCACTCGTTTCTTATTGGTCTTTGTGAATTCATCACCCGAGCTACTGCCAAGTCTTTTCCGCTTCTTGGGTTTCAGTTGCGGAACCTCAAATGCCGATTCGGTTTCGTCATCTGAGAAATCCTCCCAGTCATCGTCTGGGATAGGAGGAGAAGAAGGCCGTGTGGCTTGTGTCTTATATTTGTCCATAATCCGTAGGATTTTGTCTTCAAGCTCCTCATCCCCACTATCCTTGTCCGAAGGACCAGCCCCCGGCTGTGGAGACGGCGGTCCCGTCTGCGGTGGTGAGGAATCGTACCCAGAAGGCACGCGGCACTCTGCCGCTGCCGGCGGAACCTTGTTTCGCTTGGTGGCCATCGGTTTCTGTAACAACAAAGGTTACTTAGTACCGGTATCATCTCAACATGTTCACAAAGTGAGCTAGAGTGAGGTATTATTCGGATGGTATATAGTAACGTGTTTAAACGATTCTGTATACAGGCGTTAAGCTAAAGTTTTGCCGTAGGTTTTATCGGTAGTGAAACCAACCAAACGGAGGGGCGGCCATTGGCACGCCCGCTCTCTCTGTTTCGTACACTTCTCCCACCCGCGGCATTCTGCGCCAGCAAGTTGAAGAAAATATTACGAAACTCGGAGGCTCGCCTCAAAAAACTGGTCTGGGGAGTCTATAAAAGAAACCCAGGATCATCCCCAACATAACCCTCTTTAGGGTTCGGAGGAATTTCCTTAGGAGATGCAACTCGGGTTAACATCTCTGCCTGTCTGAACACAGGTTTCGCTATGTGAAGCGGTATCGGTTTCGGTTCTCATATTCTTATCCTCGTGTTTTTTATAACACCGTTAATGTCCAAATTGGACCTGAGAAAGTTCTAAGCTTTCATAATGGGATGCTATAAACCATCCTTAAGAAGTTGAATGCAGTTTCTCAATACTTACAGTTAGTTAAAGTGTTGTAGTAGTTAAATCCTGCTGGAGCAGCTCAGCGAACGTCCTCCCGCCGTGAGCTGCTTATGCTAATTGCTGTACCCGGATGTGCTTACCTCTCCCTAGCCTGTGGCTAGCCTGAGGCTATATACCGAGGTAAAATATAATATATATCCGGATACTAGAAGTACAAAGTCCTGTAGAGAATGCCATGTAGGATTGAATGTTAGTTCCACCCAGTGTACCAATATTGGTCGTCATAACATATATGTATTTTTTGATTAACCTGATTAGCTAAATCATGCCAAGACTACTTCAAATACATCCCAGTTCATACTTTCGAGGCCTAAATTTGACAAATTCTCGATAATTGTCAATTACATTTTCTTTGTCTAATGATTCCTTTATATAGTTATTTGTTATATCCATTTACAAAATTTGTCAATACTAAGCCTCCTTTCAAGAAATAACTTGTTTGGGTTTACCTTTTGGAAGTTCAAGCTACAAGTAAGACTGACAGAATGTAAGAATGAATCAACTTGGAAATAGATTCAGTTGGTTTTCAAAGCATCATTCTTTGCTGAAGCTTTGAAATAAATCTGTTCACAGAAGCCTTGCCGAAGTTTGACACATTCATGTAACCTATTCAATCTTCATTATCCCGACAGATTAAAAATGTATAA
Source organism: Branchipolynoe longqiensis (assembly GCA_030323885.1). Classification (NCBI taxonomy): domain Eukaryota; kingdom Metazoa; phylum Annelida; class Polychaeta; order Phyllodocida; family Polynoidae; genus Branchipolynoe; species Branchipolynoe longqiensis. Next base: position 36,323,378 of record CM059196.1, on the reverse strand, counting down.
TGTCATATCCTCATTCTTTCACAACTCTCTACCGTTGTACTTCTGGTATACGGAAAATGGGGAAGGGGGAAAACAAATCGAAAGAAAAATATCAAAATCAATCACCGACTCCGGTGCATTGGTTGGAAACAGCGCTATCCTAAAATTCCCTAAACCAAATTAGACTTGTAGAGCTGTTTAATTATCTAGTATTATTGAACTCAGAATAAATTCTCGGCCAATTTCGATTAGGCACATGTATTCGGGTATTATGTGTAAATATTCTGCTCGTGAGTATATGTTCAGGGCTGTATGTTATCGCTAGATGTATTTCAAGGGAGGGACCTCGATTGAAGCTTGACTTTACAAAGCCAATGAATAATTCACCATATTAACTTTTACAAACAAGGTTGATAAACAGGGAGACAGACGTAGACTGGGAGAACATAAGGTAACAGCGTTGTGATTACAGTGAAGTAAAGTATCTGTATTGGAGTGAGTGTAGTAGTGTCCAGTATGTGGCATGCACAACTGTCATATGTGCAACGGTCAATATTCATTCAGCCATAACTATCATTCATGCGGGAATATCCCCCCCCCCCCACCATCACCACTACACGGGGCGCGAGATGGAGGGACGTAAGGGCGAACTTGATGAAAGGTGATGTTCCTATGGATTCACAACAATCTCTTATTCCATTTCTCTCTTTTACACAGGTGTTAGCATCAAGTCTCAAACACGACAAGAACAGGGTAGTACTGAACAGTAGGGTTAATATGCACATCGGATGAGGATTGTAATTATGTGTATTGTGTGAACTTTGAAAATTATAAAGCAAAATCGAATAGAACATATCCCAAACCAGATTTAAAAAAAAAAAATGATTTAAAAAATAAATAAATATATATATATATACACACTGAAACTAAGACCCCCACAACATACACTTCCAGTACACGCTGAACTATAATGACAGCTGTTAATACTCCTTTAATACTGAAAAAAAAACCCACTTTAAATGGGAAACGTGTGAATCAGTTTACGGTATATAGCTTCTAACGATTTTGATTTTCCTTTATTTGAAATTTACTATTACGTGCAAACACATGATGTTAATTAACCATGTAGCTTCCAAAAGCTGATATTTTTGTATGTAAAAAAATATATATATAAATTTGCAGACAACAAAAGTAAGTGAAAAGGGTTTCTGAATGAAAGGAGGATATTTATAGTTTCAAATGACTTATTTCCAAAAGGTAAGCAGTTTTTAACAACATACTACAACAACCGCTAGACCAAGCTTAGTAGTTGTAACTATCATAAAAGGAAACTATGGGTAGATATGTAGAAACTAGAAACAAGAAACAAAACTGTTTTTTATTTGTTTAAATAACTTATTTAATATTAATGAACCATTAACGCAATTACCCTCACACAGTTTGGGTAAATTGCACATTGGTAAGCTGGGTTTTTTTTTTGTTTATTTTTTTTTGTTTAAACGGAGGGGAACAATGGTAAATCTTGGGACTATGAATGCGGTGTGGATTGCTTCAGAGGTAACTTGTCCTACCCGTAATTCACAGACACACACACACAGCACAGTGTTACCGAGAAGGAAAGCATGGTTTCTTTCCTAATGCTGAAATGGGAGCGCATGTACATCGGTGCGCCGTATACCCCAATACGTATGGTACTTAGCTCATTCACTTTGTCTACTCCAGTCACTCACCTAACACCTGCACAGTCACATAGTCCCATTGATAGGATGACCTACACCATCACAGGTGGACACGATACCGCCTGAGCTACGTCCCACCCCAGTAAACCCAGGGCAGCGCACATGGAAAGATCCCAAGTCTGCAGTCTACTCAGGTGAGCATCTACACGAGGATTGGTTGGTTGGTTGGTTGGTTGGTTGTTGGAAGTTTTAAGTCCTGGCAACATCTATGGTCATATTAGGACAGGTACAGATGTGTGACTGAGGACTCACAGCGACTTTATAGTGCTGACCCACTGCGAAATCAGGCCGTCGTCACCATGACCTGATATCCCACTCCCATGTCACATTATCCTGGCATTGAGCTAAACAAATCCTTGCCATATCCAATTAATGCTGATCTCCAATCAATTAATTCTGATCTCCAATCTAAGAAGCGACAAGTATCAATTTTGTAAGTCATTGTTTTGACTCGACCAGGGTTTGAATCCGACAATCTATCAAAACGGAAGCTGGACGCTCAACTCATTTGGTCATAAGCAGCAAGGGGTCGTTTATATACACTTTCCCACAGACAGGACAGCCCGTACCACAGCCTTTGATGAACCAGTTGTGGACCACTGGTTGCACCTGGAGGTGGAAACTGGAGGTAGTGGTTGTCAAAGCGAGTTTGGGCTTGTGCCAACACAACTGACAGCCAACAGCTGACAATGCTAGCCAACAACCTAAATGTACCCACTTAGATCTGGCATAGCATTAGCAGCACTACTGCTGTCAAGTTCTACTACCTGAAACCCAAGATGACAATCCCAAGTCTGTCAGTTAGTGTTAACATTTTTTTTTAAAACACCAAGCTGCACTAAGTCCTTAACTATAACAAGAAACCCCAATAAGAACTAATGTACTCACGGAGTGCTTAAATTAAATTAATTTTAAAGCAAGCCCAGGTTTATATACCAACTCTGAAAACTGAACACTTGATGCAGAACTGTTTAGATCTCACTGGAGTAGACTTAGTCAAGAGCCAAATACCACAGGAAATATTGATATGATGCATAATCTAATGAGGTGAAAGGTAGCGATTGTAGATCATTTCACCAGCAAATAGCAAGCTGGCCAGCCACGGTTGTGAACAGCAACTGCACACCAAGTTTCCGTCAAGGACAGCTTAGCACTCACAACTCGTGCAAGGCAATATGAGAAGGTATTGTCATTTATCACAAGTTGTTTCTGTACATATTGCGCATCGATTTGTTGGGTTTAAAAAAAAATTTCACACGGTAACGCAGCTAATTCTTATTCCAGAAGACTTTACTTATTTTTCATTCAACGAACAGGGACAAGTGCATATTATATATCTTTAATTACACACCCAACACTAATACACCCATAGTATATTTAGCAATTTTGCGCTTACTAACCAACCAGTGGACAAGTGAGGAATTGAAACAAAACAAAAGTGATACTATTAGAGTTTATAAGCCATTTAATCTTTTCGGTTGTATTGAAATGAATTAATGCATTTTTTAAAGTGTTTTACAAAAAATAATGTGTGGGGACGGATTTTGTGATTTCAGTAGGCTTGTAAGTAAAGAATAGTTGGTGGTAACATAAGGGGCCTCTGTACAAACACCACTTCGAGCAGTACCTTGCCAAGTGCCAGGTTTGTAGTGTGGGAGCGGAGTAGGGAGAGTGGAGTAGGGACATCCGAGTGCCGAGACAGACTCCGGCTTCCCCACTGAGTATATTCGTCGCCATGCCAACCTGTCCGATAGCGCATTAGAATGCACCGTCAGACCAGTTGCGCCGGTGCACTATTTCTAGTGGGGGAGCACCCTGGACTGGAAGATTAATATTTCCAATGGATTCTCAGAAAAGGTAGAAGATTCTTGTAGTTGGAACGCTGATTAGTGTTGCAGCCCATGAAGACAAGTTTAAGGAATATATTATCCTCGTATTTGGTGTTAATTGGGGGAGATCAATTGCACTAATTATATTTCAATTATTCAGAATAATTAAAAGAAATTTTAGAACTAATAACAGCAAAACCCTAATTAAATTATATTACAACAGACCCCCCCCCCCCTTTCTCCCATAGGGCCATGATAGGATACCCATTCCCCGTGTTTGACATCACGAGACATTCCTCAATACAATATTATTGAACATATGCCATTAGTAATGGAAATTATAAAGACCCAATTTGAGATTTTCTTTAAATAAATCTGCGGAGGCAAAAGTTCTGGAAATATGTATAAAGCAATACAAAACAAACCCGACTAAAAGATAGAAAAATTCGCTGAACTTTCTTTACGCCCACATGAAAAAGAATTTAATATTTTGGGTGCCAGAATCACTGTGCACAATAAATTTAATTTGGTAGTTTTATTTAACATTGATTTAGTGTTTTCATTCTATATTTTTATAGGGATAAATGCCTGGTTGTCGTGTGGGCATTAACGTATTAAAACAAAAGTATTACACACGAACCATCACCATGAACCAGTAGTTACTCTTTATATATAGGTTGTTAGGAACCCAAATCATTTGTGAATGTTGTTACTCGGGTCAGTTAGTTAGGCTGCTTTAACAGTAACAATACATCACGATCTTGTCATACATGAGTAGACTACCTATGTCTACCATATATGATGCACCGCATGCCCAAACGTAGGACACGGGCACATAGCATTCCTAATTAACAAAGGGAATAGGCTATGAGTTGTGGAAGATACATTGTCATATAGTAGCGTTTATATGGCATTCATGCCAGGACACGACTAACAGCCCCTAACAGATTTACAACACACAACAACTGGCCCACATGTCCAAATAGGAAACATTAGATTCCCAATGGGTGACATGTGAACCAGACATACTGCACACAGTACATTTTCCCACCACACACAACTTCACAACTCTCACCACACAAATACATATAAACCGCAGTATTTAACAATTGGAATGTTACAAATAAATATATTAGACTTGACTAAAACGCTTAATGAATAACACTAGTTTGGTTATTCAACACGCTATGCTAAATAGAAAATGCTCATTAGTTAAAAAAAATAAAAATTGTAAGATAAAGACGTAGTTGGTAACCACTTGATACATATATAGGGGTTAGGAGATGGGGAGTGTCTTGGAAGTATTTAAATAGGCTGCTATAAAAATAAAATCTAAAACATTATTAAACACATTTAGCAGCAATTATAATACTGCATCAGTGTTCAATCAGAAAAGGTTATCTGTTGAAACACTTTAGTGCGAATTCTATTAGACCAAATATACCAAACAGGTCAAGGTCCTGGCACAATAAAGTAATTGTGAGGTATTTAGTGAAGTACATCTTCAACGTTTATACAACAGTAGAGGCAGCGTTTAAATATATACAGGGAAAAGATGAAACCCCGAAACCAAACACAGAGAAGTCTCCTTAAGGTGTTGGGCATTTAAGCAGATCTATACACATAGCACATTGCTAGTAATGTATAGACGGCGAATAGCTGAAAGAAAAGCTGTACTCAGTGCACCATGTTAACACAACCGGTGAGTTTGCTTGATTTTGTTGTTGTGTATATTAATCGAACCAGGATTGATGCTCAACAGACTTTGTCATGTAACCATGATTGTAACATCCCCTGGTGGTCAGAATTATACCAGCACTGACCAGCAGTATTAAAAAGACTATTTCAGCTAAAGGACCGTTGTAATTCTAGGGAGGAGGAGGAAGGGGTGGGGTAAATTGTGTTATGGAATAGCCCAGAGTTCACTTCACACACTACACACCAACACATACACACGGCTTAGGACTTTAGGCAGGTTAAAAAAAGAAAGAAAAAGAGATGTATATTGTAAATATTCAAATTAGTCATTACACTATTGCCGCACATCTAAAGGTACCCAAAATAAAGCTTGATATATTTAATGCCACCGCTAGAGCACATTGATAAATTTGTGTATTGTATCCTTGGCTATTGGATGTCAAACATATGGTCATTCTGACATTTCTTTTGGAGGAAACCCGCTGCCGCCACATAGGCTACCCTTTCCGATAAGCAGCAAGAGGTCGTTTATATGCACTTTCCCACAGACAGGACAGCACATACCACAGCCTTTGATGAACCAGTTGTGGACCACTGGTTGGAACGGAAAATAGCCTAAACTGCAGATATAAAGGTACCCCCACGTGAATAGAGACAATGCAGGTGGCAAGCCGCTATAACAAGTTGAACCAATTACACATTAGCCTAAGCGATGCTGATGGTTAGAAAAGAGACACCACCCCCCCTCTATAACTGACACAACGGGGAACAATTACATGCTAACGGCACCAAACATAATTGTTATGAATTACTCATGTTACTACATAACATGCACAATTTAAAACAATGAGGAGGTGACTCACCTCCAGGTAGCAGAGCATGCAGGCACCGTGTTCTTTAAATTAATAATTGGCCTATGTACTACAGCTCTAACACCACCAGAGAAGCCAGCTGTGTGAAACAGACAAGACCACACGCTGTCTGGGCTTGTCCTCGGGTTTGTTGCCATGACAACTTTGAAACAGACAAGACCACACCCGGTGTGGCCTTGCCCTCAGCTCTATTGCCATTACAACACTGCTGCACCGTCGGGAAGTTAATTAGCTCATAAAAAATATTAAAAAATCCAAACTTGTGCATAAAGCAAAGGCCTAGAACCAAACAACCAGTGTGAACGAATTGGGGTGCACATACACTTAACTATCGCAGGAGTCCAAATGTAAGCCTATCGAAATCGGGTCTAGATCTAAAATGTTTCTCTGCAATTATGTTTGTGTAAAGTACCCAACCCCCAAATAAAACAAATATTAGTGGTCAAATGACATTAATGAAGGAGCAACCATTGATGGGAGGACTTTATATTCTCATGTCGAGGATTATGCCGACATTAAGACAACTTCAAACTGAGAAGGATTTCTGTCGATTAAATAATAATATACATCAGATTCAGTTGAACTTTGAGTAATGACGAGGATTTGAACCGTTTGTAAAGATGGCTTCACGATACTAGTGAGTAAAAAAAAAAGAAGAAAAAAAGTGAAGTGACAGATCCTTCAGTAGAATTTAACAGCATGTGTGACGTCAGTTCAAGTCACCAATTCGTAACAACATTTATATTAAACTATTTCTGACCGGATGGAGGGAACAGGGCAATGTGTGTCTCTGCTTGGTTTGTGTGTGTGTGCGCGCATGCACATCTCATTTATCAAAGGGGGAAGATTCAGGACGAGTGTGTCTCCATCTGTTTGTGTGTGTGTGTGTGCACACATGCGTATCTCACATGTCGAAGGGAGAAGATTCAGGATGTCTCCATGTGTTTGTTTGCATGTGTGTCTCCATGTGTTTGTGTGTGTGTGTGTGCACACATGCGTATATCACATGTCGAAGGGAGAAGATTCAGGATGAATGTCTCCATGTGTTTGCATGTGTGCACATCTTATATGTAGAAGGGGGAAGATTCAGGACAAGTGTGTATCCATGTGTACATCTTATATGTAGAAGGTGGAAGATTCAGGACAAGTGTCTCCATGTGTTTGTGTGTGTGAGTGCATGTCTCATATGTCGAAGGGGAAAGATTCAGGATGAGCGTGGCTCCATGTGTCAAAGGGGGAAGATTCAGGATGAGCTTGTCTCCAGGTGTTTGTGTGCATGCATGCACATCTTATGTGTCGAAAGGGAAAGATTCAGGACGAGCATGTGTTTGTGTGTGTGTGCATGTAGCTTGACATATAGGATGGGTGATGCTAATGGTTACTAGAGAAGAGGGCAGACTTTGGATGAGGATAAGGTGGTTGGAAAGGTGTGTGTGTTTGGTGTTGAGAGCCTTGGGGCCGACACCAGTCTAAGTACGATGAAGGGGTTCAGATGCTAGGACCGCGGTATAAGAAATGGGGCACACCCTGGGTGACAAGGTTGTTAGAAGCTGTCGTTAAACCACAACGGTCACGACATAATACACGTGACGTCATCGGGCATTGGGGAAGAACAAGTTGGATGGAACCAAGGTTTGGAAACAAGCATGACATTGGGCGAGGATAAACATCGATTGGGGTTTTACGTTTTAAGGACATCCAATACCATATCAGGACGTCTACCGACTTGTGACAGGTCACTCATTGCAGCTGTACAGTGCTGCGCCACTGGAATACCGCGCCGTTGGCACCATGATCCAATATTCCACTGTCATATTGTTATATTACACCAGACAAATAGCATAATTACAAAGTTTAAATAGTTGGTTCGACATGGTTGGCAATGAAATACAGGAGCTCACTCTAACCACTCACTCGAACGCCCCATTCAGTCTGGGGGGAGGATGGGTTGGGCAGAAAAGGTTTGATCCCATTCAGTGTGGGGAAGGATGGGTTGGCCAGAAAAGATTAGATCTGTTGGGCGTTGAATAAAAAGGCAGGTTGACAAAATGGGAACTGGGATGTTGGGGTGATGATAGGATATGGATATGGACGTCGACATAACGAGTCAGAGAGAACAGACTCAAGTGAGAAATTGGTTGTAAGAGCTTTAGTCTAGGGACCAACCTCTTCTCACCAACTATGAACATATGACTGACCACGTACACACCCACCAAACGCCACATACTGTGGCACTTAAACCAGTGTTTATAATAGCAGTCTATAATATTAAACAGATCGGAACCAAATATAATCTCATGAACTTTTGATTTAATGCATAAGTCACAAGGTTTAGGCCTGGCTAAAGATCAGTTGGTTGGAAAGGGAATTTTTGCGGCGGCGCGGCGGGCGAGAGGGGAGGAGATCAGGACAAGTTGAAATAGTATGGAATGTGTCAGATGATAGGTAGGGACGAGACCGGCAGTACTGCGAAAAAAGAATCCATCTGGCTTTGGGAGGATACGTATTACCTATTGAAGCTAAAACCACATTTGGGGTAGACAAGTGGAAACACATAGGCTGAAAAAAGGGAGTTAAAAACGAGTAACAGAATTGGGTATGGACAGGTTATATTATATTAAAAAATTATTATATTATGCTATAGTGATGAGGTTATCACAATCAGAATGTAGATGAGAAGTATTTTCAAATTATAAAATGGTTGGTTGTTGGAGTTTTTATGTCCTGGCAACATCTAAGGTCATATCAGGGTGGGTACTGACTTGTGACAGTGCACTCATGGCGACTTATAGTGCTGCCCCACTGGGAGACCAGGCTGCCAGCACCATGACATGTGATGCACACACACAAACACATGGAGACACTTGTCCTGAATCTTCCCACTGTCACATTATCCTGACACTGAGCCGACCAGTCCTTGCTATACCCTAATAATGCCGAGCATCTGGCTTGGAAGCGATAACTGTCAATTTTTAAGTCATTGGTTTGACTCGACCAGGTTCGAATCAATTATATAACGAGAATAACATACGTGGCATGGCAGGTGTGGCCATGATATCAATAAAGAACGGTCAGGTAATGGCTATGAGTGCAATCTGGGATTGAGGGACTGTATTTAAAACTAATATTTTGCCGATTTTGTGTGCCAGGACAGGATGACTCATTTATATCTAGTTAAAAAACGGGAGGCAAAAACTACCGAAAATCTCATTCTATTTGGCAGCCATATTTGTATCTACCTTTAAAACTTTCTAATAAAACATTGACATAAGGTTTACAAGAATAAAACACAACAGAAAAGGCCCACAATTTAAAAGTCACTATTTTGGTTTTGAAAAGACTTCAAATACACATGAAGAAACAGTGATTTATGAATTCCTGTTTTAGCAGGACCGCTGGCACTCAGCTCCATGAGGAAAAGTGGGGATTGTGGAAGGTTGAAGACTAGCTCACTTAGTAAATAATCATATCTAGCTCTTTATTCAGTGGGTGAATGGGTGAATGGGTGAGTGGGTGAATGGGTGAATGGGTGAGTGAGTGAGTGAGTGAGTGAGTGAGTGAGGTTTCACACCCCAACAACACACGAGGTCATATCAGGACCGGTATTGATTTGTGGTAGTGTTCCATTACTAGGAAAAATGTCGCTAACATCACATCACAATATGCTGTTCATGCACATCAGCTAGGCATTGCCCTATCCTAGTAAATCTTAAAACCAAGCAGCAATTTTCCAAGTTGTTGATTTGGCTTGACTGGGGAGAGAAACCACACCCTCCCACACAGGAACTAAAGTCTTACACAGTCGGACATCCCATCGTGTATTCAGTGGTAGATTTCTATAAGGTTATTAGTCAAGCGGGAAGAGCAACTTAAAGACACTATAAACGACGATAACCACAACTTGATTATGAATAACACATAGATCTGGGACTTTGCACATACATAAAGTGTCATGTGAACACTTACTCTCCCAATCCCCAGGAGATTCTGCAGAAGGTACCGCTAGATGAAGATTTTCTTTTAAATTGTGCCCGTCTATAAGTATACATCGACACCTCAAACAAATGCAAGGGCACACTTTGTCCATGAGTGCCCAAACATGTAGTCGTGATGTCATAGATGGTTGGGGTGGGTTTGGGTTGTTATTATTATTTTTATATTATGGTCTTTTGTTTGTTAATTTGTTGTTATTATTATTAAAGTACACCCGCGCACACAAGTTACCATTTACACTTCCCATCTCTGGTCGACATATTTGCTTACGCGAACAATATTCAACCACATTTATATGTGGCACTCCATACATTTACCACACACAAACACTATTAACACCACCTCACATTCAAGTCATCAGAACCCCCACCCCCACCACCATCACTGACCACACATATACGCACAATCACACACATGATAGTAAGTAATGGGGTTTCCATCACGAGCAGAACGTGTGCTTCATGACATTTGTCCATCCAGTTAACGAGTCATGAGTAGACAACTTACATTTTTCAGACTCATCTACACTAATGAATAAGTCAATTAACAATGCTTTCACAATGTCATTAATTCTAAAGCAGTAGTCATCAATTAGGTTAGATTGTGGGAGTTTGTGTGTACTGTATACAGGGAGAAAAATGGGGTATGGAGGAGTGAAAAAAAGAACCTTTGTGGGAGGGTTGGTTGGTTGTTGTTTTACATCTCGACAACATCTAAGGTCATATCAGGACCGGTACCGACTTCTGACAGTGTGCACTCATGGCAACTTTATAGTGCTGCTCCACTGAGCGGTCAGACCAAAATGACCTGATATCCCACTCAGTCACATTATTCTGACACTGAGCCAACCAGTCCTTACCATATCCTAATACAGCCGAGCGCCTGGCTATGAAGCGACAAATATATATTTGTACGCCATTGGTTTGACTCGACCAGGGTTTGAACCAATGGATTCGAATCCCACGATCTGCCAAATCAAGAGACGGATGCTCAACTCATTCGGCCATCCCATCTGGTTTTGTAGGAGGATAAATGGGAACGCTTGATTGCTAGGGTACTGGGTGGGAAAGCGCAGAGGTCAGAATCCAAGGATTGCCACATCCACCGCTAGTCAGTGTGGAACAGACAACACCTCCAGGATTTTCAGGGTCAGTGCGCATGACACGGGCTACATGACCCCGAAAACCCTAACGCTGCGATCTCCTGGTATGTAGGAGACCGGAAGGTACTGACACTGAATGCCAGAAGGTACTGTAGAAGGTACTGACACTGAATACCGGAAGGTACTGACACTGAATGGCGGGTATGCAAATCCATGGACGAGGGAGTTAGTAGAGGGCAATAATGGCATAAAAGAAATGTCAAGGAACTAATGTAATTAAGGGAAGGAGGTGGTCTTTGACAACAAAAGAGAAACGGAAATCGACGAAAATAGTCACAACACCAACAGAACGCTCTCCAAGCAGTCTATTATGACAGGGCATAGGAACAGTGCTAAGACTGCTAGGATGGTGGTGTATGGAACCGGATATGGATATTTCCCCGCGATTTCCAAGACTGTAAATCTACCCCCTAAAAACGTGCAGATCAACCTTATATTTCCAAACTATTTTTGCTTCGTCGTTTACGCAAGATTAAGTTTGCAAAATCACAAAACCATATAAATCCTTGTGCATAGAGCATCACGTCCGTACGTCATACTTGATTGGTTCTCACTAGTGGGAGTAGTAAATAGCTTGTAATTTGATCACACTCCCTCCTTCTCACACCTAATTCAACCACACTTTCAACCACTTCATTCATATAAGATCCAACTATATTATACCAGCGTTCGAAATAAGAGCCTTTTCGCTTGTCATGGACAAGTGAAAATTCAAACGGACAAGTGAAAAAAAATAATCACCAGACTTGTCCAGTGGACAATTGAATTTTGTTTTGCTTATTTCTATCACTGTATATATATTATACCCTGATGACTAACTAGAATAGAACCCACTGATCAGAGATCATAGTGGTCTCAGGCAAAAAAAAGAGAAGCGGAAATCAAGCAGAGATTATCCCGACGTTAAATTTCCGTTTACACTTATATAAAAAATAACCCTAGGCGGTGAAAACCCCCCTGGAAATCTGCTTAAAAACGGAAAAATATCATCCCATGTGATACAGTTGAGAACTATCCCCGAAGCAAGTATCCTGCCCCACCTACTTTAAATTCCCCAAGCAGGACTCGACAATACTGATGTGCCACCGATCGTCCGGGACAAGATGAGAACAGTTAATTCAATCAACCGCATCGAACAAATGAATAAGAAAAAAAAAACACCAATCCAGCAATGCCTCCAGAATGGATGTTAAACACCGTTTTGCCCATGTGCAAGGGTCACTTCAGTGCTTCAGTTGGGACAAATTGTATCTGAAATAAGGGACAAGCTGGGACAAGAAATATTTGGCTCTACTTATCCAGGGACAAATAACTTTCAAAGTTAATGTAGAGCCCATACCAGTCAGATTTTGCATCTTCAAATCAGTGTTGTTGCAATATGGCAGTGCTTATTTCCCGCCACAAACTACCACGGTCACGTGGTAAATAGCGATTGGTTTCACAAGAAAAGGGTCCCGCACATATGGCAAAGCACCAAATATCAATACAAATAATAGAATAGGACATTCCTGCTCCATAGCATGTTCAACTTAAAATATAACCGTAATAATATGTGCAGTAATCGAGATGTTAGTAATTCTAGGGAACTCACCAGTTACACAGGTTACACGACAAGTCTGTTCAACCATCAATACCGTTGTTTGTTGTTATATTCGCCTTGCAATAAGCATTCTTTATTCATTGCATAAATACCAGGAATGCGATATTTATAATTAGTTACCCACATGCTATTGTGGAACTGTTTTTTTGTTTTTTTTTAAAGAACACACAAACAAACGAAATCAATTAATTGTATGTATAAGAACGTCGAAAGAACATTTTAATATTTGTACCCAACTACACTGCAGTATGACACGGCCCGGTGTTTAAATGAAAAACAACGGGTGACACGACAAGCAACAAAGTCGGAGCTATTCTCTCAAATATAAAGCAAACCAATGTAGGTACAGACCAAGACATTCCCGAATATAAGTTCGTCTGAAAGAAACTTCCCTTTCAAACAATTTCCTTTAGCATGGGATGGTTGTGTGTGCATGTGTATGTGTGACAGGACACATTAAGTGGATACCCATATGTTGTATGTATTGTTAAATAGAATAAGCATCCCCGCTGAAGAGTCTGGTAGGAAAGTAATAGTGAATAACGGGCTTACCTTTCCCTTGGTGACTCCGTAGGTAGCTCGAGCACCACCCCAACAGAAGCAGAATCCATTTGGGTTTGTTACAGCCTCCGCGAATAACCTAAAACAATCACAACGTGATCACGTGAGGCACTTAGACCAGTCCAGAAAATCAAAGTTGCATAGTCCGATGGGTTTTGAGTTTGTCAATTTTGTTTTTTTAGATATTAGGACGATCGTTATAATCACCCTTAGTTTAGTTTGAAGAACCTTACTTCAAATAGCGAACTCTTCGAGATATTTTAAGCGCAAACATGCTAAATTAATTTTGCCAGCACACAAAATGCCATTCTGGCAGTGACATTCTATTAAATTGACTCAGTACTCCCTTCTATGTGGCGACACATGTTTAATAAGTACACCAGTATCTAAGTTAGATATGTAAAATCAAATCGAGATATTTGTTTTGGTTTTGAAAATTGTATGTCTTCACCAGACTATGCAGCTTTAATAGGAGTTGGAAAACGGCCAAAAACTCGATTGATTGTATCCAATATATCAGTGTGCAGTTTTAATCAGCGGTTTTGTTAAGTTTCAAGTTTAATTTACTTGGACCTACGACACCACAAATATAGCTTCATCCACAAACAGCTCAACCATAAACCATTCACAATTCTATTACATTTACTTGTGGTTGCAATTTAAAGGACAGCTCAGCGTGAATAAGTGTATTCTCAAGCCCAGCAATACAAGAGTAGAAAAGTAGATTGTGACGTCATAACTTAACACGCAGATTTGTCAGCGCATAGGCCTACATGTTTTATATGCGCCAGAAGCCAACCATAAGGAAACATGAAACATGCAGAGTTGTTGATTTGGTCGCTTATTGGAAAAGAAATCAATAAGTCAATAAATAAATAAATTTGAGATTAAAACTTACCCATCAGGTGATATCTTCAAATGGAGATCAGAGTTGTAAATGTCCATAGTCACGGCAGTCTGATCAGTATTCGTTTGCTCATCTACATCCAGCTCGGGGTCACGTGACGGCCGACCAAAGAATCTAAATGACACAAAAATATAAGAATCCTTGTTTCTTAACGGTGCAGTTTGGTAATTCCAGTGCAATTCACATCTAAGTATATCACCTAACATTACAAATGGCATTATATTCTTGTTTGTTTGTTGTTGTTTTACGTCCTAGCAACATCTAAGGTCATATCAGGATGGGTACCGACTTGTGACAGTGCGCACTCATGGCAACTTTATAGTGCTGTCCCACTGGGAAACCAGGCCGCCAGCACCATGACTTGGTATCCCACTCAGTCACATTATCCTGGCACTGAGCACACCAGTTCTTGCCCTATCCTAATAATGCCGAGCGCCTGGCTAGGAAGCGACAAGTATCAATTTTAACGTCATTGGTTTGACTCGACCGGGATTCGAACCCACGACCTACCAGCATGTGAGACGGACGCTCTAACTCATTCGGCCATCCCGTCTGGTTTATATTCTTGTAAAGCCTTTTTATAGTAAAATGCCTATCATTACAGAATAGCAATTACCATCCAAATAGGGGTAGCTTACATCCAAAGAAGCTAATCTCATTATGCCTGATGTATATGGTTTGGTTTTGTACTAGACATACTATTCGTGGCTTGTTCTGCAACTAAATTAAAATTCCAGATACTCATGGATGAAAATGGTGTCAGGTAAAAATTGTGTAAATCAAGCCGAGATTATTACACCAACGGCGAATTTCCACAAAAACAAATCCCCGCCCCTCGCCCCCACCAAGATTAGCGCTGTCAGGGCATCGTGAAAAAAAACAGGAAGTCAGGTTTCAACTGTCCTTGTTGTGACTGTACTATCATCACCCATACCTAACACTTTCTTGTTTGGGTTTCATCTTCTTGCAACATCTAAGGTCATATAAAAATAGAACTCAAACCAGCCAATTGTTGTCATATACATCCCGATTCCTTGACATTAATCGGTAAATGTCCAAATTTGCGGAAACTAAAAGGCGGAGATCTTTCATCCCTGGTTGGAAGACCAGTGGGTCAGTGCTGACAAAAGGTTCTTATTTTAAACGCTGATTGTGACAAATCTTAGTTGTTTGTAGTTGTTTTACGTCCTAGCAACATATAAAGTCATATTAGGACGGTGTCAAATCTAGCACCAACCCAGAAAAGAGGGGAAAGTTGGTCGGTTGGTTGGAGTTTTACGTCCTGACAACATCTAAGGTCATAAACGAATAAGGGGGGAATAAAAGAGGAAAATAGCATTGTGTGCCATACCCTCCCCTTCCGCCTGCACCATTGCCGCCTCTGTTACTGCTACTGTTGTTGCCTCCTTGCTTGTCGTTACTACTCCCATCAGACTTGTCCAGGGTGGAGCTCCCATCGTGCTGTCTCTTCCAAGGGGGGATGTTGTTACTGCTGGGGGTGCTGGTGGAGTCCTTCAGCCCAGCCGGTGAGGTGAGTTTCATATCCAGAAGTGGCTTGGGACTAGCCTTGTTTCCACTGGGCGCTGCTGGGGTGGCGTTGGATGTCGAGGTTGGTGTAGACGTAGCAACCGGTGTGGGGGTTTTCCCGTCAGTGGCCTGTTAGATTAAAATTGAAATTTTATATTTCTTACACTTACACAGTCCGTACACATGTGAAGATCTGGAATTCAAGGCACTTTCAAGGCTTTTCAAAGCTGTTTTTGACAGGTATTCAAGCATATTTTTATTTGGATTTCAGAAAAAGAAAAACGGGCGTAATTAAGGAAGAAATTCGTAATGATTCCACAGAAATTGTCATTGTTGGCAGCTCTGAGGTAATGTTATTATGAGTCCACAGGAACTAAAACTTCTCACGTTTTACATTAGTATGGCGTTAAGTGAGGCAGTGTGTAAAAAGATATATAAGAAAATAGGGATATTAGGGATCCCCCACCCCACCCAAAACTAGGGATTTTGTACAACAGCAAATGTACCAAAATAGTGCATAGAGGCTGCCACCTCAAGTAGGAAAACAGGAAACAAGCGATTGAAGTCGCATTCTATTTGATTCGTAGTTGATCGCATTACCCAGCTTAGTAGGCAACCCCGGCTTACTAAACGCCCCGTATTTTTCTTTAAAAAAAAAAAAAAAAACCCAGACAGTTCCAACAAAAATGCTGCAAAAGTTCTCAAAACCTGATTCTTAATAATCCTGAACAAATAGTGTGCAGAGCATTGACAAATTATGGTGTTTCGAAGAGAAAAAAGATGCAATGGGTCAAAAGATTATTCAATATTCAGTCAATAAGCATTCAATAACCGACAACATACGCAATCGTTTTTCTCATGCATTCATTCAGTGTCTGTGTAAGTGTAGCCAAAGGGCTTACCTGACTGGCAGGGGTTGATGGTTTCGCAGTGTCCTTATTCTTGTCCTTATCTGTCTTCACCGGAGTAGAATCTGGCTTGCTCGCATCCTTTGAGTCTTTGGCTGGCTCTACCTTTTTCTCATCCTTTTTGCCATCGGTCTTGTTAGAGGACTCTGTTAGTATATTAAACAGACTCGCAAGCTGTTGGATAGCATAAGAAAACAATATACTAAAAAAAAAAAAACCCATTAACTAATAGCAATTACTACTATTTTTCAATGAACCTTTTACGATAGGGCTAAGAATCAGTTTTCCCTAATCATTATATTTATTCCCCCACAAGAAATAAATGTAGTCTAAGTGATTAGAGCTGTTCATTAAGGCCTAATTGAAAATAATCACTAAAAGACACTAATTTGAATATATTTAGATTCATATAATGAAATTGTCTTCAAACGCAGATTCATGAAGTGCAATATGTTGATAACATTTTGGAATAGTGATAATGCTATTGATCCTTATGTCAATATTAAAATATTAAGAGGCTATATAACTAAAAAAAATAAATATAAGGTAGGTAAGCAGATTTAGCCTATAATTACATTCCGGGTCAAGTAGAACTATAGGTAAGCATACCAACAGAAAATGCTGTATCATGAATACACAAGTGTGGAAACAATACATTTTGATATATTGGAAACCCCAAATAACTATTTATGCAATTTGTATAATGAAAAAAAAAAAAAAGACTTAAAAGCCTTTCTCCATTAATTTACTTCAATAAGTTTCCGTTCATTTAGGTAACAAGAGTAAGTCATACAGAGGGGTCCCAGTGACAATTTTTTTTTTTAAACACCGAAAAACCAGGGGGTCCCGTGGCATGTCCCATCCCACTTTTTTGTTTAACCTATGATTAAAATGGTGCAACATGGCACCTACTTTGACATATTTTGGCCTTGAAATGCCAACTGTTTTAACACTTCCAAGACTAACACCAACTTTTAAGGACAAGTTTTTTCGCAGACAGGATTTCCACTAGATACAAGATTCACCCCGTACTGCTGCAGTAGGGGTGCAAACCAACCATATGTAAAAGCTGTCGAAAATGCGGGTCAAAGAATTGAGAGCCTAATTTCACAATCTAAGAAGCAACAATTATTCTTTACATATGTCTTATTGATAGCCCGCTACCGTTGAGTTGAAAAATATAATATAATATTTAGTTTAATAAGATTTAAAAGTGAAATCGACAGCGTTCTGCGGCCGCCATCTTGTCTTTTTGCATTCTCTCCCATTTCACCAACTCTGTGCCTATAGAAGTATCCATTTGATACTGGAGGCAGGCATTCTACTCTCTGTTCCATACTAAAGCTAGTTTCGCCTGTATTTAGACTACGTTGTCGTTCACCCGTGTACTGCGAGTACCAGGTGAATCCTTTATCTAGATTTCCACATGCTGATTTGGAAACTCAGGTTTCGCATAAATCAACAATTTCGCTAAGAGATGGGATTCTTGCAGGCAGTACTGAAATATAATACCAGCAATGAAGACAAGATTAGTTATTGGTCTATTTAAGTTCTCAAGAAATAACCTAGCAACGACTACATTCCACAGAAACTTGATTAATGAAACCAAGTGTTTTCTCAATAAGACAAACACATACATACCAGATTCTTTCTTGACTTCCGGTGTCTGCTTCTCCACGGGGCCAGACTTGTTCCCCTGCTGCATCCCTCCGCGACCTTGCGACATCCCACCACGCCCCATCCCATCACTACCACCTCTGCCTCCCTGCATAGCACCCCGGTTCCCCTGCATACCACCCCGGTTCATGTTCCCCTGCATATTCCCACGCATACTGCTTATGCCCATGCCCATGCCACCGGCCATGTTCCCACGCCCCATGTTACCTCCCATGCCATGGCCAATACCCATACCACCCATGTTACCCTGCATACCACCCATACCTCCCTGCATACCACCCATGCCTCCCTGCATACCACCCATACCCCCCTGCATGCCACCCTGCATGTAGCGACCCATCATACTGCCTGTGTTCCCACCAAACATGCCACCCATTCGCTGGAAGCGTGGATTGAAGCCACCACTCATCTTGGCTTCCTTGTATTCACCTGCAAAGAAAAAAACAACAAGGAACCGATATAGTTGGTTGCATCAAAGTACTTATAACTTAATTGTTTTTCAGCACCGATTCTACATATATAGATTAGTTAGACGAATCTTACCTGGGTATAGATGATGGATAACTATTGTTTTACCGAGGTAGGAGCCTCGGTTAGACGTGGGCGAGGGAGAAGGAAGCACATCCGGGTCCAGCAATCTTTACCTACTAATTCAGGATAAAAAATGATTCCAATAAACCAAAAAACTATGGTCATGTGACCTAATCTTGGTATAAGTGATTGAATAGACGTGGCAGGGCGTGGTGGGTGGGCCCTCGCCCACGTCTAACCGAGGCACCTACCTCGGTAAAACAATAGTTATCCATCATCTATACCCAGGTAAGATTCGTCTAACTAATCTATTTTACCTCGGTATACCACCTCTGGCTAGCCGCAGGCTAGGGAGACCTTTACGTAATATCATTTTTATCCTGATATTCCTGTTAGTTATTATGATTCTATTATCAAGTCTTATTTAAGTATGTGTGTACAATTGGTATGACAATAAAGCGAAAAGTTCACTTTGTCTCACCTTTGTCTTTTAGTTGTTGAGTAGCCTCTGTGCGATAGGTTGAGGCTTCTCTAGTCGCTTGTGATAATGTTTTGCAAACGATCTAGCGGTTTTCCATCCTGCATGAGCCAGGATCCGTTTCACGGAAATGCCTAGTAATCTGGCCTTAGATACCATTGCACCACGTGTAGAGTGCGATGAATATCTGTTTGTGTTGACTCCTGATAGTTTTAACACAGTCATGGTCCATCTGGCGAGGGTGTCCCTCGAAATGCCCTTGTGTGGCTTAATAAAGCTCACCAAAAGCTGCCTTGAATTTCGTATTGTTATTGTCTTGGATATATATGTCCGTATTGCGGAGACTACACATAATTTTCGATCCTCTGTGAAACTAGTGACACTGATTGTCGACAGGGGATCACCTAAACGATTTGATTTCAACAAAGTTGTTAAATCAAACGTTGCTTCCTTGTTATCGATTTCAAGACCATTGAGCGACAGGGCGACTATTGTTTGGCCCCTGTGTCCTGTAACCAGCAGAAGAAGCAAAGCTACTTTGAAACCTAAAAGCTTAACGTCCAGGAACTTATTCTCTGGCCATTCCTTGAAGAGTTTAAACACAAGAGATACATCCCAAAACCTATTATATTTGGGTTTGGGAGGGTTCCTCTGATAAATTGATCGTACGATCCAGCAGATAACATGGTGTTTACCCATTGTTTGTCCATTAATCCTAGGTAGGATTATTGACAGCGCACATCTGGCTGCATTGATAGCGCCATATCCTAAACCTTCGTCTTCTAAGAAACGTACGAAACGTCCTACCTGGGATATTGTCAGGTTCATTGGCTTAACTTTCTTAAGTAAGCAATATATACCCCATTTCTTTAAATAGGTTGTATACATTTTCACAGTTCCCTTCCTCCAGGCGTGAGAAACCAACCGTTGTTGTGTAATCTTATCCAAGCCGAATTGTTCCAAATATTTATTTTAAAAAGGAATGCTACCAAAGGAGTCGTCGACACGTTTCCGTGGCGCGGTAACGGTCCCTGATGTTTCAGGTTTCCTCGGTATCTTGGGAAGCGTAGGCTGCTTTTGGCCGTCACGACTAATCGCGCTAGCCACGGTTGAGTGTCCCATTCGGGGACGATGAGGATGGCGTGTGTTTTCTCCATTTGTATCTTTCGGGCGACTTTGCTAATAATGGTAAAAGGGGGGAAAATGTAAAAGAAATGATTTTGCCAATTTAGCGAGAAGGCATCTATGTGCCAAGCATTCGGTTCGGGGTGCCACGAAACATATTTGTCCAGTTTAAAGTTATTACATGAAGCAAATAAATCTATATCCGGCCAGCCCCATATGTTACAGATCTCTTTGAAAATTGATGGGTTTAGTGACCACTCTAAGTGGTCATGGAAATGGCGACTCATCTTATCTGCAAGACAATTCTGCGTACCGGGTATGTGTGTTATTGTTAACCAGACCTCAAAGCTTTGCGCCCAATTCCAAACGAGTAGTGCCAATTCGTTACACTTTATTGATTTTCTACCTCCCATATTTCTGACATAAGCCATCGCCGTGGTGTTATCCGTAAGGATACGTACATTATTTTTGGGTACTTTAACAAGGCTGGTTAAACCTAAGTGAATGGCTCTTAATTCTAAAACATTAATATGATCGGAAAATTCTGATTCTAGCCATCTTCCTCCCGTTGCTACATCATTGTGATGTGCCCCCCAACCTTGCAGTGACGCGTCAGTTGTAACTGTAGTATTGGGCTCACCCATTCTAATGGGATTGGGGGAGTTATCAAAGTGACTTAGCCACCAATAAATGTCGGCTAGTCCATTCTCAGAGATAAACATTCTCTTTTCAAAGTTACCCTTTGCTCGGGCCAAAGCTAGATTTTTTTTCAATTTCCCGGGACTTAACGTGGGCGGCCCCATATAAAATAGCAGGGCTGTACGAAATCATTATACCGATTAAGACTGCGACCTGTCTTATCTTTGGCCTAGAAATGTCTAACAGCTGTATCGCTGTGTCCCGCAACTTATCTTTCTTTTGTTGTGTAAGTGACACGGTCATAGCCGTCGTGCTTAAAATGAAACCTAGACACTTAAGCTCCTTAGTAGGAGAAAACACGGATTTCTTATCATGTATGAAGAAACCCAAGTTTGAGAAAAGTTGACATAAATCTTGAACGGCGAGCTCGCATTGTGTGAAAGATTGTCCCATAATGAAAGAATCATCAATGTATGGAAACATACAATGACCAAGTTTAGCCATTTGTGAAATCGATCTCAGATCGCCCACTCTCTCTGTTCCGTACACTTCTCCCACCCGCGGCTACGACGCCAGCAAGTTGGAGAAAATATTACGAAACTCGGAGGTTCGCCTTAAAACCGGTCTGGGGTGTCTATAAAAAACACCCAGAAGCATCCCCAACAACATCCTCTATTCAGGATCCGGGAGAATTTTCTTAGGAAATGAGCAACTCGGGTTACCATTTCTCCCTGTCTCAAAAACAGGTGTCGATAGAACAAAGGACTATCGGTTTCGTTTGTGCCAGCGGCACCCAGTGTTCTATCCTCAAGTAAAAAACACGTACAAAGTCCAAAAGGGACCTGAGAAAGTTCTGAACTTTCATAATGTGATGCTATAAAGCATCATACACAATTTAACCTAAGATTCCATTACTTACTTTGTGAATAAGTAGTCTTAGTAGATAAATCCTGTTGGAGCAACTCACAAACGTCCTCCCGTTGTGAGTCACTTATGCTAATTGCTGGACCCGGATGTGCTTCCTTCTCCCTAGCCTGCGGCTAGCCAGAGGCGGTATACCGAGGTAAAATATATATATATACACACTGATACGTGACAATTTCATATGAATTAGGAATTTTGGCATGTGCACAATAATTGTAGGCATTTGGACATCCACAGCATTTGTCGGTAATGCTAAGGTCACTCACTAGAGTAGATGCGTCACTCCTCAGCATGCCATTTTGTGTCATTCACAAAAATGTGGGTGAGGTTTAAAAAAAGAAAAATTAGCTCTGCTCAAATCGTGATGGGGATGTTGTCATTATGAAGTACATTAAATTTGACAGATCTCAGTTTTGTCTGGTCAAAATCGATCAAGAATTCAGAGATATCCAAACTTTCTATAGTTGACAGTAAGTTTCCCTATGTACACTCATGCAAGATACCAGACTTTTTTCTTCTTATTTAGTACCTAAACATTTAGTACCTAACCTTTGGTTATTTGAAGTTTCATGATGATCTGAACATCAAAACTGATGCTTTAAAGTTCCTCAAGTAGTGCCCCCCCCCCCCCTGCTTGCTCACCTTTCACTTCCCCAAGTCAGTCATTGATTTAACCCTTGATCTAATCCTCAGTTAATGTCATTAGTTAGATTCCTGAGGCTACCTTTTCTGGATAAGGTTGTGTTGACATAAGCCAATTCCCCCTAAAAATGACCACTGTGGGGAGTCTGAAATAGCCACATCAAGAGAATGAGCTTTTAAACTTTTATTAGCCACCCACATAGTTAATATTGCTGATATCAGGAATCTAGGTAATGTCATCACCTAACTCGGGCAGCAATTATATTTGTGGATGTCAGTAAAAAATTGTAAGAATACCTTTGAAATGAACAAGTAACATTACTTTGATTTGAATCAGTAGTTTTTTTTTAGGTTAAGTCTGTAATCATTTTCTCAAGCTTTGTAATGCAACTTACAATTAACAAAAGAGTGATTTCTGTAGTATGTGCCTTTAAAGCATCACATATCGGGTTCTAATAAGACTATTATAACAAATCAGGTATTTTTGTGCAGCATTTCAGTCTTGCTAATAGAACAGGAATTTGATGCATCCAGGGTGTTTGAAAAAAAAAAGTGTCCAATTCTCTATGTCATGCAATATGTGAGTGTTAGTACCAGATGAGATAAAATCATTAGCACTATAGATAGCTATGTATGTTTTGCAGTAAAGCGGTGTTATCACCGCGGTTTTCGTCCGTGCTCAAAACCACTCCAACTTGTGCAGTGTGATGTCGCTTTGTGTGCCCAGCTTTTGGCGGTTTTACTATAGAACAAACGGGCAGTAGTTAGACATAACTTCCTGGACAAATACATTAGGAAACTTATAGTACAACCATGATGTATTTAGTTACTAGTCTATAGCAGATCAATTTTACTTTTTCTGTATGAAAATTGCTCACGACCATTGACAATGCATTTGAGTGTAACTGTAGGCATACCGCGGAACCTGGCGGAAGGCAGAAACTGCGACACCGGTGTCGCAGTTTCAGCTGACTGCCATTTTCAGCTGACTGTCAGTTTCATGCGCATGCGTCAAAATCTAACAGCAACGTCACTAACCTTATAAATTTAATATGTTTTTGGTAAAGATGTTTTCTATATGTGTACCAAGCGATTTGTTTCTAGGTGGTGTGGTTTTAGAGATATTTCACTTTTTCTGTATTTTCTGTATGAAGATTGCTCACGACCATTGACAATGCCTTGAGTTTGATGGTATGCGCAGTGCAAAACATTAGTTTTATTCAAAAATAATAGAACCCTAACCATATAAATTTAATATAATCTTTTTGGTAAAGATGTTTTCTATGTGTACAAAGCATTTGTTTCTAGGCGGTGTGGTTTTAGAGATATTTCACTTTTTCTGAATGGAAATTGCTCACGGCCATTGACAATGCATTTGAGTGTAGGCGTACCGCGGAAACTGCGATGCCGGGTCGTGTTAATCAAATTAAAATACGACCATAGACAATAGTGGTAGCGACCGCAAACGGCGACGCTGCGCAGCTTTCTGCGCATGTCAACACGGCCATTGAAAAGTTGGTAGCGGTTTTGATGCCACCCATGCTCTGATAAACGGCTTTGCATTGCATTGTGGGAGTACATAACCTACTGATTATTTGAACTAACGATTCTGAAGTCTTCCCAAGTGTTTCAGTAAAAAAACTAGCATATTTGAGCATTTCTTCTGGATTCGGCAGACAGATTAAGTTGAAAGGTAAATTTGTTACCCTTAAATCTACATCAAACCTTGTTTAAAGTGGTTTAAAGTTATATAAAACGATTCTATGCCCTGTTCTCTTTTAAACAATGTTTGGATGTAGGTTGTGGTTGACCGCTGTGAGGTGTGGTAGGTCGATTTGTAAAAAACGATTTCAAAATTCTATGGAGACATGGTGTTGTTTACATTGCAGCTATGTCACATAGTATGTGAGTGATTCTTCAGAATTGGAGACTATATTGTTGCATTAGTGTCAAAAATAAAAATGTATTCTGAACATCCATTGCGTACTATTTATAAACTTCCAGGTGAGTGAAATCATCAACCAAAAACAAAAAATCACTACCACCACTGGTGTTGAGGTAATTAGGCTTCAAAGAATTTTGATGCAAAGAGTGTCCTGTGTTTTACAATGTGACACCACCATCGTTTAAATACAGTATCACAGATGTTGACCAGATTATTGGTATGGGATGTTGAAGTACAACAGGAAAGATAACTTTTAAAGCACAAAGTGCAGTATCTACATTAAACACTGATTTAAAAAACTAATTTAATTTGTGACACCGTAACGACCGTCCCATCACAAATAAAATGTTTTCCATCTTCTTCATATATAACAATGTTTTGTTGTGTTATCAAACACACAGGACAGTGTTTTCTGTGACATTATCTAATGCGTTATATAATAATAAGAATTTGAATGAAAAAGTAATTAATTGCTTAGATAAGGAAGGTATGGAGAATAGGAGAGGCTGGTTAGCTCGGTGTCAGGATAATGTGACTGAGTGGGATATCGGGTCATGGTGCCGGCAGCCTGATTTCCCAGTGGGGCAGCACTATAAAATCGCCATGAGTGCGTACTGTCACAAGTCGGTACCCATCCTGATATGACCTTGGATGTTGCTAGGATGTAAAACAATAACAAACAAAACAAATCATACGATCACAACCAGTAGTACTATAGTAGTATAGTAGGGTTCTATTGAGCGTAAAATTACATAATCCTGGCTCAGAGAGAGGCCATTGACCTAAGATGAATCATTCTGACAGCGTCCATGGGTGTGGGTGTGGGGGGTCATCTAAGGTCAATGGACTCTCGCAGAGCCAGGACTATGTCATTTTACTCTCAAAAGAACCCTACTATACTACTCGTTTTGGCGCCGTGCATACATGTGCACAAAAAATGTGACACATCATGATTTATTGCAGATTATGTCACTTCCTATTGGAGTTTCCATCTAAAACATCACTAATCTGTCTGCTAGGATGGTTTGTTTAGTCTGGAGTCTTCCCATCCCTGGTTATGACATTTCAGTACTCAAATATTGAATTTGTAAATTGGCTGGTCCGTACGTTACATATGTGACACGATCAATAAAAATTGCTTTAATACAGTCAATTTCTGATTATTCCAGATTATCTCTTATTATTTGAAAACATTGTAGGTCATAGATTAAATAAAAGTATTACTGATTATGCATACCATCCTTGATAACTGGTAAAACTAACGAACCATCTGTGCTGTCAATGTGACACCAATGGTACGCAAAGGACAGGTATGTTGACAGCGATATTGTCATGTAACTGTGCAATGTAAAAACAAACGGTAGTAAAAAATATCTTGATATAATCTTGACAACATAAAAGCAAATTGAATTAACTGTGCTTTATAGTTTTCTTTATTTACAGCTTCAAAGATGGTGGGCACTCCAGTGCAAATTCATTGCTGCCATTTTTTTGGCCAATTTTCCCACTTTATTTAATTATTTTTACATCTTGTGGACTCTTTATGTGTCTGGTTTTGATTACTAGTGTTTGCTTAGTATATTCCCTATATAGGGTATGCACTGACGTCACGCTAAACGGAAGTGCGGCCATTGTGGCGATAGTAACCACAATAATAACACACTGTCACAGTGCAAACTCAATGGCTATGAGCAATCTTCCTCCAGAAAAGGTTAAATATCTCTAAAACCACACCACCTAGAAACAAACTGATTGGAATACACATAGAAAACATGTTTACCAAAAAGATTATATTAAATTGATACGGTTAGGATTCTGGATTTCTATTAATTTTGAATAAAACTGACGTTTTGCACTGCGCGTACCGGCAAACTCAATGCATTGCCAATGATCGTGAGCAATCTTCATACAGAAAAAGTGAAATATCTCTAAAACTACACCACCTAGAAACAAATCGTTTGTTACACATATAGAAAACATATTCAATGAATAGATTATATTAAATTTATACGGTTAGGGTTCTGGATTTCTATTAATTTTGAATTAAATAGACGTTTTGCACTGCGCATACAGGCAAACTCTATGGGTTGTTTACTGTTTGATATCGCCACAATGGCCGCGCATCCGGTTGATGACATCACGTGAATACCCTATATAGGTATATGAACAAATTGTTTTTCTGAAATTGTTTTGAAGAGTTTAGTGATTAATAATGAAGCGCAACCCAATGGGTCTCCAATTCTGGAGAACTACTCATGTGCGAATACCGCCGATCACCGCTTTATAAAGTGTCACAACTTCCTTTATAATTGTCACAGGATGATGATTTAAGTATCATTAGAAAGGTCTTTCCAATACCTCTGCAATGATATATTTTATGTTGGAATCTGTTGACTTTGAAATTTTTTGTCACCCCCAAATTAGCAGCTATGTGCGAATACCGCCGATCGCCGCGAATCGGTTCAGCAACGACGATAGCACCATCTCCATTCCGCGCGGAGCTGCTTTGCAGTAGGTGTTACATTTCAGGTCGCCAAAAGGAGCGTTTTCTAGCTACAATTTAACTCTTGGTTTCATGACATAGACCACATATTTATCTACATCCTCATTGTTTAATTGTTTCAATTGGACCAGTATTAGTTTCAAAAGTGGATGGTTGAATTTCAAGTTTTACTTTTCTCCACAGAATCTTCATCAAATCACTCAAAGGTGATTAAAATGTCCTATCAAACTATGCACATATTGTTCATTTATTAGTTCTCTACATGTTGTGAAATTTTAAGGATGTTTGATAGATGGCCAAGAGAGTTATTTAATCCGCAGCACTTGCTTACAATGTCCCGTCTCACACAGATTGGCAGTTGGCATTCACACCTCAGCCTGGCTCATATAACAAGTAATATGGGTCACAACTTTTGGCTGGTTTACTATACGTTCAAATCAATGTAACTTTCTTGATATTTACATTAGAAAAATTATATGACTACCAAGTTTAAGTTCTCTTCAACCTCTTTCCATTGAAATATGTTCCGTTGAGATAAAATGCTTTTCAAATAAATACTCACATAGCTACAATTAGCATGTGGTTTCACTAAGTTCCCCCATAGGCATAGACAAGTGTCCAGGAATTAAGACAAAAGAGTGAAATGAAAATCATCATAACTATTTTATTAACAATTCTATACTATAGAGCTAAAAAAATAAAAAGGTGTATTCTATTCAGAATTTGAAGGACTTCAATTCTGTACTATTTATGGTGTTCTGTACTATTTATTAGTATTCTAGGCCTAATTTTAAAACAGGCCTAGAATCTAGACTTGGTTTAAAATGTGTGTGTGGTCCCTAATAGTGGGTCTAAGTTGAGGGATACCACAAAATATACCAATGAAAACACTGAAATGCGTTACCCCTCCTCCCGATGCACTCTGCAGATGAACAATGAAAACGGCCGAAGCGGAGGCCGGTTTTCACAGATAGGCATAGGACCATAGTTATTAGTTACTAAATAAAGGCGATAGCGGATACGAGGTTTCTAACCTTGCCCGTGCCGTGGTAAAAATCGAACCGCTGCCCGGTCATTCCAGTATTTCCACACGTTATGAAAGAGTATTTCTATACACCCATAGTTCTTAAATTAACGTCATTATCAAAAATGATATAATAACTCGATAAATCAGAGCAATTGATTAAAATTCGGTAAGGAACAGGGCCCTAACCTAAGCAAACAAACCAAGCATGAGAAATGTTAGATAAAGGATTCACCCTGGGCCTGTACTGGCAGTAGAAATGTAGGTACGCGGGAGCCGGGTATGAACTGTAGAGATTATCCGCACGATATTTCAATACATGGAGAAGTCTTGCAAATATGATATTATGCGTAATGAAAGTAGGATACCTTAGGAACAAAATACACACTATATGCTTACCAGGAAAAGATGAAGGCTTGCAGCAAATGTTAATTTATGTGGTGTACTTCCCAGAAACAAACGGATAAAAATGGACGTCGGAAGCAGCATGCCGTAAATGAAGAAACGAGAGGGGGGGGGACTTTTTTTTATTTTAAACATAATTCTTCATAGACAAATGATAAATAACATTTGTAATTCAAAAATATATTGAATGCTTAGAAAAGTAATCATCTTAAATGATGAAATAACTTTCATTATATATTATTTGTTGTGCGACAGCCAGGCACAAAACACTAACTGAGGATGTAATCTTACAAACGACATAGATATAAATACATCACAAATATTCAGCACTGTTTCACTGAAATAAATACAATTAAAGAAATTCAATACAAGTTATAATTTATAGTAAATATAATATATTTCTAAGTATGTAATTGATAACTATACACATGAACAGTTTTAAGCATTCGTTTAGGTTGAGCAAAGTCCTGTCTAATATACAACCTACGTTTGAGAAGCGTGAGCGGCCATCACAAAAGCATCAGTGCTTCAGGATTGGTGACAAATTTCCTTGTCAAAATATTCAACTGCCAATAACTGGTAGCTACAGGGTACGAAACAATTATTTTATTAATATTGACCCAATTGAAGGTGGATATGGAATTATCAGCATATAAAAATAAATGTATCGGAGTGGGCGAAAATAGGTGAAAGCCGGTTACAACTAACTTCTTAATTCATGTTTGGGATTTGGTTTTCTTTAGATGTAATATCCAAATATTGCTTTACACCTAAGAGTTCGCTTGACTACTATACTGGTACTGACAAGTATGCGTTCAACTATTTATTTGGGTATAGTTGGTTACAATGAATAAATTCAATGGTTTGTAACCTAGTATAAGCGAGTTCAGCATCTCGGGCGCGCGGTGGTTGATGGGAAGTCATCGGGATAAACAAACCCACGTGCATCATCACTGCGTGACTACGCGCAGTGCAAAACGTTAGTTTTATTCAAAATTAATAAAAATCCAGAACCCTAACCTTATCAATTTAATATAATCTTTTTGGTAAACATGTTTTCTATATGTGTACCAAGCGATGTGTTTCTAGGTGGTGTGGTTTTAGAGATATTTCACTTTTTCTGTAAGAAGATTGCTCACGGCCATTGAGTTTGCTGCCTAATGCTGGAACGCGCAGTGCGAAACGTTAGTTTTATTCAAAATTAATAGAAATCCAGAACCCTAACCTTATCAATTTAATACAATATTCTTGGTAAACATGTTTTCTATATGTGTACCAAGCGATGTGTTTCTAGGTGGTGTGGTTTTAGAGATATTTCACTTTTTCTGTAAGAAGATTGTTCACGGCCATTGAGTTTGCCGGTACGCGCAGTACAAAACGTTTATTTTATTCAAAATTAATAGAAATCCAGAACCCTAACCATATAAATTCTATATAATCTAGTCATGGAATATGTTTTCTATATGTATTCCAAGCGGTTTGTTTCTAGGTGGTGTGGTTTTAGAGATATTTCCCTTTTTCTGTAAGAAGATTGCTCACGGCCATACGTGCAGTGCAAAACGTGGCTTTGTTTATACCTACAGAGCCGACCGGAAGTCTGACCCACACATGCGTACGGACAATGCTGAACTCGCTTATCCTAATATAAATAAGCTAGGCTAACGCCTTTAGGACCGACCTAATATCCGGTGTCGCAGTTTCAGCGCCCGGTCAGTTTCCACCGCCCGTATACGGTATAGACTCAAACTCAAGGCATTGTCAATGGTTGTGAGCAATCTTCATACAGAAAATACAGCAAAAGTGAAATATCTCTAAAACTACACCATCTATTAACAAATCGCTTGGTACACATATAGAAAACATCTTTACCAAAAAGTCTGTATTAAATTTATACGGTTAGGGTTCTTGATTTGTATTAATTTTGAATAAAACTAAGGTTTTGCACTGCGCGTACCGTCAAACTCAAGGCATTGTCAATGGTCGCTAGCAATCTTCATACAGAAAATACAGGAAAAGTGATATATCTCTAAAACCACACCACCTAGAAACAAATCGCTTTGTACACATGTAGAAAACATCTTTACCAAAAACATTATATTAAATTTATAAGGTTAGTGACGATGATGTTAGATTTTGATGCCTGTGCATGAAACTGACCGGGCGCTGAAACTGCGACACCGGCCCCCGATATTAGGTATGTGACAACATATTTCAAAGTTAACAGATTCCTACATAAAATACATCATTGCAAAGGTATTGTAAAGTCCTTTCTAATGATACCCACATCATCATCCTGTGACAATTATCAAGGAACTTGTGAGACTTTATAAAGCGTTTTTAATGGGTAATTTTGTTCCATTGTTTCAATGGAAAACCAGCTGAATTCTGTGACACATCTGTGTCTGGTTGGCGTGGCAGGCAGCATGAGAAGTGACAATTAAACTTTTTTATCCGCCATCAAAATCAATCTTCTGGTCCTCAAAATGACACCAAATCACACCCTAACATGGAGAAGTATATGAAGAAACAAAATAAACTATTTTCAAAACTATTAAAACTTACCTTCAGGTAGCATTCCAGTGACTTAAACAGACATAAATTTGACTAAAGATTTTTAGTCACTTCTATAAATCGGACAGCAAATATTTTTGGATGTAGCAGTGGAGCAAAATGTGAAGTATATCATGCATATGGTTGCATTCCTGGTACTACTTGGTAGTCCTACAATAAGGATTGCAAGTGAGGTCGGAAAAGATAGTCATGTGTGCACCGCGCACGCACCGTGGAACAAGCGAGTACCGTGAAAGCGGCGTGTTTTTCGCGTACCTTCCGATATAACTACAGCAAAGTATTTTATGATTGCACATGTATTTTTTTACTCCACTCGCGGTGTTTGATTTGAAATTCTAGCAACTCGTGTGATCCGAGTCACGGTCGTGATAATCGAATACGGCCGTCGTTTGCGCGGAATATACTATTAATATTTCATTTGCGCATCCATGTTTATGCCAAATTTTTCTTTTATTTCTTTTAATTTTGAATGAAATCAAAGTTTTGAGCTGCGCATATCGGCAAATTCTATGGCAGCGGGCATTTGTTTTGATATATTATTAACCAATAGCTGACCCCGTAAATTGGGCCTATGGGCTTAATGCCTTGACAGCTTCACTGCAGAGTAGCATGGAGGAATGCGTACACTGGTCCCAGTGACATCATCACACCATATTTGGAACATCTGTAGTGAGGGACCAGTGTAGTTATTCCACGACTTGGCTTGTGCTACTCTGTGGCATTAGGCCAATCGCTGTCGTCCACCCTGCTTGCTGCACACCGAAGTTCGACAAGCGATTTCGGTTTCCGTTTGCTGGATTTTGATTATTCTGTTATTGAACACGAGTTTACAAATGGCGGCGCCTATAGAGGGCTATTTCCGTTTCCGGTTAGTCCTTAGCCTCCCTGTGGGTGGGTCGGTATAAGTAGCAATGTGGACAAAATTTTCAAACCACACCTATCTGAAAATGAATGGAATTGTTGGAAAGAGCTTTGAAAACCATACAAGAAAATCCAACAATCGTGTCAATCAGTTGATTTTTAAGCGTGCTAGAGCTATTTCAATTTCGGTAATGCCATTATTAGCATTACAAGTGTGTGACTCAAAATCTAGATATTTAGTCAATTTTTGTTCTAACTTGCTTAATAATCGATATATCTCACTGAAATTTTTGGTGTAAGTAGATCCATCGCTGCACTGTTGATTTCACCCATTAAAATAAAAGTGACTTGGAGGATATACGCCATTAAAATAAAACTAAATGAATACATTAGTGATTTAGAAGGAGGTTATAGAAATTTCTCATTGTTTAATGAGTATATCCATGGGTCCATTGTAACTACTTTCATGCTTACCTTTGTATTTGTAGATTCATAAGGATCTCATTAATACATCAACTTACAAGTACATCTAGTATAACTATCATATATCCATGAAACGTGAAGTTTTCTTCCTTTGTTTTAATGTTTTAGCATTACAAGTGTGTGACCCAAAACCTATATATTTCATAATTTAGTCATTTTTTGTTCTAACTTCCTAAATAATCGAGATATCTAAATGAAATTTTCAGTGTAAGTAGATGCCTATCTCCTCTGTCAATTCCACCCGTTAGAATAAAAGTAAATGCACACATTAGTGACATACTTGTGGATTTTCAGTTGTCATTGATATGATTGATCTTATAACACTGAAACTTTGGGGACCTAGTAAAGTACCTTTTCGACCTTACAGCATCATGAAACTTCGCACAATGGTCAATTAATAACAGATTTAAATGTATATCTACCTTTTAAAGCTACCCAAGATATATAGAAGGTGGAGTTTGAGTGTTGAAATCAAGTCAAATCTTCTGAATGTGCACAGACACAGAAAACATGAACGGATTTGCAAACATGAAGTTGTAGATGGACATTTTATCTATATCATAGGCTGAAATTCATGAGGATAGCATTTTGGGGGACCCCTCTGCAAGCATTTTGGGGGACCCCTCTGTTATCAGAACGATTTTTCCGGGAACAGATATTTGGCAGAAAACGGCCGTCGCATAGAGCGCGGACATGCACATACCTACTATAAGTATAACTATAAGCATTAAATTGCTTAATAAGTCTATATCATATAGGTATGTGCCAACAAAATTCTAGCTCCTTCAATAATAAAACAAAAGGCATCACTGAAAAGAGCTTGAAAATACCTTCAAAATGACACCAAGATTATGAGAATAGGTGGAGTATTAACTAAAAATTAAGGAAGTTATGGCATTTTCCATCTCTGAAATTGGGCCTTATCTTCTTCCATTAAAGGCATTAGAGGCAGAGGTGAGTCTCAGAAAAAGTGATAAACACAAGTGGCTGAAGTGCATACCTTTTGCATCCCTGAAGCGCCAATCTTGATGTAATCATCACAATTTCCTCAAACTCAAAAGTATATAAGATTAATAATCGTTATTCACTACAGTCTACTTTTTAAATATTTCAGATTGCTATAAATGTGTGAATTTGCAGGTTGAAATTGAAGGAAACTTTTGAAGTTGTTATTGGGAATAGCAAAACTTGACCAAATTGAAATATTTTAAACCCAAGCTGTTAATGGATGCCCTACTAGATAATAAACTAGGAATACCCAATGAAAACCAACCGTAGAAGCATTTTTCTACACCCCTCCACAAACAAAGTGGGATTTGCTGGATCAGTTTTGTGGTAAGAAAATATCCGCCGCTGATCAGCGGTTTGACACATACCTACTATATCTAGGTATGTGACAACAAATTTCAAAGTTAACAGATTCCAACATATATATATATATATATATATATATATATATATATATATATATATATATATATAATATATATATATTATATGGGTTCTTCTTTGCTGCTGGTCCTAATTGGTTGGTCCTCACATTGTAACTGTTTTTGTCTAAATTAATTCTCCTTTTCATACCAAATGAAGAAAATTCCTTTTATTATACCCCAAAGAAGCAATGACAGCAATCCAGTGAAAAAAAAATGTTTGGTTTATTTTTTATTGCAAAAATAGGTTCATTTGTCACGCAAATATGACAGCTAAAAATGGGAATGGTGAAACAGTACTACTTGTGTTGGAAACTACTTCATTGTAGACCAAAATATTCAAACATAGCTAGTTTATTTGCAAAGTTGTAACATGCAAAAATGTCAGAAAACTAATTTTAGGACTATTGAGTGTCTGTGTGTAAAACAACGATGCTTGAAAGTGAGCATAACGCGTGTTTCATGAGGTGTCACGTCATGAAACACGCGTTCACCTTCAATTTTCACAATATCCAACCATGCAAGCCAGGAAAAACCCTGCTGCTTTAAATAGGATAGCATCATAGATGCCTAGTTCTGAACACAAAAGTTATAATATTATTTCCTAAAATGCATTAAAAGTGAAATAAAAACTTTGTGTCACGGGTGAAACACGCGTAACGGCGACAATTTATTTTGCGATACAAAATCCAACAATGGATCAAATCTCTTCTCGCCATGATTTTCAAATATATCGTGGGCATCTACACACCTACTGATGATGTGGTGTCAAGTCATAAACAGGATGTTGCGCTATGATGCTATTAGTGTGGCGTGTCACACTTCGATGAAGATGAAACACGCGTAACGGCGAAAATTATTTCGCGATACAAAATCCAATAATGGATCAAATCTCTTCTCACCATGATTTTCAAATATACCGTGGGCATCTACACACCTACTGATGATGTGGTGTCAAGTTATAAACAGGATGTTGCGCTATGACGCTATCACGCATTCACCTGTTGTCATCTTCATCCTCTAAGTCATCGCAATATCTTTTTCTACATAAGAAAACTTATAACACTCAAAAGAAATATTTGCATACATGTAATGTGTACAAATAATGCCCTGAACAAATACATTTTTTGCATGCTATTAGCAGTGTCTAACCTAAGTCATTATTGAGTGTCACATGAAACATGCGTTACATGTTACATGTGTTACAATTCCAAGAACATCAGAAGTTAGGGAAGTGTTCCAAGATTACTTTGAAATATGTCCACAGCATCAACAACTAATAAGCATAAATATTTTCACCATCTGTGGTGCTTGTTTCATCATGAAGGAACAACTTTTCCTTTCCATGTAACGCATGTTTCAGTGTCACAATTTTATATCTTCTCTGTTCTACTCTGAAGTGGACGAACACTCATAAAATTGCACTTAGTTACTCCTAGTGACTGCTGTTCAAAACTTAACTAGGAAATAATAAGGGTCTTGTTCTAAATATTACATAATGAAGGTTTTTGTGTCAGCCGAAACACGCGTAACATTCTCCACTTGGTCATGTTCAAAGCAGTCTGGGTCCAAATTGTTTTTGTTTTAAATTGTGTCTTAAAATTGGATGTATATGGAACACAACAAGCCTAATTGGGATAGGCTGTAACATATTTCAGTTTTGACCTCCGATTCCCCCTTTTTAGGACCAAAACTGAAGAAGAACCCATTATAAGCAAAACTTGTAACACTCAAAAGACATACTTGCATACATGTAATGTGTAGAAATAATACCCTTAACAAAAACTTTTTTTGTGTGCATACTGTTAGCAATTTCTGAGCCAAGTTATTATTGAGTGTCACATGAAACATGCGTTACATGTCACATGAAACATGCGTTACAACTCCAATAACATCAGAAGTTATGGAAGTATTACAAAATTACTTTGAAATATGTCCACAGCGTCAAAAACTAATAAGCATAAATACCTTTTCATGCTCTGTGGTGTTTGTTTGATCTTGAAGAAAAAACTTTTCCTTTCCATGTCACACATGTTTCAGTGTCACAATTTTATAAGTCCTCTGTTCTACTCTCAAGTGGACGGACCCTCATAAAATTGCACTTACTTACTCCTAGTGAGTGCAGTTCAAAACCATACTAGGAAAAAATAAGGGTTTAGTTCTAAATCTGACACTAGGCGGCTTTTTGTGTCACACCGAAACACGCGTAACGTTCTCCACTTAGTCAAGTTCAAAGCCACCCTGACATGCAATCGGGGTCCAAACTGCTTTTATTTTAATTGTGCCTTAAAATGGGATATATGTGGAACACAACAAGCCTAACTAGGATAAGCTGTGATGTGTTTAAGTTTTTACCCCCGATTCCCCCTTTTTAGGACCAGCAGCAAAGAAGAACCCATATATATATTTTACCTCGGTATACAGCCTCAGGCTAGGGAGAGGTAAGCACATCCGGTCCAGCAATTAGCATAAAAAACTCACGACCGGAGGACGCTCGTGAGTTGCTCCAGTTGGATTTATCTACAAAAAGCTAATAACTGTAAGTAAACGTGATTATTTTGGTTAAGCTTGTTTATGATGCACTATCGCATCTAGATTGGAAAGTTCAGAACTTTCGTACGTCCAGTTTGGACAAGATTAGCATTTTAAAAATTGAATCGGATAGAACAAAGGATTCCTTTGTCTTGGTTCTGTGGTTCGATTAAACCCGCTTTGTACGGGTAGAGATGTTGACACCGTCACATCTCCTGTGGAGATTCCTTCGGACCCTAATAGAGGGTGTTGTTGGGGATGATCCTGGGTTTCTTTTATAGACCCCCCTTTTGATGAGGCGTTTCTCCGAGTTTCGTAGCATTTTCTCTCACTTGCTGGCGCAGTAGCCGCGGGTGAGAGAAGTGTACGCGACAGAGAGATGGGAGGTTCTAGAAGCCTACCCCACGTATGGTTGGTTTCGATACCCAAAACCTACGGAAAACTTAGCTTACCACGCCTGTATTGAGAACGGTGTAAATACGTTACTCTTTACCAATAAGATCCTCAACCCAGGTTCCCTGGCGTCACTTTGGTGTTCAGTTGAGTTGATTCCGGTTACTAAGTTTTCTTTTTTGGTTACAGACTACCGATGGCTACGAAGCGAAACAAACCGCCGCCCGCCGCTGCGGAGGGACGCGTGCCTACCGGCTACGATACGTCACCGGATCGGACAGCTCCGCCGTCCCCACTACAGGGGGCACATGTGCTCTCAGATAGAGAGAGTGAGGACGACGAGGTGTTCCCAGGCGATTTGACCTTACAGGTCAATAGGCTAGTGGAGCAAAAGATGAAGGAGCTCCACAGCAAGGACCAACAACAATTCCCGCCAGCTGACTCAGACTGGCAGGATGTCTCTGATTTCGAAGAGACGGATTCGGCACCTGAGCCCCCGCGCCCTAAGGCCAAAAAGCGGAAACGACCGGCTAGCTCCTCTGGTGATGATTACACCAAAGCCACCAAGGGCAAGAAAGTGAAGAAGCCAAAGAAGAAGAGTAAGAAGAAGAAGAAGAAAGATTCTTCTTCCGATTCATCGTCCGACTCGTCAACTACTGAGTCGGACTCAGACACGGAAAGGGCTGGCCTTTATGCCAACCTGGGAGGCAAGATTCGGAAGCGCTGCCCGATCCAAAAGGGAAAGAAAGTCAGAACAACGACTATGATGTGCGAGACTATAAAGGGACATTTTAACACCTTTAAGCCAGCTGAGGTGATCAACAAAATCACTGAGCAAATTTCCGGGATAAAAGGTATCCCGGATAGTATAGTGAAAGAGATGGACGCTGGGATCCATCTGAATGAGGAGAAGAAGCGCTTCGAGACTGCTCTGTTTACCGTTCACAAAGCGGTCTTAGGGGTCCTCGCCTCAGTCGTTCCGGTAGTTAACCGGATGCAAACTGAGAACAAGTTCTCCTCACTGGCCAGAGGCATGGATAAGGGCGTGGCCCTCCTCACAGCTGCCAGTAACTTCTTGAGCTACCGTAGATACGAAAACGTGTTCAAAGCGGTCACCACACACGCTGGGAAGGAAGTAGCCAGATCTAAGAAGGTCATGGACAACGATGGCAAGGAGTATACTCTCTTTTTGCCGCCCAAACCCATCAAGGGCAAACCTTTGGATAAAGGTAAAATGTTTGGTGGCCAACTTCCATACCTCTTCCAGGAGGTCGAGACGGAAGCCAAGAGTGGTCGTAACCTTGAGCCGGCCAAGAAAGCCGACTCGTCAAGATTTCGTCGCCCCCGAGGGGATTTTCGTCCTCGCCGAGGAGGCAGAGCTGGCAGGTCTGGCCCGTCCTACGGCTTTCAGCCCAGAGGCAGAGGTCGGGGAGACAGGCAAGGTTGGAACGACGGCAACCGCCCGTTCAGGAAGGAGTTTGCCCTGAAACAATCCTTCCCACGCCCAGGCAACAAATAGACATTGCTACACAAACCCAACTTCCTAAGTTGGTGGCGGAATCTACACAAACAGATGTAAGCGAATTTTGTGCGGGGAACATATTTAATTGTATTTCTTCTTGGTACGAAATTACTACTGACGTTAACATTTTAGATATTGTTACCGGTGTTAAGATTCCATTTACTGAAATCCCGTTACAACAACGGGTACCTTTCCCATATAGATTTAATGACTTGGAGAAACAAGCATTATCAGAAAAAGTTGCACTTTTTGAATCTAAAGGTATCATTGAAGAGGTGCCTCACACCCCAGGAGAATTTATCTCTAATATATTTTCAAGGCCAAAGCCAAATGGCGATATTCGCATGATTTTAGATTGAACTAAGTTGAACGTACTTGTAGAATATCAACATTTCAAAATGTTTTCCCTGGACACTGCCAGAGACTTGGTTACAGAGAATGCTTGGATGGCTAGTGTTGATTTACAAGATGCATATTATACTGTCCCGATATTTGAAGGACACCGAAAATTCTTAAGATTTGTTTGGGAAGATAGACTATTTCAATTTACATGTATGCCAAATGGCTTAGCATGCGCTCCACGCTTGTTTACTAAATTATTGAAACCGTTTTTTTCGGTCATGGCAAATAAGGGTCATACTATGTTCCCTTACATTGATGATTCTTTCATTGTTTTCACAATCATTTGATGAGTGTCAACACGCTGTTGACGATTTATGTTCCCTTCTGACAACGTTAGGTTTTTATTTGAATCATAACAAGTCAGTTTTTGTCCCCACAACTGAACTTAAATGTTTAGGCTTTATTATTAACACACGGTGTATGACTGTTTCACTCCCCGATAACAAGCTGACTAAGTTTCACGATACGGCGTCTCACTTGGTCGCCTTAAGTAGGCCAAAGATAAGACGGGTCGCGGTGCTAGTTGGCATACTTATTGCTTACGCCCCGGCTATTCTATATGGTAAAGCCCACATAAAATCTTTAGAAATAGATAAGAACTTAGGGTTGGCTCGTACTAAAGGCAATTTTGAAAGGAAAATGTTTATTTCAGAAGATGGAATGAAATACATTAACTGGTGGTTTAATAATATTCAACATTCCCCCAATCCTATACGGATGAATGAACCCAACACAGTAGTGACTACTGATGCTTCATTAGAAGGTTGGGGGGCACATTGCGATTCCATAGCAACAGGGGGACGTTGGTTGAAAGAAGAAAATGCAGATCACATTAATGTTTTAGAGCTACGAGCTATTTATTTAGGCCTTGCTAGTTTAGTTAAGGTTCCACGTAAACACATCCGTATTTTAACGGATAATACAACGGCAATGGCATATGTACGAAACATGGGTGGGACAAAGTCCAGGCCATGTAATGCGATGGCTAGAAAAATTTTGGAATGGGCCCAAATGAATAAAGTTTGGCTAACAGTAGCATATATTCCCGGAACGCAAAATACCTTAGCAGATCATAAAAGTCGACATTTTCATGACCATTTGGAATGGTCCCTTAATCCAGACATTTTCACCACAGTGTGCCAAAAGTGGGGCAAACCTGAAGTTGACTTGTTTGCTTCACGAAACAATTGTAAAATTGACAAATATGTGTCATGGCATCCAGAACCTGATGCCTGGCATATAGATGCTTTTTCTATCACATGGGAGAATAAATTTTATTATATCTTCCCCCCCATTCAGCCTGATCAGCCGGGTAAGCCGAAAGATAAAGATGGACAAAGCACACACAATATTAATCGTTCCCAACTGGGACACGCAACCTTGGCTACCGGGCATACAGGCAGCCGCCAAAGATTGCCTCCGATTCCGAAGATCACCAGGCAATCTGACACACCAAGGCCCTCTAAAACAAAGAGGGGACGTGTCCACAACACCGTTGTTGGCATTCCTTTTTTAAATAAATATTTAGAACAATTTGGTTTAGATAAAATTACACAACAAAGACTTGTCGCAGATGCTTGGCGTAAAGGTACAGTTAAAATGTATACCACATATTTGAAAAAGTGGGGTGTTTATTGTTTAATTAAGAAAGTCAAACCCATGAATCCTACTATTTCCCAAGTTGGTAATTTTCTCCGAGGGTTAGAGGACGAAGGCTTAGGGTTTGGATCTATTAATGCTGCTTGCTGTGCTTTATCCGTCATCCTTTCACGGATAAATAATGAGACATTTGGTAAACACCATGTTATTCATTGGATTGTAAGATCGATTTATCAACGAAACCCACCCAAACTGAAGTACAGTCGCTTCTGGGATGTTTCGGTAGTGTTTGATTTGCTAAGACAGTGGCCTCATAATAGGCATTTAGATCTCAAACAATTAGGGTTTAAGGTAGCGTTGCTCTTATTATTAGTAACAGGACATAGGGGACAAACTATTGTTGCCCTTTCACTAGATGGCCTAGAGATAGATAGAAATGAGGCCACATTTGATTTGTCAAAGCTGTTAAAATCTAACAGATTAGGTGACCCTTTGTCTACTATTAGTGTAAGTAGTTTCAAAGAAGACCCAAAACTTTGTGTTGTATCAGCCATTAGGGGCTATATATCCAAGACCAAGGACTTGAGAACTTCAAGACAGTTGTTAGTGAGCTTTATTAAGCCACACAAGGGCATTTCGCGAGATACTCTAGCGAGATGGACAATTAGTATGTTGAAATTGGTAGGCGTTGACACGGACAAATATGCCTCACATTCAACAAGAGGTGCTATGGCGTCTAAGGCGCGACTGCTTGGCATCTCTGTCAAGCGGATCCTGGCCCATGCAGGATGGAAAACAGCACGATCGTTTGCTACCCACTACAACAAACGATTGGAAAAGTCGAGCACACTAGCCCGACAGCTGCTACAAGACTAGATCGGGATTAGGTGAGAATACACTTCGATTTCACCAAAAATGTTATTTTGCTGATTGATGATAACGTATGTTTAACAATTATTATTGACTTGTGACATAAGAATACAGGATAAATGAGATTATGTAAACCTCTCCCTAGCCTGAGGCTAGCCTGAGGCTGTATACCGAGGTAAAATAGATTAGTTAGACGAATCTTACCTGGGTATAGATGATGGATAACTGTTGTTTTACCGAGGTATAAGCCTCGGATAGACGTGGGCTAGGGCCCTCCCGCCACACCCTTCCACGTCTATTCGTTTGCTTATACCAAGAAAACTTCGCAGTTTAGTACCATTGTCACCATTGATGTACTTTTAGATTATTTGTGTCATTTATCCTGATTAAGTAGGTAGATTGCTGGACCGGATGTGCTTACCTCTCCCTAGCCCACGTCTATCCGAGGCTTATACCTCGGTAAAACAACAGTTATCCATCATCTATACCCAGGTAAGATTCGTCTAACTAATCTATATATATATATATATATATATATATATATATATATATATATATATATCGATGCAAAGGAATTGGAAATCCCTTTCTAATGATACATATATCATCATCCTCTGACAATTATCAAGGAAGTTGTGACACTTTATAAAGTGTTTTTATGGGTAATCTTGGTCCATTGTTTCAATGGAAAACCCGTTGAATTATGTGACCCATCTCATGGATGAGTCTTGGCATGTGTGAAAGCTGAGTCATGTGTGGCATGTCAATCCGCTTTACCAGACACATCTTTTTCTCCGCCCTCAAAATCAATCTTCCGGTGATCCAATTGACATCAAATTACAACCTAATATGGAGAAGTGTATTAAAAAACAGATAAACTAGTTTTAAAAATGTCAAAGTTTGTTGTTATTGCCTGTTCTGCAGTAATCATGGATACTGACCTGTATGACGAGTTCGGTAACTACGTGGGTCCCGAGTTGGACAGTGACGATGATGACGAGAGTCTGGGGCGAGATGACGATGATGACGACCATTATGGAGGCATCGGTGATGTGAGTAACATTGATGCCACAAATTCAAAGGCATTAAAATGTCTTCAGGGTCTGTGCGAGGCGTGACGAGTCTTGGAAGTTCATTTGCCCCATTTCAAGGCCTTCGAAAGCCTTGAATTGAACCTATTTTGGGTAATTAGTCTTGAAAATTCTATTTTCCATTAAACTGTCCCCACTGATTTAAATTAGTCCGAAATCCAAATGAAAATAGTCTTGATTTCCTATCAAAAACAACATTGAAATAGCCTTGAATTCCATATCTTCACATGTGTACAGACCCTGTGTCTTCATTGAACCATTTTTCCTTTACTTGTATGACACTGAAACATCTTAACAGCTTAATTGATATTTATTCAATATCTTTGAAGATTTGGGAGTTGTATTTTTTCATTAACCAAAGAAATAGATATTATTTTTGGTGTGGTTTCGTTAGCAGTCTATATCTTTGAAGGACAAAGTATGATAAAACTAAGGTGATATGTTATCTACGTCCACTTCCCTCCTATGTGATGGAGGAAGTTGGGGGC
Source organism: Branchipolynoe longqiensis (assembly GCA_030323885.1). Taxonomy (NCBI): domain Eukaryota; kingdom Metazoa; phylum Annelida; class Polychaeta; order Phyllodocida; family Polynoidae; genus Branchipolynoe; species Branchipolynoe longqiensis. Next base: position 36,280,468 of record CM059196.1, on the reverse strand, counting down.
TTTATGTTCTAGTGACATCTAAGGTCATATCAGGATGGGTACCGACTTGTGACAGTGCACACTCATGGCGACTTTATACTACTGGGAAACCAGGCTGCCAGCATCATGACCCAATATGCCAATTAGTCACATTATATTGATACTGAACAAACCAGTTCTTGTCCTATCCTATATTATTAATGCTGAGCACCAGGCTAGGCGGTGACAACTCAATTTCTTTTAAGTCATTGTTTTGACTCGGTTGAGGTTTGAACCCACACCCGAAGCCAGCTAGCGCCTTTAACAATTTAGCCACCCCATTCAGTATCTTGAAAGAGACAAGTGTGTTTGGTAATGTTGATCAGGATGACGATATGGATCTGGATCGTGATGAGAACGACGATGCCACTGAGATGCAAGTCGTCCTACATGAAGATAAAAAGTACTATCCTACAGCGGAAGAAGTTTATGGGCCAGAAGTTGAGGTAAGTAACTTAATTTCAAAATCTATATCGCCTTTTGAGAGCTTTAACGATCAGTACTGATGGCAACATTTATTCTAGCTGATTAATATTCTAATACCATATATGTCACCAATAAATGTGTGCAAAATGGGAAAATTTCTAGCCGTTTGCAGGATATTTTAGGGGAGCGGGACGTAGCTCAGGCAGCAGTGTCTACCTGTGAAGGTGTGGGTCATCCGATCGATCCTGCTCAGTGGACACATTTGCAGTTTGGGCTATGTTCCGTTCCAACCAATAGTCCACAACTGGTTCATCAAAGGCTGTGGTATGCGGTGTCCTATCTGTGGGAAAGTGCATATAAAAGACCCCTTGCTGCTTATCGGAAAGAGTGCCTATATGGCGGCAGTGGGTTTCCTCTGAAGAAATATGTCAGAATGACCATATGTTTGACGTCCAGTAGCCAATGATAAGAAGCAATGTGCTCTAGAGGCGTCATTAAATAAAGCAAACTTCCCTGTTTGCAGGATTCTATCTTTATTATTAAAAATAAAAGCTCACTCTAAATAACAACCCTAAATAACAACCCAAAACCCATCTTTGGTCAGTAGTAAAATCCTGATTATATTTCGACCTTTTGGGATGTTCCAACTTGTAATCACGTGTACTGTTCAATGTGTTGATTTTAACAGACCATAGTGCATGAAGAGGATACACAACCACTGACTGAGCCAATTATCGCTCCGGTGAAAAAGAAGAAGTTCCTCATGGCAGAACAAGAATTGCCACGCACCTCGTACAATATGGAGTAAGCATGCCATTGCATGACTAATTTAATTGAAAGAACCTAGCTATTAACTGGTTTTTTTAATCGGCTTGTAAACATTTTTTATAAGAGTCAGTGGTATGTCATGGGAACAGTTTCAAGGTTCTCGCTATACTATGGGTACATTAATTTGTTCACTAAGCGTAAAATAAATATATAATTTAATATCTAAGAGTACAATTAAAAGCTGCATACGCTGATAAATGCTTACAATTTTCGAAACCAACAACCTTATCTAGATATAGTGGATACTTCTGCACTTATTAAACATTTATTGTCGCATCGAAGGGAATGATCCAGTAATTTTCTTTAACATGTTACTGCTGAAGCTTGTGATATCCAGTATTTCGAGATGGACAGCAAAATAAATTTGGGATTGTTTTCACCTCAAATATCTCGACGGTTTTCCCGTTGAAATGAAAGCTAATTAATCTAACCGAAAGTACATTGTGGCATTTATCTCTTTAAAAGATAAATTTAAGAAAAAAGAGCTAGAAACACAAAACTATCGAATTATATATATAACTTTAATGAAGTGCATTAATGGAAGAACATTTTAGTGAAACAAAGATCGCATCTTTCTCATAGATCTCTCAAGTCTGCCGTACCAGGGATAATATACTGTTTATTCTAGTGTCTGCAAAAACGATTACAATTTATTATGTTTCCTGGATTTCCCAGATAATACTCTAATAATACATAGAGTAGGAGAGCTCGCAAACAAAACAGAAAAAAATCTGATTCTAGGTAAAGATTTTAATTGCAGATTTGCTGTAACAATGTATTTTGCCTAAGTATGGACTTTAATTTAATGTAACATTGGTTGCTCAGCTGGAAGATTACCCCTTGGGGAAGCCATACACTGACCTTACTGAATGTTTTTGGTTACTCGAAGACGTAATTGTAAGTAGCATAATTTTTAAGAAGTTAAATATCTTGTTCAGGTTTTTGACCGACATCATGGACAACCCTGAGTTGATCCCTAATGTGGCGCTGTGCGACCACCTGCACCATAGTAAGATGTCATTTGTGGACTAAAAGTGAAATATCCTGTTTAGGTTCCTGGCCGACATCATGGACAACCCCGAGTTGATCCGTAACGTGGCGCTGTGTGGCCACCTGCACCACGGTAAGACATTGTTTATGGACTAAAAGTGAAATATCTCGTTTAGGTTCCTGGCCGACATCATGGACAACCCCGAGTTGATCCGTAACGTGGCGCTGTGTGGCCACCTGCACCACGGTAAGACGTCGTTTGTGGACTGCCTGATGGAGCAGACCCACCCAGACCTCCAGGCCAAGGAGGGACGCGACCTACGCTACACCGACACCCTGTTCACAGAGCGAGAGCGTGGACTCAGCATCAAGGTGATTAGAATGTGCTGCTTGTTATAAAATAGGGCTTTTTATTACTCTCGATTTCAGTGAAATGGCACGCTTTTTTTAAAGTATGTACATCATAACTTTTTTTCTTTTTCATTCTTTGAAGTTGACCTGAAAGGTCAGTTCTGTTTCAAGTAAGGGACAATGGTAATGAGTATATTTTTATGTTTTGGACAGAATAGGGTCGGTAGTATAACAAATCAATTCTTTCCTGTGCTAATCAAAGCTGTGCGTGAGAGATGTATTAGGACAAATATAAATAACAAAAGGTTTGTGTTATGTATTGTACCCCCACCTGAGTATTCACCAATCTGAACCAGTCGTTGCAGGGGGGTAAAACTATAATTTTTTTGGAAAGTTGGCTATAGTATGAAATAGAAAGTTGAATAGAGTGTGTATATCTTTGTGAAATTAACGGGTCCTAGTGACAAAATTGTAAGAATCACTGGACAATTTTAGGCGGGTTTGAAATGGTGAAATCTGGCACCTACTAGGATATATTTTGGCCTTGAAATTCCAACTCTTTTAAGACTTGAAGAAATGTCAATTGCTTCTGTCATATGCTTTTGTTTTTGTACGCTGAACATGAATTCCGGTTTGTTTTTTTGGGGGAGTTTTTTGTTTTGTTTTTCCGCGCACAGGATTTTCCCCCCGCTGATTTGGAAACTCAGTTTTCACTGAAATCAACGATTTCTCTGTGAAATGGGATCCCTGGAAATTAACACTAGTTGGTGGATTTCAGGCCTCCCCGGTAACTCTGGTGATGCCGGACATGCGGAACAAATCCTACTTGATGAACGTTTTCGACACTCCGGGCCATGTCAACTTCTCGGACGAGACGACTGCCGCCTTCAGGCTTTGTGATGGAATCTGTCTCTTTGTCGACGCTGCCGAAGGAGTGAGTGGTCATCTTATCCTTATTCAAGTTGCCGGGTATGGTACAAATAATTGGTATTTTAATTAGCTCAGTGTGGACTCTTGAATTAATTCCTGTCAGTGTGTCACATTTAAATCACAGGAAAAAACACACTAACACAAACAAGCACACATTTGGGAGGCGGTTTATGCGAACTTCCCTGGCTTCATTCAATCATTCATTCATTCATTTCTTTCTTTGTTCCTCCTTTATGTATCTGACCCAGGAAATACTAAATACAAAGAGTCTGTTGTGACTAAAGCTAAGATTCCATATACGTGTTAATACACGGGGGTGCTTCCATATGTCTGAAAGCGAACACAAATGCAAATGCGGCAAGTGTATTGCTACGAGGACCGAGCGGTGCGAATGCTGCTGCGTTTGCCATAAGAAACAAACGTCGACTTTCCTTCACAAATTTGGAGCAAAATACCCCAAAAATGGCATAGGTATCTATGCCGTATGCCACATAATGCGTATATATATGGAATCTTAGCTTAAAGCTGTATATATCTGACCGCAGGAAATGCTAAATACAGAGCATCTGTTGTGACTAAAGCTGTAACTATATGCCCCTAGGTGATGCTAAACACAGAGCGCCTGCTGAAACATGCAGTACAAGAGGGACTGGCGGTGACCGTCTGCATCAACAAAGTGGATCGTCTCATCTTAGAACTCAAACTTCCCCCGCTCGACGCCTACTACAAGCTCAGGAACATTGTTGACGAGATAAATGGGCTTCTCAGGTCAGTTATCATCAGGTTGTACTAAAAGTGGTGACAGAATCTGTTATATCGCAGACATCAGCCAGAAGGCATCGCAGCAAAAGCATTCCAAAGCGCATCTTATCATCATCAATGTTTATTGTACAACGATCTACTTTCAACCAGAGTAGGATTTTCTAGGAGCTTTTTACACAAGAAGCAGAACAAATAGTTTTAAATAATGTAATTATAGAAGCCATTTTCTTAAAACACGCATACAAGAACAGTTTACTTGTTCCCTAACAAACTGTTACGAGTTTGAATTGGTTGAAACTTTATTTTAGCAATTCATTTTTAAATTTAGATTTTCTGTTTTTTTCAGTATCTTTCGTCTAGAGTATAGCGGCACGCATACATAATTTATTCTTCCTAAGACTATTATCTCTTCTGCAATGATAAAAGTTCTCGACGATTTTTCGGATTTCCGCGATTTTTAATAATTGTCCATTCATTATCATAAAATCTAAATTCAGGAATATATAATAGTTTGGGAAGGGGGTGTGCTGCAGTGGGCAGTCTTTCAGCCAGCAGCTGTCGGCGGTCGGGCAGATTTCTCTATGCAGTACCCTGTCCTGATGTGACCTTAGATGTTGCTAACTCCAACAACCAACCAATCTATGCAGTACAAGAGGTGTATTTCTGCAGAAAATGTGGAAAACCTCCAGTAGGCTTATATTAGCATTGTCAGGGAATCATGGACTTATTTTGACGGTTGGAGGCGTTTTGTGTGGCAGAGTGGTTAGAGTGTCTGACTTTTTTCTAGGTCGGACTCCTAATCTGAAGGTTGCTGGTTCGATTCCCCATGCCCCCACCTCTGCCACTTTGGATTTCCACCGATGTGTATAACTTACAGCATCATCAAAAGCCAGTTGCTCTCATACCATGCCTATGTGGTGTGGGAGGTTAAAAATCCCTTGGGTCGGTAAAAGTGTTGGCTTGGGCTTTCTATCGACAAACTGTCTAATGGTGAAAACAAGTCTATTCAGACTTATCCATGATAGGCAGTATAAATCTTCAAGAAAAATGGAACATTACCAGAAGTCAAGTTTCATTCAGCGCTATTCAATCACTATCTCCTGACACGGTGGCCCAATTGGTAGAGCCCAGGCTTCCTGTGTGGAAGGTTGCGAGATTGAATCCCGGCCAAGTCAATCCAATGACTTACAAAATTTATACTTGTTGCTACCTAGCCTGGCACTTGGCATTACCAGGATAGGGTATGGACTAGTTAGCTTAATATCAGGATAATGGGACTGAGTGGATTATCAGGTCATGGTGTCGGCACCCTGATCTCCCAGTGGGGCAACAGTATAGAGTCCCCATGAATGCACAGTCACAAGTCGGGACCCATTTTGATAAGACCGCAGTTGTTGCTAGGACGTAAAACCCCAACAAACAAACTCCAAGCACTGTCGTAGCTCCTTTCCTCGGACCAGTTGGCACAGGCTCTCATTGGGGAAGCACTATTTTTAATTGTTGTTATCGCCCATCTCGGCGTCTTTTTCCGCTGTTTCACCGGATTGGGGGAAACAAACAGAAACCGAACAAAGTCCATTTTGTGTCCATGCAAGTTTTGAACATGCACAAAACTAGGAATGGATGCCGCTGGACTACGGTTCTTGTCCGTTTTGAGTTTGTTTCGTCCGTTGGCTATCCGTTCATATCCGATCATCCAGCGGCCTTTGACCCGATATTGCAACATTTTAATACATTTTGATACTTATGATGCCCAGACTAGACAATTCTGTCCGTTGCTCAATCCGGTGATGTGTGACTGGGGCTTTACATTTAGACTCTGCTTCTCTGCAGCATGTACGTTGAGGACGAGGAGGGACTCCAGGTGTCGCCACTACTTGGCAATGTGTGCTTCGCCAGCTCCTACTACCGCTTCTCCTTCACGCTTCTCTCCTTTGCCAAGATTTACGCAGACACATACGGTGGAGTCAACCCAGAGGAGTTCGCCAAGAGACTGTGGGGCGACATGTACTTCAACAGCAAAACGTGTGTACCATTTTTGTTAAGACCTACTTTTGTGTTTGTTTACACTTGTAGTAGTCTGTACCTGAGCCTACCACCTTGCTGTGGCGGCAATGACTGTCCTGACCAGTGTTGCCTGTCTGTGGCAACAACTGGCAGAAACCTAACCAGGGGGGAGTTGCTGGGTAGGCCTCCCCCTACTGCGACTGACTAGCGCTCCCACCCCCACACCCCCAAAATGAGAGTTGACCTGTGACCCGGCTGGCCAAGGGGGTGAGTCACTTGGTTCTGTGAGGCTGTGGTGGGTGGAGCAAGGAATTAAACCTTGAAGCATGTTTCTCACCTCGTCTTCTCTTTGCGTTGTATCAATTTACAGACATGGGAGAACCGTTGCATGTGTTACAAACGGCCTATCACACACTAATGTACATTTTGGGTTTTACATTCTGGTTTCACACATTATACAACCTACCCACTGATGTCAATTGAAAAAATAATTGTTGGGTAGTAGCTTACTGCGTATGCCCTGCAGAAATCGTCAGTTGCTTAAGGGGCTGTCACATTAGGGTTTTTTGCGGGAGCGTACGGCGGTGTAGGTGCTTTACGTCATATACATCGGCATATGCTATGCGTACGCTACGCATACGCCATCATGTGCCGGCCTATGCCGTTGTACGCCCCCATACGCTTTCTCCCGTCCGTCCGTCCAAATTTGTTTGTGCATGCTAAACAAAATCTCGACCTATGGGAGCGTAGGGTTCATACGCTTCTCATACGCCGACATACGTTCCTCGTATGCTAGAGGTATGCTACTCGTACGCTCAACTTGCATCACGGGCGTATCTCTGGCGTATGAGTAGCGTATGGCGGCGTATGCCCGACGTATGGTCTCGGTATATACCCAGGAGCCACCAGGTGGCGGACCGAGGAGAGATAACAGGTCTCGCATACGCTCCTCATTCGCTCCACATGCCAATCAAAACCGTCAAAGAATTTCACAGTACGCTCTCATATGCTCCTCATAGGTTACGCATATGCTCAAAAACACCCGAGAGGTCACCAAAGGTCACGATACATCGTCCCGCGCAGTTTTTTCCCATTTTCGACGTATGTTTTCAATACGCTCCCGCCATACGCCGTAATGTGACAGGGCCTTTAATTTCCGATGGTTTCTGAGATAAATATATTAGGTTGATCGTTATAATCTACTTTACTTTAAAATTAACTTTAAAATGACTAGTATAAGCTTGTCAAATTAATTTTGGTGTGCTTGTCAAAACTCTGATCCCCAAGGCTTCAGCAGTAACAGGTTATATTAAATGGACTTAGTATGCCCTTCTATGTAGCAACAAATACCCAATAAGTACACCTGTATCTAAGTTGAATATGTATGTTCAAATCTAGATAGGTTTTTAGGTTTAGAAAATGTTATGCTTTTGTAGGACTATGCAATTTTAATTTCATTCCTTGTGACTTATTGTAATTGATACTAGTTAATTCCAACTGATGAAATTAAATCAAACTGCCGGGGGTTCAATGAGAATTAAATTGGAATATTATTGGATAATATTTTATGTTTTTTCATGTACTTCTATTTATAGTCGACGATTTAGCAAAAAGCCATCTACCAATGGTGTGAACAGAACATTTGTTGACTTCATCCTCGAGCCCCTCTATAAGATCTTCGCACAGGTGGGTGTTTGTTTGAGCTTCTGATTACAGGTAGACAGTTACGGGTTAAAAGTTGCGGAAGCCTTTCCTTCTTATGGCCGCCCATTTTAGTTATGCAGTTATTAAGTAGTTTTCATTAAATGTATCGCTAATCAATCTTTTAAAAACAATCAATATAGTCAAAGTATAATTGTGTATATAATTTTGCGGAATGTCCTCTCAGGATGTCACATTTATAACACAAAGAAAACACACACACTTTGATGCAGTTTATTTCAACTTCCCTCGCTACTTGACATGGTTATGTAGTGTTGAATAATGTTTCAGGGTGTCTGTGATGTAGATAATGTTAAATAATATGTTTCAGATTGTCTGCGATGTAGATGAGTGTTAAATAATGTGTTTTAAGTTGCCGGTGATGTAGATCCCTAGATGAGTGTGATTGATTGATTGATTGGTGGTTGCTTTACACCGTGTCGGCAGCATAGGCCATATTCACGGTGAGAAATATTTGTTTTTTGTTCAAACCATCGCTTTTACATGTAAAAGCAGACAATCAATTAAGTGCCAATAGACACTCATTAAATTAGAAAGCTCACAATCATATATTGTGGTCAAGGAAAACAAATTCCCATAGAAAAAGGAAAGTTTTATTAATAATTGATAGAATTTATTTAGTAAACTATATTAGGTGGTACAGTCCAGATGCCCTCAAAAAGGCTTAAATGTTTTCTTGTTTTACTTTAGTAAAAAGGTCATGCATACTGTCTGCAGTGTAGAATTGTTGGCGCAGGGCCAAAAAATCAACACAACTTAGTAAAATGTGTTTGAGTGTCAGCGGGGACTGACACCTAATACATTCAGGGGGAAGTTCCCCCTTGAGCAAAAAAGCATGTGTACGCCACGAGTGGCCAATACGATAAGTGTGAAATAATGTATATCCGGTTGTCAGTGATGGAGATCCCTAGATGAGTGTGAAATAATGTATTTGAGGTTGGTGGTGGTGTGGATGAGTGTTAAGTAACGTGTTTCAGGTTGTCAGTTATGTAGATGAGTGTTAAATAATGTATTTCGGGTTGTCGGTGATGTGGATGAGTGTTAAATAATGTATTTCAGGTTATCGGTGATGTAGATCACTAGCTGAGTGTTAAATAATTGATTTCATGTTGTATGTGATGTAGAACACTAAATGAATGTTAAATAATATGTTTCAGATTATCTGTGATGTAGATCACTAGCTGAGTATTAAATAATTCATTTCAGATTGTCGGTGATGTAGATCACTAAATGAATGTGTTTCAGGTTGTCTGTGATGTAGATCACTAGCTGAGTGTTAAATAATTGATTTCAGGTTGTCGGTGATGTAGACGAGTGTCTTCCCGCGCTGTGTGATGAGCTGGGCATCCACCTTACGAAGGAAGAGAAGCAACTCAATATTCGCCCGCTTCAGCGACTTGTCTGCGCACGCTTTTTCGGCGAATTCACAGGTATGTCCACGCCAGGAACTGGTAGATATTAATTAGGCTCTGGTCTGCAAACAGTTGTAGCACTAGGCAAGGAGTGTATGCGCCACATTTCGAACATCGTTGATATTTCTGTAAATAATAGCTGTCAAAACAAATTAAATGGATATTCATAACATGTTAGTTCAGCATGTGAATTTGAATAAAAAATAAAATAATGTCGTAGTGAATTCTGAAATTAAATGTATAAAACAAAATCTAACATTATTAGATATTTTGAAAGGCACACTTACATTTTTTTCTTTTAAAAAAGTACTTAAAAGCTAATGTTATTTTTAATATTGCTTCAGCATTCATGCGTGTTTTGAAATGTGTAATTATGTATTTAGACTTTGTTATGCAATAGTACTTGTCGTCAGTGATCCTTCTGATCGCACTGTCCTGATATTACCCTAGATGTTGCTAGGATGTAAAACAACAAACAAACAAATCCTTCTGATCCGTAAATCCCATGCCAAGTCCGAACAATAATTTAGTGTACAAACTTAAACTGTCCCTATTTTCATTTAATTGTCCCTCCGATGACGGCCCATCTGCTATCTAAGGAAAACACTGGTCTGAATGCGAAGTTGTCCTTTGCATGCATGACATTTTTACTCAAGTAAAACAAGAAGACATGTTAGCCTTTTTGAGGACAGCTGGTCTGTACCACCTCGTATAATTTATTAAAACAATTTTTATCAATTAATTCTTTCATCTATTTTATTTACCTTACCCACAAATTATATGATTGTGAGTTTGTTAATTCTTAAGTGTCTATTGACACATAATTGATTATATGCTTTTATATAATATGTAACGGCGATGGTTCAATAAAAAAACAATTCTCACTGACTATGGCCTATGCTACTGACACGGCATAAGGAAACCCCCAATCAATCACGTTGAAGTCGAAGTCCTGCTGTATTGTGGTTTATGTACCTGGCCACATTGCCTATTTCAGGGTTCGTTGGCATGTGTGTGACCCACATCCCGTCGCCGTCCACTAATGCCCGGAACAAGGTAGAAACCATATACACTGGGCCTGTGGACACAGAGCTCGCAGAGGCCATGTTCGCCTGCGACCCAGACGTGAGTGCAACTCCATCTAGTGTTGCTTTCCGATGGTTTTGAATTTCTGTCATTTTTCTGAGATATATATATTAAATTGATTGTTATAATCTACCTTACTTTATTATGAAGTAACTTTTATTTTAAATGGCTAACATTTGAAATATTTTAAGTGTACATATGCAATATTAATTTAGGCAAGCATGCCAAATCTCTGACACCATAGGCTTCTGCAGCAACCGGTTCTATTAAATTGACTCGGTATTCCCTTCTATTTGACAACAAATGCTTAATAAGTGCATCAGATTCTAAGTTATGTAGAATCAAATCAATAATTGTTTTGGTTTGACAAATTTTATGTTTTCATCGGACTAAGTATTTTTTTGTAAAAGCAAAAAGTAAGTGTTCCTTTCAAAATATCTAATGTTACATTTCCTTTTATGCATAACATTTAATATATAATATTTTATACATAAAATTTAATTTCACAATTCACTACGAATTCTGAACGTTATTTTAATTTGTTATCCAAACTTACATACTAACTCAAATGCATTAAGATTGTCATACTGCACTAGCATGTGTAAATCTTAACCCCATCTCTTTTGACGGGCATTATTTCCATTGTGGTATCAAAGTGTTACACGTCTCCTTGAACATGTTCTTGAATCCGGTGGCGACTCTTTGTTTGAGCCCCGCTTACAAGTGAAATGTCACTTGTGTTACAGGGCCCATTGATGGTGCACACCACAAAGCTGTACCCAACGACAGATGCGACTGCCTTCCATGTGTTTGGGCGGGTGGTGAGCGGCACGCTGTACGCGAACCAGGACGTGCGCATCTTGGGCGAGAACTACTCACTGCAGGACGAGGAGGACTCGCGGCATGGGCAGTGTGGCCGGCTTTGGATTTCCGAAGGGCGGTGAGTGCGGCAGGCGCAGCAACTCAAAATCAAAACAAAAGGATTGCTTTTCCAATCCTAGGAACTGATCTTAGATGTTCATGGATGAAAGACCTCCATTTCTTGAAATTTCCCGATTTTTGGAGTAATCTGCGATTTGTGTAGTTTCTAAGATATATGTGTTTTGGTGTTCTTTGGGGTTTTACATCCTGGCAACATCTAGGGTCGTATATCAGGATGGGGGTAAAAGATATCTGTAATATGTGGTATTCACCTGCGTGGATCAATAGATGCGGAGAACTGGTTTTAATTTGTAGCCAAACAAACTAATAATGGTAATAAAATAAATCCATACAATGTCATTTGAAGATAACGTATGCATATTACCAGACGCTTTTGCTGAATTGGTAGAGCACAGAGGTCGAGTCAAACCAGTGACTTACCAAATTTAATCTTGTCGCTTCCTAGCTTGGCAGTCGGCATTAATAGGATAGGGTAATGACTGGTTAGCTCAGTGTCAGGATAATGTGACTTCTTTTGTAGAGGTAATACCAAATTTATTCTTGTCGCTTCCTAGTTTAGTGGTCGGCATTAATAGGATCGGACAATGACTGGCTGGCTCAGTGTCATGATAACGTGACTTCTTTTGTTGCAGGTACACCGTAGAGGTAAACCGGGTACCAGCCGGTAACTGGGTGCTCATTGAAGGAGTCGATCAACCCATTGTCAAAACCGCCACCATCACGGAATCATCTGGAAATGAGGAGGTGCGTGTAAATAGGGCCTATCTTTGTGTTACATTCTCATACCTGTCAAAGTCTCCCGATTTTATGTACCTCTCCCGACCTCCCGATCGGGTATTCAATTTAAGCCCAATGAGAACTCTCAAATGTTGACAGGTATGTATTCTATTTGTCTCCTATCAAACACCTGATGATTCCTAAAGAGGCACAGTCGGTGTATTGTCGCTTGTCGTGAGTTTTATTCGGGGTGGCTTGTATCTTTTTTCCCTGCTTGCATGTTGGTTTGAATGCTAAACTCATTCAATAAACATCATTCTCATTCTCATCTCATTCAATGCTCACTTACTGAGTTTCTCGGCTATCTTTCAGGCACACATATTCCGACCACTAAAATTCAACACGACTTCAGTTATGAAGATTGCTTGTGAGCCAGTGAACCCGTCAGAGCTACCCAAGATGTTGGACGGACTGCGGAAAATCAACAAAAGCTACCCCCTAATCACCACAAAGGTAAAATGAAGTATTATATTACAAATGAGATAGCAGGTATACAGTGAACCCGTCAGAGCTACCCAAGATGTTGGACGGACTGCGGAAAATCAACAAAAGCTACCCCCTAATCACCACAAAGGTAAAATGAAGTATTATATCAGGGTTCCCACAGATCCTTGAATAGTCCATTTTCAAGTTAACTTTTCTGTGAAAGGTCTTAAAAAAGTCTTAAATTGGATTTGGCCACTACAATATTTTTTTCAAGATGTTTTACCAGCTATCTTCACTAAGCACAAATGCCCATGGAGCTGAAATATCCATAGATTGCATCACCTCACTCATTTCTGTTAATATTTAATTTGCTGCGAAAATAGGTATTAAATTGTATGAAAATTGGTATTAAAAAGTCTTTGAAAGGTCTTAAATGTGGTTGGCTGATAGGTGCAGGAACCCTGTATATTACAAATGAGATAACAGATATACAGTGAACCCATCATAGCTACCAAAGATGTCGGATGGACTGCGGAAAATCAATATTAGCATTATCTAAATATCATTAACATGGATGAAAGACCTCCGCGTTTTCCCGGATTTCAGCTATTTTTTATATTCACTAATTCACTTTGACAAAATGCCAATATATATATATATATATATGTGGCAGCAATTGGTTAGTCCTATTAACGTTTTTATAGGACCTTAGATGTTACTAGAACATAAAACCCAAAGAAGGATGACTTTGTCAAGGGCAATAAGTTACAATAAGGACAGTTGAAACCTGCAATTTTCCTGCGATAACCTGGTGGTGCTAATCTTGTAATATCTACATTTTCGTGAAAATTCGCCATTGGTTCTGCCAGAACCCGCTAGGTGACGCCCAGGTCTCGGCTTATTTCGGCGTTTTTTCCCCGCAGACTACTTTTATCCGTGCATTACATTTTTTTTTTAATTTGAACTATTTGAAGCATGTAAAGCTGTATAGTCCGATGAAAACATCAATTTTTCCAAATCAAAACAATTACATACATTTGATTGTGCATATCTAACTTAGATACTGGTGTGCTTATTAAGCGTCTGTTGCCACATAGAAGTTAATACTGAGGCAATTTAATAGAACCAGTTACAGTAGATGCCTGTAGATGCATGCTTGCCAACAATTAATTTGTCATGTTTGCACTTCAAATATCTCAAAAGTTAGTCATTTAAAATAAAAGTTACTTCAAACTAAAGTAAGGTAGATTAAGGTCAGCCAACATTGGGTCGACAGCCGGCCAACCCGGACTGAGCCCCCTGTACAGATGGAGTGGACAGGCTTTTTATACACTCAGGATTGTCAGGGAATCATGGGGAATTACCAAAAGTCAGGTTTCATTCAGTACTCTCCGTGCATAGTTTTAGCACTATCCTGATGCGTAATCATTAGAGTCTCTGCTTGGAGAGTGTTCTGCTGTCATTCCGCTCTCATTGTTGTTGTGACCCTATTGTTGCCTACCTCATCATTGATTTCCGCTGCTTTCATTTATTTCAATTTACGTTTTTATCTCTGGGACCCATACCTCTCAACATTTGAAAATTCTCATGAGGGACCTTCGACGCGAAATCAGTTTTTACGCCATTCACGCATGCGTTCAACAACGGGTAACAAAAGTTTATTGGTACCAACATTTTATTGCACCATAAAACATTAAAAAAACATGATTAAAATCAGTAAATCAAATAATTATGTTGTTAATATCATGAAAAGTGGATCTTTGTTCAATTTAACTTTAAAAAGCGTGAGATTGGGCTTAAATTGAATACCCGGTCAAGAGAGGTACTTAAAATCAGGAGACTTGACAGGTATGGGCACCGCTTTCATTCCTGGTTTACGGTGATACTGACGGTCGAATCTTATTCATCAATGGCTCCCTAGGTTGAAGAGTCTGGTGAACATGTGGTGTTAGGCACGGGCGAACTCTACCTGGACTGTGTGATGCACGACTTGAGGAAAATGTACTCAGAAATAGGTAGGTATTCTGGTTTTATTTTGTGCGTGTTATTTCGATATAGGGGTGATTTGTACTGAGTTGAATGACACTAGTACCATATGAAGTCACTAGAATATACTTGCTTTTGTTTGTTGTTTTATGTTTGTTTGTTTTACATCCTCGCAACATTTAAGGTCATATCAGGACGGGTACCGACTTGTGGCTGCATTCATCGTGACTTTATAGTGCTGCTCCGCTGGGAGACCTGCCAGCACCATGACCTGATATCCCACTGTCACAATATCCTTGCCCTATCCTAATGCCGAACGTCTGGCTAGGAAGCGACAAGTATCAATTTTTAGGTCATTGGTTTGACTCAATCAGGGTTCAAACCTACAAACCCATGGGTTCGGATGACCAATCTCCCAAAACAGGAGATGGACGCTCAACTGAATATACTAGCAAACAGCTCTATACGTGCGCAGTTAAAAATGGAAGACATGATTGTACATACTTATAGGCATCATAATAATCCATATGAGTAGAGCTCAGCCTTCAGTCAATAACATTGTAATTTTCAACATCTCTATGTTGTCTCTCGTGCTGAATGTCGGGAGTTCCAATTCCCGGTCGAGTCAAACCAATGACATACAAAATTGATACTTGTCCCTTCCTAGCCGAGTGCTTGGCATTATTAGTATATGGCAAGGACTAGTCGGCTTGTTGTCAGGATAATGTGACTGAGTGGGATATCAGGTCATGGTACTGATGGCCTGGTGTCCCAGTGTGGCAGCACTATAAAGTCACCTCATAAGTCGGTACCCATCCTGATATGACCTTGGATGTTGCGAGGATATAAAACTCCAACAACCAACCAACTCTATGCTGTCATTGTATTATAGAAGTTATGGATTGAGGTCTCCAGAACGCGTTTTTCCATCTCGGATTAAAATGCTAATAGAAAGTACTCATTTTTGTTATGTTATATAATAAATAAGTAAATAATAAAACTTAGAACAAATCTGGGCATCTATATGATAAAATGACAAGTATTGAATTCAGTATGCAACTAACAGTAAGTTTCTGTAAAAGTGCATTTTGTATGTTTTTATATTTTTATTTAGACATCAAGGTGGCAGATCCGGTTGTATCGTTCTGTGAGACGGTCGTCGAGACTTCATCGTTAAAATGTTTTGCTGAAACACCAAACAAAAAGTAAGTCTGGCTGTAATTACTACTCATCTAAAACAAAATAATTATTCTATATCTATTTGTACTATTTTTATTTTTCAAACTTATGTTTACAGGTATTAAAGCTGCATGATCTGATAGTTCTACGTTTCTGCCATATTACTGCTATTTTTAAGGTTAGATTGATCGTTATAATCTACTTTACTTTAATTGGGAGTCATTTAAAAAAAAAAAAGTTTAAAAAAACCGGTGAGAAAATTGTATTGGGCCTGGAAAGTCTTGAACTTCAGTTCCCAATTTCAAGGCCTTGAAAATTTGGGTTACTTAGTCTTGAAAATCTTGAGTTCCATTAAACTGTCACCGCTGGTCTAAATTGGTCTGAATTTGCCATTCGCCATTGTTTTAGTTTTTTTCATGAAATAGAAATGAAAATAGTCTTGATTTCCTATAAAAAATAGCCTTGAATTCCATATTTTCAAATGTGTACAGAACCTAGGTTCTATTTAAATTGAGTTGATATTCCTTCTATGCAACAATAAGTGTTTAATAAGTGCACCAGTAGCTAGGTTAGATACAATCGGGGCAAGTGCTTTGGTTTCGAAAATATGATGCAGTTTTAATTTCGAAGCTCTTTCCCAGCAAAATTGATCGAGAACGTTAATGAAACAACAAAGTAAATCTAAGGGAAACTTTTGCCCCCCCCCCACACACACACAAACAAAAACAAAAACACACACAAAAACAAACAAACACAATAAGAATGTTCCAATAAGAATACGTAGTTGTGACTCGCTGTGCTGAAAGGAAATAAGATATGGGGACCTTCTAGGTGCATAGCCAGATGTGGTGGCCGAATCGGTAGAGCGCAGGCTTCCTGTGCGGAAGGTCAGGAGTTCCATTCCCGCTCGAGTCAAACCAAAGACTTGTCGCTAACTAGCCTAGTGCTCAGTTTTACTAAGATAGTTCACGGACTGGTTAGCTGGGTATCAGGATAATGTGATTGAGTGGGAAATCAAGTCATGGTGCTGGCAACCTGGTCTCCCAATGGGGCATAACCATGAGCACCCTGTTACAAAGTCAGTACTCGTCCTGATATGACCTCAGATGTTGCCAGGATGTAAAACTCAAACAGACAAACAAACATCCAGGTATGTGTGAATTTGTCTCCACCCATCCCTGCACAGAAACAAGATCACAATGATCGCAGAGCCGCTGGAGAAGGGCCTGGCAGAGGATATCGAAAACGAGGTCGTCCAGATCACGTGGCCGCGGAAGCGTCTGGGCGAGTTCTTCCAGAACAAGTACGATTGGGATTTGCTTGCAGCGCGTTCCATCTGGGCGTTCGGCCCCGATTCGACAGGCCCCAATATTCTGGTGGACGATACCCTGCCGTCAGAGGTGGACAAGGGTCTGCTTGGGTCAGTGAAGGACAGCATTATCCAGGGCTTCCAGTGGGGCACGCGTGAGGGACCGCTCTGTGATGAACGTGAGTTTTATTGCGCAATTAGACCAGACAGGATGTTACCAGGATGTAAAACTCCAACAAACATTGCACAATTTTTTAGTTTCTTACTGCATAAAGTCATTGGAATCTACAGGGTTTGTACTGGACCGTTAATACCTACACAGTAGTTAAAATGATCATTTAAAAATAAAGTCCTGGAAAGTCCTTAAAATCTATGGTTACGGGCCAACAAATGTCACTAAAAATCGTGAAAATATAGTTGCCTGACAATTTGAAATCATCTGTTTTAATTTAATAATCTGTTTGCAAACAAAAACGATTTTTGTGACCCTTTGTTGCTGAATTCTCCATGATTCATTAACTTTTGGCTGATTAGTCGATGATTTCAGCATCCTCGCAAGGTTGGAGCATGCACTATTTCATAAGGATGGCCATAGGATTTCTGTATTTGGTCCTTACAAAGAGCTGTCTCGAGTGCTGCAAAGTCCTTGAACGGTCATGAAAAAAACTTATAACGGGTGGGAACCATGCTGTAGTTCCATTGAAAATTTAAAAATAGCTCTGTGTATGTACAAATAACAAAACAAGACGCAATTAATCATATCTAATGTGAAAGATGAGCAAATTTGAGACTTTATGATGACAGCTGGTCTGAATAACATCACATAGATGTTAAATTTGACCCATTTGACACAAATGTTTTGTTGTTGGTAAAACAGTTTATTTATCAGAATATACATTTTTTCACCACGGAGGCAGTGGTCTTACGGCCGTTTACATTATTCATGTTGGCCTCGCTAACAATGCTAATTTACTTACGAGGCAACTGGTCACGTGACCCTTCTTGCTGCATCGGACCACATTTGGTCGATCACTTCTCGCCCGGAGCTCAAGCTAGCAGGTTCCCTCCCACCCACTCACCCGGTTGAGCGCTGTTCTTGTCCTTTAACCGTTATATGTATTACAATCATGAAGTTTAGTCATTAAGTCATATATCCCAGTTCTTGTTCTATATATACGATTAATGCTTAACTAGTTCATTATCAAACTCTGCTCTTGTTAAACTTGTTATTCATGACGATATTAGACCTCCACCGGTCACTTGCAATTGATGATATAGGCCCTGTCGCCGACTTGCCACTAGAAAGGACAACTTCGTTGAAGTTACACATTTGTTTTTTATTATGAAATAAATAATGTTTCAATTTTCATTCAATAACTCTGTTGATCTTGTTGCCTCGTTAAGTGAATTACATTGTAAATAAGTAGATCAGCGGGTACTTAGATAGGCTAACCTCAGCACTCAAACTGGGGAACACAGATTGTGGAGGGGGTTAGTGTGTGTTAACCATGTTAAAGTTAGATGGGTTTGTATATTTGTATTTGAGCCAGTTAAAAAAATAGTGACAAACCAAGTCCTAAACTCCTTTTTTTTTGTCTGTGATTGTGAATATGGCCTTAATTGCCAATAGGACATAAAATCAGCATCCCTCCCTCACTTGTTCATGGAAGGATTGATTTCAAATAGGGCCTCAGCTTCTAACCCTTTGAAATCAGTCCAACAACCCATGCTAAAGATGTTTTGTGAATGGCGCATGTTGACATTGTTATCAATTGTGAGTAAATTCCTATTAATTACTAAGCTCAATGCTTTACCGTCTCCCCTCCCTCAACAGCTATCCGGAACGTGAAATTCAAAATTCTGGATGCGGTGATTGCTGGTGAGCCGATCCATCGAGGTGGTGGTCAGGTCATCCCCACTGCGCGTCGTGTCGCGTACTCTGCCTTCCTTCTGGTAAGCACACCGTATAGCGCTCAAACTGGTGGGCACATAGCTCACATTACACAGCACTCACACTTGGGGAATGTAGCTCACATTACAGCATTCAAACTGGGGGAACACAGCTCACATTACAGCACTCAAACTGGGGGAACACGGCTCAAATTACAGTACTCAAACTGGGGGAACACAGCTCACATTACAGCACAAAAACTGGTGGAACACGGCTCACATTACAGAACTCAAACTGGCAGAATACGGCTCACATTACAGCTCTCAAACTGGCGGAACACAGCTCATATTACAGCACACAAACTGGGGGTGCACAGCTTCTTTTATGTCCATAACAAGTGAAGTTATATATATATATACATATATTATGCTACCTCTCCAGGCGACTCCGCGTCTGATGGAGCCGTACTACTTCGTGGAGGTCCAGGCTCCTGCTGACTGTGTGTCTGCTGTCTACACAGTTCTGGCTCGGCGCAGGTTGGTTTTACTCCTTTTAACTTGTATTGTCTTCATTACCGCTCTTCCTAGTTCTTCGCTTTCATTTCATAGAGCTTCCTCATCTAGTAACCCTCATGGGAAGTCTGAGGGAGTTCTTCCTAGCCAGGCGCTCGGCATTATTAGGATAGAGCAAGGACTGGTTGGCTCAGTATCAGGATAATGTGACTGAGTGGTATATCAGGTCATGGTGCTGGTGGCCTGGTCTCCCAGTGGGGCAGCACTATAAAGGCGCCATGAGTGCGCACTGTCACAGTCGGTATCCGTCCTGATATGACCTCAGATATTGCTAGGACGTAAAACAACAAACTGATCCGAGTTTTCTAATAATAACAAAAGGTGGCAAGTTTTACTGATGGAATGATTATTGCATGAGATCTTTTAGCTGTTTAGATTATGATATTATTAAACTAGACTAGGGATATGCTGTAACCTGAACAGGTGACAAACACTATAAGAGCACATACTACAGTATGTGCACTTATACTTTTACAAGTTACAGCTGGGTCATTCTCTGAAACTGGGTACCACTTATTTGGTTTCATGTTACGTTGGGCATAATTAATTCCTTCTATTTTCAATTGTGCTGAAGTGAAAATGTGAAATCTTTACACATTTATAATAAAATTAACACAAACTTTTTTTTTTCAACTCTGATTCAGCTTTTTTCTTGTAAGACATAATTTTGTTTACTTAACTGTAATCAATCAAATCTTATTTGAATATGTTGTGTATGCTAAAAATTATATTGTGGGTGTGTGTTTATTTTCCATGTTACACGGGACATTTTCCTATTGTTTTTCGCTACAAGATCAAATTCAAAAAGTGAAATAGCTTTTTTTTCAACTTCATATGAATATAGATTTATTATTATTTGGGATGTTTTCAGTTTTGGTTGTCACAAAAGTGGTACCCAATTTAAGAGGACGACCCATCTACATAGTCTACCTACTCTTTTTACCCCCTATGTAAGCTACATAGTCCGATGACAAACTGAGGCATACAGCTGCCCAGCGGTGAAAATAAATGTTACTTATCCGTTATGGGTAGGGTAAATGAATTCATTACACACACACACACACACAAAATGGTGCATTTGATAATATTGGAAAGAGAAATTTCATGTCCTGGCATGTCGGGAGTTCAATTTCTGGTCAAGTCAAACCAATAACTTCCTAGATTTCTACTTGTCATTTCCTAGCCTGGCTCTCCCTCCGTATTATTAGGACATGGCAAGGACTGGTTAGTTCAATGTCAGGATAATGTGACTGAGTGGGATATCGGGTCATGTTACCGGCGGCCTGGTCTCCCGTGGGGCAGCACTATAAAGTTGCCATGAGTACGCACTGTAACAAGTCAGCACCTGTCCTGATGACTAAATGTAACCAGGATGTAAAACTCAAACAAACAAATTAATGGTTGCTGTTTAGGAATTTAACATGGGTGTTTTCATCTTCCAGAGGTCACGTGACTCAGGATGCGCCGGTTCCCGGTTCGCCACTGTACACAATAAAGGCGTTTATCCCAGCCATCGACTCCTTCGGCTTCGAAACTGATCTGCGCACGCACACCCAGGGCCAGGCCTTCTGTCTCTCCGTGTTCCACCACTGGCAGGTTAGCGAATAGGCATGGACTTCTTTCCCTTGTAAAACCTCATCTTTTTTTTGCATAACTTTAATCAGTAAGATGTTATTTGAATTTGTTATGAATGTTAGAGTGATGTTCTAGATGTATGTTTGATGTCTATGTTCCACAATTGATTTTAACCTATTGCTCAATTTGTATAAGATAAAAGTCAAAAAGTGAAATAACTTTTTTTTCAACTCTGACATATATGCACAAGACGTAAACCTTCACATGAACATGGATTTTGCTATTATTTGAAATATTTTCACTTTTGGTCTCCATGTCACACGTTAGTGCCCAGTTTCGGAAAATGACCCATATACATTTGCTTTTCACTTCTGCCAGATCGTGCCTGGCGACCCGCTGGACAAGACGATTGTGATTCGTCCTCTCGAACCTCAACCGGCAACACACTTAGCCCGCGAGTTCATGATCAAGACAAGACGACGAAAGGTAACACAATTTTCTGAATATCTGGGGGTAACATTGCAGGGTATCCACAGTACGTGTCGTACATTTAATTTTAAATTTCATAATCCGATGGTTTTGAGTTTCGAGTATATAGTTTTTAAGACCAGATGGGGTGGCCGAATGAGTTGAGCGTCCTCCTGTTTTGGTAGGTCCTGGTATTCGAATCCACGGACAAATTTATGCTTGTCGCTTCCTAGCCAGGTGCTCGGCATTATTAGGATAGGGCAAGGACTGGTTGGCTCAGTGTCATAATAATGTGACTGAGTAGGATATCAGGTCATGGTGCTGGTGGCCTGATATCCCAGTAGGGCAGCACTATAAAGTCGCCATGAGTGCACACTGTCACAAGTCGGTACCTGTGACCTTAGATGTTGCTAGGACGTAAAAACAACAACCAACCAATATAGTTTTTAATTAAATGTATTAAGTTGATTGTTATATTCTGCTTTACTTTTGCTGAGTCTCATACATGTGGACCCAATCCATATTGTCCCACAACGCATATAATTAACTGGGCGGCTGAGTGTATGTAGAGCGCTCATTTACCGTGCGGGAGGTCGTAGGATCAATCCCAGGCTCTCTCAAACCTAAAAGTAAAAGGTCTTACCAAATTTATTCTTGTCGCTATTGTGCCTGGTTAGGACAAGGGGGTCAGTGTCAGGACCATGTGACTGAGACTATGGTGCTGATATGGCTTTAGATGTAACTATGACATAAAAACCTGAATAAGCTAACAGACACTGTTATATGACTTTTCGTGCATACATCAGGGATGAAAGTTCTCCGCGACGTTAACTGTACTGCAATCCGGCAGCACTATCAGCATATGCTAATATGTTGTTCGAATACTGCAGTACTACCATGTATGCTACTACATTTTCAAATGCCGCAGGACTATCAGTGTATAAAACCTGACTTTTCGGAAATCTTCCGCGATCCCCTGACAGTGCTAAGCCTATGGGAGAAGATCCGTGTTTTCACGCATTTTCGCCCTTGGTTTACAGATAATCTCACCGAGGGCATAGATTTCTGCTTGTTTTTTTCCGGAGACCACTTTCATCCCTGATACATATATTAATTTGCTGCACTCGGATACACAACAAAAGACAGTTTTAACGACTTGTATTTATTCAAAAGTTACTCATCAATAAGAATAAGAATTATCCAAGTAGTTTCATCAATTAGATAACCAGTAATCAGGATAATGTCAGTGCCTCGGGAGGCGATCGAGCCTGGCTTGGTTGTGGGTGGCTGGCACCGTGTTCGTGGAAGAGCTGGCTTCCGGGGTGTCCATCAAGTGTTCATTGTGGATGTGGATAATGGTAAGGTCATCTAGCTGGAGTGACATGAGAGAAGATGTTAAGCATCAAGAACAGTAGAGTCAGCAGCGAAATCAGGGGCCGTATGCAGGAGTCAGTGTTAGCGGGATTTGGTGTAACAGCCTGTTACCGTTTAGCTATCACCGAACCGGGGAATTCGGTCAAGCCGTATGCAGGAGCGCATAACACTTTCATTATAGCTAAACGTGAATTTATTAATGGATTTGGGAAATCCCTCTGTGTTTGGAGGCATATATTAGGCTCCAATGTATTAAATGCTGTCATATTTAACAAAGTTACATAGTCAAATAGTGAAATTTGATCAATTTAACCCTAAATCCGAACCCTCCTTAAGGCTACCTCCATATTGGCGGCGATATTAATAGTTATATTTTCGAATCGACGAACGTAAAGTAAACAAATCGCCGCCGCATCGACGTCGCTTTCCATACTGGCGGCGGCGGCAGTTTGTTTACTTTATGTTCAGCGATTCGAAAATATAACTATTAATATCGCTGCTAATACGGGGGTAGCCTTAAGGAGGGTTCGGATTTAGGGTTAAATTGATAAAATTTCACTTATTGCGTATGTAATTCTGTTAAATATGACAGCATTGAATAGATTTAGGCCTAATAAATTCGCTAAACCTAATATTTTTTAGGGGTAAGGTAACACCGGTTAAGCCTTTGGTGTTAGGCCTAACACTGACTCGTGCATACCATTTTTCGCCGCTAAACCGGAATTCTTGCCAAACACCGTTTTTCCTCGCTAACACTGACTCCTGCATACGGCCCCAGCACTTAACCCCTCTAGAATAGGGTTGGGTGGGTGGGAAATTTGAAGTTGCTCTGCCGAGAGCCAGGACCGAAGTGAGGAGCGAGGAGTGGGCGAGTCACGTGCCTGGGGGAGGGAGGGGGCGTACCTAGCCTCGCTTGCGAATTAATTATGTTGCCTCGTCAACATACGTAATTACTGAATTTATCACTGAATTCAATTGATCACCAATCTTGTGATGAACAACACCTATTCCAGAAATATATAAACGTTTTTAAGAAAGTACCTAAAGATTTGGTTGGTTGGTTGTTGGAGTTTTACGTCCTGGAAAGATCTATGGTCAAATAAGGATGGGTACCGACTTGTGACAGTGCACACTCAGTGCGATTTTATAGTGCTGCCCCACTGGGAGATCAGGCCAACAGCACCATGACCTGACATCCTACTCAGTCACATTATCCTGACACTGAGCCAACCAGTCCTTGACCTATCCTAATAATGCGGAGCGCCTGGCTAAGAAGTGACAAGTATAAATATTTACGTCATTGGTTTGATTCGACCAGGTTTCAAACCCATGGGTTTGAATCCCATGATCTATCAAACCGAGAGACGGGCGCTCAACTCATTCGGCCATCCCATCTGGTCTACCCAAAGATTTCTCACCTGCAAGCTGTAGATAAATTCCCATCGACATCATTCCATCATATCACTGTTATCGCTTTGTCAATTTTGTCATCTTAAGATAATGGATGTAATTCCCTTGCAGGGACTGAGTGAAGACGTCAGTATCAACAAGTTCTTCGATGATCCCATGTTGTTGGAGCTGGCCAAGCAAGATGTCATGCTCAGCTACCCGATGTAAGGCCGCTATGTCTACAGTTCAGCCTGCCTCATGGTGGTCTACATATCATCCCTGGCACCTGCTGGTCTAGAGATGAGCCCTGCCATCTGGTGGGCTACAGCTAAGTCTGCTCGTCTGATGGTCTACAGATATGACCACCTGGTGGTCTACAGATCATCTGGTGATTTAATATGGGGCTTTCCTTCATGCTGAGAAGGGAAAGTAAATAATCAGTGTTCGCTGAGCATTAATAGATGGATTGTAAGTACTTCTCTGGACTTGCCTTCATTTTTGGTCAGGAAAATACCCCATCTTTGGTGGTCTAAATATGAAACTGTATAGTTGGTGCCATCAGATCCGTGACCATGAAAATACTGCCAGTCAGCTGAATCACATGTATACTTACTTACATGGCAATTCTGGAGAGAAACATAAAAGAAAAATTGTAATATGGTTTGATAATACAACTTTGCAGCAGGGTGTGGATGATGGATTTTGTGGTATGGAGAGAATGAGGACTTGTAAATAGTATATGTACACAAGGTACGTGGTGTATTTTACAATTGTGAGAAAATAAATATACTTAAACACTGGTATCCTTTATTTGTTAGTGTTGTGTTATAACTTAAAGCAAAGCACAGTAAAACCTCTCTAAATCGACCGCCCATGGGGCCGACTTTAAATGATGGTCGATTTAGAGTTTGTATTTTTCGTTACAATGGGCGATCGTCGGGCCCCAAAAAAGTCATCGATATAGGGGAGTGGTCGGTTAAAGAGGTTTTACTGTAAACTGTTAAAACTGGATGACCAAATGAGTTGACCGCCCACTTCCCATATGGCAGATTTTAGAATTCAAAACCCAGCTGAGTTAAAATCAATGACGTAACAATTTATACATGTCGCGACTTAGCCTGGTACTCACTATTACTACGATGGAGCAGTGGAATGAAGACCAATTGTCCGCAATTGAAATTTCCCCTACTTAATCAACAAATGTAAAAGAAGCAATTTTTAATTGTCGCTCAGCACACTCCTAATCCCAATCGTAGAGCGACCTCCTACAACGTCAGTATTCATGCTGCTATTAAAGCTCTTCAATTTTAAACCAAAACCCTATAGCATTTACTTTCTATTGTGCCAATATCTTGAAATCACACTTACTTTTTTGTATTTGATATATTTACAAAGCCAGTGTTATATCTGGTAGTAAGTTTCCCATTTGGAACCAATTCGATTTCCGATTTATTTATGCAACTTACAATAAATTTCTCAAGAAAAGAGGATTTAGTTTCAGTATCATCATGAGTACTTGAATTAGGGCCTACAATGTCCAAGGAATAAAAGACCGTATTCAACCCTTAAAAGAAAGCTAACAAACAAAGCTCAATTATACCTTTTAATTTTCTTCACCCTACTTCAGATATAATTTTCTGTTTATAGGGTTGAGTTTATCAGTACGCAAATATTACATTTCGTGAAATAATATTGTAGAAACCTCAGCGTCTTTTCTGATTATATAAATAAACTTTATTTTGATCATATCTTTGAGGTTATTGCCATTGCCAGCGGTTCAGTCTCCCGGTTGACATTCAACCTGTGTCTGGCCATGCTTACTTCGCTATATAAAGTGTGTTAATTAATTTTGCACACACTGTTTGCGATATGTATGTAACATGTACATCAATTAGTAAGGTTTTAGAAATGATCCACTCGCTTCTACATGTAACAATTCTTACACACATGAATCAGTAACCATCGTAACCCCAAATTAGCACACATCACACTGACTGATGCTCCACATACATCTTTGGATATGCAAATGTAGTAGTCCATACATGAGCCCCAATGCCATGTCAGTGACTACGCTGCCCTTGGTTGCCCTTCTGAGGCAAGAGGTGGCAGCAGGCTAGCCAGAGGTGGTCCCTGGATGGACCACCTCCTCTGCGACTGGCTAGTGGCCGCCTCCGAACCTGAGAGGTTACCTCTTGTCTGGTGGGTCACTTGATCTGTGACGTCGTGAAGTTTGATTAAACTTGAGAAGCACACATTACTCTTCCGTGCCATCTCTATGTTGTGTGACATAGGCCCTACAAACGAGGAAGAACCGGCCATGCAATACAACACGGCCTATCAGTATCACATGAATATATTTCATCATGGAAAGTTATCTGGAGAGCATTTGTCAGTACAGATCCGATCCTGCTATTCTATGCAAGTTCTGTTGAAAGATTAAAGGGTAGCACCTGTCTTCAGTAATACCTGGTAATAAAAGAGTTTTTCTGAATGAACTGAATTATGTTAGTTGACTGTCCTTGCAATGATATGACTCATCCTATGTCGGGATGTGTCATATCATACAACATATATATAATATATATAGATATTATATATATATTACATAGTGCTCCAGTTAGTGAGGATGAATGATGGTTGGTGTCGCCACCTCAAGCATTTCTTGAATACGATATCTAATGACTGATTAATTCATACTGGTATAAGTCCTTATACATCACATAATTTATTTATTAAAAGCTTCGAGTAATTGAAGGTCTTTCAAATCTTAATGTGGGCTATTCGAATCGAACAGTCTCTAGCGCTGCTAACTTTACATATCTGAATCTGGTTGTGAGTTTAAACCAACATCGGTGACCTAGATTTCTAAGTGTTTCTAAGCTCTGAAAATATTATTTCAACTATCAACTACCAACTACTATATTCTCCTTAAATATATAATCCTTTTCGGCCAAAACTGACTGAAAGCCTAAAGGTTTTATTTATTAATTAACTAAATTAATAAACTAAAATTCGGCATACAGGTAGCCTACTGTCAATGTCACAATTTTAACAAGTGGGTCCACTGCTTTGGCAGTGGCAACATTAAAATCCTAGATCGCACATGAATAAGGCTAACATCTGTAAACTAAGGCGTGGGTAACAGTTTCTACTTTCATCCAATCAGTGCTTGATGATTTATTGTGGTCCCAAGGGAATCCACAGAAAATGACATTTAATAGGTTGGGATACTCTGTTTTAAGGGGTCTAACTGTAAAACAGTAGCGATTAATCTCATGGATAACATTAAACCGTGCATGCGCCAAACACATACTTTCTGAACTGGTCACTGACAATTCCCAACATTTTCTCCTTGTTTAAACAGTCTAGTATTCAAGTTGAATAGTTCCATGGTGTTGAGTTTCTGGGTTTTCTTGTGCTTTTTTGTTGTTGAGATAAGTATATTAGGTTCCTCGTAATACTAAAGACCCTATAATACTAAGATGGCTCACTCCCTATCTCTCCCATGGTAATGTCAATTTTGCAGTGCCACCTTGTGGTGGGTTGTCAGCCTAGCTGCTGGTTGGTGTTTCACATGTAAACACATACAATTCTATTATACATGAGACAGGTAAGTATGAATACACATCAATATGAAATTGTTATGAACAAACATTCATCATCAGCATCATCATCAGCATCAACATC
The DNA here is from genome assembly GCA_030323885.1 of Branchipolynoe longqiensis. NCBI lineage: Eukaryota > Metazoa > Annelida > Polychaeta > Phyllodocida > Polynoidae > Branchipolynoe > Branchipolynoe longqiensis. The sequence continues at coordinate 36,252,361 of CM059196.1, read as the reverse complement.
AGCACACATCTTTCACATTCATATATACATTTATACATATAATATAGCACCTGTTTAGCCAAGAGAACAGCCAGCGCACCAAGTGGTGGGTTTGATCATTTTGATTACACAGTACAGGCTGAGTGAGCCATCTTAGTATTATAGGGTCTTTGGTTATACTCTACATTACTTTAGTTTGATGTGACCTTTATTATAAATGGCTAACTTTGAAGATATTTGAAGTGAAAACACACACCCACACCCACACCCATACTAAAGCTTGTTTTATTTAACGACGCCTCTAGAGCACATTGAATTTCATATCAGCTATTGGACGTCAAACATATGGTCATTCTGACATTTCTTTAGGAGAAAACCTGCTGCCGCCACATAGGCTACCCTTTCCGATAAGCAGCAAGGGGTCTTTTATATGCACTTTCCCACAGACAGGACGGCACATACCACAGCCTTTGATGAACCAGTTGTGGACCACTGGTTGCAATGGAAAATAGCCCAAACTGCAAATGGGTCCACTGAGCAGGATTGATCGGAAGACCCACACCTTCACAGGTGGACACTCTACTACCTGAGCTATGTCCCGCTCCCCTAGACACACACAACTATAGTTGCATTTATATACTGTACCGGTGGCGCCACCAGTCCTCAACACCTAGTATTAGTCGTTTCTTGTTGGTTTACGTCCTAGCAACATCTAAGGACATCTAAGAGTACCGACTTGCAACAGTGAGCACTCATGGCAACTTTTATAGTGCTGCCCAATGGGAGACCAGGCCACGGGCACCAAGCCACACAGTCACATTATCCTGATACTGTGCTAACCAGTCCTTGTCCTATCTAAGTAATGCCTAGCACCAGGCTAGGTAGCGTCAAATGTAATTTTTTTAAGTCATTGGTTTGACTCAGCTGGGATTCAAACTCCCGACCTGCACGGGAAGCCTGCACCCTACCGATTAGGCCACCGCATCTGGTTCCACCTCTAGTCGCAATAGAAAAATTATATATGTGTGTGTGTATATATATATATATATATAATAAATGTATATATATATAATAAATGTATATATACAGTGATATTCAGCAAATGTTCTATTACTAATCAGTGTACATGACCAATCAGTGTACATATATATGTATGGGTTGGTGGTGCCTGAGTGGGATGTAAATAGACATAGTGGTGCTGGCAGGTTTGGGTGTGAGTGCACTCAGGGCCTACCCCCTCTCCTGGGATAGGGATCACCACACTCAAAGGTCAAGGTTGGTAGTGGCCATGGGGTCATACAGCTTGGTGGTGGTAGGCAGACCACTGGTATCCAGGGGTGATACTCTACAATGAACCCATGTAACCATATAAATAATAAACCTGAGGGCTTGACTCTCTCTTCCTTCACACTTTATACTCTTCCTTTCTCTTAGTTGTATGAGCCACGCCAACCTCCATATGTGTGCACACACACAAAAAGTTATTTTTTACCATAACGAGGGCCAATAGACTAGATCAGCCAGAAGAGGATCTGTAAGTTAGACGCACTTATGATGCTGGCAATAAGAAAGCGTCCCTGAATATGACAAAGGACATGATGAGCACCAGCGTCAGTAGGATAACAAAGAAGAGCCTGTCGAGTGTCGTAGCCACCAGACGCCACTCTGTCTCTCCAACAGCATCCCGCACTGTGTCGTCATATCGCTCACGGATTCGTCTGCTTTGAGACCGCAGCTCCGTCAGAATGGCATTCAACGTCTTGGCATTGATGTCAAGTTCGGCACCATTGTTGCTGGTGATATGGCAGTTCTCCACAGTGCCGTTCTTGACGCTCTCTGACGTCACGCCGTTCAGATGCACCGTGACATCGCTCAGTGGCGCCACTTTCCGCATGGAGACGCCGTCGCTTTTGAGATTGTACGAGTTGCTGCTGTTTTTCTGGAAGTTGGATGAAATTGTGTTTTAATGTTTGTATTATTTGCGATGTTCCGGAGGACTTGCAAATTCACAAATTATTTGAAGGCACTTCCAAACTCCTGACTTTCCGCACGCGAGGCCCGAGCTCTACCGATTAGGCCACCTCGCCCGGTCGGGTAGGTAGGTGAATGAGTGAGTAAAATGACAGTGATTTTATGCCATGTCTGTCAGAAAGGCCTTGATTCTTATCTGGCTATATTCTCGATGTCGGCGTCGGGTCACAACCCCTTAAATTAGCCGGCGAAGGTTAAAACACCGCAGTTATGTGTGATGCAGCAATGCTATGTCTATGCGGAGCATTTATTTTTGCAAAATGAATTAAAAAGCTTTCATTGGATCGATTAAAAATATCTTAATGCGCGATTGAAGAGGAAGATCTGAATTATTTAATTTAACCTAAGAGCAATTTACTCTGAAAGTATTAAAAACAGAGATAATAGTGAAAGTTGGGATATTCTGAGTGTCAGTGCCAGTGTTAGCCTTACCAGATCATGGCCTCAAAAACGATCTTTCGCTAAATAAATTCAAGAACTTCCAATTGGCTGATAAAAAAAAAGGTGAATGTGAAATTGTAGAGAAACATCTGAACTATTTAATAGAAACAAGAGAACTTTGCTTTAAAAGCACCAAAAAGGAGAAATTACTGTGATAGTTGGGGTAGTTTTAATGTTATCTCTATGACAGTGCCCTTTGTTTTACCCTTCGCGCGTTATGAACGCAATAAGTGCCCGGATGTCCGACATCGAGAATGCCCTACAACAAACGAAAACGCGCAACCCCAGATGGGTTGGACGAATGAGATGTGTGCCTACTTCCCGTATCGTGGGTTCGAACCCCGACTGATTCAGTGTTGTTTGATGCTTTATATCATAAAAACCCCATCTACGGTTATATCAGGGAGAGTAGACCTACCAAGTTGCGACAGTGTACATTCCTAGCAACTTTATAATGCTGCCCCACTAGAATACCAGGCCACCAGCACCATGACCTAATACCCCACTTAGTCTCATTAAACTGATACTGAACAAACTAGTCCTTGTCGTAACCTATTAATCCAGAGCACCAGGCTAGGTAGTGACAAGTATCAATCTTGTAAGTCATTGCTTTGACTCGGTCGGGCTTTGAACCCACGACCACCTGCATAGCAAGACAGTCAGTGCGGTTACCAATGTGGCCGCCCGGTCCCGACCGAGTTAAACCAAAGACTTTAAAAAAAAAGTGATACTTAGCCCACTTCTCCGAATGGGGACCTTTCAGTTTGCATGAGTGTCTCGTCTGATGGCGACTCATGCCGGTCTCAGTAATGCTTTGGTTGGTACCCCTGACACCCCAATCACACACCTAAACCCCCACCACACACTTACACCCCCACCACACACCTACACCCTCACCACCCACACACGACACCTACACCACCACACACACATACACCCTCACCACACACCTACACCTCAATCACACACACCTACACCCCACCAAACACCACCACCACACACCTACACCACCAAAACACATACCACACACCTAAACCCCCACCACACACCTACACCCCAACCACACACCTACACCCCAACCACACACCTACACCCCAACCACACACCTACACCCCAACCACACACCTACACCCCAACCACACACACACACCTACACCCCACCACATCCCTAAACCCCCACCACACACCTACACCCCACCACACACCTACACCACCACACACCTACACCCCCACCACGCATATACACCACCATGCACACAACACTCCTACACCTACACCACATCCCTAAACCCTCACCACACATCTACACCCCCACCACACACGTACACCTACACCACACACCTACACCCCCACCAGACCCCTAAGCCACCACCACACACCTACGTCCCCACCACACACACACCTACACCCCCACCACACCCCTAAACCATCACCACACATCTACACCCCAATCACACACACACACCTACACCCCACCACATCCCTAAACCCCCACCACACACCTGCACCCCCAAACCCTCACCACACACCTACAACCCAACCAAACACACACCACATCCCTAAACCCCCACCACATACCTACCACCCACCCCACCCCCCCCACACCCCTAAACCCTCACCACACATCACACCCACCTATTACCCCAACCAACACACACACACACCCACATCCCTAAACCCCCCACCACACACCTACACCCCTACCACACACCTACACCCCCACCACACACCTACACCCCACCACACCCCTAAACCCTCACCACACACCCACCACACACCTACACCCCCACCACACACATACCTACATCCCCACCACATCCTTAAACCCCCACCACACACCTACACCACCAACACACACACACACACACACACACCTACACCCTTCTATCAACCATGATGGCCGACTTGGACCTGGAACGGGTGCTGCCACCAAGTGTAAAGCGAGAGAACTGACTCATGAAAGCTCCCCATTACTAGGATAGGGTAAGGAGCAGTGGAATGAGGAACACCAATTATCCTCAATTGAAATTTCCCCTGTTTATTCAACAAACGTTTGTTTGTTTTGTTTTGGTTTTACGTCCTAGCAGCATCTGTGGTCATATTAGGATGAACACCGACTTGTGACAGTGTGAACTCATGGTGACTTTATAGTGCTGCCCCACTGAGAGACCAAGCCAGTGGCACCATGACCCAATATCCCACTCAGTCACTTTATATGGACACTGAGCCAACCAGTCCTTGCCCTAGCCTAATAATGCTGAGTGCCAGGCTAGGAAGCGACAAGTATAAATTTGGTAAGTCATTGCTTTGACTTGGCTGAGATTCAAATGCCCAACCTTCCGCATGGGAAGCCTGCGCTCTACCGATTCGGCCACCACATCCGGTGTCACAACAAATGTAACACACATAAAATGAAAGTGTTCCGCTGGTCAAATACCCCCCCGCACCCCCTAAAAAAATAATCGCACACAAAAAAACATACAGAAAACCACTAAAAATCTAAATAAAACAAAATACATCAATAGCTTACCACTGTGTCTTCCCCATAGTCAATATCTTTGATCTGGGACCTCATGCAGAGCAGCGTAGATAGCCATTGGAGGAAGACGTAGCGAACCCAGGAGGGGGGACGTGAGTAGCTGCCCCGGAAGTGGAAGTTGACTACGAACACAGCCATCGCAGTCGACAAGGTCAGCATTGCGATGGTGCCGCCAATGAATTGTTCTAAAAATGGTGTTAAATGTGTAACAGGTTGTTGTTACACGGGGACAGTCTAAAGCTGCACAGTCCGATGAAAATATAATATTTTCAAAACCAAAGCAATTATCTAGATTTGATTCTACATATCTAACTTAGATACTGATGCACTAATTAATCATTTCTCGCAACATAGAAGGGAATAATGAAGTGATTTAATCGAACCTGTTACTGCAGAAGCCTATGCAGTTACTGCAGAAGCCAGAGTTTTGGCATGCTTGCAAATATTGTTTTTGCAAGGTTGCACTTCAAATATCTCAAAAGTTAGCCATTTAAAATAAAATCTACTTCAAACTAAGGTAAGGTAGATTATAATGATCAACCTAATATATTTATCTCAGAAAATGACAGAAACTCAAAACCATCAAACTAGGCAACTATAATGATGTCACATGTTGTAGTTACACAAGGACAGTTTAAAACCGTGTTGATGAAACTCTTGTGATAAAGCATTTATGGCTGGTTCCTCTTGGGCTATCTTCTTGAACACAGCACGAAAAGGCCGATGACAAGAAGAAACACATGCTTCCAGGTTTATTATAGTATCTCCACCCCGTGGCGTCACAGAACCAAGTCACCCGCCCGCTGACCAAGTGACCTCTCAAAGTTGGGGGAGCCACTGCCCAAATGCAGTAGTGGCAGTCCACCTGGGGACCCACCCACCGGCTAGCCTGCTGTGATATTCCATACGGCCCTTTGCACGTTGTATACTACACCTGCCACCACCTGTCACAGTAGAACTACAACAGTGGGTGGCGTAGTTTCTGCCACCACCGCCAGGTGGTGCGGCTCATGTTGGGACTACTACACTCTCTTTTCCATAACAGTAACTATATTTAGTAATCTGGCTTGTTTCATTCAATATGATAAGTTTCCTATGTGGTATCCCCTGGGAATGAAGAGGTAACTATTTTTTATTTTTTTATTGATGAGGTATTTACTCTGCCCATAACGTATAAGCTCCAGTGAGGGTGCTTGTTTTCAACGCTGGACAGCTGTGGTGCTGTCTTGATCTGTTCCTTTGCCCAGTAGTGTTTACCTGTGTCTGCTCAGGTCAGCCTTCAGCAATTTTGGTTGTTAGTAATAGCCTATGTCAGTTTTTTTGTCTAGTATGAGTATGATACCTTAGCCTACTATGTAAATCTACTTGGGTGACATTCAGGCTTGCAGGAGAGGATCCCGTTCCATTCAGATCTTTTTATTTTTTTATTTGTTACAGCATCCGTTCACCTAAACTCTGTCCCTAGATAGTGCACTCGTGTGCTAAAACACACTTGAGCCCTTTAGGACTGTGGCCAGGTGGGATGGCTGTGTTGTTTGCCTATCCATTTTATATTTCAGGGGGGATCAGTTGCATGACCGTGGCCTGTCCATTTCTGTGTTGGTTTGTGCCATTACACATACCCAGGTGGACTGCGCCATGTGGTGATAGCTTTCCTGATTTCCTTTATACTTAGGAGGGCTAATTTTCCTATTTTTTCTGTTTAGTGCCTACCACTTATTCTGGCCTGTCTTTTGCTTTCTGTGCCAGTACACAACAATTGTGCAAATAAAAACTGAACATCAAATTTGTATAGTCCGATGAAAGCAATTGTACAAATAAAAACTGAATATTAAATCTGCATAGTTTGATGAAAGCATCAAATTTTCGAGAGCAACAGACTTATTGTTAGATGTATCTAACTTAGAGACTGGTGCACCTATTAAGTATTTGTTTCTATATAGAAGGATTTAAGAACTCAATTGAATAGAAACTAAGAACTGCTCAGGATTTCTGCCGGTCGCTGGTGACACAATGATTAGGTCATAGTTTCAATGTCAGTTAGTATAACTCGTGAGGATTAACTACTTAAAAAAAAAGATTTCATCCACTATTTTCATAACCAGCCATGGTAATTGCGGCAATGCAATGTCCACACTAGATAAAGGATTCACCCGGTACTCACAGTACACGGGTGAAAACCAGCCTTATATAAAAACGGTCGAAAAAGCGGGTTAATGAAATGAGAGCCTAATTTCACAATTTAAGAAGCAACATTTATTCTTTGTAGATGTCTTCATATTTACCTGCTACCTTTGAGTTGAAATATATAATAAAATAGCTAGTTTAATACGATTTAAAATTGAAATCGACGGCGTTCTATGGCCGCCATCTTGGATTTTTGCATTCTCTCCCATTTCACCAAATCTGTGCCAATGTAAGTAACCATTTGACACTGGAGCCAGGCATTCTACTTCTTGTTCCATACTAAAGCTATTTTTGCCTGTATTTAAACTACGTTGGTATTCACCCGTGTACTGCGAGTACCGGGTGAATCTCTTATCTATGTCCACACATGCGTTACCTTAGATGACCCCCCCCCCCACAAAGAAAACACCAAAGAAAACCCCCCCAAAAAAACGATTTCATAACAGGTTAAAGTTACCTACCCAGCAATGGAATGGCTTCTGAACTTGGAGGGACATTCTCCATGACAATAAGCATGAAAACGGTCATTGATAATAGCACGGTTATAGCGAGGGACACCTGAAAGGAACACAAACAATACATATATATATATAACCTATACATAATATACACATATAAGGAGAGGTACCAGGGACACCGCGGTTTGTGTCCCAGTGACGAGTTGCAGCAGCGAACCCTTCCCTGTCCTTGTGAACCAGGGCGGGCCCGCGTAGGCGAGCTGCCGGTGTCGCGGTTTAAATTCTCCGTGGGTTTAAATTCTACGCTCGGGGTTCTGCGCATTGCCCTTACTCGACGGTCTTAATGGCCGTATTCGATTAACACGACCCGGTGTCGCAGTTTGAGCGCCCTGCCAGTTTGAGCTGACTGTCAGTTTCATGTGCATGTGTCAAAATCTGACAGCATCGTCACTAACAATATGAATTTAATATAATGTTTTTGGTAAAGATGTTTTCTATATGTGTACCAAGCGATTTGTTTCTAGGTGGTGTGCTTTTGGAGATATTTCACTTTTCCTGTATTTTCTGTATGAAGATTGCTCACGACCATTGGCAATGCCTTGAGTTTGATGGTACGCGCAGTGCAAAACATTAGTTTTATTCAAAATAAATAGAAATCAAGAACCCTAACCTTATAAATTTAATATAATCTTTTTGGTAAAGATGTTTTCTATATGTGAACTAAGCGATTTGTTAATAGGTGGTGTGGTTTTAGAGATATTTCACTTCTTCTGTATTTTCTGTATGAAGATTGCTCACGACCATTGACAATGCCTTGAGTTGGAGTGTATGCAGTCAGCTGAAACTGGCAGGGCGCTCAAACTGCGACACCGGGCGACTCGAGTTACCCGAGTTGCTAGATATTCAAATAGAACACCACGAGTGGAGTCAACAAAAACACGTGCCGTGTGCAAAAATCCCGACCCCAGTAACCCACCTCTTGGCTGGGGTTGGCTAGGAGTGATGACATCACATCTGTGCTGGTACCATCCCGTAGCAGTACAAGTTCTAAGTGTGTGTTTTTTTGTTTTTTTAATAAACCAGATTAATCAAATTGAATTATAGCTAAACTATTCAATCAAAAACTACTTTAAATGCTATTGTGCTGTAGTTACATCGATTATAATGTAAAAAAACAAAACTAGTTTTGAATTAAGCCACCATTGTCCCCACCCCGATCCTGGAGAAGCGTATTCGATTATTTTGATCGAGGCTATCCTAGTAAGCCTAATGCCAACCGCCAGGCCAGACAGCGATAAGTGTCCATTTTTTAAGTCATTGGTCTGACTGGATTCGAACTCCCAACCTTCCGCACGAAAACCCTGCCCTCTTCCCGATTACCACTAAGATGCATGCCACCTGTCAGAATTACATGTCAATCAATTAATTCCCAGTAAATAGACCTTCTCTACGGATCATGCAGTGACATAACATGACAAAAACCTGACAATACCATGACAATAATACAGACTTAATATAGTGCAATTAATAGCAACAGTTATTCTAAGGTAATGTACAATAAAGCTATGATATATCATATTTACAACCCGGTTAAGAAAGTTGAAAGATACATGAATTTCATTTACCTGGAAAAACACCTTGACAACCAACTTTTATGTTTGATGAACAAATAACAATTTTACTACATCTTTGTGGTTAAAGTTGCAGAGTCCGATGGTTTTGATTTTTTGTTATTTTCTGAAATAAATATATTAAGTTGATGGTTATAATCTACCTCACTTTATTTTGAAGTAACTTCTATTTTAAATGGCTAACCTTTGAGATATTTGAAGTGCAAACATGGAACATTAATATTGGCGAGCACGCCAAGATGCTGATACCATAAGGCTTCTGCGTAACATGTTCTATTAAATTGCCTCAGTATTCCTTTCTATTTGACGACAAATGTTTAATAAGTACACCCGTATCTAAATTATATGCGTAGAATCAAATCTAGATAATTGTTTTGGTTTTGAAAATTTGACGTTTTCATCGGACTATGCAGCTTTAAATAAACGCAACTCAAGCTATACCTTTTCTCCGGACTCCGGTGGCAGACAGAAAACCAGGAGTCCTATAACGATGAGCAGGATGGTGGGGAACACAAGGTTGAACAGATAAAAGGCGGGCCGTCTGCGCATGGTTATGTAACACGTGACATCCGGGAAGGGAACGCCGGGGCAGCAGTCGTAATATATGACGTTTTGATCACACGGTGTATCGGAAATCTTAAACAAACAGCAAATTACAAAACATGGCGGTATCTGAAACAGTGCGCATCACATATACGTTCATATTTCTTAATATGAAGAGTTCAGGCGCGAAACCACAAAAAACGGCAATCCAAAAATGTAATTAAAATACTAGATTTTTACCTGAAGATAATTGTAATTCTCACTAATTCCACTTTTCTTGTGATGACATGATTGTGGAGCAATGAACAAAAGAGTAGGAATGTCAAAAAACAAACTTCTTGATGGTTTGAATCCAACGTTTATGTCAATTTTTGGATTGGCGTTTACATGTGTAGAATCTATGCTATGAGGATAACAATCCAGACAAAGTGAAAGGAAGAGAGTAAAGTATAATAGAAGAGGAGAGAGTCCAGCCCTCTGGTTTATTGTTGATATAGTTACATGGGTTCATTGTAGGGTATCATCCCACCTCCTTCCACCGATGGGAATCGAGCATTCCTGGTCTCACCAATAGGAATCCAGCATTCCTGGTCTCCATGGATACCAGTGGTATGCCCACCAGCATTAACTGTATTGACCAATTTCATATGACGTCAGCACGTCAGTGTGCACGCTGCTTGGCTGCAGGACAACATCCGGTCAGACTGCAAACTCAATGGCTATGAGCAATCTTCATAGAGAAAAGGTGAAATATTTCTTAAACCAAACCACCTAGCCACAAACTGAACTGGAACACATATAGAAAACATATTCAAAGAAGAGATTATATTAAATTTATAAGGTTAGGGCTCTGCATTTCTATTATTTTTCTGAAATAAAGAATTGAATTGAATTGAATTGATATTAATTTTGAATAAAATCTACATATTGCACTGCTTGTACTGGCACACTCAATGCATTGTCAATGGTCGTGAGCAATCTCCATACAGAAAAAGTGAAATATCTCTAAAACGACACCACCTAGAGGCAAACCGCTTGGTGCACATATAGAAAACATATTCAATGAATAGAGTATATTAAATTGATAAGGTTAGAGTTCTGGATACCGGCAAATTCAGTGCATTGTCAATGGCCGTGAGCAATCTTCTTACAGAAAAAGTGAAATATCTCTAAAACCACACCACCTAGACACAAATCGATTGGAACACATATAGAAAACATATTCAAGGAATAGATTATATTAAATTTATATGGTTAGGTTTCTGCATTTCTATTAATTTGGAATAAAATAGACGTTTTGCACTGCGTGTACGGCAAACTCAATGCATTGTCAATGGCAGTGAGCAATCTTCATACAGAAAAAGTGAAATATCTCTAAAACCACACCAGCTAGAAACAAACCGCTTGGAATACATATAGAAAACATATTCAACGACTAGATTATATTAAATTTATATGGTTAGGGTTCTGGATTTCTATTAATTTTGAATAAAATAAACGTTTTGTACTGCGCGTACCGGCAAACTCAGTGCATTGTCAATGGCCGTGAGCAATCCTCTTACAGAAAAAGTGAAATATCTCTAAAACCACACCACCCAGAGACAAACCGCTTGAAACAGATATAGAAAACATATTTACCGAATAGATCATATTAAATTGATATGGTTAGGCTTCTGCATTTCTATTAATTTTGAATAAAATAAACGTTTTACACTGCACATACTGGCAAACTCAGTGGCAGTGTGCATTCGTTCTGCAGCCAAGCTGCACGCGCACACCCAATGTTTACAAACATTGAAAGGGGTCTATGGCCCCATGGCCACCACCAACCTTGACCTTTTGAGTGTGGTGACCCCGACCCCAGCAGAAGGGGTAGGCCCTGAGTGCAATCACACCCAGACCTGCCAGCACCACTATGTCTATTTACATCCCACTCAGGCACCACCAACCCATATACATGCGCCTGGTCACGTACACCGATCAGTAATAGAACATTTGCATTCCCCCCTTGCTGAATATCGGAATATTTTACAACGTACCCCACCCCTCCACTTCTTACCACCTGCATCCCAAAAACGCAGTGAGGAAAGAAGTTTACATCTCTATGTTGTTTCCATCTTACCTTGTTGAGTCCACCAATCAATAAGCAATCATTTCTTAATATCTAACAATTCTTAATGGATAAGGTCTTCTGACTTTGTAAAAATAATTTTATTTTATAATGAACTTTTTCTGCCACTTACGAAGAACATAACCCATTTCTGACATTCAATATGATGTTAAAAGATGTGTGCAAACAATTTGCGACCATTTTTAGTCCAATCCAACCTTTTTCCAACTCTGTGACACTTCAGAGGTCCTTGTGACACTCTGGAGGTCAGTGTTCAGTCCGACAGCATCGACCTTACATTGGTACAAATCGGCTTTGGCGTTACTACAATTTAGTCCTTAATCAATACGCTTGGCCCACCCATTTCGCTTTTCTGGCTGTCAAATTTGGAGAAACCCAAAGACATCAATGGTAGACGCGTGGTTGTTCGACAGGTCTCCATAGATTTAACATTGCGGATCTCAGCTCTATGGGAAAACAAGGCTTAAGCGGTTTGAATCGATGACCTAGTTTCACAAACTATTTTCTTGTAGAAACCAACCAAATACTCTGATTTCACCAAAAATAAGTCGTTTTGAGTGGAATTAAAGGCAGAAATAGCTTCAAAATGTCATTTTGCACATCATGTACACATATCTAACATCAAATATCACTTTTAACCAAAATAGCATGAACGACAGAAAGCCGTATACCCACAGCATATATTCAGCGTCAAAAGGTAAACAAAGCAATGACAGCGGTTTGCTTTGAACTTTGAAATTACAATGGCTACATCTATATTATTAAATAATAATAGATTGCTAGATTTTAGCTGTAGTTTTACATGCTGTTGCGGTCTCCATACACTTTATTCAACAGTTGCTGCCATTTCTTCATGTTAATTGTCTCCTTCAGTGTAATGTCGATTATTTCTTCGATAAAATTATATATGCCAGCGTTCTCCAATGAACTACTGGATTAGCGTTGGGATATTGATGATATCGATCCAGTCTTGTAGGATCACTATCGATCTTGGTCATCATATTCGCCGAAAGTTTCGCATTCGACGTATATCTGAGTTTTATTCAGTAAAGCCTATTTGAATAATATATTTCCTCAAGTATTTTCTTTCAACTCTTAAATCTATCGACATAGATTATAGCATAACAATATGCATTTTCCAGCTCAAAGACAATCAATCCGATCCATAAATTAATATCAACAATGTCAATGACAGCATAAAGTTAATAAAGTCTATGACAATAAATGGCAATATTCTACACATTCTTATGTCCATGAATTTCAAATGAATCAACCTTTCATGACAATAAATGGCAATATTCAACACATTTTTATGTCCATGAATTTCAAATGAACCAACATTTCATGACAATAAATGGCAATATTCAAAACATTTTTATGTCCATGAATTTCAAATGGAATTTTGTCTTATACTACAACATTCCCACAGTTTGTAGCATTTTATAGTATTTCTTGGCAGAATCCAAGCAACATTTGTATATGCAAAATTAGTAATATTAGCAATACCCATGAGTTATGTAGTTGTCAATCTACTGTATATTACTATTGGTCAACAGTTTGGTAGTTTAATATAGTTTTGTACTTGTGGGAGCTTAATAGTTTGTAGATGAATTGTTCTGTAGATGTGTAAATAATTGAAGAAGGTGTACAGTTTTAACAAACCCAGAGCATTTCCTTCATTACTGTGAGAGCTCAGAGGTTTTCCACTAGATAAACAAGTTTCAGCTCAATCAGCTGATCACAACCTCGCGTCTGCCACGTTACGTAATATGCCAAGTGCACACCCACACTAGTTTCCCGATGGTGTAGTACCACGCATGTTAACGTTACTCGAAAGTAATGAAGCACATCATGTGTGCTTCATTACACAAGTAACAAGATATCATACACTTTGGTGCTGAACTATGCTTTCTTTGCCTAAAAGCATTGCTTTTCCGCGACTGCGGATGCGTGTGAGACGTACCAAAATGTAATGTCTGCGTCTGCGGGTAGAAAATTTCCATTGCTCCCCTGCTGTTGCATTGACAGTGCATGCCCCACCGTGTGCTGTGCGACTGGAGTGTGCCTAATTACACCGGCATTTTCTACCCCGACCGACTGCCCTAGGTTTACGTGCGGCAATCCACCATGTGTGCCTTAGTTGTAAGAACTTACATAAGATGTGGCAGCGTTCACAGCGTCAATCGCTGAATGGTCAGAAACTGCACTGCCTAACGACAAGTTACTTATGCACTTCATAAGAGACTTTAATTCACCTTGAAGTGACTTCATGACCTGATCATCTGAACCAGAGGATTTAGAACCTGTGTGAGAAGAGAAAGACTTGACAAAATCCAAAGAAGTACCATTTAGACTATCTATTTGCTCACAAATAGCAAAATTCCCAAGACGTGATTTTGCACATCTCTGCTGCCTGATAACAGACCTATCACTGAGAATAGACATTTCGAAGGCTTCTTCAAGAGTTTTTGTTTCCACATACCACATGGTATTATCATCAAGTAAGGAGTGGAGAAATCTCGAAAGGAGTATTTCAAACTGCAGTTGGGAGATCCCAGCCTTGCGCTGCCGCAGTCTTAAAACACTGACAGTATGCAGCTACTCTTTCCCCTTCTTCTTGCCTCATAGCCATCACTACCCCCTTCAAATGACTATGTTCATACGCTGTCAAAAGAGTAGATGCTATCACTTCCTTAATTTCTTTCCAGGACCTAGCATTTTTATGCTGAAAAGTGGTGACAAGAACCTCATGGAGCATTCCTGTTGCATTGGACAAAGCAACGCGAATAATGTCCAGGTCTGAAACGTCAGCAAGAGTACCTATGCATTCGATCAAGTCAATCCAATTACGTAATGCCCCTCTGTCTGACCCGTCTAATAGGGGAACAGACTTGCCATACGCCTTTAGTGATCTACATCGTACCTCTCTTTGCCTGCGCTCAACCTGTAACAGTTCATGTGCCTCCCTGGGTTCTTCTCTCAATCAATCAATAGTTCCATCCTCTAGTCGAGGGTTGGATGCAATGGTTCTCCACTTGTCCCGATGGTGTGCTGTTCTGATAGACTGTGAATAATTCAAGCCTGTCCACTGTGAAATATTTGTAAACCATGATGTTCTTGGTCTCCCTCTCCCTCTGCTGCCATTCACCTTCCCTTCCAACAATGTACGGTATATTGAACTCTGACGAATGATGTGGCCAAAATAAATAAGTTTCTTTGTCAGTATAGTGGCAAACAAGCTTTTCTTATTTTTAATTTTTCTGAGAACTTCTTTGTTGGTGATCTTAGTCCATGATATTTTCA
Organism: Branchipolynoe longqiensis; assembly: GCA_030323885.1. Classification (NCBI taxonomy): domain Eukaryota; kingdom Metazoa; phylum Annelida; class Polychaeta; order Phyllodocida; family Polynoidae; genus Branchipolynoe; species Branchipolynoe longqiensis. The sequence continues at coordinate 36,237,118 of CM059196.1, read as the reverse complement.
TCATCCTTTGATAAGTCCACATCTCAAATGCTGCTAAACGTTTGTACATTTTCTTAGAGATTGTCCATGTCTCAGCCCCATACATTAGAGTAGACAACACATAACACTGAAGAATACACTTCCTTGTTTGTATTAATATCTTACTTGATGTTAACACTCTATACATTTTGGAGAATGTTGTTCGGGCTATTGTTATCCTTCTTTTAATTTCTTCCTCACATCTCCCATCATTTGTAATGCTTCTTCTCTATCCTTCCGTAATTCTGTCCTATCCCTTATTTCTGACAAACGCCCTTCGTGCTCTTCTTTAAGAATATCTAATCTAAGCGCCATAAACTTAGACCATGCCTCAATCACTCCCGTTTCAGCAGAATAGTTGCCCAGTGTACACTGACCTTGGAACCATTGTTGAAACTAGTCATGCAACAATTCCTCCCTTGCGTGTGTGAGTGGCATCTTCAAGCTGCTGTTGTATGCGGCGGTAGAAAACATTTAGCAGACTTGAATCAAGTATAGAAATGTCTGTAAAGTAGAAGAAATAGTAAAAAAACGACATAGTGTATTACTACGCTCCCCCCTCTGTGTTAAGGTTAAAGAAAATCTGAAAGTAGTTCCGTGTGAATTTTTTTTTTTTTAGTGGCGATGTGAGGCTTCAATGACAGCACGTTACAGACATACCATCAATAAAGTCTAGCGGACCTTCCAAATTAGTGGTATTGACTGAAAAAATCATCGACAACCCAAATTCCGAAGAAATTCAAACCCCCACAGAGTAAATAAATAAAAGAACAAAACACTACCTACACAGCGCACCAAACAAGCATCAGCCCAGCAAGTTTCTACTCGTCAATTTAACACTGTGTGTTAATAATCGTCGTGGTCACCAGTTTGTAGAATCTAATGCTCATATCTGTGGCTGTGTATGTAGGCTATGAGGAAAACAATACAGACAAAGAGAAAGGAAGAGAGTAAAGTATATAGAAGAAGTCAGAGTCCAGCCCTCTGGTTTATTGCTTATATAGAACTTTACATGGGTTCATTGTAGGGTATCATCCCACCTTCTTTAACCAATGGGAATCAAGCATTCCTGCTCTCACCAATAGGAATCCAGCATTCCTGGTCTCTATGGATACCAGTGGTCTGCCCACCACCAATGGCCTCCATGGCCACCACCAACTTTGACCTTTTGAGTGTGCTGACCCCTATCCCAGCAGGGCCTATATGCAGGAGTCGGTGGTATTCGGTGATAGCGAGCCGAAACGGTGGTAGCCGGGAATTTCCCAGGTAGCGGTGAAAAGTTGGATGCACGAGTCGGTGATAGGCCTAACACCAAAGGCTTAACCGGTGGTACCTTACCTCTGATAGATAGGAGGTATAGCGAGTTTATTAGGCCCAAATCTATTCAATGGTGTCATATTTAACAGAATTACATACGCAATAAGTGAAATTTGATCAATTTAACCCTAAATTCGAAGCTTTATTAAGGCTACCGCCGCATTGGCGGCGATATTATTAGTTATATTTTCGAATCGACGAACGTAAAGTAAACAAATCGCCGCAACCGCCGCATCGATGTCACTGTTATTTCACTCTGCAGCCATAGCAAATTCTGGCCTGGAACATACGAATCAGACAGTCATAATCCTATAGTTCATATTGTTGTCTTCTAGTATTTAATCTTTGCGTTCGTTTTCATCCATAAGATTCATCAAGAATATTATTTGTTTTTATTTTTAAAAGGTACAGTCAACAATTGTTTATGTTTAAAAGGTACAGTCAACAAACCGCGGTGGCGGTTTGTTGACTGTACCTTCGTCGATTCGAAAATATAACTATTAATATCGCCGCCTTTACGGCGGCAGCATTAATATTGCTTCAAATTTAGGGTTAATTTCATCAAATGTTACTTATTGCGTATCTAATTCTGTTAAATATGACAGCATTGAATAGATTTGGGCCTAATGCACTCTCTATACCTGCTATGGAAAACGGCGGCGGCGCCGGTTTGTTTACTGTACGTTCGTCGATTCGAAAATATAACTATTAATATCGCCGCCAATGCGGCGGTACCCTAAATAACGCTTCGAATTTAGGGTTAAATTGATAAAATGTCGCTTATTGCGTATGTAATTCTGTTAAATATGGTCGCATTGAATAGATTTAAGCCTAATATATGGGTACAGATGCAGAGGGATTTCCCAAATCTATAAATAAATTCACGGGTAGCTATAATCAAAGTGTTGCGCGCTCCTGCATATGACTTGACACAGTTCTCGACGTCGGCGATAGCTACCCGGTAATAGGCTGTAACACCAAAACCCGGTACCACCAACTCCTGCATATAGGCCCTGAAGGGGTAGGCCCTGAGTGCAATCACACCCAGACCTGCCAGCACCACTATGTCTATTTACATCCCATTCAGGCACCAATATATCTATACATGCCCCTTGTCATGTACACCGTTCAGCAATAGAACATTTGCATTCCCCCCTTGCCGAATATCGGAATATTTTACACATAGTTTAGCGCTTGAACTCTTCATATTCCTTTATAGTTCTTGATTTAAGAGAGAGAAATCAATAGCAATAAGTATTTTAAGTTTGGTTTAAATATTTATGCGAGGTAAGGTGAAGCGCTTAAAAAGGTTCAGCTGCTATCATTAAGGGGAAACATTTGATTAAAATCTTCCTATCTCTTTTCTTTTTTTTCTTTTAGAAATCGTTGCACAATTCCACATTTCATTCAATGTTGTAGGAATAAGTCAACGCTTCGTGATTATTTCCTTACTTAAAATATATATTTTTAGACAATCATGACACAATTCTACACTTCATCCAGTGTTGTATAAATAAGTCAACACTGTGTGATCATGTCCTTACTTAAAATGTTTTTGTTTTTTTAAGACAATCATTGCACAATTCTAAACTTCATCTAGTGTTGCATGAATAAGTACCACTGAATGATTATGTCCTTACATATACCAGACGGGATGACCGAATGAGTTGAGCGTATAATCTTATGTTTTAGGAGATCGGGGGATCCGAACCCATGGGTTCGTGGGTTCGAACCCTGGTCGAGTCAAACCAATGACATAAAAATTGAAACTAGACGCTTCCTAGCCAGGCACTCGACATTATTAGAATAGTTCAAGGACTGTTTGCTCAGTGTTAGGATAATGTGACTGAGTGGGATATCAGGTCATGGTGCTGGCAGCCTGGTCTCCGAGTGGGGCAGCACTATAAAGTCGCCATGAGTGCGCACAGTCACACATCAGTACCCATCCTGATATGATCTTAGATGTTGCTAGGACGTAAAACAAACAAACATGTCCTTACATACATCCAGCATATGAATAAGTAGCACTGAGTGATTATGCCCTTACTTAAAATATATATCTTTAGACAATCATTGTACAGTTCTACATGTCATCCAGTGTTGTATGCATAAAGCGGGCATTCCTTACACGCGGTATGCGGTGTGCAGCATGCGGTATGTGAATGGCAGCATTCCTTACATGCGGCATGTGGCATGCGGCACACGACTGGCTATATTCCTACCTTTATAATTACCAAATTATAGATAAGTATTCATATTTTTGTGGCTCTGGTAGCATTTTTACCAACCCGAACCCCCACCACCACCACTACCATATGTTTCCCCTCAGCACCCTTGTGTGTGACCATTCCGTAATGCTCCATCGCCTCTCCTCGTTAAACTAATGGACAAGTGGGACTGACTGAACCCCACCACCACCACTACCATATGTTTCCACTCAGCACCCCTGTGTGTGACCATTCCGTAATGCTCAGTCACCTCTCCTTGTCTATAACTAATGGACAAGTGCAACTGATGTTTCTATTCGCACCCCGTGTGCCCCATACCGCATGCCACACCGATCGCTACATGGACCGATCGGTTTGATGCATTCGCATTCGCATTCGAATGCCGTGTGTTAGGAATGTAGCCCATAGACTTCAAGGCGTTTTGATTTTTTGTCGCATTCGCATTCGCATACCGCATGCCACGTGTAAGGAATGCACCCTTAAGTCAACACTGCGTGAATGTGTCCTTACTTAAGATATACCGTATATGTCCCAATAGATGCACACGTCTATTCAAAGTTTTGTTTTTGTTGTGCCTCTGAAATAAAGTGGGATTTTCTTTATTTTATGTGCATTCAGTCTGAATATGATTATAAATTCTGATTTGTTTTTGTTGTGTCTCTGAAATAAAGTGGGATTGTCTTATTCTATGTGCATTCGGTCTGAATATGATCCTAAATTTGTGCGTGCTTTCAATCTTGAAATGGGGGGTGTGCTTCTATTGGGTAGCGTGCTTCTAGTGGGACATATATGCTATATATATTATTCATTTTTAGACAATCGCGTGATTGTGTCCTTACCTGCCACTCAATACTCGGCGTGTAGTCGGCTATAGAGATATGGGACTTCCTTTGTGTGAAATTAAGCTTGGATCCATCATAACTCCAAGATCCAAATTTTAGTGGACATTTCTGAAGGTGGATAGAATATAGCCATGTCAGTGATATATAACAAATGAGAACTCTGAAGGTAATTAGAAAATAGCCATATCAGTGATATATAGCAAATGGGAATTCTGAAGGTTGTTAGAATATAGCCATATCAGTGATATATAACACGTGATAATTCTGAAGGTTAGAAAATAGCCATATCAGTGATATATAGTGAGCGATAATTCTGAAGGTGGATAGATTATAGCCATGTCAGTGATATATAACAAGTGAGAAGTTCCTGGTGAATCTTTCATTAATAGCCAAATATGTTATATATATATATATATATATATTATCTGCGCTATAGTAGTAATAATACTAAAGACAAGACATATATGTAAATGTAGTGAGTAATATCCTCTAGCTGGCCTCTAAGACCCCCCACGCTTTTATTTAAAGAAAAGAAATCAGGTAGAAGTAACCAACGGGTAGTGGGACAGGCAGCACCTGCTGACCAGCTTCCCTTGCTTACCTGTCCCTACAGGCAACTGCTCCAAGCCACTCTAGCTGCATCACACAGAACCTTCCAGAACCAGCACACAATAGAGTCCTCTGACCGCTTAGCATAATACTTGCATAAAGGTGAACATTTATACCTATATAATTTCTTCTACTGAATTAGGTCAATCCCGCCACATTGTTAATGGGTTAGCTACTTTGAGTGATGACAAATGTCGGCAGAGATAAATCTTCCAAACAGCAGACGACAATTGCCGTCATTGCAGATGACTGCTGGACTGAGGCAGACAGAGTGTGTTGCTCACCTGTTCGTCAAAGGGATACATGTCGATTTTGATGCGGCACAGACTCTGCGTGATGACGGGTGCCAACCACCTCACCTGACCGTCATGACGTACTTCAGCGACCCCGGTCGGGAACACCTCGAACGCCGTCCGCTCCTGGTCAACGCTGTCGGTGTAAGATGACGTCACAACAATGACAACAACCACAAAAAACTATATAACCCCCCCGTCGGAAATCTTGCTCCAGGAGCAATAATTACAACAGCAGATATGGTAAATTGCTAATCACAAAACGTAAATAGGTGGAGGATTAGAATTAATAGATGATTTCCGCTACCAACCCACCCTCTGATGATCGTGCAAGAACTAATGTGGTTAAAAAGCAGATACGCGCCTGCACAACCTGCTCTCTGGGGGAGAAAAGTCTTACAGGAGATTTTGCATTATCTTACAGGTACTGGACCAAATATCCGGAAGTTACCTAGATTTCTAGATATTTCAGTTTTCTGGAGACAGCCTAGATATATACTTAAAATATAAAATATAATATATAAAGCAAGAAACTAAATTGTATTTAACAGATACAAATTAATACATTTCTAAAGCAGGGTCTGTTTGATCTTTATTATCCACTTAAATAGGATAGCCTCGATCAATATATAAATTTCCTAAGCGCTCTGGCATCAAGCTCCCTATCTGACAATAATTGGTGTGTGTGTAGCGCATTACCTGTTGTAAAGCACGATGTCTGGTTTCCAGATGGAATCCACATCGAAGAAAACCATGGCAACGTCATCGTACCGTGACGGATCCCAAGTTAAGAACTCGTCCACCCAGTACTGGAAGAATACAACATGGTGGTGAGCAACTACCACAGGTGTGGCGGTTTCAGCTGTGCGCCAGTTTCAGCCGTGCGCATAGACTCAAACTCAAGGCATTGCCAATGGTTGTGAGCAATCTTCATACAGAAAATACAGAAAAAGTGAAATATTTCTAAAACCACACCACCTAGAAACACATCGCTTGGTACACATATAGAAAACATCTTTACCAAAAAGATTATATTAAATTTATAAGGTTAGGGTTCTTGATTTCTATTAATTTTGAATAAAACTGATCCGGACAGAAGGAAGCCCGAGGCGGATGTGGGAGTAAGGGAAAGGGTTTATTGGATAAAACAGGTAGACAATGTGTGAGTCAATGGGTAATTATATAAGGAGTGCAAATGTTCTTGGGCAGGTCAGTCGACCTCGTCCACGTCCGCAGAGGGGCCCGGAGGGGCCTGTGAGGAGGTAGGCCCGGGAGCCGACCCCCACGCAGTGGCTGAAAAAGAGGGTAGGTGGGCGAGGTAAATCCATCGAGGTGAGGATAGAGGCCCGAATGCAGGTCAGGGGGAAGGGTGGGAAGGAGGAGGGCGGAGGTCTGGTAGGGGGGCGCCTCGGGCATCCCGCCGGATCAACCACAATTCGGAATTATGAGCCGATCCGGACAGAAGGAAGCCTGAGGCGGATGTGGGAGTAAAGGAAGGGTTTATTGGATAAAACAGGTAGACAATCAGTGTGAGTCAATGGGTAATTATATAAGGAGTGCAAATGTTCTTGGGCAGGTCAGTCGACCTCGTCCACGTCCGCAGAGGGGCCCGGAGGGGCCTGTGAGGAGGTAGGCCCGGGAGCCGACCCAAAACACAAGGCCAAGGCTCTCGGGGCGGCCGACGTCACCTGGCGGGGCACATACGTGTGCACCGCGTCGGACTCCCAGGTCCCCTGGGCCATAATGGCGGAGAGGTCCACGCCCCTCGACGCGCACGCCTGGGCGGCGCCTCGGCGGAGGCCGTGCAGGGTGAATTCCTCGGCTCGGGGCACGAGGGCCGCGCCCAGGGCGGCGCGGAGGAGGGGGGTGACGTCCCGAGGCGTGAGGGGGACGCCGGCGCGGGCGAGGAAAGCCGGGGCGGCCCCAGACGCGGGCACCAGGTCGAGGGCGCGCCGCCAAGCGCGGACCGAGCAGAGCGGTGATCCGGCGAGGGCAGGCACGAAGATCGAGACGGCCTGCGCCGGGGACCGGATGGTCTTGGAGGAGGTGACCCGGAGGCGCAAGCCCCCGGGAACCGGCTGGACGTCATCCCTGCGCAGTGTGTGAGGCCCCCCCCACGGGGCGTGGGAGGGGGAGAGGATGTTCGACTGCCTCAGGAAACTGAAGTAGGCGATGATGATCGCGGCCCAGGGGGCAACCCCGAGGTGCCCCTGGGCGCGCATGTGTCTGTATACGAGTGGAAGCATCTCGGGGGTGATGGGCGGGGCTCGACGGGTTGGAGCCGCGAAGAGCCGTTCGCCGCCCCGCTTCACCCGCGAGGCAAAGGGAGCGTCGAAGGGGGCGACGTCGCCCCCCGCCTCCCGGAACCAGGAGCACGCCCCGGATAGGGCGTTGGCGACGGAGGCCAGAGAAGGCAGGAGGCGGTGCAGGTGGGCGATGAACTGCCCCACGTCGTAGGGGGCGGGGGCCAGGTGGTCGACTCTCCGCTCGACGGCGAACTGCAGGTAGCGCCTGGCGTGTCGATCCCGGTTACGCCAGGTCCCGGGGGCGAGGGCTGCGCGGTGGAGCGTCATGAGGTGCTCGTGGGCGCACGCGCCGTACTCTGCAAAGATTAGAGGTTATGTGTGAACATGTCGGGCGAGTGCCGTACACGCAATCTACGGATCCCCCTACTACGGCATTCCCCGCGGACCAGATCGAGGGCTTCCCTGGAGTAGTGCGCGCGGCTGAGTGCGTCCGCGAGGACCAGATCGACGCCGGGCTTGTGGTAGATGGTGACGTCGAAGGAGCCGAGCGCCGCGAGCAGCCAGAGCTCGCGGGTGCACGCGCCGAGGGTCGGGTCGACGGCGCGACCCGATTCGAGGGCGCTCGCGGATGCGGCGTTATCTGTGTTGACGACGATCCGGTAGCCGCCCGGGGCGTCGGGGCCGAGGGCGCGGACCGCCATGACGAGGTTCACGGCCTCCAGTTCATGGATGGAGGGGTAGGCCGCCATCATCTCTCGGTCGTAGGCCTCGGAGAAACAGGCGTTTGTAGAGAATGCGCCCCCGCCGGTGAGGCAGGAGTCGCATTCGATGATCCAGGTGGGGCGGACGGCTGGGGGGAGGAGGCATACACCATTTCCCGCCGCCGCGAAGTCCCGGAACCAGCGGATGTCCTTCTTGAGCTCCGGGTCGACATCCGCGGCCCCGACGGCGGGGGCGGCGCGGAGGCTCCAGAGGATCCGGCCCATGAACTTCCGAGCCGCGACTACGCAGGTGCTAACGTGCGCGAGGCGGCCGACGAGCCTCTGGAGAGCCCTTCTGGTGAGGGTGGGGCGGACGAGCCAACGCTCGCAGACCTCGATGACGTCGTTCATCTTCTCATCCGGGATGCGTAGCACCATGGCCTCCGAGTCGAACTCGATGCCCAGCCAGGTGAGGCGGACGGTTGGGGGGCAGCACTTCTCGGGGGCGAGCTCAAGCCCAAGGGCGGCGCAGACCTCCCGGAGGGCGTCAAACGCCCGCATCGCGCCGAGGTAGGAAGCCTCGCATTCGACGAAGTCGTCGACGTAGACCGCCGTGAAGAACCCGCGTAGGCCCACGATCCAGGCCACCGCGGCGGTCACCCTGACGCAGGCCGCGCCAGAGGTCCTGCAGCCGAAGGGCAGGGCTATGTCCAGGTAGGCGCGGCCGTCGACCGTGATGCCGAAGAGGGGCGTGGAGAGCGGGTCGGCCCGGAGCTGGCGGTAGGCGCAGGACACGTCGGCCGACCAGCAGAATGCGCCCCGACCCTCCACGACGATGCGGCGGCCGAGGTCGGCCGCGGAAGGCAGTCTGTAGGCGTGCGGGCGCCCGAGGTATTCCCACCTCGGGATGCCAGAGTTCACGCTGCGGCCCGGGGGGAACGAGAGGTCGACGATGACCCGCCGCTTCCCGGGGGTGGACTTGGGCCGCGTCATTATGGGGCTGCACTGCGCCCACGGGGTGAAGGGGGGAACCGCGAAGGGCCCGAGGAGGGCGCCTCGTCGGACCTCCTCCGCCCCGTATTCAGTCACGTGACGGGCGAAGATGGGATCCTCGCGGTGATTCTTGTATGTGGGCGACGGAGGCCCGGCCGCTGTGTAGTTAGCCGGGAACCCAAACTCCAGGTGGTCGGCGAGGAGAGGGTCGTCGTGGCCCCGGTGCATCCGACGCCAGTTAGGGATGTTTAAGTCCGAGGGGACCGGGACTCGGGCGGCCAAATAATTAGGAAGTCCCGAGGCGCGGGCGGCGGCGTAGGCCGCCGCATAGGCGGGGTAGGCGGCCCAGCCCTCGCCCGAAAGCACAGGCCAGAATGAGTCGAGGGTGGCCCTGTACTCGACGGGGGAGGGGCCGCAGTCGGGGCCGCCGGGAGGGAGTGCTGGATGGCAGTGTCTATCACCTCCTCGACGGGCTCGCTAATGCTTGCACCGGAGGGGGGGCGCCGCGGGTCACATCGCAGATCCCACACGCCTCGGCGGGGTCAGGGGCCGCCGGGGTGGAGCAGCTTCCGGGGCGGAAGTCCGCGAAGCTGCTGTGTGACGGCAGGTGTGCGGCGTGGCGAGGGCCTCCGGGACGGTGTCGGTTCGGGGTGGCGTGGCCGGTAATGGCTGAACTGTTGTTTACATTGGTAGTGCGGGGAGTTCCCTCCCGGCGGCGCCAGCAGGCCGGCGTGACGTCACCGGCAGGGGGCTCCCCCGCGGCGGTGGAATGTCCTCAACACTACCGGTGGTGTGGGTGGAATCCTCCAGGTGGCGGCATGGGCGCGTGGCCGGTGTGACGTCACGGGGGAATCCCCCCTCCGCCAATCCCGTGTCGTTGTGTGGGGCGGCGTGCGTGACGTCATGAAGGGAACCCCCGCATGGCGGCGGGGCGGTTGGGGCGAAGCCACTCGAGGCTGGAACATTGTTATTGTTTACTTCAGGAGCGGGGCAGGCCACTGCAGTGGTAGTCCGGGGGCGGTGTGGGCGTCGGCGTCGAGTAGGTGGTCGGGGCGGGGCTATATGCGCCCGCCGGCCGACTAAAAATCCTGGTGAGAGGTCTTCCCGGGGCACTCCAGGGCTTTCTTCGAATAACAACTCGTCTCGGGGTGGCCGGTGACTATTCGGCGCACATTCGCGCAGTAGCCGCAGACGTGAGCGAGCTTCTGAGCGCCCGCCCCGTGCGAGGCCCCTTTCGCGGCTTTTGTGCATGACGCCGGGTCTTTATTCCACGCCTGGCAGGGCGCTCCCAGGACTGCCCGATCGTAGTGTTCACGTCCGTCGGCGCCGGACTTCTGTGGCTTCCCGGCTTGCTGGCTCTCGGGGGCGGAGGCGGGCGCGGGCGCGGCGTGGCCCGCCATCGCTATGATCTCAATCCTGACCGCGTTTATCGCGGCCGCGTCCCTCCATCCGCGGGGAAGCCTACCGTCCGCGATTCGCGTGAAAACCTCCTCAGAGTACCGCCTCACCACCGGCCACGCCAGGGAGCAATTATCCTGCGCGACCATCTCCTGGTGGGCGGTGAGGGCGTCGAGACCGCTCTCGGGGAAGCCGGTCTGGCTCTCAAGGCGCTTCAGGCCCAATGCATACTCCTCCCGGGTCGCCTCGCCCTTCTTTATCGCCCTCCCCTCATCCCCCCGTTCAACAAGGTCGTAGGGGAATAAATATTTCGAAGAAATACCTTTCTTCCGTGTGTGGGCCTTGCCGTCGGCCGCCGCTACGATGAGGCGCACCGCCTCCACCGCTGTCGATCGCGCCCCGCGACCGTAGTCATCCGTGTCGTGTTGTCGGCGGCGTGCGGCTCGTCGCCCGGCTGCGTGAGGGGCGTCGCGTCGCCGGGGTCGGTGTCGCGGCGGCGTGGGTGAGGGCGAGGACCATGGGCTGAGCGGGCTCTGATCGACTCCGATGGCAGGGTATGAAGTGGTGCGGGTCCTGGCTCGGCCGTCATGGGCGGTCGACGGCGATGCCGGCGAGAGTGATCGTGCCCGGCTGGCGCGGAGCCGGCCGGGGCGTGCAGGGGGAGGCCGATGGTGCCCGGCGGCGAGCCGTCACGGCGGCCGGCGGGGGCTGGGTCTCCGGGCGGCGTGCGCCAGCAGTGGCGGCGGTGAGTGCGGCGGTGGCTTCCGCGAGCACCCTGGACTGGGCCGCGAGCTGGCTCCGCTGCTCGGCCGCCTCCTTCCTGTGCTCCGTGGCCTCCCTTTCCATCAGGATCCATCGCTCCTCCATGGCCTTGATGGTCATCTGCATTTTTTCTAGCCCGTCGGCCTGCCTCGCCTTCAAGGTGGGCTTCCGCACCCGCTTAGATTGGCGGGTCGGGGACGGTGGCCGGGGCTGCGGGACGGCCTGTCTCGGGGAGGCGCCGCCATCTTGTGAGTCGGAGGAGATGCTCACGTCGGCCGCAGGCGTGGGGGTTCGCTTCTTTGTGGCGCGCTTGGTAGGGCGGCCCCTCGGAGCTGTCGTCCTGCGGGTTCGCTGCATTTTTCTTTTTAACGTGTGTGACTTTTTAACTGCGTTGCCGCTTTTTAACGTGGGTGACGTGGGGTTCGTAGAGTTTAAATCTAAATCCATCGAGGTGAGGATATATGCCCGAATGCAGGTCAGGAGGAAGGGCGGGAAGGAGGAGGGCGGAGGTCTGGTAGGGGGCGCCTCGGGCTTCCCGCCGGATCAACCACAATTCGGAATTATGAGCCAATGTTTTGCACTGCGCGTACCATCAACCTCAAGGCATTGTCAATGGTGGTGAGCAATCTTCATACAGAAAATCCAGGAAAAGTGAAATATCTCTAAAACCACACCACCTAGAAACAAATCGCTTGGTACACATATAAAAAACATCTTTACCGAAAACATTATATTAAATTTATAAGATTAGTGACTCACGACCATTGACAATGCCTTGAGTTTGAGTCTATGTGCATGGCTGAAACTGACAGTGCGTTGAAACCGCCACACCAGTAAGAAGTGTTGAGTAATATCAAAGACAATGTGCGACAAGACGTGCCACTCAGCGCTTTCCCGTGAAACACAGATGCAGTGCTGCCACCCTATGGCAAACAAGGCAATAGACGGGTTCACGGTTCCGACTGCGCTTGCGCTGAAAACGGCATTGGCAGCAAAGCAAATGTGAATGGCCATTGAGTTTGTCAATACGTGTAGGGAAAAACTTCGATTTGATTCAAAATGAATAGAAATACATAGCAATTTGGCTTAAACATGTATGCACACATGCAATATAATGATCTGATGAATATAGCTAAGACAAAACTAGCCATAGTTAAAAATGTTGAGCTAAGAAACATACAATTCCACACAAAACAATCAGTGATATCCACATCACCATTATTAATTCTCTTTCTAAATATTAAAATGCCAAATGTGTCAACATACACTTGTCTCAGAGAAATATATAACCAATATCTGATTAACCCTACTAATTTTCTAGTTCTACATATGTCATTAACCATAGGATATAAATAAAAACATTAATAAAATAAGTGAAACTGACTCTGGCTATGGCTTTAACACTAGTCTGAGTGCCCAGATTTGTCTAAATCTAAATGCACATGGCATAAGATGTGCATATTATATTAATGTAAATGCAATGCTGGATAAAAGATTAATATCTTAATTTATTATATATATATTTTTAGTTGGTATTCTATGTTTCAAACAAGAGCTGAGATGAGTTGAAACTAGCACATTTCATAGCTGTACCCAGTGTATTAGCATGTGCCATGTGCTTCTCACGGGTTTGTTTTTCTCTGACCCATCCCACAATGCACAGTGCCGCTGAAAGGGTGATGTAGTCTATTGGACAGGTCCCCTAGCCCATCCTGACTGCTGTGCCATTAAAACAAGGGGACTGGTTCCCTAGCCCACCGTGACTGCTGTACCATCAAAGAAAATGCACAACAATACACAATATTCACAATGCATGTGACATCTGACAGCGACGGCGAACACCACAGTTGTGGGACCATTGCCACAGCGCATACAAAAGTTATGGAAATTACTAACTTTCAAATGCACGTATGTCAGTCAAATTTGGGGATATTTAGAAAATTCCAAAAGTATATTGCTTTTGGGTCATTGGAGCTTCCAAGAAAAATTTAATTTTCATGTTTGGACCCTTTTGAAAATTTTAGGAGGGTACCAAACTAGTCAGTCACTATTAATACACACATTCACAACACATGCGACATCTGATGGCGACGACAAACATTACGGTTGTGGGACCGTTGCCACATCACGTACGTGTGAATATTGTGTATTATAGTGGATTATCTCCTAATATTGATAATGAAAACAATATTATTATTATTTATGGTGTATTGAAAAGAAATGTCCACTGAATCGGTGAAGAAATGCAACAAGTATGCGAGGCGAGCGAGAAATATACACTGTGTAAATATAACATTTTAATTGCAATTTAATGCGCACTTTGTTTGCCGTGTGATGGCGCCACTGCATGGTCATTTAAGAAATTCCGATATGAAGGCGCTGAGTGATGCGTCTTGTCATACATTGTCTTTGGTAATACAGCAATACGTCACACTACTGCTTGTGACGACTTTGCGACCCCAACAAGTGGTTGCAAAGCGGTCCTCAGTGGTCACGCCTCAATTTTATCATTTTGGCTAGCTACTGCACTAAAATCCTCCTTGTGACCAAAATAGTCACCCAGATGTCGGCGACCATTGCGTTTGTCACAAGGAGGTTGCAAGGAGGTGGGTTCTTTGATCCAAGGTGTTCACAAAGTGGTCACAAGCCGTAGTGTGACTGGGGCTTAATGGGCACAGCTACCGGAATGTCAGGAAAGAGACACTACCTCAAAGGAGTTCGTGCTATGCGCTGTACAGTGTTGAACCATCACTGTATAATTATGTACTGAAAATGAGCTACCTGGATATTTTTACTGAATCCTCGTCATTTTCTTGCAACTTGTATCTATAGACTAACTGTCAATTGCAAAATACAGTTTGCCCCAGAATGTTTGGAACTTGGCAATAGAGTGATTTGAATTTAATCAAAGTGTTTTGAACTTTGTGCCATAGTGTTTTGGTAGCATACTCATAGGCCTGGTAAAACTATAGGACTCACCCAGTCCACAACGCACGTTTAATCATTGGGATAATGGGCATATTCATTTCTATAAGCGCTTCAGAATAGCTTAGAAAACAATATTAAAATAAAATTGATCCAATTTTGTGTGTGAATATCTTACAAAATAAATAAGAAATGCATCCAGTATCATACCTGTCAAATCTCCCGATTTAAGTTGAAGCATTTGAATACGTAAAAACTGATTTAGCACATAGTCTCCCCCCATGACAATTTTAAAATGTTGACAGGTGTGCATTAATTCATGTAATTTCATGTTCATCCCATATCCCATATACAAATTTCAAATAACAACGAAGCAATGACATTATTCTATTCCTATTTAGTTTGCATATCTAGTCAAATTAGTTAAAGGATCCAATGTAAGTTCTTTTAGAATCTGAAATAACCAATGCAAGCAGAGGCCATCTTTAAGTATAATAACGCAATGTATAATATCAACAAAAGTAAAATTAAAAAAGATGTAAATTTACAGAAATTAATTAACCAATCCAGGCTATGTCCATATTGCATGGGCAGGACTAATTATTTGCTAGCTCATGCAGGTTTAACAATCGGTTATTAATTGATACAACATAATGGGCCGTGCAGCACTATCAAAACCATACAGCTAAGCGGTTAACATAACTTAATTATCATTGCACATGTGTTCCTTTGATACAGGGGTGCTTTCTGCTCGGCTGAATGGGACTAGTGCCGTATGAAGTTACTAAAATATATAATAGTTCTATAGTGCATGGTGAAATACAGTAAACCCTCCCTAACCGACCACCTCCACAGATCGACCACTCCCATATATCGATCGCTTTATTTGGGTCCCAACACCATAATCGAACTCCCTAAACCAACCACCTCCCTAAATGGACCACTTATAGTCGGTCCCAAGGTCGGTCGATTTAGAGAGGCTTCACTGTAGTTCTGAACATGTGCAATAAAAAAAAAGGGATGGCATGATTAAACATACCTGTAGACATCATACTAATCCTTGAGTGATGAGCCTGGTGCTTTTAAGTGGCTTTCAGCCTTCAGCTTTGACCTATTTCCATATGCCTATGCCTATGCAAAATCATGCCTTTCAATTAAACAATCTTTAAGTATTAGTTCCAGAACTTTAAGAAAAGAAATATCATAGAAGACTAGTTCCTAAAATAAACAAACGTGATATTTCTCGGAGTGTGTTGACGATATTTTATGGACAGTGAGTGTTGAAAAATGGCGCTTCGCACCAATTTTGGCATTTAAAAAAGAATTTGTGAAGTATTCAATTTTGAATGCCATTTTACAAATAGTAGGACATCATTCAATTTATTGGTTTTAAATGTCTTAAATATACAAAACTAGCACATAACTTAAATGTAATCATTTCCATCATAACTGAAAGACTGGAGAAATCTCACGTTACAATATCATGTTTTATTCAGTGTTAAAAGCAAATTTTGTTCAAGTAAATAACATCTTAAAATGTGAATATCTTGACAAAAACAAGATAGAACCTTTGTGGGTTTTCTTTGATGTTTTTCTGCATTTATTTAACCAGAACTGTGTGATTAACCTTAGTTAACTGCCCATTTCAGTAAATCTATTGGCAGTACCTACTGTTAATATTATTATAGACAATTTTCATTGCACTTACCGTGCGAAACCATACGACCAACCTCAGGATCTGGTTCTTTTCATCCTTTTATGCGGTAGCCAAGAGAAACATTAAAGGACATTCTAATGAGGGATGCGGAGGCAGAGAGTGATGGGCAAAGCCTAACGGACTGTTACAGTGTTAGTAAGGTGGGAGGTAGATACAAGATTCACCCCGTACTGCTGCAGTAGGGGTGCAAACCAACCCTATGTAAAAGCTGTCGAAAAAACGGGTCAATGAAATGAGAGCCTAATTTCACAATGTAAGAAGCAACAATTATTCTTTACATCTGTATTATTATTAGCCCGCTACCTTTGAGTTGAAAAATATAATATAATATCTAGTTTAATAAGATTTAAAAGTGAAATCGACGGCGTTCTACGGCCGCCATCTTGTCTTTTTGCATTCTCTCTCATTCACCAACTCTGTGTTGATATAAATAACCATTTGACACTGGTGCCAGGCATTCTACTTGTTGTTCCATACTAACGCTATTTTCGACCGTATTTATATAGGGTTGGTATTCACCCGTGTACTACAAGTACCGGGTGAATCTTTTATCTAGGTGGGAGGCTGCTACCGAGGTCAGAGCAGATAGGACAGAGGAGAAGGAGGAAGAGGAGGAAGCCCCAAAGCTTCAGCAGGAAAAGGTGCAGTTATCTATAGCCCATTCTCATTGGTCCTGACATGGCTGTGGCATGGAACCCGTCTGCAATCGACAACGAGGCTGACAGGAACCGGAAACACCATCTATTGATATTTAAATTTGACTGTGACGGAGGTGTCAAGTAGATAAGAGTGTGAGTAGGGAGATCTCCCTAAATACGCAAATTGTAAATAGGGAGAAATGGCGTGGTTGAAGTGGCGGAGGATGTGGCAGGTGGGGGGGGGGGGGGGGGGGGGGAGTTGCTCCTTCCGATACGTGGGGGTGAGGTGGGGCCTGCATTGAACGCCTGCTTGCCTGCCTTGGACAATTTTTAAAGCAAGCGATACAAAATGGTGCATTCTGGTGCTTTTTGACGAAAAATATGTGTACCAACATTTTTTTTAAAGAAAGAAAAAAAATTAAAGGCAGGAAATTGGGAGATGGAGGTTATTTTGCTATATTTTATTGAGATCTCCCGCCAAATCGGGAGACTTGGCACCTTTGCAGTGAAGATAACAAAAGCTAATTGGACAGTTTTCCGCCAGTACTAACATCGGCAGTGGCATTATTGATGCATTTGTCAAAGATTACTGATTACAATTTTTCTTTTTTTGGCGCATGAAATTTCCAAATTTAGAATGTTCAATGTTCGAAGAATATGCTAGCGAAACATATTTTAAATTGATAGTTTTTTTGCCTATGTCTGCAAGAGTAAAAGGCGGAGTGGGAGACCCGCACTGATTACATGTTTTTAAAAGTTGATTTTATTATTTTGCGTCTGGAATTTCAAAATTAGGAATTTTCAATGTTCGAAGGATTCATGTGCATCACATGCTAGCGGAATAATATTCTGAATTGGTAGGTTTTCACTACGTCCCAACGAGTAAAATAAAAAAAGGGGGGGGGGGGGTCCACACTGGCTGTTTGAGACCGGTCTGTCTGGTTTGCTTGAGATTGTAGTTTGGACTGATGTTTTCAGTTCACTTAAAGGATTTAAGCGTTTAGTTGTGCTTCATTAGCAACTTGTATATTACCACAGACGTGCCAGGAAATGCAAATCGACATGCAAAGTGAGTTGATGCATTCATCTAATCCCAGGCCCCGTCTATTATGATTGCTAACAACCGAATTTTCACTTCAAAGTGCAATAATCTTCTTTTTTTTTAAATCTCTTTTCCAATATCGCTCTACACAAAATAGAATAGGGCATAATATTAAAAAAATTAAAATCTGAAACATGATTTAAAAAAAATTAGAAATACATCTCATGATGTCCAAGTTGGATTGTTACCCCACCCCCCGAAGAAATATAAATTATCACCTGAATTATATATTTTTCCAGTAGAAAAAACACCTCGTGATGTCCAATTTGGATTGTTTCCCTACAGAAGAAACATAAGTTATCACCTGAGTTATTTTTCCATTAGAAAATACAACTCATGATGTCCAATTTGGATTGGTCTCCCCCTAAGAAACATAAGTTATCACCTGAATTAGATGATTTTCCATTAGAAAATACACCTCATGATGTCCAATTTGGATTGTTTCCCCCTGAAGAAACATAAGTTAACACATGCAATTTAGTTTTTTTACACTGTGTATAACTATGCATATTCAGTGATGAAATACTATCACCTGGTATTGAAACTGAGATCGGGGTTTTCAAATAATCACCCAAAATAATTTCCAGGGAGTTATAAAATTCCTTTTTACATAATGTCGAGGGCCTGGGCGTTTTGAATGGTTATAGTAAATACATGGCACAGAACATTCTCTTATATAGTACTTACAAAACGAATCCACGCACTCGCCACCAAATATTGTTGTACTTCAACCTTTGCGAAAGCAAATGAAAGGAACCGTTTCTTTTTCTTTCCGGATTGCATTAGTGAAACATACAAGTGTGCATTGGATATATTGCTTCGGCAATGTGGGTAATTTGGTACACAGATACCCCCCACCCTATACCCCCCACCCTATACCCCCCCGCCCCCCGATTTAACCATAACTTCCCCCCTCCCCCCTTTCATTCATAGGCGGCCACTCAATTAACTCCAGGTGGCGACACCAGTGCCACGCCGGCAGCCGCCGCTTGTACCCTCTGACCCCTCTCTGACATCACTTCCGCCCTTGCCTCCGCCCCATCGGCACTTCTCACCCAGACGCCGGACCACCACCACCTCTTTTTCTCACCGCCCCACCCGACCCTACTTTAATGGCTTCGAATTCCAAGGGTTGAGTCCCGGGTCATGCAGAGGCTTGATCCCTACTTGATATCTGTGTTTGACATGTACTCTTTATTTAGAGCTAATAAATTTCCCATACTATGTAGTTCCGTCTTGTGTCTTGAATTGTTAATTGTGTGTGAGTCACTGCAAGTCGCCAGCAGCAAAGCTGTGTTTTTTTAATATTTGCAACTAAAAAAATAATATATATATATATACATATATATATATAAATATATTCATTTCCCGGGAATTGTTATATATATACATTATATATACATATATTTATATATATATATATATATATATATATATATATACACACACACAGTATAACCTATCTAAATTGCCCGACCTTGGGATCAATTTTAAGTGGTCCATTTTGGGAGGGGGTCGGTTTAGGGAGTTAGACTATTGTTGGGACCAACAAAAAACGATCGATATAGGAGAGTGGTCGAGCTGTGGAGGTGGTCGGGTAGGGAGGTTAAAGCCAGTCCCAAGGTCGGTCGATTTAGAGAGGTTTTACTGTCTATATATATACAGTGGCTCAGTGCTAAAAAAAAAGAAGTTGGTGAATGCAGGTTTGGATTTATTTGAATGCAGGTATGGATTTATTTGAATGCGGGTTTGGATTTATTTGAATGCAGGTTTGGATTTATTTGAATGCTGGTTTGGATTTATTTGAATGCAGGTTTGGATTTATTTGAATGCAGGTTTGAATTTATTTGAATGCGGGTTTGGATTTATTTGAATGCAGGTTTGAATTTATTTGAACGCAGGTTTGGATTTATTTGAATGCAGGTTTGGATTTATTTGAATGCAAGTTTGGATTTATTTGAATGCAAGTTTGGATTTATTTGAGCGAAGGTTTGGATTTATTTGAACGCAGGTTTGGATTTATTTGAATGCAGGTTTGTATTTATTTGAATGCAGGTTTGGATTTAATTGAATGCAGGTTTGGATTTATTTGAATGCAGGTCTGGATTTATTTGAATGCAGGTTTGGATTTAGTTGAAATAGTGAGGTAAGGGCATTCCCCCTCTCAACCAAAGTAAGGCAAGCAAGGTAACGCCGTTTCCACGCATTCTTACAGCACTACAACACTGCTTAAATATATATAAATATATATACATAGCATATATGTATACATATGTATAGTATCTCCTATATATGTATATACAGTATATATTCTATGTATGTATATAATATACATGGTATTTACAAAAGATGTGTTAGTGTACATACACATAGGGATTTACTTTTACCTAGACATATACACACACATATATACATATATTTAACTATGCATATCTGTAGACACAGACACATATGACCATAAATATGCTGAGGCATGTTTTTAAATATATAGATATATCTGTCCCTAATCAATAGATTAACACATCAGTAATAATGCACACTGTATGACACCAAGAGCAAAATAAAATCCTAAAGCCAAATACAGTTTGGAGAAGAATTAATCAAAGAGAACTTAAGAAGAAGAAATAAGTCAATTTATCGACTTAGGAACTCCACCAGGCCCTCACACAGAACACACCCTTTGAGTTACACACAATGAACAATAATAAAAGGCTTATGGTAAGTTGGAATTGCATTGGTCGGGGTTGTAAGGTAAGGTCCATAGACATGATAAGCGAGGTGGCTTTTAGTGGGTTAGCAAAGATGTCTGGTGGGTACAAGGTAAAGTTCAGGGAGGTTACAAGGTGAAGTTCAATGTGGGTTTATTTATTTACACAGGTATTTACATAGATGATAATTGAATCTACTGCATATAAAGGACACTGCACACTTAGTTATTACAATGTATTACAAAAGATATTTATAGGGATATCAGAAGAATTGCTTTAAAACATAATAACCAAACAGAACGAAACATATACAGTGCATAGTGAGATTCTTATATTGGACAAAAAAGTCTTCTGATTCTGATATAAAGGCGCTATTATTAGTCATCATCATCATGCTGTCGGTCATGATGCGACAAAGACTGCTTTCATTACTTGACTGCCACTCTCATTTCATGAAAGCTGCCTGCAAAAGTGTTGAAGTGCTGCTGGCTTTTGCAAGTTACCAGCGGCACTCTCTCGGGGAGCAAATAGAGACCTCACACTGGCAAGAACATGTCCAGACAGGCGCAAAACTATTTGTCCCTGCAGTGGCTGGTCAGGAGATGTTGGGAGTTCCATACATCAACCGCCCTTGATGCTACCACAGTGACATGGTTTTCTGTTTAGGGGTTGCTCCCTTAGCCTTCGGTTCTGTCAACTGCCCACTGCCTTGTGGTACTATTATTAGTATTAACCAATGTTCTTTACATTTACTTATTTATTAAATACATAAATGGTATCAAGAACAGATTGATTGTTTTAATGACCAAACTTGATGAGGTTTAAGAAGCTAGTCATTTGATTAAAAACACTTCATTGTCCTAATATGGAGTTGAGCCCAGTTTATCATTGGACTGCATTATCGACATCGACTTTACCCCTGAATAATAATATTATATATATAAGGGGCTGATATATAGATATATATCATGGCTCTTGCGGGCGAATAGACTCTTGGGTTAGTATATAGTTATATATATATATATATATATCAAGGGCCTAGCTTGGGATTCTCAGGTGGCATACAGATGGAATAAAACGCTATTGAAATAAAACGTGATGGAATACTTTGGTTCGAAAAGGTTTCTTCCTGGATTAAAGTAGCTACAATACCAACCCAACAATTATAATTGTTGTGTCTTACTTACTTAGGTCTTTACTGGATGAAGGTCATTAGACCTGTTAATCGATATTGTTGTCTGATGTCTCCGGAGAGATGTAATCTTTTCTTTTAGACTGGTTTGAGTGACAAAAAGCTCAAAGACACTTCATAATCATATACAATATCCTGAAACTTCCAATATCTGTCAATCCTTTGTTCAATAGGGCTTGCCAGCCGAGATAACGCTAGGTGGTGCTCATGTAATATCAGTCCGTACTCTTTGTGTACTATGAGTCGGCATCGGCTCACTCATAATCATTGTTCTTTATTTATGCACGCTACACTAACCAAAATTGTGCTAAATATTGTCACACATATCTAAGGTTGCATAAATAAAGTTACTTTGATCAGATGTACCTTAAGAATCGGGAGAAAGCATTGAGTTTATTGTTGACTGTTTCCCCTTTTCTGCTGAATGATCTGAGATGAGAATCGCTTTGAGATGCAGAGTAGTCTGGTCTCCTGGTCTCCTCCACTGATGGGGTTCCTGTTAGCATGGTTCCCTGCATGACATTATCGATAGTACACAAAGAGCATGGACTGATAGTACACAAGTGCCACCTAGCATTTTCTTGGCCGGCCTGCAAGCACTAAAAGCTTTAATACACGGGGCTTCCACAAAATAACATAAGAAGCTGTAATTCTCGCAGCAAAAAAAAAGGTGTTTAAACTGCAAATTCTTCAATTCAAATAGGCTCTAGCCTTGTACTCAATTCTCGTGTCACTTATTTTACATAACATTTCTATTCACTGGACTATAAATTACACACTGAAGCCACATCCGTACTTACCAGTTCTATGATCTGGTTGAGGGCCATCTCAAACTTGACCTGTACCGAATGTGACATGTTCCTGACCGGCAAAATTCTCCTGTCATAGTTCCTGATCAGATCTTTCATTAATGTATGTCGGCCATCTTGTTGTCCAAGACTCACAGAACCTGAGAAACAATGGCAAGCATGAAAGATTTGAACATTTAAACACAAAGATAATAGAGACATGTTGTTCATATAAATGCTATTTGAACTGTATATATGGTGATATTACAGCATATTTGTACAAGTGATTAGTGGTAACTCAACTAGGCAGGGCACCAACAGGAAATGAAAGAGACACATGGGCCGCATTCAGGGTCCGTCTCGGAGCGGCCTCGGCAACGTCTCGGCGATACTTTTTGACCTATTTGCATTCAGGGTGCGTCTCGGCGACGTCTCGTCGATGCCCCCCTTTTGAGATAGGAGACAAAAAGCGCCTCGAAAATGGCCGCCGTATTCAGTGGTTTTAGCCAATCACAGCACAGCTTTACCATTACAAATTGCTGCCACCTAAGGGGGGCGGCCATTTTCGAGGCGACAAACTGCTTGTGCAGTTCAGACTAGCGTGACGTCAGTGCCATCTCCGAGGCGCCTCCTGAACGCGGCCCTGCTAACCCTTGGTAGCTGTACACCTCCAGACTGCTATAGGAGTGTATATCGGACTTTAAGAATGTGATGCTACACATTCAAATTGAGCATTATCTAAAGAATATATAGTCAAGGATGTAGCTAGAAATTAAAAAATTGCAAACATAACATTGTTTGCACAGGCTTACAGGAAATTAACAAAATTGCAAGAACAAAATAAAAAAGTGCTTGGTATAAAAGATTTAGCATGACAAAAAAAAGATGCCGAGAGAAATTGTTAACATGTGCTTACAGTGTGACAATGTAGCACGCCCCTGATAGTACGCACTTTTTAGAATGAAGTCCTTTATACGTACCATTTGTAGCGCTCGCAGCAGCAAGCAGTGATACTGTTGCAGTGAAGAAGCACCACATGGTGCTTACACACTTCATGGTTAATATGGTCGCGCTGCAGCCAATGTAAGCTCTTTACCTGAGGTAGAAAACAGAAATCTACATGAGTTCAATAGTCAACTTTCAATCATCTCACCGGACTATATATAGTGAGATATTCTTAAATGTTGTGAATAAGAGTACACTCTTTGACACATTTGATTTATTTGGTTTGTTGGGGTTTCATGTCCTAGCAATATTTGAGGTTTTACCAAGATGGGTACCGACTTGTGACGGCATGTGCCAATGGTGACTTTAGTGTGCTGCCCAACAAGCTAGGATATAAGGTCACTAGCGTCATGTTGTGTTAATATCTCACTTAGACACAATATCCTGACACTGAACCAACCAGTCCGTTTATTAAAGTTATATAATCCGATGGTTTTGAGGTTTTGCCATATTCTTTTGGATAATTATATTATGTTGCTTATAACAGCTGCAAAGGATCATTTGGCTTGAGTGAGTTTCTGATAGACCCTTTTTTGTTGTTGTTGAAGATTTATACTGCCTATCATGGATAAGCCTGAATAGGCTTGTTTTCACCATTAGACAGGTTGTCGATAGAAAGCCCGAACCTACACTTTTACCGACCCAAGGGATTTTTAACCTCCCACACCACATAGACACGGTATGAGAGCAACTGGCCTTTGATGTCGTTGTAAGTTATACACAGCGGTGGAAATCCAAATTGGCAGAGATGGGGGCATGGGGAATCGAACCGCCGACCCTCAGATTAGGAGTCCGACCTAGAAAAAAGTCAGACACTCTAACCACTCCGCCACAGAGAACACCACCCTCATACCCTCATACCCATTATTCTTTTGGTAAATGAATTTTATTCATATATATCTTTTGGCAGCACCGTAGCATTGGACTTCCGGCCGTAAGTGGTACAGGTATCCAGGTATTTACACAATTTAAACAAATATCTTGTTTACATGGTTTATATAGTAACTTGAAACGTGAAGTAGATTCTGAAATAAAGGGGCACACAATGCAATAAGTAATGAGTATCAGGTACATTAAATCATTTTACATTTAGATAAATTTTAGTTGTTGGTTTAGGATGTCTAATTCAGGTAGATACTAGTACCTTCACCAGTGATATCTCAGAAAATAATAAATTCAAATTATAAATAGTCTTATGCAATCATGATACTTGTGAATAAGTAAAGCTGGGTTGGTCATATGGCCGCCCGTTTAACATAACTGGCTAAAACAGTAGTAAACAGCATGGTTGATGATATACTAGATGGAATACCTTGGCTAGTACAATAAACAGCCTGGTAGGTGATGTAATATATGGACCACCTTGTCTAGTACAGTAAACAGCATGGTTGATGCTGTAATATATGGATAACCTCGTCTTGTACAGGAAACAACCTGTTTGGTGTTGTAATATATGGAGTACCTTGTCTAGTACAGTAAACAGCCTGGTTGATGATGTAATATATGGATTACCTCGTCTAGTACAGCAAACAGCATGTTTGGTGATGTAATATATGGACTACCTTGTCTAGTACAGTAAACATCCTGGTTGATGATGTAATATATGGATTACCTTGTATAGTACCGTAAACAGCCTGGTTGATGATGTAATATATGGATTACCTCGTCTAGTACAGTAAACAGCCTGGTTGGCGATGTAATATATGGACTACCTTGCCCAGTACAGTAAGCATCCTGGTTGGTGAGGTAATATATGGACTACCTTGCCTAGTACAGTAAACAGCCTGGTTGGTGATGTAATATATGTATTACCTTGTCTAGTAGAGTACACAGCCTGGTTGATATCCAATATATAGACTACCTTGTTTAGTACAGTAAACAGCCTGGTTAATGAGGT
Organism: Branchipolynoe longqiensis; assembly: GCA_030323885.1. Classification (NCBI taxonomy): domain Eukaryota; kingdom Metazoa; phylum Annelida; class Polychaeta; order Phyllodocida; family Polynoidae; genus Branchipolynoe; species Branchipolynoe longqiensis. Next base: position 36,211,739 of record CM059196.1, on the reverse strand, counting down.
AATATATAGACTACCTTGTCTAGTACAGTAAACCACCTGGGTGATGATGTAATATATGGATTACATTGTCTAGTACAGTAAACATCCTGGTTGGTGATGTAATATATAGACTACCTTGTCTAGTACAGTAAACAGCCTAGTTGGAGATGTAATATAATGACTACCTTGTCTTGTACAGTAAACAGCCTGGTTGGTGATGTAATATATGAATTACCTTGTCTTGTACAGTATGCAGCCTGGTTGGTGATGTAATATATGGACTACCTGGTCTTGTCGCTGAACAGCCTGGTTGGCGATGTAATATATGGATTAGCTTGTCTAGTACAGTAAGCAGCCTGGTTGGTGATGTAACATATGGACTACCTTGCCCGGTACAGTAAGCATCCTGGTTGGTGATGTAATATATGGACTACCTTGCCTAGTACAGTAAACAGCCTGGTTAGTGATGTAATATATGGATTACCTTGTCTAGTACATTAGACAACCTTGTTGATTATGTAATATGGGGACTACCTTGTCTAGTTCAGTAAACAGCCTGGTTGGTGATGTAATATATGGACTACCTTGTATAGTACAGTAAGCAGCCTGATTGGTGATGTAATATATGGACTACCTTGTCTAGTACAGTAAACAGCCTGGTTGATGATGTAATATAAGGATTACATCGTTTTGTACAGGAAACAGCCTAGTTGGTGATATAATATATGTATTACCTTGTCTAATAGAGTACACAGCCTGGTTGATGATCCAATATATGGACTACCTTGTCTAGTACAGTAAACATCCTGGTTAGTGATGTAATATATATATATATACTACCTTGTCTAGAACAGTAAACAGGCTGGTTGGTGATGTAATATATGGATTACATTGTGTAGTACAGTGAACATCCTGGTTGGTGATGTAACATATAGACTACCTTGTCTAGTACTGTAAACAGCTGGTTGGTGATGTAATATATAGATTACCTTGTCTATTATAGTAAACAACGTGGTTGCTGATGTAATATATGAATTACCTTGTTTTGTACAGTAAACAGCCTGATGGGTGATGTAATGTATGGATAACCTTGTCTTGTACAGTAAACATCCTGGTTGGTGATGAAATATATGGATTACCTTGTCTAGTAAAGTAAACAGCCTGGTTGGTGATGTAATACATGGACTACCTTGTATAGTACAGTAAGCAGCCTGATTGGTGATGTACTACATAGACTACCTTGTCTGGTACAGTAAACAGCCTGGTTGGTGATGTAATATATGAACTACCTTGTATAGTACAGTTATCAGCCTGATTGGTGATGTAATATATGGACTACCTTGGCTAGTACAGTAAACAACCTGGTTGGTGATGTAATATATAGATTACCTTGTCTATTAGAGTAAACAGTGTGGTTGCTGATGTAATATATGAATTACCTTGTATTGTACAGTAAACAGCCTGATTGGTGATGTAATGTATGGATTATCTTGTCTAGTACAGTAAACATAATGGTTGGTGAAGTAATATATAGACCACTTTGCCTAGTACAGTAAACAGCCTGGTTGGTGATATAATATATAGACTACCTTGTCTAGAACAGTAAACAGCCTAGTTGGTGATGTAATATAATGGCTACCTTGTTTTGTACACTAAATAGCCTGGTTGGCGATGTAATATATGGATTACCTTGTCTAGTAGAGTAAACAACATGGTTGGTGATGTAATATATAGACTACCTTGTCTAGTACAGTAAACAGCCTGGTTAGTGATGTAATATGTGGACTACCTTGTCTAGGACAGTGAACAGCCTGGTTGATGATGTAATATATAGACTAACTTGTCTAGTACAGTAAGCAGCCTGATTGGTGATGTAATATATGGACTACCTTGTCTAGTACAGTAAACAGCCTGGTTGGTGATGTAATATATGGATAACCTTGTCTAGGACAGTAAGCAACCTGGTTGGTGATGTAAAACATAGACTACCTTGTCTAGTACAGCAAACATCTTGGTTAGTGGTGTAATATATATACTACCTTGTCTACTACAGTAAACAGCCTGGTTGATGATGTAATATATGGATTACCTTGTCTAGTACAGTAAACAGCCTGATTGGTGATGTAATATATGGACTACTTCAACAAGCAGGCTACAGTAAACAAGTTGATGTGTAATATATTGATTACCTTGTTTAGGACAGTACAGCCTGGCTGTCAAAAGGCATCACAGAGAACTGGAAAGAGCACCACAGCTCCAAAACATAAATATCACAAACTTTTATACATTTCACTAACCAAACCCTAAATCATAAGTATAATCAGATACAACTAATACACGCTGTAATGTTCATGCCTTCCTCCATGCTCAAAGGTAAAAAGTAAATGTAATGGAGGTATGCCTGACCATCTATCAAAAGGGGCCATGTGTCCTGTATGCACCAGCACATACGCCCCAAATCCATCAATCACTAAGCTAAAATAAAATCAAAACAAAATAAAAAACTCACGAAATCAAGCAACCACTATCCTAAAAATATTATTTAAAGTAAGTAAAATAAATATGGTAGAAGAGATTGAATGCATACTGGGAAGAGGCACACGCTTCGCCCACCTAAACTGCCAGAGCGCATCCAAAAAAATAGACATAATAAAAATGCATCTAAAAAAAGACAAACTAGATGTACTAACATTATCAGAGACATGGTTCACTGACAAACACCAAAACAACACCCTCAATATAGACGGATATAGGCTTGTCGTAATGGCAGACAACACATTAATGCAATGAACCAAACAAAGAAGTGTGGAGGTGTTGCCATTTACTGCAAAGCCACTAAAAACCTAGACACTGAAAGGCTAAAACCAACAAATCTCTCAAATGAGCACATAGAACTACTATGGTGCCTAATAAAAAACGAAAAACAAGCAAACGTAGCCATAGCAAATCTCTATATGCCACCCTCAGGTGAAATTGAAGTATTCCTTGAATAATTAGAAAAGAGCATAAACACTGTAAAAAAATCAACAAATGCAGAAATCTTTGTGCTAGGGGACTTCAATGTGAATTACAGCAGCAATGAAAAAAAATTAACTGATGCTGCAAACCACCATCAAAATCTTAGGCCTGCAGCAGCTCATCACTGAAAGCACAAGACTAAGCAACAATAAGTCAACAATAGACCTAATACTAACCAACTCAAACCATGCCACAAAATGGGGCACTAGAAGCTGGGGTATAGGCGACCACAAACTAGTATATGTAACCAGGAAAAAGCTCAAAAGCACAAATCACTATGAATACAAGATGGGCAGGTCCCTAAAAAACTACTCAGAAGATACATTAAAAAATCATCTGCACCAAAACATAAACAACATCACACAAAAAAGAGATAATGTTGATATCTATTGGGACAATATCATCACAGAAATAAGAAAATCAACTGATGAGATGTGCTCCATAAAGAAAATAAAAATACAAAAAAACCAAGACCCTTGGGTAGACAAAGACCTGCTAACACTCACGACAACCAAGAGTAAACTGGGTAATAAAGCAAAGCGCACAGAAACAATAGAAGACAAACTGGCCTACCATATCACCAGAAACTACTCTCTCAAAGCTGTGAGAACAGCAAAAAAGAAATACATAATAACGCAGGACAAAGACTGGGGAAGCAATGCAAACAAATTCTGGAAAAATGTAAACCTATTATTCAAAAAAAATAACAAAGAAGAGCATACAAATTTCCAAGATAACGAAGGGGCAATGCTCACAGACAAAGATGCAGCAAATAAACTGAACTCACACTTTGCCACAATAGGGCAAAAGCTGTTAGAAAAATTCAAAAAAAGATGGGAAAACAGATCAGGAACTGTGCAGCACGAAATCCCCACCTGCAAAACAGATATGATAGAAGTATTAAAAAAAAAAAAAGACGTAGACACGAATAAACCAAGTGGAATAGATGAAATACCAACTAAAATACTGAAAGAGGCACTCCAAGCCATCCCGGCCACTATAGTAGACCTATTCAACATCTCCTTTGGTTACATATACTAGTTTGTGGTCGCCTATACCCCAGCTTCTAGTGCCCCATTTTGTGGCATGGTTTGAGTTGGTTAGTATTAGGTCTATTGTTGACTTATTGTTGCTTAGCCTTGTGCTTTCAGTGATGAGCTGCTGCAGGCCTAAGATTTTGATGGTGGTTTGCAGCCTCCCCGGAGAAAAAGGAGAGAGCTGGACGGCGGCAGGAGGGCGAGTGCCTGAGGGAGGCCGGTGGGCGGCCTTATAAGGGAAGGGGGAAGGGCGACAGCAGGTGAGGCGTGAAAGCTGCCGGCCCGGGGAAGGGCGAGAGAAAGTGAGCAGCGGGCGTCGGGTGAGGCGCGAATGCTGCGCGACATGGGGGCGGGGGAGGGAGCGGCGCGCGGCGGCGTCGGGTGAGGTGTGAGCGCGGCGCGACAGCCCGGGGCAGGGGGAGGGTCTCTTCCTCTCCTCGCATCAAACGTAATGCTTCGCATTACGACCGATGCGCGAAAAGGAAGAGAGGAAGGCGGGGGTGGAAAGAAAGGCGTTTATTAATGCCTCAGCAACAGAGCATACAGAGACAGAGAAATATACAGGGTCAGGAGCAATGCAATGAAGGGCTCATGAGGAGCGAGAATAAAAGGCTCATGAGGAGCAAAGCGATGAGGGCTCATAAGGAGCAAATAGGAAAGTTCAAGGAGATAGGAATGATGAGGCAGAGTTAATGTTTGTATAAGTTCAGAGAGGGGGTGCCGAGGAGCCCTCCACCAAAAAAGGGCGGAGAGGGCTCGAGGCGCGCCCGAGGGGGCGAGGGCGGAGGGGCAGAGAGGGTGCACTGCCTCAGGGGTCAGGTTCCCTCTGTGTGCGGGGAGTGTCCGGGGCCTGCATCGACAGGGAGGCTGGGCTCTGTCTGAGGTGATGGGAGGCAGGCAGGCAGAGCTAGGTGATGGCAGGCAGGCAGGCAGACCTAGGTGATGGCAGGCAGGCAGACCTAGGTGATGGCAGGCAGGCAGACCTAGGTGATGGCAGGCAGGCAGGCAGACCAAGGTGATGGCAGGCAGGCAGGCAGGCAGGCAGGCAGGCAGACCTAGGTGATGGCAGGCAGGCAGGCAGACCTAGGTGATGGCAGGCAGGCAGGCAGGCAGACCTAGGTGATGGCAGGCAGGCAGACCTAGGTGATGGCAGGCAGGCAGGCAGGCCTAGGTGATGGCAGGCAGGTAGACCTAGGTGATGGCAGGCAGGCAGGCAGACCTAGGTGATGGCAGGCAGGGCAGGCAGACCTAGGTGATGGCAGGCAGGCAGGCAGACCTAGGTGATGGCAGGCACAGGCAGACCTAGGTGATGAGGCAGGCAGGCAGACCTAGGTGATGGCAGGCAGGCAGGCAGGCAGACCTGGTTCCTGACGAGCACGGGCGGGGAGGTAGGGGTGGAGCGGCAGATGAGGCGCACCGAGCCTCCCCGGAGACCCCCCCCCCCACCCGCACCAAGGCGTGGGCGGGGAGTGTCGGGGGCCTGCGTCGACAGGGGGCGGGCGGCCAAAAAAGGAAGAGGCCCGCCCCTTGGCCCACCCCTTGGCCCGCCCCTTGGCGAGGTCCGGAAAAAGGAGAGAGCTGGACGGCGGCCTCCGGGCCGGGCAGGAGGTGCCGGCAGGGGTTCCTCGTGAGGCTGGGCTCGGCTGTGGTCTGAGGCGTGAGGTCCGAGGTGATGACCTGGAGGTCGGGGTCGATGACGTCGACGGAGGCGGTCGGGGGAGGGTCGGGGGCGGGCAGGGCGGGGTCGAGCTCGGCGAGGCGCCTCCCGGCGTGCCCGAGGAGGGGGCCGGCGTGGCCACGGCGGTCGTCCGGGGTCCCTTCCGCGGTGCTTGAGGCGGCGGGGGGGGGCGCGCCCCCGCGGGGGCGTGTGCCCGAGGTGCTGGGATGGGCGGTGTGGCGTACGCCGTCCGCCGCCTGGGGGTGGGCGGTGGCATCCCCTCGGGCGCGGCGGTGAGACGGCTGCCGCGCGGGGAGGGTCGGGGTCCCCCCGAGTCCAGGGCGTCCGGTGCTTGAGGCGGCGGGGGAGGGCGCGCCCCCGCGGGGGCGTGTGCCCGAGGTGCTGGGATGGGCGGTGTGCCGTACGCCGTCCGCCGCCTCGGGGTGGGCGGTGGCGTCCCCTCGGGCGCGGCGGTGAGACGGCTGCCACGCGGGGAGGGTCGGGGTCCCCCCGGCTCCAGGGCATCCATAGGGGCGTTGATAAAGGCGCTAGTCTGGCGGTACAGGGTCTGGAGGCGCTGGATGGCCTCCATGATGGCCGTCGTGTCGGCGCCCGAGGTGCGGTCCGAGGGCGCCGAGGGGGACGCCTGGGCCGAGGAGGGTGAAGCGCCCCGCGGAGATCTTGAGGAGGGTCCCGGCGTGGCCAGGGCGGTCGTCCGGGAGCCCTTGCCTTGTCCTGGCATGCTTGGGGCGGCCTGAGGAGTTGCAGCGGTCCGAGGTGGAGTCCGGCGAGGTGAGGTCCAAAGCAGGAAAAAGGAGAGAGCTGGACGGCGGCAGGAGGGCGAGTGCCTGAGGGAGGCCGGCGGGCGGCCTTATAAGGGAAGGGGGAAGGGCGACAGCAGGTGAGGTGTGAAAGCTGCCGGCCCAGGGGAGGGCGAGAGAAAGTGAGCAGCGGGTGTCGGGTGAGGCGCGAATGCTGCGCGACACGGGGGCGGGGGAGGGAGCGGCGCGCGGCAGCGTCGGGTGAGGTGTGAGCGCGGCCCGACAGCCCGGGGCGGGGGGAGGGTCTCTTCCTCTCCTCGCATCAAACGTAATGCTTCGCATTACCACCATCTCAGCCTGTAAAATGGCAACCATCATCCCCATTCACAAAAGTGGAGACAAACAAAACATGGGAAACTGCAGGCCAATATCAATTCTTCAAACCCCAGGCAACCTCATTGAAAAAGTGTTACATAGACACATAAATGAACGCCTGGAAAAAAAACGATATACTAAACGAAAGACAAGGGGGCTTCAGGAAACTGCACTCCACATCAAAAACAATAGCTAACCTAACAAGTGACATATTGGCATCAATGAACCAAAAACAATTAGTTGGAGCAGCCTTCATTGACTTTAGCAAAGCATTTGACACAGTAGACCATAAAATACTACTGGAAAAACTAAAGACCATGAGCATAAAATCCAACACTATGGATTGGATAAAATGCTACCTGAGCAACAGGCAACAGAAAACAAAAATAAACAATACACTATTAGACAACCAACCTGTCACATTTGGTGTACCCCAAGGGTCAGTGTTAGGGCCACTACTCTTTATAAGCTATATAAAGTTAGGCTACTGTCAGATCAGACAAGACACAACAAGAGTATGGGTTGATCACTTTAATGTGAGATCTTGGCTAGCATAATGCCTACCCGGTTACAAATTTGAAAGCCATGGTGCGGAATGGCCGAGTGGAGGCTCGTGGGCCACCAACACGCGGTGGCGCTGCAGTAGCGCAGCACGGGATCGATCAAGTTGGGCAGTGAAAGGTCGATATACATATTAATCGCAATTAAATAACAGGAGTATTACTGCACAGTAATAATCCAAATAACAATAATGGAGAAGCTGCTCTGCCTTTTTATATAATGATAATAAATTATCCTGTCTATAAACGATCTTAAAAAATGGTTGCAAACTCAATGCCTCCAACTATATGCAAATGAGACAGTCATAAACGCAAATGGCACCACAGAAGAGGAGGTAATAACTAAACTAAATAAACTCCTACTAAAACTAGATGAGTGGTGTGAGTCAAACAAAATTAGCATCAACACAAGCAAATCAAAAACAGTACTCTTCTCGCATATACAAATGCAAGAAAGAAACCTACACTGTAAGTTAGGAAACCAAACATTAGAAAATGTAGAACATTACAAATACCTAGGCCTTGAGTTGGACAGCCAACTAAGCTACAACCTATGTATAAATATAATTATCCAAAATGTAAACCACAAACTGCGGCTATTTGCAAAGCTAAGAGACTACATGACACAAGAAATGTCAATAAAAATCTTCAAGGGCATGGTGCTCCCCTCTTTTGACTATGGAGATGTAAACTACATGGGTGCAAGAAAAGAACTACTAAACAAACTGCAAATACTGCAGAACAGAGCCCTAAAAATCTGTCTAAGAGTAGACAAGCTGCACCCCACCTATGACATACACAAAAAAAAACAAAGTGAAATTACTAGAAAACAGGAGAATAGTTCATTTGAAAACATTAGCATATAGCTATAGTAAAAACAATAAACTCCTAACAAAACCACAAAGGGCTACTAGAGCAAATAATGTGCCACTACTAAAGCAGACCAGAAACCAAATAAAAGAAGCATGCTGGAAATGGCTGCCAAGGTGTGGAATGCCCAAAACAAATTCCTGACCTAAAAACTTACAAAAAATATCTGTATAAAATAAGGCTAGGAAACCCCCACTAAGCTGCACTGCAAAGGGGCATGTGATATGTCATGGCCCACCAGTGGGATGCCCAATGGAAAGTAACCATGCCAAAAGTAGCCAGATAACACCACCACACAGTTACGTACAAGCCTATGATATGTAAATAGGAGTAGGCTAGTCTAGTAACAAGAGTAGAAAATAAAATACATATATGCCAAGAAAATTTCATTACTTGACTGCCGCTCTTCGTGGTAAGATAACACCAACACTAGAACTGGCCAGCATTTTAAACAAGCCTGGGTACCCAGGCTTCTATGCTATGGACAGTATAAATACAGCCCCAATAAAATAAAATAAAATAAAATATATGGACAGTAAACAGACTGGTTGGTGATGTAATATATGGATTACTTTGTCCAGGACAGTAAACAGCCTGGTTGGTGTGTAATAATTCTGGTACTGACCTACTGACCTACTCAAAGCTGCCTATGGCTTATCGCTCACATTGGCATATATCGCTTGGCCTTTGTCATGAGTGTCATGGCCTGGAGTGCGCATGCGCTATGTGTTCGTCAAATGTGACATAGGTGGGAACATGTCACATTGTAATAAACCAGGATGAGTGAATTATTAGGGTTTGATGTCGCTTTATAACAACTGAGTTGGATTGTTTTGTTTCTTTGGGTTTTACATCCTAGCAACAGCTATGGTCACATCAGGAAGGGTATCGACATCTGACAGTGCGCACTCATGGCGGCTTTATAGTGCTGGCCCACTGGGAGACCAGACCGCTGGCACCATGACTAAACACTTATCGAGATATACAACCACTGTCACATCATCATCGTCACCATCAACATCATTTACTGGGCGCGGTGGCCGAATCGGTAGAGTGCAGGCCTCGCGTTCAGATCAAGCGTTCAGATCTCGGTCGAGTCAAACCAATGACTTATAAAATTTATATTTGTCGCTTCCTAGCCTGGCTTTCAGCATTAATAGGTTAGCTCAGTGTAAGGATAATGTGACTGAGTGGGATATTGGGTCATGGTGCCGGTGGCCTGATTTCCAAGTCGGGCAGCACTATAAACTTGCCATGAGTACACACTGTCACAAGTCGGTACCCATCCTGATATGGCCTTAGATGTTGCCAGGACGTAAAACTCCAACAAACAACCAATCATCATCGTCATTGTCACCACTGTCACCACCGCCATCACCACCACCACCACTACTATCACCATCATCATCAATACTAGCATAATCACCAGCATAATCATCACCATCACCACCGCTGTAGGATGCCGTCTAGGTTAAGCTACTAGTTGCACGGTATCCTAGTGGTGCAGCACTATAACGGTAGCTGTCTATGTGCTTTGTAACAAGTTGGTATACCAGACGCGGTGGCCGAATCGGTAGAGTGCAGGCTTCCCGTGCGGAGGGTCGTGAGTTCAATTCCTGGTCGAGTCAAACAGATGACTTACAAAATTAATACCTATCGCTACCTAGCTTGGTGCTCGGCATTATTAGGATATGACAAGAACTGGATAGCACAGTGTTAGGATAATGTGACTGAGTGTGAAATCGGGTTATGGTGCCAGCGGTTTGGTCCTCCAGTGGAGAAGCTCTATAAAGTCGCCATGAGTAAACACTATCAGAAGCCGGTACCCGTCCTGCTATGACTTTAGATGTTGCCAGGATATAAAACTCCAAACAAACGAACTGTAGCAAGTCGATATCCATCCTAATATGACTTTAGACATTTCTATAACACAATCGCATGTCCTATTGCCCTGATTGACCCCAATCGTCAATACGTTGCCTGGGCCGCGTTCAGGGTGCGCCTCCAAGACATCTCGGGGAACTCCCTGACATCACCCTAGTCTGAACGGCAAAAGTGGTTTGTCGCCTCGAACATGGCCGCCCCCTTAGGCGGTGGGCATTTGCAATGGAAAAGCTGCGCTTTGATTGGCTGAACCATTGAATACGGCAGCCATTTTCGAGGCGCCTTTTGACTCCTTTCTGAAATGGGTGGCGTCTTCGAGACCCTGAATGCAAATAGGCCAAAAACCATCACTGAGACGTCTCCGCGGCCCATCCGAGATGCACCTTGAACGCAGCCCTAGAGACGGAATTCCCGACCAACCGAGCTGGAGTTCTCTATCAACTGAGCTGCAGACAATTCTTAGCAGTAATTTAAAGCAGTCTTACCTTTGCGTTGAATGAACAGTTACGAAGCTGGCCAGGTTGTAGGTAACCGAGTTACCCGTATGTATAACATGTGTGTATGTGTGCATGTGTGTATGTATGTGTGTATGTATGTATGTGTATGTATGTGAGTAGGTATGCTGGCTTGGCTGTTGTTTGCGCCCGACGTGAACACTGTGGCCATATATATCTATATACACACAAGCACCCCTGCTAATGCTCCAGTGAATATTCACGATCCCTAACGCACTTACGCATATATATATATAAGCCAATCACAAAAGACCCAGCAAGTCCTCCTGTGCCCTGAATGAGGTAATTCGTAATCCGTGTTGTATGTGTTCCCCCGTGTGTGTGTATATATATATATATATATATATATATATATACGAAGCGTTCATGTGCTAAACCACATAAACGCCAATCCAAAAATTGACATAAACATTGGATTCAAACCATCAACAAATTATTATTTTTACATTCCTACTCTTTTGTTGATTGCTTGCTCCATAATCATGTCATCACAAGAAAAGTGGAATTAGTCAGAATTAAAATTATCTTCAGGTAAAAATCTCGCATTTTAATTACATTTTTGTATTGGCGTTCACGTGGTTTTACGCCTGAACTCTTCATATATATATATATATAATATTATATATATAGGGTTTACCTGTGAATGTCAACTCCTGCTGAGTTAAACGCATGACTTTTATAGGTTACATTTATACTTATTGAACTAGCCTAGCGCTCGGCATCACTAGTGGGGGGGGGGGGCAAGAACTGGTTTGCTTAGTGTCAGAATAATGCTTATACGACATAATATATATCTATATACCTATATATAAACCATGTATATATACCATATTTATATACCATATATATATATTTATATATAGATCTATATGGGAAAGTATGTATGCAGGTATTGCAATACCTCAGGGAGTTTGACGCCCCTGCCCTGCAGAGTTGTAAACCACTGCCTTGTGGTACAGGTTCTTGACAGAACTGAAGGCTAAGGGAGCAAACCCTAAACAGAAAACCATGTCACTGTGGCAGCATAAGGGCGGTTGATGTATGGAACTCCCAACATCTCCGGACCAGCCACTGCAGGGACAAATAGTTTTGCGCCTGTCTTGACATGTTCTTGCCGGTGTGAAACCTCTATTTGCTCCCCGAGAGAGTGCCGCTGGTAACGTGCAAAAGCCAGCAGCACTTCAACACTTTTGCAGGCAGCTTTCATGAAATGTACAACCACACAAGAGCGGCAGTCAAGTAATGAAAGCAGTCTTTGTCGCATCTCGACCGACAGCATGATGATGATGATGATGATATCTATATCTATATATATATCTATATATATATATTCATGCTGTGAAAGCTTTATTCTGACACTAAGCAAACCAGTTCTTGCCCTGCGCTAGTGATGCCGAGCGCTAGGCTAGTTCAATAAGTATAAATTTAAACTATAAAGGTCATGGTTTGAACTCGGCTGGATTTGACATTCACAGGTTAACCCTATTACAGGAAGTCAATCTCCGTCCTTGGATATTGCCAGGAAGTAAAATCCCACAGACGGGATGGCCGAATGAGTTGTGTGTCCGTCTCCCATTTTGGTGGATCGAGGGATTTGAACCCACGGGTTAGAACACTGGTCGAGTCAAACCAATGACATAATAATTTATACTTGTCACTTCCTAGCCAGATACTCACCATTATTAGGATCGGGTAAGGAATGGTTAGCTCAGTGTCAGGACCAATCGTAATATGACCTGAGATGTTGCCAGAATGCAAAACTCCAACAACCAACCAACCAATCGTAAAATCCCAACAAATTACCAGGAGGGGTGGTCGAAGGCAGGTTGGTCCGTCTCCCGTGCTGGTAGATCGTGGGGTCGTGGGTTCGAACCATGGTCGAGTCTAACCAATGACTTGAAAATTGGTGCTTGTCACTTCCTAGCCAGGCGCTCGGCATTATTAGGACAGGGCAAGGACTGGTGTGCTCAGTGTTCAGATAATGGACTGAGTGGGATCCAGGTCATGGTCCCGGCGGCCTGGTTTCCCAGTGAGACAGCACTATAAAGTCGCCATGAGTGCACACTGTCACAAGTCGGTACCCGTCCTGATATGACCTTAGATGTTGCTAGGACGTAAAACAACAACAAACAAGGCAGGTTGGAATTGGTGGTCACACAAAATAGACATTTTCCACCACCAACCCGAAATGTTACCACAGTAGCAGGACTGCTGTATTTGGTGGCAGCTGCTGTGCAGCAAGATCTTTGGGAAAAGTTTCCTAGAGGATTTCTACCATCAAACTACCACCTGCTGGCAGTAGGAAGAACTAATGCTGTGGGTGGCCGCTCACTGTACAGCATGTTCTGTGGGAAAGGTCTTCTAGAGGAATTCTACCACCAAACTATCCCCTGTTGGCAGTAGGGAAAACTAATGTTGTGCATAACAGCTCACTGCGCATGCCCTGTGGAGAATGTCCATTTCTCAAGCCTATACCAACAGGATCAACACCACCAGGGACAACATCCAGAAATTAAAATAGCCTCACAAAGCGAAAGTCCTATTCGGTCACAATCTATAATTAAAACACTTGCAACCCCCCGCACCCCGCCGACCCTCCACCCCCCACTGACCCATCAACACTGCCACTACCTGTAAACAAAACACCACCAACAAAGCCACTCATTGTCTGACAACCGAAGGAACAGTAGCTACCTTTATAAATAGTTTTGTTTGTTGTTGTTTTACGTCCTAGCAACATCTAAGGTCAAATCAGGACAGGTCCCGACTTGTGACAGTGTGCACTCATGGTGACTTTATAGTGATGCCTCACTGGGAGACCAGGCCTCCAGCACCATGACCTGATATCCCACTCAGTCACACTATCCTGACACTGAGCCAACCAGTCCTTGCTCTATCCTAATAATGCCGAACGCCTGGCCAGGAAGTGACAAGTATCAATTTTTAAGTCATTGGTTTGACTCGACCAGGGTTCAAAGCCACAAACTCATAGGTTCGGACCATCCGATCTCCCAAAACAGTCCCTTTATAAATAATTACTACTGCAACATATGCCGTGTTGTTAGGTTATGTAACAGTGTCCTACTTCTACCTGTTTTTGGTAGTTAAAGTTTTGAGTGTGTTATGACTAACTAAGGAATATCACTGAGGTGCCCTGGATATGCATTTGGTGACCTTTGCAATAATTACAAATCGAATATACCATATCCCTGCTGAAGCATATAACACATATATATGTGTGCGTACAGTCAATCGACCAGCCTAAATCGACCGACCATAGGACTGACTTTAAATGGTCCATTTAGGGAGGAGGTCGGTTTAGGGAGCTTTTCATTTTGTTACAATGGTATTGTATGGGCGATCGTTTTGGACCCAAAATAAGCGATTGATATAGGGGAGTGGTCGACCTGTGGAGGTAGTCGGTTAGAGAGGTTTCACTGTATATACAAACTGAAAATCTTGGCAAAGATCTGCTTGGAGAGCAGTTGTCAGAGCACAGTTCCCATCCCAGCAGCCTATACCGAGCCAGTGGGGCAGCACTATAAAATCGCCATGAGTGCACACTGTCACAAGTCAGTACCCGTTCTGATATGACCTCAAATGATGCTGGGACATAAAACAACAACAAACAAAACAAACAAAACAAACCCAGTCAAAATATCTATAGAGGGCGTTTAATATAATATGACCTTTTGTAGGATTGATGGATTGCAAATAGCTTCATCTTCCCGTCAGCAGCAAAACATTGGGCTTCCAGTCTGTCACACCACACCCAGGCCGGTGTGGCGGTTTCAGCTCGTTCCCGTGCTCAGCCGTGTCCCTCGCTTCTGCGCATGCGTCAGAATCTAATAAGCATGGCCGTAATCGATTAACACTACCCGGGCGACTCGGGTCATCCCAGTCGTCAGAATTTCAAATAGAACACGGCGAGTGGAGTCGACAAATACACACGCCGTGTGCAAAAAAAGAATAACTTAGATTAATTAAATGGAAATATAGGTAAACTAGTCCATCATAAAATACTTTAAATCCTATTTTGCTGTAGTTTTATCGGTTATTAAAAAAAAAAGAAAAAATTGTCCACCCGAGCGGAGAAGCGTATTCGATTATTCTACCCGAGTTTGTAGGATGTGCGCATGCGCCAATAAGTGTCTCGGGTGACCCGAGTTGATGCGAAATCCGCGCATGCGCAGAAGCAACGGGACACGGCTGAGCACGGGAACAAGCTGAAACTGCCACACCGGAACTAACACACATTTAGCCTTTCACTGTCATTGAGCGCCTCCCATGTGTACACAACCCACTTGCCTTAAGTGCCTGTAACGCCTTACCCGATAGAGCACCGGACACAACCGGACAAAGAATTTTCTAGTCCGGTGGTGTTTGGAATCAAAATGTACCAAAAGGTGTCGAAATGTTGCAAAGGCCGCCCGACAAAACAAACAGTAAACGGACAAGGAACGTACATTAACGAATAGCCACCGGACGATAACCGGACGATAACCAGATGATAACTGGATGATAAACGGATGACAACGGTGAACTGACGGGCGAAAACCGAATGTCAAATGGACGGACCGAACATCAACCGGACACGTACTGGACTGTTCACGGATCCGCCAAAAACATATTAAAAAAACGATGGACCGAATTCTCGCAACACCGTCAACAGACTCTTCAGGAAGCAAACCGGAGAGGTAACGGATGGGTACCAGACATGAACCAGACAAAACAGACTAAATGGACTTAAACCGGACACCAACCATACACGTCAGTCCGGCGGTGTCCGGTGTGGCGGTTTCAGATCGTTCCCGTGCTCAGCCGTGTCCCGTTGCTTCTGCGCATGCGCGGATTTCGCATCAACTCGGGTCACCCAAGCCACTTATTGGCGCATGCGCACATCCTACAAACTCGGGTCGAATAATCGAATACACTCGGGTGGACAATTATTTTTTTTTTTTTTAATGACTGATAAAAGTACAGCAAAATAGGATTTAAAGTATTTTATGATGGCCTAGTTTACCTATATTTCCATTTCATTAATCTAAGTTATTCTTTTTTTGCAAACGGCAGGTGTATTTGTCGACTCCACTCGCCGTGTTCTATTTGAAATTCGGATGACCCGAGTCACTCGGGTCGTGTTAATCGATTACGGCCATGTTTATTAGATTCTGACGCATGCGCAGAAGCGAGGGACATGGCTGAGCACGGGAACGAGCTGAAACCGCCACACCGGTACAAGTTTTGTGCATGTTCAAAGCTTGCCACCATACAAGCCAGACACCACCAGACAAAGAACAGAAACACCGGATGCCTACCATATATAAACCGGACATTGACGTATTTCACTGGACAGTGTCTGTTTTCTATCCGGTACCCCAATCCGGTAAGGTGTGACTGAGCCTTAATGTATCCATGTGAAGAGTTCAGGTGCAAAAGCTGACAAATCCATTTGAGTTGTTTTTTCTAAAAAATAGAATATATTGTTGTGCTTTCCACTTAAAGTTGATCGATTTCATATTATATAGGGGATGTGCCAGTTTCTATGGGGAAAGAATGGATCTGACCATCAGAATGAGGGAAGCTTCAGCTCAAACATGGTAGTCATGGTTTCATTTCGGCCCGGATATCATTTGTTGGTTTTTGACCCTGAATCCTTCATGTCATCATCATCATCATCATGCTGTCGGTCGCGATGCGACAAAGACTGCTTTCATTACTTGACTGCTGTGAGATTTGCATCCATGAGTCGGTCTTAATCTCTCTCAGCTTCAGGTACACATACATCAACACATACACAAGTTCCAGCACTATATATATATATATATATATATGATGCATAGCGTATTATGCCAGTATAATCATACGGAAGGGAATATTACTATATTATAATGATATGGTTATACTCCATAAGACCCAACAATGTACCAGTGGCGCCACCAGCAGTCCACCTCTCCACCACCAGATGTGGATCAATGTCAGTCGCACCGGAGGATTTTACCGGTATTGTTGGATGGTTGGCTATTGGAGTTTTAGGTCCTGGCAACATCTAAGGTCATATCAGGATGGGCACTGACTTGTTCACAGTGCACACTCATGGTGACTTTATAGTGCTGTCCGTCTGGGAAAACAGGCCGCCAGCACCAAGACTCAATATCCCATCCAGTTACATTATCCTGAAACTAAGCTCACTAGTTCTTGCCCTATCCTATCAATTGTAGCGCCAAGCTAGGAAGTGACAAGTATCAATTTTGTACGTCATTGGTTTGACTCGACCTGGAATTGAACTCCCGATCACCCGCACGAGAGGCCTGCCCTCTACCGATTCGGCCACGGCGCCCGGTGACCGGTATTGTTGTTTCTATAGCTTTTGTGTGTTAACGTGTCTCTATGTGGATACTGTAAATTGTAATATATTTGAGTAACCGAAAAACCCCAGCGTGACGCGAGGGTCACATGACCAACCAGAGGTGTGTTAGTAAACTGCGACTAATATAAAGTCAGTAATAAACACATACTCAACGTGTTAACTCATAATAGTCATATGTCATAGATACACCAGGCAAGAGGGTTGTGTGCATGTGGAAATTGCTCAATAACAGTGAAAGGGTAAATGTTTGGTAGTTCTAGCCTACGTGTGGTGTAAGAGCCTGGAAGCCCAGCATTGTGGTGCTGTTTGGGAGATTTTTTTTTTGTCCATTAGTTGTTTAAGCAGAGGAAATTTCAGTCATAGACGACTGGTCTTCCTCATTCCACTGCTGGTCGATAGAAAGCCCGAGCCTACACTTTTATCGACCCAAGGGATTTTTAACCTCCCACACTACATAGACATGGTATGAGAGCAACCGGCCTTTGATGACGCTGTAAGTTATACACAGCGGTGGAAATCCAAATTGGCAGAGCTGGGGGCACGGGGAATCGAACCGCCGACCCTCAGATTAGGAGTCTGACCTAGAAAAAAGTCAGACACTCTAACCACTCCGCCACAGAGAACGCCATGATGAAAAGCTTTTTTAGAAAGTAAAGCTTGTTTTATTTAATGATGCCTCTGGAGCCCATTGATTTTTATCATTGGCTATTGGGCGTCAAACATATGGTCATTTGGACATATTTCTTTGGAGGAAACTGCTGCCATATGGGTTACTCTTTCCAATAAGCAGCAAGGGGTATTTTATATGCATTTTCCCACAGACAGGAGAGCACATACCACAACTTTCGATGAACCAGTTGAGGACCACTGGTTGGAATGGAAAATGGCCCAAACTACAAATGGGTCCACTGAGCAGGATCGATAGGATGATCGGCACCTTCACAGGTGGACACTCTACCGCCTGAGTTATGTAGCACACCCATGAAGCTATTTAGATTAACGATTATATATCTATATATGAATATTTATGATGCATAATCCATTATGTGAATATGAATAACAAATAGGACCTACCGTACACTGTTTGTATTCAAAGCCAAATACATACCCAGCATTTCAAATCCTCCTTGGATTTCACACATGCAATACTATTTATATTCCTCTTGCTGCAAATCTACCCCAACTCGTGGCGACACTTGTGACTGCCCCCGCCCTCGCCCCCGCCCCCTCACTAAATGTTCAACAGTGTCATGAAATAATCGACCCGTGCCCTGTCCGCGCATGCTCCATCTGCTCACCATCATCAGGTGCAACTCGACCTGCGCCCTAGTTACAAACTGGATAGGTGGTGTAGAGCTATGGGGCGCCGTTTGTTAGAAACTGGATGGGTGGTCTAGAGCCATGGGGCGCCGTTTGTTAGAAACTGGATGGGTGGTGTAGAGCTATGGGGCGCCGCTTGTAGCAAACTGGATGGGCGATGTGGAACTATCAGGCCCCGAAAAAGAATGAGCCTGGAATTGTCGCATCTTTTCTTCCATCATTTGTGCCATCTTTTCCTCCCAACCTTTAGGTTGAGGTGGTTGGTCACTGTCCCGGTCGGACGTCTGGGCCCCGGGCTGTGGGGACGGCGGAGCCGTAGCAGCTGGTGACGAATCGTAATCCGGAGGGGCAATGCCCACGGCTGCCGCGGGCGGCTTATTCCGCCGAGTGGCCATCGGTTTCTGTAACGACAAAAAGGGTGTTACTTAAACCGGAATCATCTCAACTACACAATGTGTAAACCAGTAAACTGGGTTGAGGTATAAGGTACAGAGATACGTGTATTACAACGTTTCAGTACAGGCGTGAAGCTAAAGTTTGCCGTAGGTGCATGGTAACGAAACCAAGCAAACGGGGGGTGTCGATCCTTAGATCGCCCACTCTCTCTGTTCCGTACACTTCTCCCACCCGCGGCTACAACGCCAGCAAGTTGGAGAAAATATTACGAAACTCGGAGGTTCGCCTTAAAACCGGTCTGGGGTGTCTAAAAAAGACACCCAGAAGCATCCCCAACATCATCCTCTATTACTAGTATTAGGATCCGGGAGAATTTTCTTAGGAAATGAGCAACTCGGGTTACCATATCTCCCTGTCTCAAAACAGGTTTCGATAGAACAAAGGACTATCGGTTTCGTTCGTGCCAGCGGCACCCAGTGTTCTATCCTCAAGTTAAAAAACACGTACAAAGTCCAAAAGGGACCTGAGAAAGTTCTGAACTTTCATAATGTGATGCTATAATGCATCATACACAATTCAAACTAAGTTTCCATTACTTACTTCGTGAATAAGTAGTCTTAGTAGATAAATCCTGTTGGAGCAACTCACAAACGTCCTCCCATTGTGAGTCACTTATGCTAATTGCTGGACCCGGATGTGCTTCCTTCTCCCTAGCCTGCGGCTAGCCAGAGGCGGTATACCGAGGTAAAATGTATGTATGTATATATGTATGTGTGTATGTATGTATGTATGTATGTGTGTATGTATGCATGTATGTATGTATGCCTCCAGCATTCACTAGCAAATTGTCCTAACAAATATTGTAATAAAATAAAATATCACATGTGTGTTCTTCAACACCTCATCTGTGCTAACTTAGGTCACCCACACCTTAGTAACCATGGTAGCCCCCTAGAGGAGAGGCGCTGGTGGGGGTGGGGATGGGGAGAGGAGGGTGCACTCAGGACTGACCAAGGGCTGACCAAGGGTTCAGTGACAGACACACAGCACACATTTAATGTAAATTCAATCCTTAGTTACTCTTAAATAAAACACCAAATGTAGCTGATAGTCACTTAATTGGTGAAGCAGGTTTGTCTCTTTCTAGTGATATCAATATTTATTACCCCAACAAACAGGTTCACTGGATATAGGTGATAACACATTTTCCTATAGTAAAGCCTACCAATTAACATACTAGATTGCATCAACGGACCCGATTGTACCAACAGACTGTCAATTCAGGTGTTTCCCCAACCTGACTATGGGGCGCTGTTTGCAACGAACTGGACAGACGATGAGGAGATATGGGGCGCCATTTGTTACAAACTGGATGGGTGGTGAAAAGCTATGGGGCGCCGTTTGTAGCAAACTGGATGGACGATGTGGAGCTATGGGGTGCAGTTTGTTAGAAACTGGACGGACATGAGCTATGGGGCACTGTTTGTTACAAACTGGATGGGCGATGTGGAGATATGGAGCGCCGTTTGTTACAAACTGGATAGGTTATGTGGAGCTATGGGGTGCCGTTTGTTACAAACTGGATGGGCGATGCTATGGGGCGCCATTTGTAACAAACGGGATGGGGGATGTAGAGCTATGGGGGCGCCGTTTTCAACAAACTGGATGGGCGATGTGGAGCTATGGGGTGCTGTTTGTTACAAATTGGATGGGTGGTGTGGAACTATGGGGCACCGTTTGTTACAAACTGGATGGGCGATGAGGAGTTATGGAGCGCCGTTTGTTACAAACTGGATGGGCAATGCAGAGCTATGGGGTGCCGTTTGTTACAAACCGAATCGGCGGTGGGGAACTATGGGATGCTGTTTGTAGCAAACTGGATGGACGATGTGGAGCTATGGGGTGCCGTTTGTTACAAACTGGATGGGCGATGCGGAGCTATGGGGTGCCGTTGTTACAAACTGGATGGGCGGTGTGGAGCTATGGGGCACCATTTGTTACAAACTGGATCGGCGGTGGGGAACTATGGGATGCTGTTTGTAGCAAACTGGATGGACGATGTGGAGCTATGGGGCACCATTTGTTACAAACTGGATGGACGATGAGGAGTTATGGGGTGCATTTGTTACCAACTGGATGGGCGATGCGGAGCTATGGGGCACCGTTTGCTACAAACTGGATCGGCGGTGGGGAACTATGGGGTGCTGTTTGGAGCAAACTGGATGGATGATGTGGAGCTATGGGGCACCATTTGTTACAAACTGGACGGACGATGAGGAGTTATGGGGTGCCGTTTGTTACCAACTGGATGGGTGATGCGGAGCTATGGGGCACCATTTGCTACAAACTGGATGGGCGGTGTGAAGCTATGGGGCACCATTTGTTACAAACTGGACGGACGATGAGGAGTTATGGGGTGCCGTTTGTTACCAACTGGATGGGCGATGCCGAGCTATGGGGCACCGTTTGCTACAAACTGGATAGGCGGTGGGGACCTGGACGATGTGGAGCTATAGGGCGCCGTTTGTTACAAACTGGATGGGCGATGCGGAGCTATGGAGCGCCGTTTGTTACACACTGGATGGGCGATGTGGAGCTATGGGGTGCTGTTTGTTACAAACTGGATGGGCGGTGTGGAACTATAGGGCACCATTTGTTACAAACTGGATGGGCGATGAGGGGTTATGGGGCGCCGTTTGTTACAAACTGGATGGGTGATGCTGAGCTATGGTATCGAATCCACGACCTCCTGCACGGAAATGGACGTTGTGTCCACTCGGCCATCCCGCCTGTTTCTGCTTCTGCTTCTTCGAAAGCGAGTCAGAACCCAATCGGAATGCTGTACCGAAGCTAAATAAATCTCTCTTAAGAAATATGAGGAAGAGAATATTTTCTAGTTTGAAGCAGAAATTTATAATGACTCTTCCTCCTCCTTGTTTGGGGGTGTGGGATTGGTTGGAGTTTTACGTCCTGGCAACATCTGAGGTCATATCAGTATGGGTACTGACTTGTGACAGTGTGCACTCATGGTGACTTTGTAGTGTTGGCCCACTGCGAAATCAGGCAGCCAACACCATGACCTGATATCCCAATTAGTCATGTTATCCTGACACTGAGCCAACCAGTCCTTGTCCTATCCTATTAATGCCAAGCACCAGGCTAGGAAGCGACAAGTATCAATTTTAAAGTCATTGGTTTGACTCGACCGGGACTCGAACCCACGACCCCACGATCTACCAGCACGGGAGACGGATGCTCCAACCCACTCGGCCACCCCGTCTGGTTCAGAGGTGCTAAGTAGATAAGCGTGTGAATAGGGAGATCCCCTTAAATTTGCATAGTCTGATGCTTTTGAGTTTCTGCTATTTTCTGAGATAAAAATATTATACTAATCGTTATAATCTACTTCAATTTAGTTTGATGTAACTTTAATTTTAAATGGCTAAGTTCGGAGATATTTGACATCAAAACATTACAAAATAATTTTGGCAAGCACGGCAAAACGCTGACACCAGACTTTAGCAGTAACAGTTTCTATTAATTGACTTATTATGCCTTTCTATGCAGCAACAAATGCTTAATAAGTGCCCCAGTATCTAAGTTGAATATGTAGAATCAAATCTAGATATGTGCTTTGGTTTTGAAAATTTGATGTTTTCATCGGACAATGCAACTTTAATACACACATTGTAAATAAGAACAAACAGCATGGCCGAAGGGGGGGGGGGGAGGTGTGGGAGGGTTTTTGAAAAAAGTGATACAAGATGAAACATTCTAGTTCACATTGATGAGGATGGCACAATCCATCTTCAAAAACCCAGCCACTACCTCCTGGGGTTAAAGTGGCATGATTCGATGATTTTGAGTTTCTGTCATTTTTCTGAGATAATTGATTGTTTTAATCTACCTTACTTTAGTTTGAAATAACTTTCATCTTAAATGGCTAAATTTTGAGTTATATTTGAAGTGCAAACATGTCAAATTAGTTTTTATTTGACTTCTGCAGTAACAGGTCCTATTAAATTGCCTCAGTATCCCTTTCTATGTGGCAACAAATGCTTAATAAGCAGATCGATATCTAAGTTAGATATTTAGAATCAAATCTAGATAAGTGTTTTGGTTTAAAAAATTTGATGACGCATCAGACTATGCAACTTTAACAAAGGTATTTGGTGGGGTTCAAAACGTCGGCGAACCTCAAGTGTCTAGGCGTTGATTCCACCCACCCCTAGATAAAAGATTCACCCCGTACTTCCAGTACAGGGGTGAACGACAACATAGTCTAAATATGGGCGAAAATAGCTTTAGTATGGAACAAGAAGTAGAATGATGGCACCAGTGTCAAATGGTTACTTATATCAGCACAGAGTTGGTGAAATGGGAGAGAATGCAAAAAAACAAGATGGCAGCCAGAGAACGCCGTCGATTTCACTTTTAAATTGCATTAAAGTATATGTTTTATTATATTTTCCAACTCAAAAGTAGCGGGTAAATATGAAGACATATACAAAGAATAAATGTTGTTTCTTAGATTGTGAAATTAGGCTCTCATAAAGTCTCATTTCATTAGCCCGATTTTTCGACCGTTTTTACATAAGGCTGGTCTTCACCCGTGTACTACAAGCACCGGGTGAATCTTTTATCTAACTCACCCCCAGCTTGTGGCGGAAAAGTATATCATGCACCCGTAGCCTAACGTTGTTTGTTTGTTTGTTGTCTTATGTCCTAGCAACATCTAAGGTCATATCAGGATGGGTACTGACTTGTGACAGTGCACAGTCATGGCAACTTTATAGTGCTGCCCCACTGGGAGACCAGGCCACCAGCACCATGACCTGATATCCCACTCAGTCACTTTATCCTGACACTGAGCCAACCAGTCCTTGCCCTATCCTAATAAATCCTGACACTGAGCCAACCAGTCCTTGCCCTATCCTAATAATGCCAAGCGCCTGGCTAGAAAGTGACAAGTATTAACTTTTAAGTCATTGGTTTGACTCGACCAGGGTTCGAACCCACGATCCCATGGTCTACCAATACGGGAGACGGACACTCTAACTCATTCGGCCATCCCGTTTCGTTGTGTTGCCTAAAGAGGCTGTCACATTATGACGCATTGCTCCAACATATGCCAATGTACATTTGATTTTTGCCAGCTACATTAGGAAACATCATTATGCATTACGTGTGCATTAGGTGCTCGTTGGTATACGTTAATGTACGTCGACGTTCGTCGAGATACGGTGTCGCGCGTCAGGGGGTCGGCAAAGTTTTGTGCATGCACAAAACTTTCGAAGTACGACAACTTTCAACAACGTGTGGATTTTACGTCGGCCATACATTATGTATATGTTAGGCATACGTCGATGTACGTTAGACGTACGTTAGACAAATGTTGTTCACTATGTTGCACTATGTTGACCTACATTAAAGACATTGGGAATGTACAGTCCGCGTACTGACAATGTATGGATAACGTACGTCTAATGTACGTTTAGCATTTCTCCGGCGTGTCTTGACGTATGTAATGTATGAGGTGTAGTTCTAGCGATCGAATAATGTATATAACATTCACCGGCGTTCTGCAAACGTACCGTGAGCGTAATTTGAGCATTTTTCGCCCGGAATCATGTTAGCCATACATTGGTCATACATTGGCCATACACTATGTATACGGTATGCATACATCCAACTTTGCCCCTTGCGCCGGAAAGTTTGACGCTTCTCGATGTAAAAAAGTGATTTTACACGTTGACCGCGCGCTTGTGAGATGCGTCGTAATGTGACGGCCTTTACCAGCAGTATAGTATAAGTTAAACTATGTGAACTGTAATGACACCAATGGCCTCCTGAGCCCGGTCCAAGCTACAGACATCTCGGTTATATATATATAGTTCTACAAATACCCACCACATCGATCACCACATGACCTTGTCCCTTTCTGTGCTCGGACGGCCGCACTTCAGAAATGTAATGCCCTCGGGGGTTGCCTGGACCAAAGCCATGTCCTCCCAACCTGTGTTTTGCAACCTGTGTTTCGCAACCTGTGCTTCCCAACCTTCACTTCCCAACCTCTGCTTCCCAACCTCCACATCCCAACCTCCACTTCCCAACCTCCACTTCCCAAAGTCCACTTCCCAACCTCCACTTCCCATCCTCTACTTCGCAACCTGTGCTTCCCGTCCTCCACTTCCCAACCTCTATTTTCCAACTTCCGCTTCCCAACCTCGACTTCCCAACCTGTTTCCCAACCTCTGCTTCCCAACCTCTGCTTCCCAACCTCTACTTTCCAACCTCTGCTTCCCAACCTCCACTTTCCAACCTCCGCTTCCCAACCTCCGCTTCCCAACCTCCGCTTCCTAACCTCCACTTCCCAACCTCCGCTTCCCAATCTCGGTGAAAGAAAGACAAATCCCTGACCTAAAAACGTACAAAAAATATCTGTGCAAAATAAAAACTGGGAACCACAACTGAACTGCACCATAAGGGGGCAGGTGATATGTCACGGCCCACCAACTGGACATCCCAGGGCGGGATAACCGGAAATAAAAAAGCCAGGTAACATATCCAACAACAATATAAATGAAATCAAATCCAAACAAACATAACTTAACCACCTATTACGTACAAGCCTATGGACATGTAAATAAAATAAAATAGGCTAGTATAGAACTAAGTAGAAAAGAAAGTGGAAAACTCTTCCCAAGAAAACCCCAAAACACTAACATAGAACCTTAAGAAAATAACTAACATAGTAATAAGAATATAACAAAAATACAATGCCAAGAGGGCCCAAAAAAGTAAAATAGGCTACTAAACGTACCAACAGACTATCTATCTGCTACTGAAATGCAGACAATCAAATAACTTATCAGCAGCTACTGTCTGGTAAGACAACACCAAAACTACAGCTGGCCAGCATTGAAAACAAGCCTGGGTACCCAGGCTTACATGCTATGGACAGAATAAATACAGCCTCCCAACCTTCGCTTCCCATCCTCCACTTCCCAACCTCTGCTTCCCATCCTCCACTTCCCAACCTCCACTTCCCAACCTCCTCTTCCCATCCTCCGCTTGCCAACCTGTGATTCGCAACCTCTGCTTTCCAATCTCCACTTCCCATCCTCTGCTTCCCATCCTCTGCTTCCCAACCTCTGCTTCCCAACCTCCACTTCCCAACCTCCACTTCCCAACCTCTGCTTCCCAACCTCCGCTTCCCAACCTCCACTTCCACGTCATGTGTGCTGTTAACTGTAATGATACGAGAATCCATCTACTCCTCAACTTACTCCTCCCTCAGTCATCGACTGGTTGGATGTTGCAGTTTTACATCCTGGCAACATCTAAGGTCATATCGGGACAGCTTTATTGTGCTGCCCCACTGGGACTTTATAGTGCTGTCACACTGGGGGACCAGGCCGCCCAGCACCATGACCTGATATCCCACCCAGTCACATTATCCTGGCACCGAGCCAACGAGTCCTTGCCCTATCCTATTAATGCTGAGCGCCTGTCTAGGAAGCAACAAGCATCAATTTTATGTCGTCGGTTTGATTCGACCAGGAATTGAGAGCCCAAATGTTGCTATTTCACGCTCTTAGCCCCACACCTGTTTCGAAAAGCATGACGCACATCGTACATCGCGTATCGCATGCCGTGCCGCACAATTCACGACACGACATGGAGTGGTATATAATATATAAATGATTTCTATTTCTTAGTGACAAGTTCGATAAGGAGTGACCGTATCAGAGATTCGAGGACAAAACTCAGGAGCTCAACCCTACAAATTAGTCTTTTTTTTCAAGTTGTGGGATGGGTGGCGGAAAAATACTGGAGGAAGGCCTGACATTGCGAGTTCATGTCCAGGCGGCGAGTGATTTGAACCT
Source organism: Branchipolynoe longqiensis (assembly GCA_030323885.1). Lineage (NCBI taxonomy): Eukaryota > Metazoa > Annelida > Polychaeta > Phyllodocida > Polynoidae > Branchipolynoe > Branchipolynoe longqiensis. The sequence goes on along the minus strand of CM059196.1, from coordinate 36,185,108 downwards.
AGAGGCGGTTGTGATGCCAGGTGCTGGAGGAAAAATATACCGCTAGGTGGCAGCAGTAGTGTGGGTTAGGGTATGAAAGGAGACCTTTGAGATGTAGTTAACGCTAAGTGCTGCCAACAGCGTCAATTGAAATTAAGCATTGAGATCAGAGTTTGATAGACTGCTTGTCCTGCCGAGAATTACCATGTTACGCATAACATGTGAGTAACATGTGGAATGCGTCACATGTTTTTAACTATCAATATCTTATTACGTCATATATAAATATTATATAAATCTTTCTTTTTTTTAAATAATATATTTTTAGCGCCAATATCAGTGGAAAATAACTTTGCGCTAAGGCAACATCCCATGATGTGCATGGGTAAATATAGATAAAGGATTCACCCAGTACTCGCAGTACATGGGTGAAGACCAGCCTTATATAAAACCAGTAAAAAAATCGGGCTAATGAAATGGGTCTTTATGAGAGCCTAATTTCACAATCTCAGAAGCAACATTTATTCTTTGTATATGTCGTCATGTTTCCCCGCTACCTTTGAGTTGAAAAATATAATAAAACATCTGGTTTAATAAGATTTAAAAGTGAAATTGACGGCGTTCTATGGCCACCATCTTGTCTTTTTGCATTCTCTCCTATTTCACCAACTCTGTGCCAATATATGTAGCCATTTGATCTTGGAACCACAGTTTCTACTTCATGTTCCATACTAAAGCTATTTCCACCCGTATTTACACTACGTTGTCATTCACCCGTGTACTACAAGTACCCGGTTAATCTTTTATCTAGGGTAAATCGGGCACTGACTAAGTACCCGATCGCCCTAATAGTCCCTCGTTCGACTGTCATTGGGCTGGTCTAATGATTAATTGCATACGATGGTAACACGTCCCTCATTGCACAAACAGTAGGTGCTTTTATAGAAAACAAGCAGTAGTTGTGCAAACTAGGGTCGGCAGCTACAAGTAGACTTATATATATATATATATATATATATATATATATATATATATATATATACAGTGAAACTTCTCTGAATTGACCGACCATGGCACCGACTTTAAGTGGTCCATTTAGAGAGGTGGTCGGTTTAGGGAGTTAGAATATCCTTACAATGGTATTGTTGGGATCCAAATAAAGCCATATAGGGGAGTGGTGGATCTGTGGAGGGAGTTGGTTAGAGAGGTTTTACTGTATATACCCAAAATTTCCGAGCGAGTGGCGTGTTGCGACCAGCGCAGAGGGCCGGCTAGGAGCAGCCGGACCCCCCCCCCCCCCCCCAAACCACCCCCCCCCCCCCAGCCTGTGAGCTGGGAGAGGAGGGGGGCGGAGGAACTCCAGAGCTTATAGACCTATTTCATATAGACCCCTTTCAATGTTTGTAAACATCGTGTATGCACGCGCAGCTTGGCTGCAGAACGAATGCACACTGCCACTGAGTTTGCCAGTATGTGCAGTGCAAAACGTCAGTTATATTCAAAATTAATAGAAATCCAGAACCCTAACCGTATCAATTTAATATAATTTTTTTGGTAAACATGTTTTCTATGTGTATTCCAATCAATTTGCTTGTAGGTGGTGTGCTTTTAGAGATATTTCACTTTTTCTGTATGAAGATTGCTCACGGCCATTGACAATGCATTGAGTTTGCTGTACGCGCAATGCAAAATGTCAGTTTTATTCAAAATTAATAGAAATCCAGAACCCTAACCATATCAATTTAATATAACCTTTTTGGTAAACATGTTTTCTATGTGTATTCCAATCAGTTTGTTTCTAGGTGGTGTGGTTTTAGAGATATTTAACATTTTCTGCATGAAGATTGCTCACTGCCATTGGTCGTAATGCTTGCATTGCGGTTGATGCGAGACAGGGAAGGAGACCCCCACCCCTCTTTTTTTCGACTGTTGCTTCTTACATAATCTCCCGCGCTTCTTCCCTTATAACCAGCCCGCCTGGCTGCTTCAAGCCACTCACCATCCGACCTCCCCATGCTGCCTCTCTCCAATATTTTTCTTTGGCTCTACACATGGCTCTACACACAGCTCTACACACGGCTCTACACACGGCTCTACACATGGGACCATACACTATCTCCCGGCCGACACATCATCCCAGGCCTACACACTCTATCTCCTGGCCGACACATCCCGGCCGATGCACACTATGCCTTCGGGAAAAGGTCGGGGCCGACGCACCACACGGAGGGAGGTGCAGAGAGCATCGGAGATCAGCTCGCCCCCATCCTCCACACCCTCCTCGCCCCTGGGAGCCCACAGCCGCCCCACAGCTAAATTGGTGCACACGGTGGAGGCCACCATGCACGAAACCATCAAGGCCCTGGAGCGCCTCACCTCCAGATTTGACGCTATGAACTGCGACGACACGCCTCCGGCCTCTTCACCGGCCGCCTCCACGACGCCTCACCAGACCTACACCACTGCCATTCCCGTGCCTGCGCCCCACGCCCAGGTAGTCGGGGGGGCATTCCCTCCCCCGCCGCCGCAGCCAGCGGCCCCGGGGGAGATCCACCACCAATACCAGATGTTCATGAGGAGCTGCCCCGCATCACAACCGCCGCCTCCAGCCTCAGGACTCGCTCCGCCTCCCCTCCACTACCGCCGACGGAGGCTCACACCGCCACCTCCGCGGCCGACGCCATGAGGGACATCCTCGCCTCGGCCGAGACTCAGCACGCGGGGCGCCGAAAAGGTATTTCACCCCAGTATATCTTTCCCTGTGACTTGATCGAGAGAGGGGCGGAGAGGAAGGCGGTGAAAAGGGGCGAGGCCACTAAGGACGAATACACCCTCGCTCTTCGCATGCTCGAGGCTCATCCCCCTTCCCTGCCCACTCTCTCCCCGGGCTCAACCACCACGCCCTCACCATACACCGCGACAACCTCGTGCATCCCTGGCCTACCGTCTGCCGGTACTGCGAGACCATTTTTACGTGGATCGCGGACGGTAGGCTCCCCCACGGATGGCACGATCCCATCGCCATCAACATGCTCAGGATGGAGGCCCTGACCACGCCCTCCAGATCCCTAGCCCCCTCCTCCACCACAACCCGCCCCGCCGACGGCCCGCGCCAGGACCCAGCCCCGATCCCAGGCCGACACACACATCCCCTACAGCCGGGAGGCCCACGGTGCCCCCTGCCCCTCCTGGAACCGGGACCCGGTGGCCTGCGACCGGACAGGGGCCGGTGAAACCCACGGCGAGGGAGGCGCCAAGCAGCGCGACACATGCGCATACTGCGCGAATGTGAGGAAAATACTGACCATCCATTCCGAGGCGGTTTGTCTCAGCAAACAGGGCCGTGAGCGTGCGACCCCAGCTGCCTCGGCGGATTTTTGATCCACCGTGCCCTCCCGCCCGGCCCGGAAGGTATCAACCGGCTTCCCCCAGCCAAACACGCCACCCACCACACACACCCCAGATTACCCCCCCCCCCCAGTGACCTCGCCGCGAGCAACGGCTCCCGGCCCTAAACCGGTAACTGCACCCCCCCCCCTCACCACCCTCTCCCGCGGTGAAGACGTGGCCGCAAGCGGCAACACACACATGCCAGTGCCAGTTAACCGCCCTCACCAAAGGAGCCCCGCCGCCCTCAATGGCAATGCACACATGGCATTACTCAACCCAGCCGCGGGCCATAACCCTGGCTCTATCATCTCTGCCAACCCGTCGGACACCCGACACCCCACACAGACCGCAGGCCCCGCCTCAGATCTCACCGCCACTGCCGCCCCGGCGGCCACCCACACCACCCACGCCACCCACGCCACCCACGCCACCCATGCCACCTATGCCACCCACACCACCCACGCCTCCCCTGGAGTCGCCTGCCCGCACCCCGAACTGGGCCACCCCGGCCCACCACCTAGTGGCCACACACACAACCCCCCCCGCACCGCCCTCCCCCACCGCACCCACCGCCCTTGCCGCCCCGCCCAGCCCTCCCCCGGCGACACCGCTTACCTCAGCTCGCTTCCCGGCCTCCCCTCCGACTCCCCTCCCCCCAGCCCTCCCCCCACCCCTGACCGATTCGCCGCCCCCCTCGCCACCCCCCTCGCCGCACCTCCTCCCCCGCCCTTGCCCCCCTCCCACGACCTCAGTGAACCTATCGCGGATGTGGTTGACCCCCACATACAAGACACCCTCCGCGCCGCCCCTCCTGCGGGCCCCTCCCCCCACCAATACCGCCCCACCCTCCTCGACTCCCCCCTTGCCATCTGGCCCCACGCCTCCGGCGAGGCCTGGGCCAGGTACCCCACATTCACCCAGGCTTACTCTGCCCTCAGGGAAGCGGGCCTCCCCAACTTTTTGGCCCCCCCTGCATCCCCTTCCCTCCGGCCTCCACATCGCCGCCTGGTGCGCTCGACTCCGCGACTACCCCGACCCCGCCCTCCTAAACGTCCTCGAGTTTGGCTTCCCCTCGAACTATTCAGCCCCCCCCCCCCCCTACCTTCACCAACCACCGCGAGGCCCCCGAGCACCCCCCCGACATAAGCGAGTTCATAAGCACCGAGCTCGCCCTCTGCGCCCTCGCCGGCCCCTTCAATGTCCCCCACTTCACCCCCTGGACCCAGGTCTCACCCATGATGTCCCGCCCCAAGTCCGATCCGGGCAAGAGGCGGGTCATCGTCGACCTATCCTTCACCCCGGGGGCGAGCGTCAACACAGGCATCCCCCGCCTGGAATACCTCGGCAGACCCCACACCTATAGCCTCCCCTCAGTCACCGATGTTGGCCGCCGGCTCATCGGCGAGGGATCAGGGGCCTACACCTGGTCTGCCGATATTTCTCGGGCTTACCGTCAGCTCCGTGCCGACCCCCTCTCCTGCCCCATATACGGCATTACACTTGATGGCCTCACCTACGTAGACCTCGCCCTCCCCTTTGGCTGTCGCTCCTCGGGCGCGGCATGGGTGTGCGTCATGGCCGCGGCCGCGTGGATCCTCCGGCACAACGGATTCCACACGCTGGTCTACGTAGACGACTTTGTCGGGTGCGAGGGCTCCTACCTGAGGGCGTGCCAGGCCTTTGACGCCTTCCTCGCCCTTGCCGCCACCCTCGGGCTCGAGGTCGCCCCTGGGAAGTGTCATCCCCCCGTTGTCCGCCTCACCTGGCTCGGCTTTGCCCTGAACAGCGAGGCGATGACGATCCGCATCACCCCCGACAAGGTCGAGGACCTCATCCTGGCCTGTGAGACCCGCATCGCCCACCCAGCCCTCGGGCGGCGCGAGCTCCAGAGCCTCCTCGAGCGCCTGAACCACGTTAGCAGTTGCATACTTCCGGCCCGCAAATTTATGAGCCGCCTCCTCAGGGCGCTCCGTGGCTACTTCGGCTACTTCGGCTGCGCCTCCCTCACCCTCGACGACGACGCCCTCCGGGACCTCAGGTGGTTCGCCCTCTACGGTCGCGCCTCCACCTCCCCTGGGCCCCACAGGGGCGTCGTCACGTCATCGAGTGCGACTCCTGCCTCTTGGGTGGGGGGCATACTCCGCCACGCACTGCTACGTCCGAGGGTACTCCCCCGCATTCCGGGAGCTTCCCGGACATCCATGAGCTGGAGGCGGTTAACCTCGTTGTCGCCCTCCGCGCCCTCCTTCCTGATGATGTTGCAGGGGCGACCATGGTGATTAACACGGACAACATGGCGTCTGCCACCTCCCTCGAGTCCGGTCGCTCCCAGGACCCTACCCTCGGGACCTGGCTCGGGACCTGGCTTTCACCCTCGCCATAGTGCACAAGCCTGGGGCGGACCTTGTCCTCGCAGATGCCCTCAGCCGCGCCCACCTCGTCGGCCCATGGGCCGAAGTGGCCCGTGCCGAGGTGGCTCGCCTCGGGCTCCACTACATTCACCCGACCCACGACGACTTCCCCTTTAACCCAGGCCTGTGATTCAGGTTTCACCTCGGCCGAGGTCGCCAGCGTGGATCGCCGCCGCCTTGCCTCCCTCGCCCCCGTGACCTGGAGGAACCGCCGCCGGCAGGCCCAGGACTATGTCGCCTATGTCGCGGCCCGAGGGCTCGACCCCCTTGCCCCCTCCGACTTCGATGTTGCCACCTACGCTGCCTCCCTCTACTACCGCGCCCTCAGTAAAGAACACGCTCTCCGGGGCACACTCCTGGGTGGAGGCGGCGGGGGGGTCCACCTCGGGCTTCGATGCCCCCCTCGCCAAGGACATCTGCCGAGGCGGCGAGCGCACATCAGCCCACATCCCGTGGCAAGCACCGCCGCTCACTCCCGAGCACCTTGCCCTCGCCATCTCACACCTCGCCCGGGCGTCCCCCGCCTCCATCGTTCCTTGGGCTGCCCTCCACCTGCTCTCCCCGAGCCCCAAGGGTTGGGGCGGCCCCCACACCATCACCCGAGGAGACGTCCGCTCCGCCCCTGGGGGCCTCTGGATCCTCATCAGAAGCTCCAAGACCATCTCCGCACCCTCGGGGACGGTGGCCCTCTTCGTCCCCCCCTGCTCACGCACTGAACTCTGCCCCGTCACAGCCTGGCATGCTGCCATCCACCAGCATCCGGCCATGCCGGGCGCCCCGGCTTTCATTATGCCCTCGGGCCGTCCCCTCGACCCACAAACTCTCACCGCCCTCCTCCGGGGCACCCTGCACGCCCAAGGAGTCCTCGCCTCATAGGCCTACACACTCCACAGCCTCTGCCGCGGGGCCGCCCAGGCATGCCAGAGGGCGGGCGTGCCCATCCCGGACATCATGGCCCAGGGGACCTGGACCTCTGAGGCGGTGCACGCATACGTGCCCCGCCTCGCCCCTTCGGCCGCCCCTCGAGCCCTCTCCTCCATTTTGGTGGAGGGCTCCTCGGCTCCACCTCACGGACTCACCTCATAGGCTCCCTCTGAGCTCTTCTCTTATTTATCTTTATTATCCTGACATTGTACATTTTGCTTATCTCCTTGCATAACATTATCTTGACATTACCTGACATTATCCTGATTGTCCTTATTTACTCATGACCTGCACTATCCTGTACATATTACATAATGGCATTTCTCAATAAAGTGCCTTTTCTCCACCCACGCCTTACTTCCTTCTTTGTCGCGCATCGACAATGAATTGAGTTTGCCGGTACGCGCAGTGCAAAACGTCGATTTTATTCAAAATTAATAGAAATCCAGAACAATAACCGTATCAGTTTAATATAATCTTTTTGGTAAACATGTTTTCTATGTGTATTCCAATCAGTTTGTTTCTAGGTGTTTTTTTTTGGTGTTTTAGTTTTTTTCTTTTATTGAGGCTGTATTTATACTGTCCATAGCATATAAGCCTGGGTATTCAGGCTTGTTTTCAATGCTGGCCAGCTGTAGTGTTGGTGTTGTCTTATCACACAGTAGCTGCTGATAAGGTATTTGATTGCCTGTATTTCAGTAGCAGATAGATAGTTGGTTGGTCTGGTTAGTAGTCTATGTTAATTTTTTTGGATTTTCTTGGCATATATGTGCTTTATTTTTTCTACTCTTATTTCTAGACTAGCCTACTCCTATTTACATATCATAGGCTTGTACGCAGCTGTGAGGTGTGTTATCTGGGTGCTTTTGGTATGGTTACCTTCCATTGGGCGTCTCGCTGGTGGGCCGTGACATGTATCACCTGCCCCTTTGCGGTGCAGCTTAGTTGGGGGTTCCTAGCCTTATTTTGCACAGATATTTTTTGTATGTTTTTAGGTCAGGAATTTGTCGTTCCTTTACTGTTTGGGCATTCCACACCTTGGCAGCCATTTCTAGCGTGCTTCTCTCGTGAGCTTTTATTTGGCTTCTGGTCTGCTTTAGTAGTGGCGCATTATTTGCTCTAGTTGCCCTTTGTGGTTTTGTTAGGAGTTTATTGTCTTGACTATAGCTGTATGCTAATGTTTTCAGATGAATTATTCTCCTATTTTCTAGCAATTTTACTTTGGTTCTTTTGTGTATGTCATAGGTGGGGTGCAGCTTGTCTACTCTGAGGCAGATTTTCAGGGCTCTGTTCTGTAGTGTTTGCAGTTTTTTTAGAAGTTCTTTCTTTGCACCCATGTAGTTTACATCTCCATAGTCAAAATAGGGTAGCACCATGCCCTTGAAGATTTTTATTGACATTTCTTGTGTCATGTAGTCTCTTAGCTTTGCAAATAGCCACAGTTTGTGGTTTACCTTTTGGACAATTTTGTTTATACATAGGTTGTAGTTTAGTTGGCTGTCCAACTCAAGGCCTAGGTATTTGTAATGGTCTACATTTTCTAGTGTTTGGCTTCCTAGCTTACAGTGTAGTTTTCTTTCTGGCATTTGTTTATGCGAGAAGAGAACTGTTTTTGACTTGCTTGTGTTGATGGTTATTTTGTTGGACTCACACCACTCATCCAGTTTTAGTAGGAGCTTGTTTAGTTTAGTTATTACCTCCTCTTCTGTGGTGCCGTTTGCATATATGACTGTGTCATCTGCATATAGTTGGAGGCATTCGGTTTGTAACCATTTTTCAAGATCGTTTATGTAGATTATAAAGAGCAGTGGCCCTAGCACTGACCCTTGGGGTACACCACATGTGACAGGTTGGTTGTCTGATAGTGTATTGTTTATTTTTGTTCTCTGTTGCCTGTCTTTCAGGTAGCATTTTATCCAGTCCATAGTGTTTGATTTTATGCCCATGGATTCTAGTTTTTCCAGTAGTATGTTATGGTCTACTGTATGGAATGCTTTGCTGAAGTCAATGAAGTTGTGGTTTTAGAGATATTTAAATAACGTCAGCATGGGTATTTAGGTCAGTGCGTGTGGTGTTTGGCTGCAGGATGACACACTTTCACACTGCAAATTCAATGGCTATGAGCAATCTTCATACAGAAAAAGTGAAATATCTCTAAAACCATAACACCTAGAAACAAACTGCTTGGAACACATATAGAAAACATATTCAATGAATAGATTATATTAAATTTATACGGTTAGGGTTTTGCATTTCTATTAATTTTGAATAAAATAAACGTTTTGCACTGCGCGTACCGGCAAACTCAATGCATTGTCAATGGCCGTGAGCAATCTTGAATTATCTTCATACAGAAAAAGTGAAATATCTCTAAAACCACACCACCTAGAAGCAACCCGCTTGGAACACATATAGAAAACATATTCAATGAATAGATTAGATTAACTTTATGAGGTTAGGCTTCTGCATTGCTATTAATTCTGAATAAAACTAACGTTTTGCACTGCACGTATCGACAAACTCAATGCATTGTCAATCGTCGTGAGCAATCTTAATACAGAAAAAGTGAAATATCTCTAAAAATATACCACCTAGAAGCAACCCGATTGGAACACATATAGAAAACATATTCACCGAATACATTATATTAAATTTAAAAGGTTAGGGTTCTGCATTTCTATGAATTTTCAATAAAATAAAGGTTTTGAACTGCGTGTACCGGCAAACTCAATGGCAGTGTGCCTACGTTCTGCAGCCAAGCTGTGCACGCATACACAATGTTTATAAACATTGAAAGGGGTCTATTAGATGCGATAATAGGAATATCACTATCCAAATGCACACATGCATATATGCATATATATATATAATGTCAAGATAATTAAGTGGTCCATTTAAGGTTTGTTTGGTTTGTTGTTGTTTTACGTCCTAGCAACATCTAAGGTCATATCAGGACGGCATTTAAGGAGGTGGTCGGTTTAGGGAGTTAGAATATGGTTACAATGGTATTGTTGGGACCAAAACAAAGCGATCGATATATGGGAGTGGTCGATCTGTGGAGGTGGTTGGTTAGAGAGGTTTACTGTATGTATATATGCACATATGCATATATATGCATTTATATATATATATACATATATACAGATATATGCATATATGTGCACATATATATATACACATATATATATGCATATATACATGTATATATATGCATTATATACAGATATATGCATATATCTGCACATATATACATATATGTACATATATATATATACATACACATGCATATATATATACTTATATATATATATGTACATATATGTATGGATATGTATATATATGTATATATATATGTATGCAAACATATGTATATATATATATATGAATACAGTAAAACCTCTCTAAATCGACCAACCTTGGGATCGACTTTAAGTGGTCGATTTAGGGAGGTAGTCGATTTAGGGAGTTAGAATATGGTTACAATGGTATTGTTGGGACCCAAATAAAGCGATCGGTGTAGGGGAGTGGAGGTGGTCAGTTAAGGAGGTTTTACTGTATATCTATATGTGTATGTATATATATTTGAAATCTGGGCCAACACTAACTGAATATGGCCATCCGGTGGTCGGACCCACCATTTGGCGCCATTATCGGGCAGTTCCGGGCTCGCAGGCACCGGCCAACGATTGGACAATATAGAAATAACAAATCTCGAGACCCAGCTCATATTAATTATTATTAGGAACATGTCAATTCCGCCATTTATATATGTATAATATATTATACTCCAGTAAAACCTCTCTATATCGACCGCTCTACAGATCGACCACTCCCCTATGTCGATCGCTTTATTTGGGTCCCAAAAATAGCATTGTAAGGATATTCTAAATCATTAAAGCTCCCACCTCTCTAAATGGACTACTTAAAGTCAGTCCCATGGTCGGTCGACTTAGAGAGGTTTTACTGTATTTATATATATATTTGTATATATATAGTAGGGGAGGATCATGCCTTTATATATTTTAATTGCCATGTTCTCAGTCATGTAGTAGCTCAGTTTTGCCAGTAGCCATATTTTGTGGTTTGCTTCTTTGATAGTGTTTGTTATGCAAAGGTCATAATTTAGGTGCCTGTCGAGGTCCACTCCCAGATATTGGTAGCTGTCTACCTGCTCTAGTTCGCTGTTTCCCAGGAGACACTTTATTTTATTGTTACTGGTTAATCTGGTACCAAATAGTACCATCTTTGATTTATTGCTATTTATAGTTATCTTATTTAGATGGCACCACTCTGTTAGTTTCATTAGTGTTTGATTTAGTTTTGTTTTTATTTCTTCAGATGATTCACCTGCAGTATACACCACAGTTTCATCTCCATATAGTTGGACGTTTTTAATGTCTAGCCAGTTGTTTAGATCATTTATATATATGAGGAAGAGAAGTGGTCCCAGAACTGACCCTTGTGGCACCCCACAGCTTATTCTTTCCTCGTTTGATATGGCTCCATTTACTGCAGTGCATTGCTTTCGATTTTTAGGTAGCTTGCTAGCCATTTTCCAGTTACCCCCATTATTCCCATTTGGGATAGTTAGCTAATTAGGATAGTGTGGTCCACTGTGTCGAAGGCTTTGCTAAAATCTCTGAATGCTGCACCCACCAGCTTATTTTTATTGATACTGTTAGAGATATTGTTTATTAAGTTAGCAATTGTTTTAATTGTCAAGTGTTTTTTTCTGAATCCGCCATACTTACTGTTTAGTATTCTGTGCTCGATCAGGTGGTCCATAATATGTATATACATTACTTTCTCCATTAGCTTCCCAGGCAGTGGGAGTATAGAGATGGGTCTATAGTTGCCCAGGTCTTGTTTATCCCCTCATTTGTGGAGCAGGGTTACTTTGGCTAGCTTCTAGCAGTTTACATAGGTACCTTTTCTGATTGATGTGTTGAATAGGCTACATAAGACCTCTGGGATGCATCCGAATGCAGCCTTCAGTGCTATACTTGAGGTATTTTCAATGCCTGAGGGCTTTTTGCAATCAATTGTTTTTATGAGATCACTTATTTCTTTTATTGTGGTTTCGCAGTCCCCTATGACTACGTTCAGTCGTGGTGCTTTTGTGGCCCAGTTAGAATTAAATTTGTTGGATAGTTTATGTCCTATGGTAGAAAAATGTTTGTTCATTATATTTGCTGTATTACTGTTGCTGAATTCAATTCCCTCATTGTTGTATAAGGTAACCGAGTCTTTATTTTTGTTGTTTGGAATTAGTATCTTTATTCAGAATTGATGTGTGTTTTTCCCCATTGTTGGTCTTGTTTGAAAATTAATTTTCTTTTGGCTTTCCCCACTGATTTCTGGCTCTGGTTTCTTGCTTTATGGTATTCTTCTATGTGTTGTAGCCATCCGCTTTCTTTAGCTAATTAACCTGCTTTATATTTGTTCATAATTGTGTTGATTAATTCTGGGGTTACCCATGGGTCCTGGTTGTTTTTGATTTTAGGTTTTTTTAGTGGGCAGGTAGTGTGGAGATGATTTCGCACTTCCCCAATGATAGTGTTCCATTGGTCATTTACATCTATGTCAGTTGGGAGTGGTAATTTAACAGTTTTTTCCAGGTGCGCTGCTAGCGTTTTCTTCGTGTAGTTTTTGTATGATCTTCCCATACGGAGAGTAGTTAGGTTTTTGGGGTTTTATTTTCTTTCTAGCGATATATATCAGTTCATGGTCACTAATGCCCCAGTTCCCAGTTCCTGAGGTGTGGGCATGATTTGAGTTTGTTATAATTAGGTCTATTATCGAGCTGTTTTCTCCAAGTCTGGTTAATTAACTAATGTGTTGCTGTAATCCTCTGCCTATATCTTTAAAGTGGTATTGTTGGGACCCAAATAAAGAGATCAATATAGGGGAGTGGTCGATCTGCGGAGGCGTCGGTGTATAGAGGTTTTACTGTATATATATATATATATATATATATATATATATGTGTGTATGTATCTATGTACACACACATATCACATATATCCTATATATATAAATATATATGTACTGTAAAACCTCTCTAAATCGACATTTAGGGAGGTGGTCGGTTTAGAGAGTTAGAAAATCCTTAAAGTGCTATTGGTGGGACCCAAATAAAGCAATCGATATAGGGGAGTCGTCGATCTGTGGACGGGTCGGTATAGAGAGGTTTTACTGTATATATATGTATGTACACACACATATCATATATATCTTACATATAAAAATATATATATATATATATGTACAGTAAAACCTCTCTAAATCGACTGACTATGGGACCGACTTTAAGTGGTCCATTTGGGGAGGTGGTCGGTTTAGAGAGTTAGAATATCCTGAAAGTGAGGCTGACTCATATATATATATGGTTCGTCACTGACCTGACATTCAAAACCACATCCGTAATCCTGTATAAACTTCTAGAAAAGTACCACGCTCAAAATGGGATGTGACTTACAAATACTAGTTACTTTGTCAGCGAACATGGTCCGGCACAGGATAGGACAAGGACTTGTTAGCTCAGTGCCAGGATAATGTTACTGAGTGGGACATTGGGTCATCGGGTCGGCAGACGGCCTGATTTCCCAGTGGGGCAGCACTATAAAGTCACCACGAGTGTGCAGTCACAAGTCGATACCCGTCCTGATATGACCTTAAATGTTGCCAGAACGTAAAACTCTAACAACCACCCAATATATAGCCTGTCGACGCACACCTATACCTATATCGCCATCCTTACCCGGGTTTTTGCCAAAACGAGCTGGCATTAAACTTGACAGAGAGACCCCAATAGGACCTAGAATAGCCAGAAGAGGATCTGTAACGTGTGTAAGGTAATCTGTACGCTAAAAGACTACCAACAACTAGACTTACCAGAAGACAGTTTGAGTGAAATTTAAATTATAAGACATCGTCCAAATGTCGTGTTCTAAGTATAAACTACTGTACGTTGAAATCCAAGTTGCAGGACTAACCGAACACGCATTCGCATGCGTAGAAGTAGGCGGACCACTATTTTCTACTGACAACCCCCCCCCCCCCCCCTCACCTCCATTCCTCTCCCTATTCTCCCTACTCCCCGCCTGCCCATCATTACATCTGGGTAAACTTCCTTCATGCAGACGACATTTACAGATATCATTCTAAGAATGTTTAGCAGGGACACCACCTACCTGTAGTTAAGACTAAATCCAACAGTTTAACAGGCGCGTGTAGACTTTCCTCCACCCCCGCCGTCTCTCCCACCGACCCTGTCGTTGTAAAGTACAATAATAGGCTCCTACCGCAACAAGTGATTCACCGGCGTCCCACCAGAGGGCGTCGCGCGAATACCCTGGCGGAGGATATCCTCAACGCTATTTTTTAAAGTAGGTCAAAGTTGACGCGGATGCCAGCTATTTTTGTGACTGTTCAGTTAAAGAAAAGAGTGGGGCGTTTCTATTTGAGACTAAATGAGAGGTTGCTGGTACATGTACTATATGTGTCGGATAGATAGGTATATGTAGAATAGATACACATATGTAGGATAGATATATACACATATTTAGGATAGATAGGTACACATATATAGGATATATATATATATATATGTAGGATATATACATATATGTAGGGCAGATAATTATATGTAGGATAGATACACATATGTAGGATAAATTGTTGGATTTAGTCTTAACTATAGGCTTTCTTTCAATGATTGCAAGTCAAATAATTAATGTATCCACTGTGTATTAAATATGTTCCCAATAGTACATTTATTGAAGTTATCCCAAGAAAGAAATTGAAAGTTTACTTATATGATTTTGTGCTAATGTGAAAAAGTGAAAATTTACAGATTTACACTATGCATGTAACCAAACTTTTTTTCAACTTATTTTTCATTTTTTTCTTGTAAGTCATAACCTTGTCTGCTTAAGAGTAATCAATAAAATCTTGTTTGACTATGTTGTATACATTAAAATGAGGTTCTGGATGTCTTTGATTTTCATGTTACACAACTGATATTGATGTATTGCTCAATTTGTATAAGATCTAATTCAAAAAGTGAAATTCATTTTTGTCAACTCTGACATAAGCACAACATGTAAACCTTCATAGGACATTGGATTAGGCTATTATTTGGGAGGTTTTTTGCTATTATTTGGAAGGTTTTCACTTTTGATTTCCATGTCAGACTTTTGTGCCCAGTTTTAAAGAATGACCCAGATACATATGTGTATGGTACATACATACACATATGTACGATATACACATATATGTAGGATAGACACACATATGTGGGATAGATAGATACACATATGTAGGATGTATATACATATGTAGGATAGACACACACATGTAGCACAGATAGATACACATATGTAGGATAAATACACATATGTAGGATAGATAGATACACATGTGTAGGCTATATACACATATGTAGGATAGACACACATATGTAGGACAGATAGATGACATCAAAGTGACATCAAACTAAAGTAAACTAGATTATAGCGATCACCCAAACATATATATCTCAGAAAATGATGGAAACTCAAAAGCATCAGAGTATGCAACTTTAAGTGTCACTGGTGTCTTTAAGAAAAAAAACTATTACATGCACAAAACACACAAAGGAACACAATTACTCATATCACTTTTTAGGTCAGACGCAAATTGAACTTACTGATGGGGTCAACGACTCGTCTCTAAAATATGTGCTGTTTTTAATTTTGAGATAATTTCATGACATTTAATGATTGTTATGTAAGGAAAGCAAGTAGTGAGGTGGGGGGGGGGGGTGCATTACGAACTAGTAGAAGGCCAACGCAAGGGGAGCTAAAAGAATAAAAAACAAACAAACAAGAGTAGTAATAGTCCAGGTCATATTTAAAGTACTAAACCCTATGTGGAGGGATTTCAGAAAAATCTAGCCAATCAGCGTTGAGTATTCTGGTCACGTGACCTTCCTGGGTGTGTTGTCGGGTGGGAGGGTGTTTTCTCTCAGCCAATAGGAAGGCAGCATTTGGTTAAGTTATGCTAATTATGTATCTAGGTCACACCTATGCCCAAATAAGGATCGAAGAAATTAGGTCAAGTGTTTGTATGTGGGGGGTGACCTAGATAATTTATGCACGAGTGCCATTCTGGACTTAATGCTTGCACCTGTGGCAGTGGTACCCCGAGTTTAGCGCACTATAAGGCCTTTTTGCAGAAAATCTCGCCAAACGGTGTGTGCGTGTGTGCACCCCCACAAAAGGGGGCGTGGCCTATTTTGATTGACAGTTGGTTTCAGCCAATGAGCGTTGAGTATTCGGATGATTGACAGATACGAACGTGATGATTGACAGATACGAACGCGTGTTGGTGGCCATTTTGTCAAATTTTGTAAACATTGGCACATGCTTTTGGGGGGTTGGTGGGGGGTAATGTAAACATTGGCACGTGCTTTTGGGGGGTTGGTAGGGGTTTTATAAACAAAGGCTGCCATTTTGTAAACATTGCCTCGTGTTTCGGTGGTTTTAGCAGTGGTTTTATAAACATCGACCACGTGCGTTTTGTGAATTTTGAATTTTGAATTTTGGCGGGCGATTTAAGCCGAATGCCACGTGCTTTCGAGGGGGGTTTGGTGTGATTTGTAAACAGAATCATTCCATTTTGGTTTTAGCGAATGGTCGTTGAGGGTTTGGATTTTTTAATTTTGGCGGGGATTTCACTGGCGTTATATTTTTTAGTTCTTAAGAATTCCACCAGCTATCAGTATAGAAGTGTGTCACTATGTTATATTTTAGTTTTCAAAAAAAGTTTCACCAAGTGCACTTCGAATGGATGTGAGTATGGTATTACAAAAAAAAGCTTGTTAGGAATTTGCCCGCGCGCAGACGCCGGCGCACGAGGCTTGACCGTGTGCCGGCATCTGTGCCTGCGCATGCTATATAGCCCCGGAGTTTCGGGTTAAGTATAAAAGTTACAACCACATCAGGATAAACGCAATGTTATCATTCATAGTCGACCATTGTGTATAGCCAAGAAAATGGTCGATTCAAATGGTAATTTTTTAACTTTACTCTACGGATTTGGAATTGTTGCGACAATAGATAGATTTAATGCAATTGTCATTGATTATAAGTATATATTTTGTAAAGAAAGAATACTTAAGATAATTTGCAATTACTTAGTAATCATCATTTATTAGGTACATTTTACCAATGATATTTATATACCATGCTGTGGTAGTTATCACAATTTATAGTTTTATTTTAAAACAGGGTAGTTAGACATAGTGAGTAACCACAGCGGTTAACCAGAGTATTGAGGTAAACCACAGTAACAATTTAAGTGTTTGTGCGCGTGCCTTCAATCCACATCTCGCAGCAGGCTACAAGCGTGACTAACACTCCACGGGGTCATGTTACTTGAAGGCGAGTTTTAGATTGGTATCCTGCTTAGGCGACTGTGATTTATGGGTCAATTTTTTTTTTCCCGGGCTCAATTCCGGCACATGTGGTTATCATTATATTGTGCGTCACACACGGACTGTTTCCGGCTGCCGCAGTATAGCTTAACCCTTTCAAAATCAAAATATGCTTTATAGTGCGCAGTGTATTATTATGCATATTATATATGACAATGATCACAGTAACAATGATTTTGCATGAAATAAATGACAATAAGTTATAAT